>OZ030014.1:37522500-38122500 GCA_964023405.1 Apodemus agrarius | reverse complement strand
ACACTCATTGTCCAGTATATTTAATATCACTCTTCAAAAAGTTAGATGCTAGCTTTTTTTCTTTTCTAGTGGAGTATCCCTGTCCTCTAATTTTTACCTAGCAGTCTTCCAAATACAGTTTGCTGTAGTCTACAGATAGTCCAGCTTCAACTGTCCAGTTCTTGCCTTGTGTATGGATTTGCTTTTCTAAACGTAGGACAATGCTGGGTTCTTATGTCCTTTATTGATCTTTTGCCACATGAACTAGTAGTTTCTGACAGTGAATCATAAATTTCTGTTCTTTAAGCCAGTTTCATTGTTTTAACTTGATTGTTTAAAAAGAACTGTATGACTTGACTTATTAAGTACATGTTCTGCCAGTAACCTCCATGCATATTCATTTCCTTCTTCCACCATTTCTGGCAGACCGAGGTGTAAAGAAGAAGAAATAAAAAATTTGTCAAACTTATTCAGCTAGTAAAGTAGGAAAAAATGGGTTTTTAACCCAGAATATCCATCATGACCCTACCAGATTCCTTTCTATGATCAAAAGTAGACCCTGCAAGCAAGAGTAAACACAGTGAGTGTTTCCTTTCAGGACCATTAAGTAGTTGTTTTTATATGACCTCAGGGTGATTGGGCAAGCATTTCTTTTTTATTATAGAAGGCCAGTGTAATGAAAGCAGTGACTGAAGCTGCCTTGTGGAGAGTACTGTTAGCTGGAAGGAGTGCATAGCACGAGATACTAAGAGATTAAAGTGGCTTCTGACAGTTTTAGAATTGCAATTATATAATATGATGAGAATAAGTGGCAAGCCGCCCTTTGTTCCCACGTGATCCCATGTCTATTTATAATCTCTGAGTGATAGCTGAAGGCTTTAAGAATGTTTTTCACATTCAGCAACCTCGTTAGGGATGAGGAACTGCATTTCAGACTGCCAAATATAAGAGGTTTTTGGCCCTTTGCACCTGCTTCAACCAGAGCAGTCCTCTTCAGTCTCAAAAATCTTTCCCCAGAAAATGAAGGTTTGAATGAATAAATGTGCCCTTTCCACAGTGTTTTCATGGACACAGATACTGCATGTGTTGATTCAGTTGGGTTCTCGGCTTATAACAGAGCCCCACATGAAAACAAAAACTTGGAAAATTGTAGTTTCTTATCCTTCTAACTTTAGCAGCCATGTACCCAGGGCAACCCACACAGTTGCAAACCCTGTACTGCCCATGGTGTCTACCAGATAGCAATAGCATCTAGCATGGCACAGCAGCAGAGTATGGAACTTTGAGCTGCAAACACTTCTCCAGCTGCCTAGTGCCTCAAACCAGAAGGTCACAGCTCTTTCCTCTAAAATGTGTCCCTCCCAGCTTTCCAAAAACAAGGTACTAAGTGGAATAAAAAGCTTCTGAATAATAGTGTCTACCAGGTACTAAAGTCCCTAAGGGCTATTGTGTGTTAACAGGTGTGGTTGTTAATTAGTGAACTATTACCCCAGTAAACAGAGTTGATTTTAAACCAGGAAGCTTCTCTTTTCTGGTGTTCTGAGTTGTCAACACCCTAACTGCTAGCTATAACCAGACCCTAGCTTGGGTCCTGGGCTAGATGCTGGTTGGGTTTGTTGGTACAACTAGTAGATGACTCCATGAAGGCAGCAAGAAGCTGGGGCCAAGACTTCCAGAGCAGTGTTTCTTGTTTCATTATAAGACTTCTGCACTCTACTGTATGGTCCACTTTCATGTCCCAGCTCATTACCACTTTAAGTGACTTGGGAGCAAAATATGAGTTTATGTCCTCCACAGGGTAGAGTGTCCACAAGGGCTGGAGAGGGAGATGGCCAAAGGCCACATGACTTGGCAGTGACAAGACAGGAATAGAACTTGAGTTTCTTTCATACAACAGTTACCCACATTCAACCATCTCTCAGTACGTAAGGGGCAGTCAAATCTAGCATCATGGGGCTCTGTTATTCCCTTCAGTCTGTGAGCTGGGAACTTGGACAGGGTTCAATAGACTGTGCTTTGCTCCAAGTAATATTAACTGGGTCTCTTTCCTACCTGGCTACAGCTAGGATGGACTAAAAGAGGCCTGAACATTTTATCATGTCTAGAGTCCCACTGCTTCTCCTAGCCATTCCTCCACCAGGATTCTCTCCTGGATGCTCTAACCCGAACCTCATATATAACCATGATGATCGTCTGCTAGGGGAAGCAGAATTTGCCAAGCCTCTTAAACTTTCCCCAATGTGACATAGTTTGACTTTTCTGCAGTCTCCAAATGAAGGCAGTGAGGCCAACACAGATGCAAGACATGGAGAGGGTTTCCTGTAGGCTAGTGAGACACATGCACTTTCAAAGAGAAGGAATATATAGTGCCATCTCTTCACAGCTGACTGCAGCTGTCACAGACCAAAAAATGCAGCCTTCTCTAATTGCCATAGTTATCTTACAGAACAGAGATGTGGAAAGGGATGGAGAACGGGAGAGACAGAAATGGCTTGAAACAGCCCATCGTTTTTCACCCTGAGGCCTAGTTGGAGTTGGGTAGGTAACTGCCTGTCCCCATTAGCATCCCTTGGCTGAGCTTCTGGGGCTCTGTATCCTTGGAGAGTAGGAGGAGCTGTTGAACTTCATAGGAGACATAAAGAACATGCGAAGTGCTGTGTATCCTACAGTAGACATTTCGCAGTTCAGTTTTTGAGCATTGCTGTCTGGCTTTGTGTCAAACATTTCAGTGCATATTGCTAAGACCTCTTGAGGTTGCAGTTCAGATCCATACTTTTCAGTGCTGTATGCATGTGTCTTCAAAATGCAGTACACCTACAGGGGACCTTTTCAACTATAATTTCCACCCAACCAGTCAAATTATAATTACTCTTTTAAAAAGAAGAGCAATGCCTCAGGAGGCCTCTCTCCCTCTTTGTTCATGGCACAGAGGACTTTTATATAAGAGCAAAGGCATCTGAGACTGAAAACCCATGTTCTCACTTGTGCCAGCCCTGACCACATCTTTGCTTTCCTACTCTAGCTGTCTTGGCTAAAGAATCCCAAATTATAAGGAGTATTCACTTTCTCTGAGAAAAAAAAAACTCCCAAAATATTACAAATTTCTCTGGGAAATTGTTTACATGTTTAATTTTCCCTTTAAAGTGAAGATTTTATCTTCTTCCTCCTCCTCTTCCTCCTTCTCCTTCTACTTATATTGTTTTTTGCAATTTAATAACTCAGCCCAGGGTACCTTTTTCTAAAAACAAACAAAATGCCCCAGCTTCATATCAAGAGAGGAAATGTAAGAATAGCTACTAACCAGCTGCTGGGAAAGCTCACATTTTAAGAGATTATCATTGTCTAGACAATGATAAGGTTTCTGTGACAAACAGAAGTCTTTGGTTTCGTGTGTGTGTGTGTGTGTGTGTGTGTGTGTGTGTGAGTGTGTGTGTGTGTGTGTGTGTGTGTGTGTGTGTGTGTGTGTGTAGAAATTGCCTAGGAAGTATAGGCTAGTGAAACCCAGTTTTCCATTTTAATTTTTATTCTCAGTATTTTTAAAGACATTAGTTAAGCAACACAAAACCAAGTTCATGTTTTGTTGTGGGCTTCTGTTTCATCTTGTTTAGGCATTTATGACTTACTGTTTTTTCATTTTTTCCTTTTGATTTTTGTTTTGTTTTGTTTGTTTGCTTGCTTGCTTGCTTGCTTGCTTGCTTGCTTTTAAAAAAGGAGAGAGAGAGAGAGGGAGGGAGGGAGAGAGAGAGAGAGAGAGAGAGAGAGAATAAAGCTTGTGAGTAGGGAAGTGGAAAAAAGCCAAGAGAGGCTGAGGGAGGGAACACATGATGAAAATATATTGTATGAAATAAAATGTGTATTTTATGCACATTTTATGCAACATTTATCTGTTAACAGATAGCCAAAGCTAGAATTCAGTAAGGAGTACTTGAGATTCTGTTTGCTTGCTTGCTTGTTTTAACTTTTTGCTGATTCTTTGTGAGTTTCACATCATGCATCTCAAGCCCATGCATCTCCCTGTCCCTTCGTGTCTCCCCTCTTTCATTGTATAGGTGTAGAGGTGCCCACAAAAGAAAGTAAAAAATAAAAATTAAAAAAACGAAACAAAATAGAAACTAGAAACATGTCCTTGTGGAAGCTGTAGTATATCACACAGTATTCCCTTCATCCATACATCTTTACTTGCTAATGTTCATTGCAATGAGTCTTATTGATCTGGTTCAAGGCAGCTGGCCTTTGCTAACCCATCAATACTGGATCCTCACTGGCACTGCTCTCAAATACCCTGTTGATGCCCTGTGTCTTAGAGATCTTGTAACTTTGGATCTGTAGGACTGGCAGATCCTATATTTTTACACACACCAGCAGTTCATAAATGGGGTAGACGTTGGGTGGGCCAAGTCAAAGCCCTAGATCTTGGCCTGAACAGTGGCCGACTTGGCCAGCCAACCAGCTCTCCAGAACTCGCACCATTAGCAGGAGCTCTGTAGCACTGCTTTGGCTCACACCCATGCTGCAGCTGACATGGGGCAAGGTCAGCTCTCCCTGGTTCATGCCTTCAGAACTGGCTCGCCTGTGCCCTGCCACCAGGGCTAGCTCTGCTGTGGTCTTTAGAGGTAACATGAGCCACAGACATCAACAGAGACCCCTACTGCTGCATGGCCATGGACCCAGACACGGCTCTCAGCTGGACCATGAGCTGGAACTTCACCATGGCCTCAGGTGACTGGGCAGGCTCCTCACATCTCTCTCTCTCTCTCTCCCTCCCTCCCTCCCTCCCTCCCTCACTCACTCACTCACTCCCATTTGTCTATCACATACTTGAACATTGCAGTGGCCTCTGGGTGTCTTCCGAGTCTGCCATGGCAGCAGGTCAGTCTTTTGCCCACCTGCACATTGAGGGTTTTCTAAAGTCTCTTTTTTACTTTTTGATGATGATGATAGTAGGTCTTTTTTGTTTGTTTGTTTGTTTGTTTGTTTTGTTTTTGTTATGTTAATCTATATATGTGCTAGCACTTAGGATTTAGAGGCAGGTGGATCTCTGTGAGTTCAAAGCCAGTCTGATCTACATAGAAGTTCCTGGCTTGCTAGGGCTACAAAGTAAATCCCTATCTCAAAAATAAATAATAATTCAATAATAATATTAAAAATAAGAGGAGGAAAAAACTTAAGATCACATGTAGTACTTCAGGGTTTTTTTTTTTCAATCTTTCTCTCTTTGGTTTTAGGAGGAAGAATTAGAAGCCCAGATCTCCTTCCTACAAGGACAGCTGAATGACCTGGAAGCCATGTGCAAGTACTGTGCAAAGGTCATGGACATGCATCTAGGTAGGTGAACTGCATTGTCCCTTGGAAGAACATTGATCAGACCAGTGACAGTGGCACTGCTGTGTGCTAGGCCCACAGTCAGCTCTTCCTGAGTGAATCCTGCCCTTCATTTCTCACATAGACCCATGTGGTGGAGGAACTGTTGCTGCCTACATTGTACTGATACAGAAACAAGGACAGGGTGTCAACTGCCCTGAGATCCATCACAGAGAAGCAGAGGATGAATTCAAACCAAAGGAAAACAAATGGAGGCTTTGCCTCCTAACTGCAATGCTGCCGTGGAGATGTCTGTCTCCAGAAAACAAAAAGGCTGAGCTCTTAAAATCAGTCAGATACATTGCTTAGGCCCACCAGTCTGCAAGCACTGATACAGTTCCTAATTTGATAATGCTTTCTCTATTTTATTAGCTATCCATCATAACTGCAGGAACTTATAAAATAAAAATGTCCTAATTACAAGTCAGATTACGTGAGTCATAAATATGCTATATCAAGAGATCTTCTGGCATTACCATTTATGAAGGTCCCATGTTTGAGTTGGTCTGCTGAGGTACTTTGTGTTTCTGCAGTAAGTATGTGCTCTGTAGAAGCCTCTGTGTGGATAGTGTTGCTTGTTCTCAGCCCATAGGCAGTATGTCAGCACCAGCCACTATAAGAACTCAGGACACACAGTTATGCACAAACATGCGCACGCACACATGCGCACGCGCACGCGCGCGCACGCGCGCGCGCACACACACACACACACACACACACGTACATGCACACACGTACATGCACACACACAAGCATGCTCATCTCTGAAAGAAAACCAGAGTGTGTCCACCAAGGCCTCCTCCCACCAGCAGTGGATCCAGGTGTAACCCATCCTTGGACTCTGCCCTGGTGATGAGTTTTCCACCTTCAGACCCCATCAAGCAGTCCCTTAAGCCTATGAGGTCATGAGTTTATAACAAGTGACTGATGTGACTGTCATGTGGATTAGCCTAACCCACATTGACTTCAAATGAGTAATAAATATTGTCTTAAGATATGGAAGATACCAGTCTATGTTGTCTCCTGAAGCAACTGGCCAGGGCCTGCTCTGTTCTAAGTCATCTTCTCCTCTCAAACCTCTATTGGGGAAAATGAGGGAGAGGCAGAAGCAGTAGAAGGTCCTGATAGATCTAGAGATCAGCAGAGAGGCTGCTGTCTGCCACACCCACAACAGCAGCCTGGCTGTGTCTGGTTCCTCTCCTTCCAAACCGTATACATACTTGGTACTTGATGAACATTTTGAAAGCATATGGGACCAGGCGTATAAGCCTCTTACATTCTCTTAATGTGATCATACTTGGAAAGGCATCAAAAACAAGCAGTGGGGATCCATCCCACACACAGTCACCAAACCCAGGCACTATTATGGATGCCGAGAAGTGCTTGCTGACAGGAGCCTGATATGACTGTCTCCTGAGAGGCTCTGCCAGAGCCTTACAAATAAATACAGAGGGGGATGCTCTCAGCCAACCATTGGACTGAGCGCAGGGTCCCCAATGGAGGAGTTAGAGCAAGGACTGAAGGAGTTGAAGGGGTTTGCAGCCTCATAGGAGGAACAACAATATCAACCAACCAGAGCCCTCACATACAACAGAGCTTCCAGGAACTAAACCACCAACCAAGGGTACACATGGAGGAACCCATGGCTCCAGCCACATATGTAGCAGAGGATGGCCTTTTCTGTCGACAATGGGAGGAGAAGCCTTTGGTCCTGTGAACACTCAATTCCTCAGTGTAGGGGAATGTGGGAGGGAGGAGGTGGGAGTGGGGGGTGGGAGAACACCCTCATAGAAGCAGGGGGAGGGTGGATGATGTAGGGAGTTTCTGGGGGGAAACTGGGGATAACATTTGAAATATAAAAGAAAATATCCAAGAAAAAAAAAAAGGAAAAAACAACAAAGAAGCAGTGGAGGTGAGAAGGTGGCTCAGTGGGCCTGCACTGGCCCCACAAGCCTAGGAACCTGCCTGTGGGTCCCCCAGGACTGTGCTCTTTATGAACACAAGCCTCCATGGTCAAAGGTATATCCCTGGAGTGATGGGAGGCAGAGGCAGGGGAATCACCAGATGCTCCTGGGCTAGTTGACCTGCCATGCGCTGGGAAGACCGTCTCACTCAGGTTAGAAAGGCAAGGACTAAGAGTGGAGCATTGCTTTCTGACCTTTATGTCCTCTGTGGCACAGTATACATACACACATTTGCACAGCACACATATGCCTAAAAGAATATAAAGCACTCATGAGACAGTTGATACAGAAACAATGTGTGCGAGATGATTAATTCGTGTTGTTTAAATATAATTTAATTTTAAAGTATCAGGGTGTGTGAATTTTCGGTTTCTTGGCTACTTGAGTCAGTGGTGCTTTTATTATTTTGGATTTTCGTTTTAAGCAAAAAAGTGCTTGGGAGAAAGATTTACCAAAACTTGAAAGAAATCCCTTTAGGAAAATTCCCAGTTATTTGCTGTGCATGGCGGCTCCACTAAAGCCTGGAATTCCAGAGCAGCCTCTGCTCTGGCCTTAGTCTTCTAGCCCACGCCACCATGAGTGTCCAGCTGCCTACAGGGATAGGTTTGTACTGTGCATCCACTTCCCTCACAGACAGACTCCTTCTCAGAGCTGTAGGCTTCCTTCTCCATACACATAGCATGGCCGCAAAGTGGGGTTGAAGGATGCTGGGAAGAACTCCCTTCCCATCCCCCATAGCACCTGTACAAAGCAAGAGCAGTTACTTCTGGTTATGGTTGATATTTCACCCAAAGGAAGATTTGTATAAAACACAAAAATTTGATTCAGGTGATGCTCTTGATATGTCTAACTTATTCAAGTATTATTTTAATTAATTTTTAGCATTCTTTGCATATGATGACTTTTTAAATTTCTAGTTTAAAAGATCGAAATTGGGATGACTCAAATATTTATTAGTAATATGTTAGCTATGCCAAAGCAATGTAGTCTATAAAGATTAAACTAAGTTTCTTTTTTAATTTTATTTATTTATTTTATGTTAGTACACTGCTGCTGTCTTCAGACACACCAGAAGAGGGCATCTGATCCCATTACAGGTGGTTGTGAGTCACCATGTGGTTGCTTGGAATTGAACTCAGAACCTCTGAAAGAACAGTCAGTGCTCTTAACCGCTGAGCATCTCCAGCACCCCCCCCATTAAACTAGTTTTTATTTATTCATAGGGATTAAGTTTTAAAAGCAGGTAGCAGAATGTACTTGACATAAAAATAATCATTAACAGCAATTGCTTGGCTGAAAGAAAGATTGTAAGAGGACTTTCTGAGGAACCTAATCTATATGCTTGAAAATGTAAGTCACTGAAAATGTGTGGACAGCTTAGTGTGGACTGCGCTTGGAGGTCAGCCTGTGTACAGAGCATGCAGGAGGCACTGCTGAGAGTGGAGGGTGGAACTGAAGAGAGAGAGCCTCGTCCTGGATCTGCACTTAGCCCTGCCTGCCTGTGAGTGGCCTCAGTAAAATGAGATAAGAATATCAGTCTTGCCAGTTTGTTGCCAAAATTTATTTTTAAACACTAGGATGGGGACATGACTCAAATGAGATATTCAACGGAATCGTTTCCTTTTTCCCTTTTGAGTCCAGGAAGCTCAGGGTCATAGCACTTAGTTCTGGCTTATCCAGGACCCCATGACTTGTTAGTTGAAGATTTGGGACCAGTATTATATCCTAACACACACTGATTTATCAAATGATTCCAAAAATCCGATATGTTTGCCCTTACCCTAGTTTGTGAACAGGACCAACTTAATCACGACTTGGTGCCTGAGCACTTGCTGACATGAAGCCTGCCGAGCACGGGCTGCAGGCTGCCCAGGCGTGTGCTATCCGTATCCAAGGACGTGATTCTACCAGTTATTTCTCAGGGTTCTTTGCTCCTGCTCATTACTTTCTTGATGTTCTGTTCCTCTCAAGAGAATTCGTTATTATTCTCTATTTTCATCATGTGTGCAATAAATGACTTAAAATGTCAAGTGCTAATCAAGACTGTTTTATAACTGATAGCAGAACAAATAAAGAAAAAGCTTTTTGAAGAAAAATTATATAGTAATCTTTGTTCAAAGGACTGGCAGGCTGGCTCATCTGCTCCTGGTCTGGAGCTCAGAACTGAGGGAGGATTTGTTTTGTCAGAGTCCTAATTTTATTAATTCCATGTAAAAATGCAAGGATTTAGAATTGAAAATAGTTTTATTAGATCTAAACTTTCCCTGCCGATTTCAGACTGTTTTTACGTGCTCATTATTCTGTTGCTATAGTTACCCCCCAGCTCACTCGAGGTATTTTAGAATTGCTGAACTTCACATATATGTTCACATGAATAGCAGCCTGCACTGTGTGGTCTTAAGGAGCCAGACTGCGCGGTTCCTGTTCCAGTATGCCTCACTGCCTCCTCTGCGGAATCCCTGTGCCCAGCAGGCAGCTCCACACTGGCATGCCTCCACTAGATTGTTTGGGAAGTAGGGCCTCTTTTCCAGGCACAGGCGGTTATGCAGGCATGTCACACTTGCAATGCAAGGAACCTATGCAATGATGTAAAGGAATTGTCTTCCTCTGCTCTTGCTGAGAGTGCAGCAGCTAATAGCATCAGAGAACAGTAAAGTCGCTTGCAGATGGAGCAATGGCTCAGCAGTTAAATACACTTCTGTTTTTGCAAAGAACTAGCGTTCAGTCCCCAGCACCCACATCACAGGGTGCACATCATCCGACACTTTTTGCATAAACATACACAAGTTTTTTTAAAGAATATTAAAACATATAAGTGCCCTGGAACTACCCCAGCTGTCCTGTGTTTTCCCAGGTAAGGAAACCAAGGTTAAAGAAAGCTGGAGTCCAGCTCAAGCCCTTCCTGGGCCTGGGTCTCTCAATTCAGTGGCTCCTTCAGATCTTCTGCTCCTTGAGGCACACACCATTACTGATTTTGCTCATCATAATATTTATGCTAGAATTTGTTGCTAAGGCCAGTGTTAAAATTCATTATACTTGCCTCTATTATAACTTTTATAAATTTTATTTCCTGATCCTTTATAAATACAATATTCAAAAGATGTCTATGGAAATGAGTGTATCCAAATCTTTCATTTTTATTAATCTTATTCTGAGTTCATAGCGACAGCATTTTGATGTCTGGCCCTCCAACTCCATCCATCTCCCTCTGGAAGGAAATAATAGGCCATGTCATATCATAGCTCAGCTCCCTGGTTTAGCACTGCCACAGTGTGTAGCAGCCCTGCCAGTCCAGGAGCCTACAAGGAGGTGCAGTCAAGTGCACATGCACACACATCTATCTGCTTTGTTTTATTTGTTTGTTTTAGCTTAACCTATCATGACAATGCATTGTCTTTCAGCATGAAGACTTAGTGTAGTATACATATTTGAGTAGTCATACCCAAGCATTTAAATAAGTAATGTTCCTCTTCTAGTTGCTATGTTTAGGATCTCCAGCTATTCTGACAGATGAATGCAAAATAGAATTCTTGATTATATTTTCTGTGCAGTGTGTAGTTTACTTTCTAAAGACTTGCATTTTCAAGGGGATTGTTAGGTGATTTTAAACAAGTTACTGCTCACCAGAATTAAATGCAGTATATAGCATTCTTAGTTACAAAGGGGTTTATTGTACCATAGCTGGCAAGGAGAACACCCAGTCAATCATTCACCTCAGTAGGCATCACAAAATGTTGTGTCCCTCACATTCTTCTGCTGCTTCTCACTTAGTCCCTTCCCTTCTGTATCTGGGAAATGGCCTTACCACAGCTATTCCTTGGGAGGTGAACTAATGCTCACAGCCAGTATTTACTAAGTACCTGCTTTCTAATGGAAATGTGGGCTCTGGAAGAAGCGGCTCAGGAAACAGGTACAAAAAAGAATTAAGATTCTAATCAAATGTAGATTGTGGTGGGGGCAAGGGTATAGCCTTAACATAGAGATCAGGAGCAAAAATGTTTTCACGGTCATATGCCAGGTCTGAATCTGACTCCATTTCTGGCAATAGGAAAGATGGTTTTCATTTAGATGTTGAAAGTGTCTACAATGTATATGGCCACCCAAGGATCTTAACCAGTTAGCCGCTGCCTAGTAATATACCTGGTGAGGAGTTCACTATCTCTACTGCCTCCAAACATGAAGAACTTCAACACCCTGCCAGCTATTCCTCTAAGACAGACAGATAGATGTCTGCTTTCCACCTTTTCCTTGAATGGGCCTCTGTTACCTTTGTACCAGCCATTTAAAATGTAGAGATGAAAATGCCTTTATTCCATCATTTACAACAAATCTGGAGCATTGGAGAAATCAGAATAGTTTGTATTCCATTTCCATTATCCTCAGGATTAAAAGTCTATTTTTAAATTTATTTTGTATATATGGTATTTTGACTCCATGTAAGCATATACACCATGACATACAGGACTCAAGGAGGCCAGAAGAGAGTGTCTGCTTCTTGAGGACTGCGATTACAGATGGTTATGAACCACCATGTGTGCTGGGAGTTGAAGTTCTGGGAGAACAGCCCTGGTGCTGTTGCCTGCTGAGCCTCTCTCCAGCCCATAGGTCTACTTGTGTTGCACTGAGATTTCACTCAAAAAGTGAAGTTACCCCATGAGATGGTTACATGGATTATGTCTTAGTGAGTAACTTCTACAGGAAAGAAAAATCTAGTAATATGGTATTTCCCTTTAGTTTCAATGCAAATGTAATATATATTATTTAAGTTTGCAATATCAAAAATAATCATCTTTCATCTACACACACACACACACACACACACATCACCTTTATACTACAATGTGTTTTGTCTTTTGTAATGGAGAGAGGTGTACATTTAATGAACATTTAAACACCCCTCCCCATTTCTCCCTTTAGTACCCTAAGTCATGAAAAGACTTGTTTTTTGTGTTTCTATGTAGACATCACTCAAGAATCCTGTGTGTTGTGAGGAAGTCACTGGTTAGGAGATATAGTAATGACAGCTTAACTTTGCAACCAAAACGTCTAATAGCCTTTTAAAGAGACACCTCCATTATCATTTTAATGTCTTTACCCTGAGATTCTTTTTTTTTCTCTTTTTTAATTTTTATTTTCTATATTCTATGATTACATTCCAAAGGCTTTCCCCTTTCCCAGTTATCCCCCACCATATGTCCCATAATTCCTCTCCCCCCCCCTGCTATTCCCCACTCATTTCCTCCCCCACGATTTTTCTGTTCTGGGTCTACAATACTGGATCCAATCTTTACAGGCCCAGTGTCCTCTCCTTTCTTCTTCTTTGGAGTCATTTGACTTACTAATTGTGCCTTGAGTATTTAGGGCTTCTGGGCTCATTAATATCCACTTATCAGTGATTGCATTTCATGTGTATTCTTTTGTGATTGGGTTAGCTCACTTAGGATGATATTTTCCAGATCTAACCATTTACCTACAAATTGCATGAGTTCATTATTTTTAATTGCTGACTAGTACTCCATTGTATAAATATACCACATTTTCTGTATCCATTCCTCCTTTGAGGGATATCTGGGCTCCTTCCAATTTCTGGCTATTATAAATAAGGCTGGTATAAACATAGTGGAGCATGTGTCTTTATTGTATGCAGGGGAATCCTCTGGGTATATGCCCAGGAGTGGTATGCCAGGGTCCTCTGGAAGTGACATGCCCAATTTTCTGAGGAACCTACAGACTGATTTCCAGAGCGGTTTTACCATTTTGCAATTCCACCAACAGTGGAGGAGTGTTCCTCTTTCTCCACATCCTCACCAGCACCTGTTGTCTCTTGAGTTTTTAATCTTAGCCATTCTGACTGGTGTGAGGTGGAATCTCAGGGTTGTTTTGATTTGCATTTCCCTGATGACTAATGATGTTGAACATCTCTTGAGGTGTTTCTCGGCCATCCGAATTTCGGCTGGTGAAAATTCTTTGTTTAGCTCTGTGCCCCATTTTTTGATAGGGTTATTTGGTTCTTTGGGGTCTAACTTCTTGAGTTCTTTGTATATATTTGATATTAGCCCTCTGTCGGATGTGGGGTTGGTAAAGATCATTTTCCACTTTGTTGGTTGCCGTTTTGTCCTTCTGACAGTGTCCTTTGCCTTACAGAAACTTTGTAATTTTATGAGGTCCCATTTGTCAATTCTTGATCTTAGAGCATAAGCTATTGGTGTTCTGTTCAGGAACTTTACCCCTGTGCCCATGTCCTCCAGGGTCTTCCCAAGTTTCTTTTCTAATAGTTTCAGTGTGTCTGGTTTTATGTGGAGGTCCTTGATCCACTTGGAGTTCATCTTAGTACAAGGAGATAAGAGTGGGTCAATTCGCATTCTTCTGCATGTTGACCTCCAGTTGAACCAGCACCATTTGTTGAAAATGCTATCTTTTTTTCCACTGGATGGTTGTGGCTCCTTTATCAAAGATCAAGTGACCATAAGTCTGTGGGTTCATTTCTGGGTCTTCAATCCTATTCCATTGATCTACCTGCCTGTTGCTGTACCAATACCATGCAGTTTTTAACACAATTGCTCTGTAGTACTGCTTGAGGTCAGGGATATTGATTCCCCAAGAAGTCCTTTTATTGTTGAGAATAGTTTTAGCTATTCTGGGTTTTTTGTTGCTCCAGATGAATTTGAGAATTGCTCTTTCTAGCTCTATGAAGAATTGATTTGGGATTTTGATGGGGATTGCATTGAATCTGTAGATTGCTTTTGGCAAGATGGCCATTTGTACTATATTGATCCTGCCAATCCAGGAGCAAGAAATATTTTTCCATCTTCTGAGGTCTTCTTCGATTTCTTTCTTCAAGGACTTGAAGTTCCTGTCATACAGATCTTTGGCTTGTTTGGTTAGAGTTACGCCAAGGTACTTTATGTTGTTTGTGGCTATTGTGAAGGGTGTTATTTCCCTAACTTCTTTCTCAGCCTGCTTGTCCTTTGAGTACAAGAAGGCTACTGATTTGCTTGAGTTAATTTTATAACCAGCCACTTTGCTGAAGTTGTTTATCAGCTGTAGAAGTTCTCTGGTGGAGTTTTTTGGATCGCTTAAGTAGACTATCATATCGTCTGCAAATAATGATACTTTGACTTCTTCCTTTCCAATTTGTATCCCTGTGACTTCCTTATGTTGTCTAATTGCTCTCGCTAAAACTTCAAGTACTATATTGAAAAGATATGGAGAGAGAGGGCAGCCTTGTCTAGTCCCTGATTTTAGTGGGATTGCTTCAAGTTTCTCTCCATTTATTTTGATGTTGGCTACTGGTTTGCTGTAGATTGCTTTTACTATGTTTAGGTATGGGCCTTGAATTCCTGCTCTTTCCAAGACTTTTAGCATGAAAGGATGCTGAATTTTGTCATGCTTTTTCAGCATCTAATGAGATGACCATGTGTTTTTTTTCTTTTAGTTTGTTTATGTAGTGGATTACATTGATGGATTTCCATATATTGAACCATCCCTGCATCCCTGGAATGAAGCCTACTTGATCATGGTGAATGATCGTTTTGATATGCTCTTGGATTCGGTTGGCAAGAATTTTATTTAGTATTTTTGCATCGATATTCATAAGAGAAATTGGTCTGTAGTTCTCTTTCTTTGTTGGATCTTTTTGTGGTTCAGGTATCAGCGTAATTGTGGTTTCGAAGAACGAGTTGGGCAGTGTCCCTTCTGTCTCTATTTTGTGGAATAGTTTGAAGAGTATTGGTGTTAAGTCTTCTTCGAAGGTCTGGTAGAATTCTGCACTAAAACCATCTGGTCCCGTACTTTTTTTGGTTGGGAGGCTTTCTATAACCCCTTCTATTTCTTTAGGGGTTATGGGACTGTTTAGCTGATCTACTTGATGCTGATTTAATTTTGGTATTTGGTATCTGTCTAGGAAATTGTCCATTTCCTCCAGATTCTCCAGTTGTTTTGAGTATAGGCCTTTGTAGTAGGATCTGATGATCTTTTGAATTTCCTCCGTTTCTGTTGTTATAGCCCCCTTTTCATTTCTAATTTTGTTAATTTGGATACTGTCTCTGTGCCCTTTAGTTAGTCTAGCTAAGGGTTTATCTATCTTGTTGATTTTCTCGAAGAACCAGCTCTTGGTTTTGTTGATTCTTTGTATGGTTCTCTTTGTTTCTACTTGATTGATTTCAGCCCTTAGTTTGATGATTTCCTCTCTTCTACTCCTCCTGGGTAAATTAGCTTCTTTTTGTTCCAGGGCATTAAGGTGTGCCATTAAGCTGCTAGTGTATGCTCTCTCCAGTTTCTTTTTGGAGGCACTCAGGGCTATGAGTTTTCCTCTTAGCACTGCTTTCATTGTGTCCCAACGATTTGGGTAGGTCCTACCTTCATTTTCATTGAAGTCTAAAAAGTCTTTGATTTCTTTCTTTATTTCTTCCTTGACCAGGGTGTCATTGAGTAGAGTATTGTTCAGTTTCCATGTGTATGTGGGCTTTCTGTTGTTCTTCTTGCTATTGAAGACCACTTTTACTCCATAGTGATCTGATAGGAGACATGGGATTAGTTCGGTCTTCTTGTATTTGTTGAGGTCTCTCTTGTGACCAATTATATGATCAATTTTTGAGAAGGTACCGTGCAGTGCTGAGAAAAAGGTATACTCTTTTGCTTTAGGATGGAATGTTCCATATATATATCTGTTAAATTCAATTGGTCCAAAGCTTCAATTAGTTTCACTGTGTCCCTATTTAGTTTCTGCTTTCCTGATCGGTCCATTGAGGAGAGTGGAGTGTTGACGTCACCTACAATTATTGTGTTAGGTGCGATGTGTGCTTTAAGCACACATTTCCTTGTAAAATTGTCTCCCAGCCTTTTACTCTAAGGTAGTGTTTGTCTTTGACACTGAGATGTGTTTCCTGTATGCAGCAAAATGTAGGTTCCTGTTTCCGTATCCAGTCTGTTAGTCTGTGTCTTTTTATTGGGGAATTGAGTCCATTGATATTAAGAGATATTAAGGAATAGTAATTATTACTTCCTGGCATTTTGGGCTTTTTTTTTTTTTTTTTTTTTTTTTTTTTTTTTTTTTGGTATTTCAGTGGTTCTCTTCTTTTGGGTTGGATGAGATGGGGTTTCTATCTTGTTTCTTCTGGGGTGTAGTTCCCCCCCTTGTATTGGTATTTTTCCCCTATTATCCTTTGTAGGGCTGGGTTTGTAGATAAGTATCGTGCAAATTTGGTTTTGTCGTGGAATACCTTGGTTTCCCCATCTATGGCAATTGAGAGTTTTGCTGGGTATAGTAGTTTTGGCTGAAGTTTGTGTTCTCTTAGGGTCTGCATGAGGTCTGCCCAGGATCTTCTAGCTTTCATGGTCTCAGGTGAGAAGTCTGGTGTAATTCTGATAGGTCTTCCTTTATATGTTACTTGTCCTTTTTCCTCTTACTGCCTTTAATATTCTTTCTTTGTTTAGTACATTTGGGGTTTTGATTATTATGTGACGGGAAGTATTTCTGTTCTGGTCCAGTCTATTTGGGGTTCTATAGGCTTCTTGTATATTCATGGGCATCTCTCTCTTTAGGTTGGGGAAGTTTTCTTCCATAATTTTGTAGAAGATATTTGCTGGCCCTTTAAGTTGTAGATCTTCATTCTCATCTATCCCTATAATCCTTAGGTTTGGTCTTCTCATTGTGTCCTGGATTTCCTGAATGTTTTGGGTTACCAGCTTTTTGCATTTTGCATTTTCTTTAATTGTTGAATCCATGGTTCCTATGGTATCTTCAGCATCTGAGATTCTGTCTTCTATCTCTTGTATTCTATTGTTGATATTTGCATCTATGACTCCTGATTTCTTCCCAAGGTTTTCTATCTCCAACGTTGTCTCCCTTTGCGATTGCTTAGTTGTTTCTACTTCTGTTTTTAGATTCTGTATGATTTTGCTCAGATCTTTCAGTTGCTGTTTGTGTTTTCCTGTAATTCTTTAAGGGATTTTTGTGTTTCCTCTTTTATGACTTCTACTTGTTGACCCATGTTCTCTTGTATTTCTTTAAGTGATTTTTGTTTCTCTCCGTTATTGGGATTCATTTTTTGCTCTATATTCTCCTGGATTTCTTTAAGTGATTTTTGTGTCTGCCTTGTATGGGCTTCTAGCTTTTGATCTATTTTCTCCTCTATTACTTTAAGAAATTTATCTGAGTGATCCTCAATCTGCATCTTTACCAGTGATTTTAGATCTGAGTCTTGTTTTTCTGGTGTGTTGAGATATCCGAGATTTAATTGTGTTTGCCTTGTAAGGGCTTCTAGCTTTTGATCTATTTTCTCATGTATTACTTTAAGAGATTTATCTAAGTGTTCCTCTATCAGCATCCTGACCAGTGATTTTAGATCTGAGTCTTGTTTTTCTGGTGTTTCGGGGTATCCAAGATTTATTGCTGTTTGGGAACTGGGTTCGGATGCCGCCATACTGCCTTGATTTCTGGTAGTAACGATCTTATGTTTGCCTTTTGCCATCTGGTTAACTCTGGTGTTAGTTGGTCCTATAGTTACTAGCTGGTGCTTGACCCTCCTGTGGGCTCGTAAGGCTATTTCCCAGCGACTGGGACACCTGAACCACTGTCCTGCAGGGCTCTTGCTCACAGATTGCTGACAGGTGGCCTGAGTCCCCCGAGGTCTTAAACTCGGGATATCCCAGGTACTTGGTTCCGCCTGTTGGGCAGCTGCTCTGCACTGCTCCTGCTCAGGGTTTGCTGTCTGGTATCCTGTTTCCCCAGGGGTCTTAAAGTTGGGATATCTCAGTTATCTGGTTCTGCCTGCTGGTCCAAAGCTGCTGGGAAGCTGGCTGAGGCTGACTCCCCCGCCGCCGGCTGGATGGGAAGCAGCTGGCATGATGGCGCTGTCTGCAGGGAGTTTGGGGTCCGCCCTGCGAGTGCAGAGCGCAGGCTCGGCCGCTGTGCCCCAAACCACTACTCTGTGCGCAGCTCCCGCTCCAGGCCTGAGTCCCCGAAGGTCTTAAACTCGGGCTATCTCCGGGACCTGGTTCCGCAGGCTGGGTCTGAGCACCTGGGAAGCTGGCTGGGTCTGGCTTCCCCGCCACAGGCTGGATGGGAAGCTGCAGGCAAGATGGCGCTGCCTGCAGGGAGTTCGGGGTCAAGCCTGCGAGCGCAGAGTGCAGGCTCGGCCGCTGTGCCCCAAACCGCTACTCTGTGTGCAGCTCCTGCTCCAGGCCTGAGTCCCCAAGGTCTTAAACTCGGGCTGTCTCGGACCTGGTTCTGCTGGCTGGGTCTGAGCACCTGGGAAGCTGGCTGGGTCTGGCTTCCCCGCCACCGGATGGATGGGAAGCCTACCCTGAGATTCTTAAAGTGAGCCAAGGCAGCTGAGTAAAATCGTTCCCGAAGTTGAGTGAATATTTATATATGATGTAGACTTCCATCAGACCCAAAAAAGGGATCCTTGGCCCCTTACCCCTGCTAGTAAAGCCAAGCTCTGGGCTTGCCCATATCTCCCTGCCTGTCATTCTGTACTGGCTGTTGCTCAAATGTGTTGTTCTCCCCTGGACAGGATACCATACTGAACTTGAAGCAGAGATGGGAACTTTTTTGAAGAAACCAAATGGTTTTCATCCAGTGTGACAGGCAGCTGTGGCTACAGTACTGGGCAGAATATTACCTCAGATCTTCATGTCACTGCAACATGTAATGTGACCTTACTTGTGGCTTTTACTGACATAATCAAATGAGAGACTTTACTAGATTAGTATAGGCACCAACTCTGAGTACTACACACAGGGAGAGTGCTTTGTTGACCATGATAGTAGATCACTCTAAGTACCCACTCCCCCATCAAAAAAAGGCAAGAACTGTTGACTGGTCCCTGAAGCTAGAAAGAATTCTCTACAGCCATCATAGAAACCTGTCATACCAACATCTTCACTGAGGACTGCAGCTTCTAGTCCTGTGAGAGAGTGCAATTCTAGTGTGCTCCATCCCTATGTTTGAAGTACTTTATTACCACACCCCTCAGAAACTAATCCAACATAGTGAAGCTGTGAGTAGAGAGGTGAGGAGATAAATCAGCTCATTTTTCCCTCAAGTAAAAGCGGGCCAGTAGTAGGCTTTCCCCCCGCCTGGCTCTTAACTCACATGTTTGCAAGATGGCTTGGGGAGCTCCTGATCGTGTTTTAGGCACCCAGCAAGGAAGAGCAAAGACCCAGAAGGCAAGAATGGAGCCAGTTCCCCTTGAGGAGCTTCCCCAGGAGCTCCACCTAAGAACTTCTCCAACATTCACTGGCCAGAGTGATGCCACATGCTCAATTGCAGCTGCAAGGACAGTGTACACAGTGTTACCCAAATGTACTGGTGAGAACGGAGACCCCTAGTGACTGCTGCTGCATCCTCAGACCTGATAGTCATGTGTGATTGGCATTAGGAACCTTTAATCCTGGGGCTCTTACCAAGGAATACTTCTGGGGGAAGTGACCTTTGGGTTGTAAAACATCATTCTCACTCAGATCTGTCATGAAAAACACCACACTTTGTGTCTCCCTACCCCTTCTCTACCTGTCCCTGCTCCTGTAAGCCATCCTTGTCCCTTTGGAGGTGATGGGTTCCTGGAAGGCTCACAGCAAAGCAGCAGCCAAGAGAAGTAAGTTTGAATTCATGATTCACAAGATTTTATAGCAGTGCAGTCAGTATGGGTTTGTAAGACCCATGTGGTCCCTGTCATACCTACAGAGTAAGTGAATGTTCATGTGTGCAGAAACCTTGTTGTGAAGCTCCGTTCCAACTAAAGGCAGTTTGAGGGTTTAAATGTATCTATGGTCATGCCTCACCTAATGTGCATTATCTCAGAAGCTAAGCAAGGTCAGGCATGGTTAGTAATTGGATAGAAATCCCAAAGTTTGAACTTGTCAGTTGAATGCAGGTCAACTCTTGGTCTCATCTCAGTAAATGCCCAGTATTAACTCCTCAGCTTTGTGTCTTATCCCTTCCTGGAGAGTCCTGGGAAAGGGCTCATCTATCACCAGCATTTGAAAGTCCACTTGGATCTAAAGAAAGCTCTGTCTCTGTACATTTCTGGGTCTCTGCCCCAACTAGAACAACAATAGACTTTGGGAACACCCAAAGACATGCTGTGTATAATTCTAAAGCCTTGCGTCTTTGTTACAGTTGGCCACTGGCCTCTCCATGACTTTAGGCGTGGAAGCCAGGTAATGTGGCCATAGCCTCTGCCTTTACAGCAGACTGTAAAAGGCAGAGGTCCAGAAAGAGCGACACTCCTGCTGTGGCTTCTGCAGCTCTTCTCTGCTAGCCCTTCACTGTAGGCTTGGCCTCCAGGGGCCAGCGTCCCCCATGTTTCCTCTGGTGATCCTGAATCCATTGCCAAGGCTTCCTCTTAAACCTAGGATTTGTCCTCAACTGGCTCTGATGACCCAGCCAGAGCTGAGAAATATTACCTTTGCAGTTCAGTGTCATCAAACCACCCAGTTCCTCAAATCTCTGCCTTAAAACAAAACAAAAACACCCAGCTGTAAAAGCAACTACACCTTTTGGGATTCCCTACCACCACCCCCAGGCTTTCAAAGCAGTTCCCCTCAACTTCCCCTAGGGAGTTGTTAATATCTTGCTGAGTGGAGCCTGGTGATAGGTTTGTTTAACTGAGCGATAACAGAGTTGTTTTAGACTCTTAAGAAAATTGCAAACATTTGTTCTCTAACTAATCTATTATTCCAACTTGCTTTCTTGTTTTGGAGCAAGACTTTGTGTTAGGAAAGGACTACAGTCAGTTTTCTCAGTAAGTGAGAGCTGCTGTCAGCTCTTACACTGTGGAAAAGCACTTGCCAGAATGGCTTAGAGATCTGTTCTTACTAAAAATTCTAGTAAATGTTAAGTCTAAGCCATCTTTGCCTTGCTCCTTTTTGAAAATACTTTGTAGACATGTTTAGAATAACAGTGTGTTGAGATGCAATCTCCAAGAGTATTTTTCTGTATTTGGTTTTTATTCTGGAAATATTTTTTCTTTGCCTGTAACATAATACATGAAGCATTTAAAAAAATGTTTATTTATCTCATGTATGTGAGTACAGTCACTGTCTTCAGACACACCAGAAGAGGGCATCTGATTCTCATTACAGATTGTTGTGAGCCACCATGTGATTGCTGGGAATTGAACTCAGGACCTCTGGAAGAACAGTCAGTGCTCTTAAATGCTGAGCCATCTCTCCAGCCCCACATGAAGCATTTTTGCAGGGCTAGGCTGGAAAAGCTCAGACATATGCTAGGTATACATGCACACGCAGATAGGATAATGTCAAAGTATATGTGTGCATAAGATATACCAAGTCTGTAACTACTACTAGGAAATGACTAGAGGGGTGCTGTTTGTATGAGTGGGCTGAAAGGCTGCTCAAAGAGAAGAGATGGCATGTTATCTATCTGGAAGGAAGTATATTAGACAGGGTTCTCTAGAATCACGGAACACATGGAATATTTTTCTATATTGAGGGAATTTATTATGATGACTTGCAATCTGTAGTCCAACTCCCCAACAGTGATCAGCTGTGAATGGGAAGTCCCAAGAATCTAGTAGTTGCTCAGTCCTACGAGGCTAGTTGTTTCAGCTGGCCTTCTGTAGAAGTAGATTCCAATAGGTGTGCTAGCAAGTAAATACAAGCATCAAAGAAAAGCGAATCTTCCTTCTTCCAAGGTCCTTATGTAGGTCTCCAGCAGAAGATATGGCCCAGATTAAAGGTGTGTGCCACCATGCCTGGATCTGGGACTTTTTGTCCCAGGCTGACCTTGAACTCAGAGATCCCCAATGCCTTCTGTAAAGGTAGTTTAGTGGTCATAAATGCCTTATGTCTGTTTTTATCATATAAAATTTCCTTTCTCCTTCTATTATGGCTGACTGATAGATTTACTAGGCATAATATAAAATCTGTGGTATTTTATAATTTGTAAAACTTGTCTATTCTCTTCTGGTTTTCAATGTCTACAGTGAAAAAATCTATGCTGATTCTGATAGACTTGCCCTTGTATGTGAGTTGCTTTTTTTTCTCTTGAGGCTTTCAATATCCTTTGTTTGTTTGTTTGTTTGTTTGTTTGTTTTGTACATTAATGCTTTTAGGCTACTGCATGACACAGGGAATTTCTGGCCTATGTATTTGGTTTTATGTCTGCTTCTTGGATCTTGATGGACATGTCTTTACTCTTAGGGAAATTTTCATTTGATCTTGTTGATGAGGGTTTCTTCTCCTTCTGCTCTAACTGTTATTCAAGGGTTTGACATTTTGTTTATATATCTCCAGACCTCGGGCATGTGCTCCTCTGCTCTTGGCTTTGTTTGCTTTGCTTTGTTCTGACACTGTCTTTACCTAAGTGAGCCAATTCCTCTACCTTCAGGGCCTGGTAGTTTTGTTCCACTTGATCCAATCTATTGATGAGGCTTCTGAGTTGTGATTATTTGTTTGACTTTTAGATTCCTGATTTTTTCAAGTTTCATTTCATTCTGGCTTTTCTTCAAAGACCATATTTCTTTATATTTTCACATGCTGAATTAATTTCATTCACATGATTGTATTTTCGTTGTCTTCATTCTAACATTTATTCACATTCACTTTGAGTTCTTCTTGCATATTTATTATTGCTATTCCAAAGCCATTGTCTTGTGCTAATTACTTGTCTCAGGAGATATTACTATGGGAGTACTAATTCTTGGTGGAGACTTGTTTGTTTTTTCAGGTTTGTGTATGTATGAGAGGAGCTAGGCATCTTGAGTTAGGTCATCAGTACTGTTTCGTGGTATGGAAATGTTATCTTTATTTTGTTGAGTGTATGTTTGAAGCTCTGTTTCCTGTTGCCCCAATTTGTCTGGTTGATTCACTATATGAGGCTTAAGTTTCACTCTTTGCAAAAGCAATGTTGAGGTTTGAATGGAGTATTAGAGGTATTCTGATCCTAGCTTGAACTAAGTTATGTTTCTTTTTTACTAATTCTTTTTCTTTTATTGGATATTTTATTTATTTGCATTTCAAATAAATGTTATCCCATTTCCCAGTTCTACCCCCCTCAGAAGCCCCATATTCCATCCTCCATCTGCCTGCTCCCCCAACCACCCACCAGTCTCCCCACCCTAGCATTCCCCTAAACTGGGGTATTGAGCCTTCCCAGAACTAAGGGCCTCTCCTCCCATTGATGTCCAAAGAGGCCATACTCTGCTACATATGTGACTAGAGCCATGGGTCGATCCATGTGTACTCTGTGGTTAGTGGTTTAGTCCCTGGGAGCTGAGGGGGTGGATGGGGTGTCTGGTTGGTTGATATTGTTTTCTTCCTATGCGGTTGCAAACCCCTTCAGCTCCTTCAGTCCTTTCTCTAACTCCTCCATTGGGGACCCCATGTTCAGTCCAATGGTTGGTTGCAAGGCTCTGGCAGACCTCTCAAGACACAGCTATATCAGGCTTCTGTCAACAAGTACTTCTTGGCAGCCACATAGTATATGGGTTTGGTGTTTATATATAGGATGGAGACCCAGGTGGGGCAGTCTCTAGATGGCCTTTCCTTCAGTCCCCACTCCACACTTTGTCTCCATATTTCTTTCCTTGAGTATTTTGTTCCCCCTTCTAAATAGGACAGAGACATCTACACTTTGGTCTTCCTTCTTCTTGAGCTTCATGTGATCTATGAATTGTATCTTGGGTATTCCAAGCATTGAGGCTAATATCCATTTATCAGTGAGTACATACCATGTATGTTCTTTTGTGCCTGGGTTGCCACAATCAGGATGATACTTTCTAGTTCCATCCATTTGCCTAAGAATTTCATGAAGTCATTGTTTTTAATAACTGAGCAGTACTCCATTGTGTAAATATACCACGCTTTCTGTATCCATTCCTCTGTTGAAGGAATCGCTGGGTCCTCAGGTAGTACTATGTCAATTTTCTGAGGAACTTCCAGGCTTATTTCCAGAGTGCCTGTACCAGCTTGCAGTCCCACTAGCAATGGAGGAGTGTTCCTCTTTCTCCACATCCTCACCCAGCATCTACTGTCACCTGAGTTTTTGATCTTAGCCATTCTGACTGGTGTGAGGTGGAATCTCAGGGTTGTTTTGATTTGCATTTCCCTGGTGAGTAAGGATATTGAACATTTCTTTTGTTGCTTCCCTGCCATTCCTCATTTGGGAATTCTCTGTTTAGCTCTGTGCCCACTTTATAATAGGGTTATTTGATTCTCTGGAGTCTAACTTCTTGAGTTCTTTGTATGTATTGGGTATTATCCCTCTATCAGATGTAGGATTAGTAAAGATTTTTCCCAATCTGTTGGTTGCCCTTTTGTCCTACTGACAGTGTCCTTTGCCTTACAGAAACTTTGCAATTTTATGAGGTCCCATTTGTCTATTGTTGATCTTAGAACATAAGCCATTTGTGCTCTGTTCAGGAAATTTTCCCCTGTGCCCATTTGTTTGAGGCTCTTCACACTTTCTCTTCTATTAGTTTCAGTGTATCTGGTTTTATGTGGATGGTCCTTGATCCACTTGGATTTGAGTTTGCACAAGGAGATAAGAATGGATTGATTTGCATTCTTCTACATCTTGACCACCAGTTTAAACAGCACCATTTGTTGGAAATGCTATCTTTTTCCACTGGAAAGTTTTACCTCCTTACAAGTGACCATAGGTGTGTGGTTTCATTTCTGTGTCTTCAATTCTATTCCATGGATCTACCTGTCTGTCCTGTACCAATACCATACAGTTTTTATTACTATTGTTTTATAATACAGCCTGATTTCAGTGAAGGCGATTCCCCCAGAAGTTCTTTTATTATTGAGAATAGTTTTTGCTATCCAAATGAATTTGCAAATTGCTCTTTCTAACTCTTTGAAGAATTGAGTTGGAATTTTGATATGGATTGCATTGAATCTGAAGATTGCTTTCATCAAGATGGCCATTTTTTACCATATTTATCCTGCTATTCCATAAACATGGGAGATCTTTCCATCTTCTGAGATCTTCGATTTCTTTCCTCAGAGACTTGAAGTCTTGTCATACAGATCTTTCATTTTGTTGGTTAGAGTCATGCCAAGGTATTTTATATTATTTGTGACTATTGTGAAGGGTGTGGTTTCCCTAATTTCTTTCTCAACCTGTTTGTTTTGATGGGGATTGCATTGGATCTGTAGATTGCTTTTGGCAAGGTGGTCATTTTTACTATATTGATCCTGCCAATCCAATAGCATAAAATATTTTTCCACCTTCTGAGGTATTCGATTTCTTTCTTCAAGGACTTGAAGTTCCTGTCACACACATCTTTCACTTGTTTGGTTAGAGTCACACCAAGATACTTTCATATACTATCATATCATCTGCAAATAGTGATAGTTTGACTTCTTCCTTTCCAATTTGTATCCCTTTGACTTCCTTATGTTTTCTAATTGCTCTCACTAGAACTTCAAGTACTATGTTGAAAAGATATGGAAAGAGAGGGCAGTCTTGTCTAGTCCCTGATTTTAGTGGGATTGCTTCAAGTTTCTCTCCATTTATTTTGATGTTGGCTACTGGTTTGCTGTAGATTGCTTTTACTATGTTTAGGTGTGGGCCTGGAATTCCTGTTCTTTCCAAGACTTTCAGCATGAAAGGATGCTGAATTTTGTCAAATGCTTTTTCAGCATCCAATGAAATGACCATGTGTTTTTTTTTCTTTGAGTTTGTTTATGTAGTGGATTATATTGATGGATTTCCATATATTGAACCATCCTTGCATCCCTGGGATGAAGCCTACTTGATCATGGTGAATGATCATTTTGATGTGCTCTTGGATTCGGTTGGCAAGAATTTTATTTAGTATTTTTGCATCGATATTCATAAGGGAAATTGGCCTGTAGTTCTCTTTCTTTGTTGGATCTTTGTGTGGTTTTGGTATCAGCATAATTGTGGCTTTGTAGAACAAGTTTGGAAGTGTTCCTTCTGTCTCTATTTTGTGGAATAGTTTGAAGAGTATTGGTGTTAGGTCTTCTTTGAAGGTCTGATAGAATTCTGCGCTAAAACCATCTGGTCCCATACTTTTTTTGGTTGGAAGACTTTCTATAACCCCTTCTATTTCTCTAGGAGTTATGGGACTGTTTAGCTGATCTACTTGATGCTGATTTAATTTTGGTATTTGGTATCTGTCTAGGAAATTGTCCATTTCCTCCAGATTCTCCAGTTTTGTTGAGTAAAGGCTTTTGTTGTAGGATCTGATGATTTTTTGAATTTCCTCAGTTTCTGTTGTTATATCCCCCTTTTCATTTTTAATTTTGTTAATTTGGATACTGTCTCTGTGCCCATTGGTTAGTCTGGATAAGGGTTTATCTATCTTGTTGATTTTCTCAAAGAACCAGCTCCTGGTTTTGTTGATTCTTTGTATGGTTCTCTTTGATTCTACTTGATTGATTTCAGCCCTTAGTTTGATGATTTCCTGTCTTCTACTCCTCCTGGGTGAATTAGCTTCTTTTTGTTCCAGGGCATTCAGGTGTACCATTAAGCTGCTAGTATATGCTCTCTCCAGTTTCTTTTTGGAGGCACTCAGGACTATGAGTTTTCCTCTTAGCACTGCTTTCATTGTGTCCCATAGATTTGGGTAGGTCGTACCTTCATTTTCATTGAATTCTAAAAAGTCTTTGATTTCTTTCTTTATTTCTTCCTTGACCAAGGTGTCATTGAGTATTGTTCAGTTTCCATGTGTATGTGGGCTTTCTGTTGTTTTTCTTGATATTGAAGACCACTTTTACTCCATAGTGATCTGATAGGAGGCATGGGATTAGTTCAGTCTTCTTGTATTTGTTGATGTCTGTCTTGTATCCAATTATATGATCGATTTTGAAGAAGGTACCATGCAGTCCTGAGAAAAAGGTATATTCTTTTGCTTTAGGATGAAATGTTCTATATATATCTGTTAAATCCAATTGGTTCAAAGCTTCAATTAGTTTCACTGTGTCCCTGTTTAGTTTCTGGTTTCCTGATCAGTCCATTGAGGAGAGTGGAATGTTGAAGTCACCCACAATTATTGTGTTAGATGCAATGTGCGCTTTAAGCTTTAGTAAAGTTTCTTTTACAAATGAGGGTGCTCTTGCATTTGGAGCATAGATGTTCAGTATTGAAAGTTATTCTTGGTGGATTTTCCCTTTGACCCGCAAGAAGTGTCCTTCCTTGTCTCTTTTGATGACTTTAGGTTGAAAGTCAATTTTATCTGATATTAGAATGGCTACTCTGGCTTGTTTCCTGAGACCATTTGCTTGTAAAATTGTCTTACAACCTTTTACTCTAAGGTAATGTTTGTCTTTGACACTGAGATGTGTTTTCTGTATGCAGCAAAATGTAGGGTCCTGTTTCCGTATCCTGTCTGTTAGTCTATGTCTTTTTATTGGAGAATGGTTTCTATGGTATCTTCAGCATCTCAGATTCTTTCTTCTATCTCTTGTATTCTATTGTTGATAATTGCATCTATGGCCCCCGATTTCTTCCCATGGTTTTCTATCTCCAAAGTTGTCTCCCTTTGCAATTTCTTAGTTGTTTCTACTGTTTTTAGATCCTGGATAGTTTTGCTCAGATCTTTTGCTTGCTTGTTTGTGTTTTCATGTAATTCTTTAAGAGATTTTTGTGTTTCCTCTTTCATGACTTCTGCTTGTTGACCCATATTCTCCTGTATTTCTTTAAGTGATTTTTGCATTTCTTCCTTACTGGCTTCTATTTTTTGATCCATATTTTCCTGAATTTCTTTAAGTGATTTTTGTGTTTGCCTTGTAAGGCCTTCTAACTTTTGATCCATTTTCTCCTGTATTTCTTTAAGAGATTTATCCATCCATGTCCTTCTTGTGTTCCTCTAACAGTATCCTGACCAGTGATTTTAGATCTGAATCTTGTTTTTCTGGTGTGTTGGGGTATCTGGGACTTACTGCTGTTGGAGAACTGGGTTCGGATGCTGGCATGCTGCCTTGATTTCTGTTAGTAATGTTCCTATGTTTGCCTTTTGCCATCTGGTTGTCTCTGGTGTTAGTTGGTCCTGTAGTCACTAGGTGGTGCTTGAACCTCCTGTGTGCTTGTATGCTATTTCCCTACCACTGGATGACTGGGTTTCCCCTGGCACAGATTGCTGATGTGCTGCCCTCCTCTTGGGTGCTGTTGGACCCCTGGTGTATCTTGCAATGTTATACTCGTTTGTCTCTGTGGACCTGATGCTGCTTTTCTGCTCGGTGAGGAAGTGAAGATGGTGGCTGGGAGCTCCTCCAAGTGCTGACCACCCTGCCCAGCACAAAACCCAGACCTGGCTGGCACACAGATGAACCACCTCTCTCCTCAGATCCTGTGTGCAGATCACTGCCTGTTGGCCTGAGTCCCCAGAGATCTTAAACTCGGGATATCTCGGGTACCTGGATCCACTTGCCTAGGCCAAGCAGCAGCAAAGATAGTGGCGATTGTGGGGAGTGCAGGGTCTCCCACAGGGCACAGAACCCATGCCTGGCTGGGACACAGCAACCGCTGCTCTGCCTAGCTCCTGTTCCCAGATCACTGCCTGGCAGCCAGAGTCCCCAGAGCTCTTAAACTTGGGATATCCCGGGTACCTGGTTCCACTTGCTCAGTCCAAACAGCAGCAAAGAACGTCCCCAACTATTATTATGTGATGTGCAATGTGTGCTTTGAGCTTTAGTAAAGTTTCTTTTATGAGTGTGGGTGCCCTTGCATTTGGAGCATAGGTGTTCATAATTGAGAGTTCATCTTGGTAGATTTTTCCCTTGATGAGTATGAAGTGTTTTTTCTTTCTTTTTTGATAGCTTTTGGTTGAAAGTTGATTTTATTCAATATCAGAATGGCTACTCCAGCTTGTTTCTTGGGACCATTTGATTGGAAATTTTTTTTCAACCTTTTACTCTGAGATAGTGTCTGTCTTTGTCCCTGAGGTGTGTTTTCTGTATGCAGCAGAATGCATACATACCCAGTCTTAGTCTGTGTCTTTTTATTCGGGGATTGAGTCCATTGATGTTAGGAGATATTAAGGAAAGTGATTGTTGCTTCCTGTTATTTTTGTTGTTAGAGATGGAATTATTTGTGTGGCTATCCTCTTTTGGGGTTGTTGAAAGATTACTTTCTAGGGTGTAGTTTCCTTCCTTATTGGAGTTTTCCATCTGTTATCCTTTGTAGGGCTGGATTTGTGGAGAGATACTGTGTAAATTTGGTTTTGTCATAGGATATCTTGTGTTCTCCATCTATGGTAATTTAGAATTTTGCTGGGTATAGAAGCCAGGGCTGACATTTGGGTCTTCTTTGAGTCTGTATGACATCTGCCCAGGATCTTCTAGCTTTCATAGTCTCTGTTGAGAAGCCTGGTGTAATTGTGATAGCTCTGTCTTTATATGTTACTTGACCTTTTTCCCTTACTGCTTTTAATATTCTTTGTTTTGTACATTTGGTGTTTTGATTATTATGTGACAGGAGGAGTTTCTTTTCTGGTCCAGTCTATTTGGAATTCTCTAGGTTTCTTGTATGTTCATAGGCATCCCTTTACTTAGGTTAGGGAAGTTTTCTACTATAATTTTATTGAAGATGTTTACTGGCCCTTTAAGTTGGGAATCTTGGCTATTATCCTTAGGCTTGGTCTTTTCATTGTGTCCTGGATTTCCTGGATGTTTTTGGGTTAGAAGCTTTTTGCCTTTTGCATTTTCTTTTACTGTTGTGTCAATGTTTTCTATGGTATTTTCTGCAACTGAGATTCTCTATCCTATCTCTTGTGTTCTGTTGGTGATGCTTGCATCTATGACTCCTGATCTCTTTTCTAGGTTTTCTATCTCCAGTGTTGTCTCCATTTGTGGGGTTTTTTTATTGTTTCTATTTTCATTTTTAGATCTTAGAGGATTTTGTTCAATTCCTTCACTTGTTTGGTTGTGTTTTCCTGTAATTTTATGAGGGATTTTTGTGTTTCCTCTTTAAGGGCTTGTACCTGTTTATCTGTGTTCTCCTGTATTTCTTTAAGGGAGTTTTTTTTATGAAGTTCTTAAAGTCCTCTATCTTCATCATTTTAAAGCCAAATATTGCTTTTCTGGTGTGATGGTGTATCCATGGTGATGCCATGTAGCCTTGGTTTCTGTTGCTTATGTACTTGTGCTTGCCTCTCACCATCTGGTTATCTCTATTGCTACCTGCCCTTGCTGTCTCTGACTGGAGCCTGTCCCTCTTGTGATCCTGGTTGTGTCAGAACATCTTAGCTCAGGCAGAGACCTTCTATAAATCTAAAAGATTTTCATAGCCAGTCTTGAGACGTCCAGGGTGTAATCAGAACTGTCTTTCCTTCATGCACAGGGTGCTAGTAGAGTTGTCAGTTCAAGGCTAGGATCCCTAACTGAAGAGTAGAGGCAAAGGGGTGGTAGAAGACATATAGGACATATGTTCTTCTAGCAGATCATGGGGTGTACAGAGTTTCAGGCACACATCTAGTGAATTTTCTAGAGAAGGGAGGTCCTCAGATCTCGAGAATAGGCAGAGTTGGTGGTGTGAATCTATTGTCTAGCTAGAGAAGAGCTCCGTGTGGACAGCAGGGGAGGGTGGAGTCTGCATGGTGTAGGCTCAATTAGTGAAAGGATTCTAGATTCCCTGCCTGGAGATATGAAGGTGCTGTGCAGGGCTGGATGGGGTTAGCAATGTGATTTAGGTAGGCCTTCCTACCTAAAAAGGGAGGTGTAATAAAGGTTCAGAAGGCAGGCCCGGGTCATGTGTCATGAGGGCATGTGGAATACTTTTGTGGATCTAGTTCCTCTTCCTAGAGAGGGACAGTCTCCAGGATACAAGGATGAGTGGGATTATGGCATGGTTCTAGAGTGTGTCTAGAGAAGGGGCCATGTGTGGGCAGAGGGATGGGCCATGGAGAGGGGCAGGGTAGGTAGTGAGAGTCCAGACTCTAGGATTGGGGGGATAGGGCTTTTGGTGAGGGATAGATAGAGATAGTGGTATGTATTGGGTCTCTACCTGAAAAGGGGATTCCAGAGGGTGGGCACACATGAACCACATGTCCCTCAAGTATGTCCCAAAGGAAGAATATAATGTTTAAGGAATTATACATTGGATATTTTCCTAGGCCATGGTAATATCAGAGCTTAAAAGGTTTATGGATTATGAAACTATATAGAGCCTCACGAGTGGCATTCCTGTCAGCATTTTGTGTAGAATGTGGTTTTTTTTATTGAATATTGTCTTCATTTACATTGCCAATGGTAAAACCTTTCCCGATTTCCCCCCTCCCCAAAAACCCCTACCCCTCCTCCCTCCCCCTGCTTCCACATATATGCCCCTCCACCCGGCACACTCCCACCTTCCACCTTCCCCCTTTCCCTTTGTTGGGGCCTCTGTTGAGCCTTTACCTGACCAAGGACCATTCCTCCCACTGATGCCCAACAAGGCCTTCCTTTGCCACATTTTTGGCTGGAACCATGTGTGCCCCTTAGTTGATGGTTTAGTCCCTGGGAGTCCTGGAGCATTAGGGTGGCCAAAATCATTGTTCTTCCCATGGGGCTGTAAACCCCGTCAGCTCCTCCAGACCACTCTCCAGCTCCTCCATTGGGGGCCCCATGCCCAGTCCAATAGTTGGTTGCTGGCATTTGCCTCTGTATTTCTAAGGTTCTGGCAAGGTCCCTCTGGAGACAGCCATGGCATGCTCCTTTTGGTATACATTTCTTGTCATCCATAGTAATGTTGGAGTTTGGTGACTGTTTATAGGATGAATCCCCAGGTAGGGCAGTCTCTGTGTGATGTTTACTTCAGTCTCTGCTCCACACATTGTCTCCCTTATTGCTCCTGTGAGTATTTTGCTCCCTTTCTTAGAGGAACCAAAGCACCCTCACTTAAGTCCTCCTTCTTCTTGAGCTTCCTATGCTGGGTGAATTGTAACATATTTTGAGCTTTTGGGCTAACATTCGCTTATTAGTGAGTGCATACCATGTGTGTTCTTTTGAGATTGGGTTGCCTCGCTCAGGATGACACTTTCTAGTTCCATCCATTTGCCTAAGAATTTCATGAATTCATTGTTTTTAATATCTGAATAGTACTCCATTGTGTATATATACCACAGTTTTTGTATCCATTCCTCTATTGAGGGACATCTGGGTTCTTTCCAGCTTCTGGCTATTATAAATAAGGCAGCTATGAACATAGTGGAACATGTGTCCTTATTACATGTAGGAGCATCTTCTGGGTATATGCCCAGGAGTGGTATAGCTGGGTCCACAGGTAGTACTATGTCTAATTTTCTGAGGAATCACCAAGATGATTTCCAGAGTGGTTTTACCAGCCTGCAATCCCACCAACATTGGAGAAGTGTTCCTTTTTCCCCACATACTCTCCAGCATCTGCTGTCCCCTGAGTTTTTCATCTTAGTCATTCTGACCTGTGTAAGGTGGAATCTCAGTGTTGTTTTGATTTGCATTTCCCTGATAATTAAGGATGCTGAACATTCTTTTTTTTTCTATATTCTTTGTTTACATTCCAAAGGCTTACCCCTTTCGCAGTCCCCCCCCCCCACCATACGTCCCATAAGTCCTCTCCCCCCCCAACTATTCCCCAATCATCGCCCCCCCACCATTTCTCTGTTCTGGATCTACAAAACTGGATCCAATCTTTTCAGGCCCAGGGTCCTCTCCTTTCTTCTTCTTGGGAATCATTTGAATTGCTAATTGTGCCTTGAGTATTTAGGGCTTCTGGGCTCATTAATATCCACTTACCAGTGATTGCATTTCATGTGTATTCTTTTGTGATTGGGTTAACTCGCTTAGGATGATATTTTCCAGATCTAACCATTTACCTACAAATTGCATGAATTCATTATTTTTAATTGCTGAGTAGTATTCCATTGTATAAATATACCACATTTTCTGTATCCATTTCTCCTTTGAGGGATATCTGGGCTCCTTCCAACTTCTGGCTATTATAAACAAGGCTGCTATGAACATTGTGGAGCATGTGTCTTTATTGTATGCAGGGGATTCCACTGGGTATATACCCAGGAGTGGTATGACAGGGTCCTCTAGAAGTGACATGCCCAATTTTCTGAGGAACCGCCAAACTGATTTCCAGAGCGGTTTTACCATTTTGCAATCCCACCAACAGTAGAGGAGTGTTCTTCTTTCTCCGCATCCTCGCCAGCACTAGTTGCTGAACATTCTTTAGGTGCTTTAGGGCCATTCAAGTTTCCTCAATTGAGAATTCCCTGTTTAGCTCTGTACCCCATTTTTTAATAGGGTTATTTGATTCTCTGGAGACTGATTTCTTGAGTTCTTTTTTTTTTTACATTTTTCTACAATTTTATTGAAATATTTTCCACATAAATTTTCAATTCTATCATAAAATGTTTCTATTTCATTTTTTCAATTAATTTAGCAATTTTTTTTAATTTTTATTTTCTATATTCTATGTTTACATTCCAAAGGCTTTCCCCTTTCCCAGTTCCCCCCCACCATACGTCCCATAAGTCCTCTCCCCCCCCCCAACTATTCCCCAATTATTCCCCCTCCCCCCACGGTTTCTCTACAAAACTGGATCCAATCTTTACAGGCCCAGGGTCCTCTCCTTTCTTCTTCTTGGGAATCATTTGACTTACTAATTGTGCCTTGAGTATTTAGGGCTTCTGGGCTCATTAATATCCACTTATCAGTGATTGCATTTCATGTGTATTCTTTTGTGATTGGGTTAACTCACTCAGGATGATATTTTCCAGGTCTAACCATTTACCTACAAATTGCATGAATTCATTATTTTTAATTGCTGAGTAGTGTTCCATTGAGTTCTTTTTATACATTGGATATTAGCCCTCTATCAGATGTAAGGTTAGTAAAGATCTTTAGAATGTGTTTTAATGTGCTTTCCTATCCCGCAATACTTCTATACAACCCATTGCAGTATGTCAGCAGGTGACTGAGTGTCACTGGTGGTCAGTACTGGATTTGGCTTATCCTTTGAACCATAGCTGTGGGAAGATTATGGTCCTGAGTTTCTTAGACACCAGAGGCATTCTCCCTTAAAAACACTGGGTTAAAGCAAGCCTACTCCATAGCCGTTGATATTTAAGGTCTCAGTGACACAAGCTTGTCCTCTTGCTGTTCATATGCCATGGAATTGGCATGATTTAACTTTACAGATCCCCAGAGAAGAGCCTGTGTGCGCATTTTAGATATGTAGAAAGACCCTGTCTTTGAAAGGAAACAGGCTAGGCTTCACTGAAGAAAGTTCAAGGAAGAATACTTCCTCCTAGAAATGGGACAGGAGTCCAGACTCCTGGCCACACCATAGGTCAGGAAATACAAGAGGTAAGGCTGTGCTTGCTGGGCACACTGCTGCCTCTCTGCTGCTGCCTGCAGTCTGCCAAGCATCCTTAGTGAGAGTTCTCTGAAGTTGTGGGGTAGCAGCATATAAGTTGTACACAGAGCATTTGTTATAAAATGTCATTTTCTGCTTTCAGTAAATATTCAAGATGTGGTATTACAAGAGAATTTGGAAAAAGAAGATCAAATTCTGGTATCCTTGGCAGGATTAAAACAGGTATGTGCACTACTCTGACACTACTGTGTGTGTCACAGGCAGGTGCTCCATTGCCCCTATCACCTGCCAGTGCTTCCTCTTTCCAGACACTGTCTGCACCTGAGCTCCTCAATAGGCTTGGTTGTCTCTACAAAGACGTAGATTTGGTGGAAGCCGGGGTAATGGCCACTTCTTTCAGTAGGCCCTCAACCACTCAGTTTACTTGACTCTGGCAGCTCTAAGCAGATGCGGTATCAATGAAAAGGAACCTGTACTGATCCAAACAGGCCAGCTAGTGTGGAACTGCCTCCTGGCCGTGTCAAGGCACATGGTGCTCCCTCCTGAGGAATATATCAGCACAGTGGTGCAGCCACCTGTTCTGAACTTGGGAGAACATGACATTAACAGGGTCAAATTTTAGTCAGCCATTTCTAAGTCCATAACTTTAAAACAGTTGGATTCTACCAATGGTTCATTTCCTAGAGTAAAATGTTAGCATCTATACTACAGAAGTGCCCACTTCATCCAAGACCTTTTCATGGATGCTTAAAATCACAAATTTTACTGTGCCCTGCATGCACTATTTTTCCTGCTGACCTAAATGAAGGACCTTAGCAACTAGACACAGTGAAGGCTTAACAGCAGCAATTGAGAATAGAATGTCTAGATCCACATAATAAGGTTTGTATATGTTCTCTCTCAAAACCACCTGTAGTGGTTTGACCACTTATATACTTTCTCCTCTGCTAATGATGCAAAGTGATACAGTCCTCCCTGATGACATGAGGAGAGGGTGGTGGGTACGGAGATGCTGTGCATAGCTCCTTTGTAGAAGTACTGTGATGCAGTATGATTGATCTGATGAGCAGGACAGCAGAGGCATGGGCAGTGTGCATGGAGTGTTGTTTCCCATCCTAGTTCACTGCAAGTTGTCTTTCTGGAGATGGCAAAAGACTTCACACTGGCACACAGCTGAAACGTAGGACCTGCTCTTTCTAGATCATCAGCGGTTGAAGGTCACTGGAGCTAGCTACAGATGAAGGGAATTGCTGTAGGAAAGCAGGTCAATGGCAAGTCTGCTTCTAATATACGTGATGATATCTAGCATTTAGCTACAAACTTACTTTTTGTTATCTTCATCTCCTTTGAAAACAGATCAAAGACATTCTGAAAGGTTCCCTGCGCTTCAACCAGAGCCAGCTGGAGGCAGAAGAGAATGAGCAGATCACCATTGCTGATGACCACTACTGCTCCAGTGGCCAGGACCACGGCAGTCAAGTTCCTAGGGCCTCCAAGCAGGTACAGGAGTCTTTATGAGTCCTGAGGATAATGGGCTTTCATAAAGTTAGCATAAGTTCCTCAAAGTTCTGAATAAGGACAGTCCTGTCAAAGTACTTCAGGCTGTCATGTGGGAAGTTCAGCTGTGAGTTAACACACCTGAGACCTAAGCACTGTGTACTGTTGTACAGGCTGAGTACTCCTGAGCTGGAGGTGATAACATTCACAGTGGCGACAGTGAGACTTGGGTCTGAGAGTTGCAGAGTGCACACTGCATGAGCCTGTGTGTACCAGCATCGATCTGAGCCTCCAGCCGCACTCTGAGATGCAAAGTCAGCTCTCTGATAGAGCAGTGGGTCAGGTGCATCCAGATCTCCAGTCCACTAACACTGGAAGGACTCTGTAATCTTCCTAATGCTGCCTGGGGTGTGGTTGCCTTGGTTAGTTCCCTTCTTGCCTAATTTCTCTCTTACCTTCATGGGAAAGAACTCTCATTACATTACTGATAAGACAGGGTCAGCAAATGTCCTCTGTGAAAGGCAGAGTGCATCCTCTAGAACCTACCACCACAGGTGATTGTCTCAGTCACATTTGAGGTTTTCTTTCTGCTTTGTTTGATCTGGTTTTGCTATGTTAACTCTTTAAAACTGTAATGTTTTCTCCAGTTAAGAGCCTGAGTTGCCAAACTCTCCTGATGGGTGTCAGCACCCGGGAGACATTCTATAGGGTGTTCTGACTAGAGGGTTTTTATGGCTTCTGTGTTTGCTTAGTCCTAGCTGTTCATCAGGACCAGAACAAGAATGGTGTGAAGGGTGGCTGTGCAGGATCCCTGTACCCCTGCCAGCACAGCTGCAGTTCCTCCACACTTCTTACTGTGTATCATTGGCCAACAAAAAATACTTATTCATGTCTAGCTAACATTTAACTTTAAGACTTTATTTATTGTGAAGATTAAAGGAAATTTTCCGGGAGTTTCTCCTACTGTTGTTCCAAGCAATCATGCTCCGACTGTCAGACTTGAGGGTAGGCACTTTTGCCCACTGAGCCATCACAATGACTCCCTGCAACTTGTACTTTAATGTTGTGATTGTTTTGTTTGGTTTCTTGAGCCAAGAACCCCTAGATAGCCAAGGCTTGCCACAAACATGATACTCTCCAGATTCAGCCTTCCAACTGCTAGGTCACAGGTGTGTTTGTACTATCAGGACTGGTGTTCCAGTAACATTTCTTAAAAAGTCAATTTTCAATGTTCATCCTTAAAAATGAACCTTAGCAAAATCTCAATGTTGAAATGTTTTGTTTTCTAGTTTGAAGGGCTCTCCTTCAGATGCAGAACTCTAGCCAACTTGTAGTGCTGTGTGAGTGCATCTCCACCCACATAAATGCAACATTAGTGTTTTAATTTGATAAGTTTCTCCAGATTTCTCTTCCCTGTACAGCTGTATGTAAACATTGTTGCACAAACACTCACGAACGACTTTTAATTGGAACTTTTAAAATTGACAAATTATCAGTTGACTGTATAGAAACAGCACATGGACACTAGCCATTTGCTGCACTTACAATGCTCCAGGGCTGGGGCCGCTTCCCACAGTTGTAAGGACATGGGGAGCAAGGTATGTTGATCTCTTGGTCAGTGCAGAGCCAAGAACTACGGCAAAGACGCTACAGAATGCTTCTCATGGGAAGGAATTAGGAGCACATGGGCGGCTCCTCTCCAGAGCTCCTTCAAAGCCCCCCACAAACAGGTGTCCTCTCAGAGTGTACATGATCCCAAACAAGTTTTTTAGTTGGATTCTGAATTTCAGTGCTAGGCTTTCTGGATTTGCTTAAACCAGGGTACTTGGAAAAGACCTTCCATGTAGCATCTCAAAGAGGCTGAGTTTTAGATTCCTGTAAGGAATGGGAGTGGTGCAGGCGTAGCTTGCCTAAAGTGACCCTGAACTTGCAATTGACCCTTCTAGTCTTGCCAAGCATCTAAGGTCTCCATGCTGCATCTGGGAAACCTCAACTCCTAGCTTGGAAATAAAAGCAAGTGCTTGTCTCTTTGGATAAACTAAGGAAGTCCTCAGTCCTTAGTCGATGTCCTCTAGAAGTCTTCCTGTGGCCTCTTCTGCAGAGGAAGGCTTCTAGCCATCTGTAGGCACTTCAGTCCAGCCTGACTGTGCGACTTACTTGCCAGGCCTCTCCTGACAGTATGCCCTGGCCTGCACCCCTTCACCAATGGATTCCAAGTGTGACTTTTTTTGAAGGTGGTTTTATTTGCAGTGTATCCTGTGACTTTACCTTTGCTCTCCAAGCCTGGGGTCCTTACCATGTTCCATGAGTTTAATTATTTGAATCACTAAAAATTCTAGGTAGCAGGCTTTTTCCTTGACTGTCAGTCACCCACCCCTGTAAAGCAGTACATACTTGGAAGCCTGTCTGTCTTTACTTCCCGTGAGTAAAGGGTAAAAATCTATTCTAGAACAGGGCAAGAATCAAAGGCAGCTGCAAACCCTTTATAGACAAGGCCAAGGCCGCAGGTTTGTCCACAGCAGCAGCTGTGCGGTTTCCTTTTATCTCACTCTCCTCAGATGCCCTCTGTAGCTACTTTCTTAGAACGTTTACTGCCTAGAGCAGTCTGACAGTCCCCTTTCCATGTTTAATTTCTTATTGTCGACATAGAGGTCAGTTTCCAGACTGTTGCATGGATCACGAAGGCAAGGCTGCAATCAATATAGGCAGTTTTCCTTTTCCTTATTCCAGTGCCCAGCTCAATCTATTTTTTGAGCACTTTGAGCTGAAATTCTCAAGGGCATGTGCTATTGCCTCAATGGGCCTATGGAAAGAGGCCGCTATATAGCCAGCCTAGAGAGAACTCTCAACAACAAAACTGATCCTGCCTCCCACTGTGCTTCCTGAGCATTCAGCAGTGGGCTCTGAACAGGCCTCCCTGCATGAGGGCCCCAGTGCAGTCCTGCACTGGTATTCCCTAGGCTCCTGCATGCAGCATAACTGGGATGATCTCCGTCAAGGCTTTAGTTACCTGGAGGACACCCAGCTCCTGGGCCTGATACTATACCATCCAGCCATTCGTCAGCCAGTCGTGCTCGGCTCCAGGTCTCCAAGGCAGCGAGAGCTGGGGTTGGCTGCTCATAGGAGTGGCCCCCAGAGTCAAGTCTTTGTTGCTGCTGTTTGGTGTTTTACCTTTGATTAAGCATGATGCCCACCCTTGGGACACAGTAATTCTTTACAGAAACTGACCATCACTCTTCCTAGAGGACAGAGCATCTGCATTAACAGTTCAGCTGTAACCTTGTCTTCCCTGTCTATCCAAATCAAATCACATATTTAGGTCTGGTAGACCTAAAGCAATAGCATTCGTCAACTGCTCCTTCAGCTTCATAAACACTTGTCTGGACTGTCTGTCCCATTTGAAGAAACGAGTCTCTTTTCCATAACTTGCTGTATATGAGGTTTTGTGATTACAATTTGGGAATCCAAACAGAATGGGAACCAGCCATGCCTAGGGATTTTCACAGATGCTTCTAGGTTATTAGGAGGACTAACTGGCACATTGCCAGCCTCTCATTTTGGTTAAGGCTTTGTCCCTGAAATATAAGGCTCAGGTCAGTCCTTTGTCTTAGAGATCTTGTAGCCTGAGATGATCTCTGTCAAGGCTTTGTCATTATAAAGCTAGTGTTTTTCAAGATCTTGTAGCCATTTTCAGCCAAGAAATTTAAAGCCTCTTAGATGTTTTATCTGAATCCTCATAGGCAAGCTTGCAATTAGGTTATTATTGTCTACATATTATGGCAAAGTTCTAATTCTCAAGTCTTTGCCCAGGTTTTCCTAAAAAAAAAAAAAAAATGGCAGTGGAATTTTTAAATCCCTTTGGAAGCATTAGAAGGAAATACTTTTAGAAGATTGGGAACAACAGGACAGATACCCCACACAGTTTCATGTGGACAAGCCCCGGACAAACCTATTCTCCCCTCCTGGTTTCTTAACTGCTAGAGATCCTCGAGGTGTTTCTAAACCCTGCTTGAGAAGTTGGTCAAGCATAGCCTGGAGTCCGGTGTGCTTGAGGCCAGCTCTTACTTTGCTGTAAGATAATCTGGAAGTCACTTTGGTGCTGAGAGCCGGTCCTGCTTGGTCTTATACCTCAGGTTTGACTTAGTGCATTTTCAGGAAGAGTGTGGAAGAGTGCTCAAACTTTATGAAACAGCACCATGGGCTCAGCGCCACAGGCCCTAGGGACCTGTGTACTTGTCCTGAGATGCTGGAGAGGAATTGTTCTGTTAGCATGTATCCATGTGGGAATGAGTGATTGAAACATTTGGACCCACTTCACAAGTCAGACCTGGGAGAGATGGCATGTCTCTTTTCCTGCTATCCTTCTATGTTGAGTCTCTTCTAGACAAAGTACCTCATTAGTAGTCAGCACAAAATGCATGACTCACTGTGGAGTAGAAAGCCATTGTCTTCAGTAGCTGCAGCCAAGACCAGGCCAGGCTCCTTATGGAAATCTGGTTTGCATTAAGTGGAGCCTGTGACTTTGTCTTCATCTTCTGCTGACAAGCAGCAGCTAACAGCCGGGCTGTGGTGGTGCACGCCTTTAATCCCAGCACTTAAGAGGCAGAGACAGGCAGATTTCTGAGTACAAGGTCAGCCTAGTCTACAGACTGAGTTCCATGACCGCCAAGGCTACACAGAGAACCCTGTCTTGAAAAATAAATTAAAAATGCAAATAAATAAGAAGCTAACAGGAGTCAGGTGTGCTCTCTAGCCTCCATCTCAGGGACAGTCTGTGCCTCCTCCTCTCAGTGTCCCCCTCATTGCCCCAGCTGTGCAGATAAGCCAGCAAATCCTATGACGGCTTCTGTCTTTGCACTGGGACGCCTGGAGGGTGACTGCCAACAAGGCAGCCTGCATCTTCCTCCTCTTTGGCCACATCTATACTATCAGAACCTTAAAAAGAATATCTAGTTGAGGAAGGTTAGTTTCTTGACTCACAGCCAATTGGGGAGTTTTATCAAGTATCAAGAATTGCTCTAAAACGTGAAGTAAGTTCCCAGGCCTATGTGGCTACTGCAACCCTTACCACTGGTTAGATCTCTGGGGACATCTTAACCCTCTACATGAAATCAAAGGGTTTTCATCTGGCCTCTGCTGCATTCTCATTTTGTCCAATTAACTGTGGGTTTTCTTCTATGATTCCTTCAAGGAACATCTCTAATAATCCATCCTGGCTTGCATTTCAACCGTAATAGGATCTTGTTTAAGAGGGGCTTCTGTCACGGCCCCTGGCAGCATGGCCAGACCTTCCTTCTCTCATCGGGAGTATTGACAGAGAGCTGACTATCTGCCCACAAAGGTCTAAATCCTAAAAATGCCTGTTACAAATAAGGGGGTAAAACTGACCAGCCTTCTGGCTTTGGTTTCTTTCATCTGTAAAAGTTACAGGTGATGAAAGGCATATGTACACAAGCAAGATCTCTGTCTGCATTAGGAATATGTTGGAGGAGGACTCCATTTGCTGGTTTATAGTTGGCCCTGTGTCTAGTAGTGCTGTCAGGAAGAAGAGAGCCTGTGGTCATGGGGTAATCTGGGCACAGAGGACCTGGGAAAGGCCTTTGAACAAGGGAGCATGCAGGGGCCCTGTTCTGCAGGGGCCTGAGGAGGAGAGAGAGTGACCTCTTTCCTCAGAGCTTGGAAGAGGTTAAGCAGTGTGTTCATCTTTGGGAAGGCTTTCAAGCTCCTCAGTGGGTCTCCTTCCTTAGCTTTCAGCATAGTTAGAATCCCTCATTCTGATATATCACTAGAAAACCCTGTAGTGACCATAGGGAATTTTCTTCTCATTGACACATAGTCAGCCACTGGCCAGTGACAGAATCATTGTTAGCAGGCTCTGCTTCGGTATGGATGCCTTGTTGCCTGTACTAGTTACCTATGAGGTTTGTGTTGGGGTGTTATTGGGAATGCAACCTCTACAGTTATTTACCTAGGTTTAACTTTTCTGGTTTGGTCCATGTCTAGATTTCAGAACCTGAAGCCCTGGCACTCCTGGCCTCCGACTTGCTGGCTGTTCAGTGCTGCCGTCTGAAGCTGTAAGGTTAGGCACTGGGCAGTGCGGAGCTGGACTCTGAAAAGAAGATGGTTTCCTCTGGAGTACCAGAACACCTTCCCCTTGACTGTGATGTAGCTCTATAAAGTATGCTGTGCTGAAGCTTGCTGCAGTTGGACATGCCCAGCTGACCAGCCTGCTGGGCCAGGACAGGGCAGCCCGATGGTCATGCAGGCCCTTCTGCACTGCACTAGGACTCCTGGACAGCTACCCATCAGCCCACTCACCTGCCAACCCAACAGACGTGCCCATCAGCTTGTCCAGATGGCAGCACTGAGCGGCCAGCAAGTCGGGGGCCAGGAGTGCCAGGGCTTCAGGTTCTGCCCTAAGCAGCACAGGACAGAGAGCTTAGGAAAGGCAAGCACTGGGGAATCCCCGGGAAGGCCGCCCTACCCAAGTGCTAGAACCTGTACCCAAACACAAGGAACTGGCCCTTTAGTGACTACAGAGCCAAGGAGCAGAGCCAGGACACGGCACACTAAGGGAACACCAGGATGGCACCCTAAGAGGCGTCTCTGACCAGTGGCAGCAAGAGGGTGTTATTGTGAGTAGTTTTGTGTCCTTGAGATATCATGCAGATCTGGGCCCATGCACACATCCTTGAGAACACACCACCTCACACATTGCATGTTTAAAACTGGAGGACAGCTGCCTAGCATGGTGGGGCACAGCTGTAACCTGAGGGCTGAAAGGGATGAAGCAGAAAGATTGTGAGTTAGAGACCAGTTCTGGCAAGACCCTGTCTGCAAGTTAAAAAAAAAAAAAAAAAAAAAAAATTAACTATATTAATCCTGCCAACCCACGAGCATGGAAGATTTTTCCATTTTCTGAGGTCTTCTTCAATTTCCTTCTTCAGAGACCTGAAGTTTTGTCATATAAATCTTTCACTTGTTTGGTTAGAGTCACACCAAGATACTTCATATTGTTTGTGACTATTGTGAAGGGTGTTATTTCCCTAATTTCTTTCTCGGCCTGCTTATCCTTTGCGTATAGGAAGGCTACTGATTTGCTTGAGTTGATTTTATACCCAGCGACTTTGCCGAAGTTGTTTATCAGCTGTAGGAGTTCTCTGGTGGAGTTTTTTGGGTCATTTAAGTATACTATCATATCATCTGCGAATAGTGATAGTTTGACTTCTTCCTTTCCAATTTGTATCCCTTTGACTTCCTTATGTTGTCAATTGCTCTAGCTAGTACCTCAAGTACTGTATTGAAGAGATATGGTGAGGGGGGCAGCCTTGTCTAGTCCCTGATTTTAGTGGGATTGCTTCAAGTTTCTCTCTGTTTACCTTGATGTTGGCTATCGGTCTGCTTGCCAAAAGCAATATACAGATTCAATGCAATCCCCATCAAAATCCCAACTCAGTTCTTCATAGAGGTAGAAAGAGCAATTCTCAAATTCATGTGGAATAACAAAAAACCCAGGATAACTAAAACTATTATCAACAGTAAAAAAAACTTCTGGGGGAATCAATGTCCCGGACCTCAAGCAATACTACAGAGCAGTAGTGTTAAAAACTGCATGGTATTGGTACAGTAACAGGGAGGCGGATCAATGGAATAAGATCGAAGACCCAGAATTGAACCCACACATCTATGGCCAATTGATCTTCGACAAAGGAGCTGAAAACATCCAGTGGAAAAAAAAGCCTCTTCAACAAATGGTGCTGACTCAACTGGAGGTCAACATGCAGAATGAGAATTGATCCACTCTTATCTCCTTGCACTAAGCTCAACTCCAAGTGGATCAAGGACCTCCACATAAAACCAGACACACTAAAACTAATAGAAAAGAAATTGGGGAAGACCCTTGAGGACATTGGCTCAGGGAGAAAATTCCTGAACAGAACACCAATTGCTTATGCTCTAAGATCAAGGATAGACAAATGGGACCTCATAAAATTACAAAGTTTCTGTAAGGCAAAAGACACTGTCAAAAGGACAAATCGGCAACCAACAAATTGGGAAAAGATCTTCACCAACCCCACATCCGACAGAGGGCTAATATCCAATGTATACAAAGAACTCAAGAAGTTAGACCCCAGAAAACCAAATAACCCTATCCAAAAATGGAGCACAGAGCTAAACAAAGACTTTTCACCTAAAGAAATTCGGATGGCTGAGAAACACCTTAAAAAAATGTTCAACATCATTAGTCATTAGGGAAATGCAAGTCAAAAAAACCCTGAGATTTCACCTCACACCAGTCAGAATGGCTAAGATTAAAAACTCAGGAGACATCAGGTACTGGCGAGGATGCGGAGAAAGAGGAACACTCCTCCACTGCTAGTGGGATTGCAAGCTGATACAACCACTCTGGAAATCAGTCTGGCGGTTCCTCAGAAAAATGGACATGATACTTCCGGAGGACCCAGCCATACCACTCCTGGGCATATACCCAGAAGATTCCCCAGCATGCAATAAGGATACATGCTCCACTATGTTCATAGCAGCCTTATTTATAATAGCCAGAAGCTGGAAAGAACCCAGATGTCCCTCAACGGAGGAATGGATACAAAAAATGTGGTATATATACACAATGGAATACTATTCAGCCATTAGAAACAATGAATTCATGAAATTCTTAGAGAAATGGATGGAGCTGGAGAACATCATCCTAAGTGAGGTAACCCAGTCTCAAAAGAATACCCATGGTATGCAGTCACTGATAAGTGGATATTAGCCTAGAATTTTGGGACACCAAAGACACAATCCACATATCAAATGATATCCGACAATAAGGAAGGAGTGGACACTGGTGCTAGAATGGACCAAAGCATCAGTGTAGGGGAATACCAGAACAGGGAAGTGGGAAGGGGTGGATGGGGGAACAGGGGGAGGGAAAAGGGCATGTGGGACCTTTGGGGGGTGGGGAACCAGAAAAAGGGAAATGAAATGTAAATATAGAATATATCCAATAAAAAAATAAAAATAAATAAGTAAGTAAGTAAGTAAATAAAGGAAGACATGAAAAAAAACCAGGAATGTCTTCATGGCACAGTAATTAGCATGACGATGAGACGGTAGTGAGCACAGCGTGCAGCACGTTATGGCAGCCATGCGAGCAAAGGGCCAGAGAGGTCACACCTAGCCCAGGCTGACCCCAGTCAGCTTTGACTGCTCGCTGTGAGCATGTGAGAGCAGGCACATAGCTCTTACCAGGGACACCTCAAATGGAGACAGTAACAGGGACAGTGCTGGATTTCTTGCCCTCAACTCAGAAAACGTCTCTTCCAAGCCCTCCTAAGTGAGTTACTTTTTCAATAAACTTTGTTATGCCAGAGTGATTGTTTCCTTGTCTCTGGAGTAAGTTGTATGTTCCCAGCACTGGTAGCTTCAGAACTTAAGTTGGGAACTTCAGGAACTACTGTGAGCTTAAGCAAGCTGTTTCTGCCTGCCTCAGCCCCAGCGTCACCAAAGATGGGGGCCAGAGACTAGACTTCTCTTGAAAATGCTACTAAGCCTCTTCCAGGCTCTGAGCCTAGCTGAAAGCCCCAGGGGGCACTTCCAGCCAAGGGGGGCTCTCTCTGTTGGAGCAGTGGGCGAGCAGGGCAGAGGAGCAGGTGCAGACCCTGTCAGCACTCAGCAGCATGCTGAGGGAAGGTGTCCACACCAACGGGTACTGGGTGGGCTTGGCAAGATTATAGCTTTTGCTAACTAACTTGATTTAATTTTTTTCAGACAGGGTCTCACAATATAGCTACTTTTACAGTGCTAGGATTAAAAGTTATGAGCCACCATACCAGCTAACCCAAAGCCTTTATGTCTGTCCATAGATAATTAGTGTCTGTCAGCTAGAATGTAAAAATTCACTTAAAATTTTGTAAAGGGGAAAATAATTGTGGACTAAATTAGTGTTATGTGGTTTTCCACTGAACTATGCTTTTCTTGATTTTCCTATTTTTCTTGACCCTTTATTTCTACTATTTATTCCTGGTTCCTACCAGTTACCACCATTGCTCCAAGAGACCTACACATGTACACCCGAAATTAGCTATCTGTGAGACAGCACAGTCACTCCAGGTGTGAGTCTGTCCATGTATAACACTCTGACCACAGAGCAGATGTGGTCCCCACCCTGACAGATGTGAGATTTAAGCACCCTTACTGGGGGTGCTTGTGAGGCTGGTACCAGGAGTGGCACCTGTGGCCTGGTGGCTGGCTCCTGGGCCTGGCCCTCCTACAGCATGAATGCTGCCTTTTCTTGCAGCTTCTCAAAGAGTAACTTGGTTTTTGTCTCCTGGGAAGTAAGTGTTTGGTTTCAGAGGTGCTCACAAGGCCGTGCTGGCCCAGGCTGGGCTCCAGGCCTTGGAGCAGCAGAACAAACCAGGCATCTTTCCAAACTGGGTGCAAGGGAAGATGCCCCCCTGGCCTCCATGCCTCTGCTCAGTGCTGTCGGTTACTCCCGCAGTCACAGTCCTTCTCTGGTTTTACTTCACAGGCCTCATCAGAGATGCCAGGGTGCACAGGTGGAGCGGCCTCAGACGACTTCATTCTGGTTTCCAAAGACGAGGGGCATCGTGCCAGGGGGGCCTTCTCAGGCCAGGCCCAGCCTCTTCTCACCCTCAAAAACACATCTGGAAAAAGTCGAGTTCCAGCCTACTCCCCACTGGTGTTCTCAGACCCACTGATGGGCCCAGCCTCAGCCTCTTCCAGCAACCCCAGCTCCAGCCCCGATGATGACAGCAGCAAGGACTCTGGCTTCACCATCGTGAGCCCCTTGGACATCTGAACACAGGGACCCCATTAGCAGAGACCCTACTGAACCAGTGTTTCTTTCCCAGCATGCATTTGGCATTGGTTCAACCCACTGGACCTCTTTACAAGGAGGCAACTATGCTTCTTCCAATGCACTATGTTTACCAAGATGCAGATAAGTTTCCAGGCCCTGACCTGACCTGTGGCCCTGGTTCCGATTAGGGCCTGGTCAGGTCCCCAGCTCCATACCCACTGTCAGACACACCAGACCACAACAGAGCCACATGTCTTCCATCCCTCCTCCCAGCAGCTCTGCCAGTTTACTCTCAGAAGGAAAAGTTGGTTTCCAGACATCCCCTTATCAAAGCTTCAGCCACAGGGAACGTGTGGGCACTGTGTGAAATCTGGTAGGCAGCCTCACTCCTGCCTTGGAAGCCCAACCACAGATTTGCCACACAGAGGGAGCAGACAGAGCGGCTCCCAGGGTCCCAGTGAACTGTAGGAGCAGGGTCTCAGATTAGGAATCAGGTTCTTGTTTGACATGAATATATTTCCGGATCCTGGGCTACATACCTTCAGCCACCACTGTTTCTCCTGGAACAACTGTATTTCTCCTTCCAGACTCCCCACGGCCAGCAGTGCCGTGGCTCTACGCCAGTCTGCACTGAGGTGGTCCTAAGAGTCGCAGGACTAACGTCCTTGAATTGGAGAAATGGTCCCGAGCTCTCGGGTCAGGTTTCAGAGCTGTAGTGGCCTGTTGAGTGAGGAGCGCAGAGGACAAACACATTCACACCACCCAGAGCCAGAGCCCCTGGGCATTAGACCCTTCTGTGGGAGCAGGCTCCCTGTAGAACATTCCAGGCGCCACCAGGATGCAGGGCTCCTACTCAGCCCCTCCCCATTCTTGGAGCTCAGCTGTCAGCTCTGCACCCAGACACTGCAAGGAAGGAGCTGTCTGCCTCAGGGCCCCTGCCTGGGTTGGGTGTATGTGAGACACCTCCTTGTCTATCAGCGGAAAACAGAGCTGTATTGGACACAGTGGAGACTGTGGCTAGATGGAGTATCTGGTAAATGTTGCCTCTGCCCTCTGTCCTCCTCAGAGAGCAGCTGGGAACTCTGGGTAGTGCCCCACCCATTGATAGCATTGTCATTCTCTACGGACAGGAATGCTGATGTCATGAAGCTCTCTCCATCTGAGAAAATGGGCATGCTCCAGTCAGCTGCTCTGCGGGCTTCTCCTTAGCTGTCCTAGATAGCAGGGCTGATGGCTCAGTCACGTGGCGGTGAGGCTCAGTGATGGCCTCCTGAATACTGCCCCCTGCCTCCAACCAGTCCTCTCAGCATTCTGAGAGGACTTCCACACATGTCCCATAAAGATGTTGTGTGAGAACCAAGGCCACTGTATAACAGGCATGCGTCCCCTGAGGGACAGCTGTCAGCCATCTACCTGAAGGCGCGACTTAAGGTGTCTCACCTTAGAACTAGGGCAGGAAGTAGTGACTGATCCTCCGGGTCTGTCGCAGCCAAGCCTGTCCCCAGCATCTCCTTTGTATTGAGAATAAGCAACAGAGAACTCTCTCTGGTTACCCACCAGGCCATGTGATACACTGACTCCTCCCTTGAATGGGCATTTCATAGTCCCTCAACCTACCTGCCCTGCCCATGCCCATGATGTGCCCCCGTCCTGTACTTGTGTGGGTACCACATGAGAACCCCCAAGTTCACACTGAGATGTTCCTGTGGTCCCTAATCAGGCCGCTCTTTTCTTGGAAGAACCCAGGATGGAAAGCACTCTCGTCCCTGAGTGACGCCATTCTTCCTTGCTGACCATGGCTTCCCGTGATTCCCTCCATTGCTGGTGTGGAGTGCGTTCCTTCCCTAGTATTCTATCAGGTACTCTGTCCAATTGTACATTTTAAAGTCCTGGATATATAGAACCTTTTTCTTTAACCACATGGTAATCATCAGTTTCAATCTCTCACACTTTGATTATAGCAGCTAATACAGTTTTATATCAGCCAAGCTTAGATTAAGCCCACTGTCGTCTGCCTTTTTTATACACATTTTTATGTTCCGTGCCCCACCCATTCATTAATCTCTGATCAGATTGAAGTGTGCTGCGGAGGGTCGGGTCGCAGCCTTGCCTTGTCTCATGGGTGTGCCTCGCCTCGGTTCCCGGCCGGCCTTCCTGGCTTAGTGTGGCAGGACGGCCTTCTGCCCTGCACTAACTGCAGCTTGAGTTGACCACACTGCTGCCGAGTGCAACTCTGGGACAGCCGCATCCCGGGGCCCACTTCTTGTGGGTGACTCTCCTCCCATGGCACAGCCTGCCAGCCATGCCTTTAATGTCAGAAAAGCTGAGTGTGCACAACCCCAGCTGTAGCCTGCTGTGCAGTACAGGCTGTTTTTTGCTTGCTAAAAGCTCTCCCAGTGGCCACCAAAGGACCAAGTGGGGAGCGCCTGTGGCCCGCATCAGCCAGTGCCATCTCCCCTCCAGGACACATTTACCCAGAGCAGGATCTGCTGGGAAATGGGAGCTGGGGGAGGGGCCACGTGCATGGAGAGCTGTGAGGCAGGCTCTTCACAGATCACATGGCCCCCTCCATGTTAGGCTCAACAGCTGCTTCAGTCTTGTTGAACAGAGGTCGTCCCTGGAGCCAGGCTGGGCAGCACTCGTCCTTCGGTTCATGAGGCCCAGCTCCTGTAGTTGATCCCAGCAGTGCCAACAATGTCCTCATGAGTCCTCCTGCTGGAACTCATACTGATGTAGGAAACGACTCCGTTGGCAGAGCGAGCCCCCGTGATGTGTACTAATAATAAAGGACTACTGAGAACTGGGACAGCATCCGCTTCTTCCAGTCGCCTAGCCCTGGGGTCAGGCAAGCATGGAAGCTCCTGGCCGGCAGGGCTAGGGTTGGCCATGCCTCGACCTCACCGACATTTCCTTCCTTTGCAACATGGGCAGCCCCCACAGGCTCCTGAGACTGCTTCCTAATCGCCAGGACGCCAGTGCTGGGAGGGCTACCTGCCCCCATGTGGTGAGCCGTGGGCACACCTACTTCCTGCTCAGGAGATGTTCTGCACTGGTTTCCTGGTAGCTTCGAAGGTTGTTTTCTCCCCCAGAGGCACTTGCTGGGGGAGGGGGGGCTTCTCTAAGGACTGACCATTCAATGACAACCAATGGAGCACACTCAGACCACATGGTTATGGGAACCCAGGGACAAGATTCTGGCTGTGGTTAAGGAAACAGGAGAACAGAGCTGCAGTGGGGGCTGTCGTCCTGTGAAAGAATCACAGTTAAGACCAGCGTGCAAAGATAGGCCATCGACCTCACCCTTCCCACAGCATCCTTGACTTCAGCATGGCACAGCCACCTCCTGCCTCCTTGTCCCTGCGCCTGGTCCACAGCCACCCAGCTGCCCAAGCCAAGCCCTGGCCTCCAGTTAGCTCACTGTAAATAAGGGCTAACTGTCCTTAGCCCAGTCTGCTAGGTGTGGCCAGTGAGTGTCCCTCAAGTGTCCAGCTCACCCCTCCAATAAAAACAGGAGCAACCTCTTCTTCATCCCATAGAGCCAGCTTCCTCCCTCACACCACCGCTGCACCCATCCCGCTTCCTCCTCTTGAGCCCTGCTCCCCAGCCTCCACTGTGGAAGTGCCAACCTGACCAGCCAGCCCGCCCTCAGGTGAGGTTCCATCTGGCTCCAACCCGCATGGCATCCCGAGCTCTCACAGCTGGGGTCACCCTGAGCTGAATATGCATTACTGGCCTACACATGGCCAGGTTGAGAACTCCAAGGCTTCGGGTGGCAAAGACTTACCTGGGTGAAGCACTGAGGAAGGGCAAAGCTTCCCTCCTGAGTCCAAGTATCAGTGGGGATGGGTTGTGTGCACAGATGTTTACAGCCTGAGCCTGCCTCCGGAGGCCTCCTTCAGACTAGATAACTCTTCCCTCTGTGCTGTGCCTAACAAACAGTTTCTGGTAGGGCAGTAGCTGACTTCCAACTTTACTGTGTGGATGTCTGTGTGTTCCCTTGCTTCTGTTAGAGTTACAGGACCCAAGTCACACAAACAGGGCAGACATTGTAGAGCAAAGGTATACAGCCAAGCAAGCTTTTACACCACAAGCAGGCTGATGGGTGGAGGTGGATTTAAGCTTTGGAGATGGAGACGGGTAATTATGCAGTGGTGGGTATCTTTCTCCCATGACCAGATTAGTGGGACTTATCTCCACCTGCCTTGAGGCCGCAGGTCTTTCCCAGCCTTCCCCGCTGCTACTGTGTGCATTCATAAGCAGAGTCAGCGGTCACCGTGTCCTCCTTACCTTATGTCCGCCATACCTCAGCTACTACTATTTAGTGAGGAGCTGACATATGTCAAACCCTTCCCAGAGATGAAGATGTACCATGAAAAGATGGGTTTCTGGCTTTTTTGGAACTTACAGTCTAGCTAGAAAGATGTAGGGCTCAGCAGATGAGCAAAGGCGGCTCAGGCAGCAGGGAGGGGTAGAAAGGCCACTGCCATCGTCCTCCAGCAGGAACATGACGGCCAGAGACCTGGAATGGAGCCCAGTGTTGGCAAGTGTTAGTGTCTGTCAAGCCTGCCTGCCTCGGTCACCCTGGAGATGCCGCTCTCCCAGTTAAGAGGGACTCTGTGGAGGGTAGCTCTGGAGCCCACCCCCCCATCTCTGACAGGTGCTTGGCTCCTGGCAGCAGGACGGTACGTGGTTATACCTGGTTGTCCCCCACACAGCTCACAGGGCAGGTCTGGCTGGCTGTGTTAGACACTGCTCGGCCCTGAGGCCCACCACTGACCAAGGAAGCCCGGGGCACCATAAACCTCTGGACTCAGGGCTCTGTACAGCTGCAGCAGCGTCTGTGGCTTCAATCCACAACAGCCTGCACCAGAGCACAGACCCTCTGCCTGGCCACCTGAAGAAGGAAAATGCACTAGACAGAGGGCTCAGTGGTTAAGGACACAGGCTGCTCTTCCAGAGACCCAGGTTTAATTCCCAGCACTCAATGGCAGCTCACAACGGTACCTGTCCAGAGGATCTGACGCCCCTACATGGGCATACATGTAAGCAAAATACCAATGCACATTAAGTATAAATAAACTTTTAAAAAGTTTTAAAGGCTTAGGAAGGAAAGTGCTGGGCTAGCAACTGTATGAGGCCTGTTGTGACAGGGTGGGAGCGAGGCTGCTGCTGGATTCTCAGAATCCTGTTTCTCAGAGATTCAAAGAAAGCCTGTGGCAGGCACTGCGGAGACGCTAACCACAGGGTCACGGAGAGGTGGCCAAGCAACAGCCAGCACTGTGCCTCCCTGAGCTGCTGCTGGGGGAGGGAGGCTGAGGCATAGAGAGTATAATTTCCGAGCCACCCCATCTTGGGGTTTTGTCAGCCAGGAAACAGTGGCCACCCTCCACCCATCACGAAAGTAGTAAGGAAGTTGTCTCCCTCCATTCAGATCCCTTTTACATATGCATATATGGAGGAAGCTCCTACTGAGGTAGGTTTCCAAGTGGCTTTGCTGTCCCCCCTACCCTCCTTTGACCTGGCCTCTGGCCTCTCATTTACCTCTCTATTTAACCCTTTTATCCTTGTTAGGGTCCTATTGCTGTGAAGAGACACCATGGCCAACACAGCTCTTAAAAAGGACAACATTTAATTGGGGCTGGCTTACAGGTCCAGAGGATCAGTCCGTTATCATCATGGTGGGAACATGGAGGCCTGCAGGCGGACATGGTGCTGGAGGAGGAGCTGAGACTTCTATATCTTAATGCAAATGCAGCAGGAGGAAACTGTATCAGTGACTGTGGCCTCAGAGCCCCGCCTACAGGGACAGGCCCGTACCTGTTCCCCCTCCCAGCTAGCTCCCTTCAGGATCAGGAATCGGTTACTTTTTTTTTTTTTAATTATTGGCCAAAAGGGCCCCATAACATTATCCAAAACATCATAGACCATTCCCAATGTTATTGATTACTGTCAGATCCAAAAGAAACTCCATTTCCCCAAATTTCAAAGGACAGAAGGGACAAGTGTCTCTACCTCCTCCCTTACCCCAAACTCCCTTAAGCTCAGCCTTCTCTCCCCCCGCTGCTCATTCTTCTAACCTTCCCAGCTCAGAGATAGTCATGTGTGTTCTCTCTCTCTGTGTGTGTCTGTCTGTCTGTCTCTCTCTCTCCTGCATTTTCATGTCCATGTCCAGACTACTTCTTTCTCTCTAGACTTCCAGATGCCTCTGGCTGATCTTGCTCTCATGTCTAAAATAAAGCCTTAAATACACCATTGCATGGTGCACCTGGTGCCAAGAATCCAGGAGGCACAAATGTCCCCCTCTCCCACGGATCCAATGTCTCCTAATTAAGCCAGGCTGCTGAGTCACTCTCCTAAGGTACGGACCACACGTCTCCGCTGGTCCCTGCTACCCACCACATTTGACGGCAAATTCTAGAGTCGCCTCTGCAGCCACGTCTTCCCTCCAGCACCCACTGTGCTCCTCCAGGGCCTCTCTCTGGCTCTCTGGCTCTTCTGGCTCTTCTACACCTCCTGGGCATGGAGAAAGGCTCTGTCCCTGTCCCAGCACTCAGGCGTATGTCACCCTGGAGCTGCCTGCCCTGTCTCTGTCAGCTCCTGGAGCCTGTTGCTGCTACAGGAGTCATGCCAGTGTGTCAGGCAGCGTCTCTGGCTCTGCTGGGCCCCTGCTGCATGGAAAGGGACACCTCTCCTTTGTAATTTGGGACATTTTTCTCTGACAAGTCTCTCGATCGTCTTTAGAAAAGCCTGGCTGAAGTTCTTGTCAGCAGAACACTTCCCCTTCCTCCTGCCCCTGCTCTCCTTCCATGTTCTCTGCTCTCTCCTAGAGCTTGCCTCCTCCCCCTACCCCCTACCCCCTCCCCCTCCCGGCCCCGCCCTCTTTCTCTCTTGCCTGTCCTCTGCTCTCAGCTCCCACCCACAGATTCCTCATTTTCCCCTTGGACCTGCCTCCTTGGTCTCTGCCTCTCTCTCTGTCCTTGTTAGCCTGCTATCTAGGACACTTCCCTACACCCTCTTAGGCCTCAGATATGGAACCCTCCCTCTGACAGAGTTCCTGTTTCTGACCCTTGCCTCTAAGCCTCCCAGACGTCTGCTTCCCTTCCAGCCTCCCGGGCTCCTGCTCTTGTCTCTGCCTTCTTTGCTCTTTGCTCTCGTCCCTCACTCTGATCTCTGGTTTCAGTCCTCAGAGATCCACCAATGTCTTTGGGGCATGGATAATATTACACAGTGTGATGCCGCTCCATTCTACAGAAACCTGGCTCTGGAGTTGTGAGACCCTTTCTTTCCAGACGAGCAAACTTATTTAAATATTTTCTCCAAAATCTCTGTCCTGGATCAGGCAGGCGACCTGACTCTGATGGGAAGGAGGGAGGCAGACCAGACAGGCCAGAGTAAGGCACCAGGAGCTTTAGGGCAGCTGAAAGGTGAACTACCCCAATAGGGACACGGCTGCTCCGCTCTTACTCAGTTCTGGACTTATTCAACTCTAAACACTCCCCTTCTTGTGTCTGTTAGTATTCTAAGCTCCACCCTACAATTAATTACCTGGCAATAGCCATGTATGCCCCGCCCCATAGACCTGGCCCACTATAAAAGGGGCTGCTTGCCCCTCCCCCTCTCTCTCATCACTCTTGCCTCTTGGCACTTTCACCTCTCTGCCCCTCTTGGGCTCTCCTCCCCTCCCCCCTCTCTCCACGTGGTCATGGCTGGCCTCCACTCCTCCACTTCTCTTCTCTCTCTGCCTCCACTTCCCATTAACTCCCATCCTCTGCCCTAAGTAAAATCTATTCTATACCATGTCTGTGTGTGTCTTGTCCCTCAGCGGGGAAGAGGTGCCTGGACATGGGCCTGCCTAGGTCCCCCTTCCCCCCACACCACTGTATACCATTCTCTAAACCCCTCCCTCTCTTTATGAATCCATCAGTATCTCTAAAACATTTTCTAAAATAAAAGCTTTACATCAAGTCGTAGGTCTCAGGATTTATAAGTTTATTGGTTGCAGTATAAAAAAGTTCTATAGAATCTTTAACAAAATGTTAGCTTAAAACATAATAAAAAATGTGTGTGTGTGTGTGTGTGTGTGTGTGTGATCTTAGTTTGCTACTGCATATTGTATATGTATCTTGGATTTAACTATTGTTTAGGAAAAATGGTGTTTTGTTTTTTTTTTAACACCTTGGAATACACAGTGACCATGTGCAGCCATTTTTACTAAGGTTAAAGAGATGACATGTCCTGTAACTTCACCAATATCCTGAATAATATGATCATGTGATACAAATCAACAAAGGCTGCACCTACAATATTGAACCCTGTACCTATCGTATCTTCTAAGGAGACAACAGCAAGTCTCCAAGATATTTTGGATTCAGATTGATTTTTGTGTGATGATTTTTGTCCCGAGAATAAAAGTTTTAGATAATGAACAGCATATACTTGATGAATGAATTGTTTGGTTAAGACTCATCCCCTCCTGAGGTTATAATGGTCCACTTGGGTTATGTAAACTGACTTAGCAATATATGCTTAACTACTTTGCTAACTGTTCAACACCAAGCCTCTAAAAATGTTTAGATAAGGAATGACAAATGTTTGGTGAATATGGTAAACTTTATAGATATTGTTTTATAGATAAGAAGATAAGGTTTAAAATTCCTAAGGACTTCCCAGGCTAATAGAAGCCAACTTAAAGATAGATGTCTAAGCCAGGCATGGTGGCGCATGCCTGTAATCCCAGCACTTGGTAGGCAGAGGCAGGTGGATTTCTGAGTTGGAGGCCAGCCTAGTCTACAGAGTGAGTTCCAGGACAGCCAGGGCTACACAGAGAAACCCTGTCTCAAAAAAACAAAACAAACAAAAAATAGATATCTAGTCCCTTTGTCATTGCTAACTTTACTAAGCTTTAGCTATTTGGAAATACTCATACAATAAACTGTGATTGAAAGAAGGAGAAATACATCCTACCTCCCCAGCGCCTAACTCTCCAATGACCCCAAGAAGTCAGAAGTTTAGGAATGCTATCTCACTCCTAAGAAGCCCTAAATACCTCAAATTCCAGACCCTGCTCTCTGCCAGTAAATAGGTAAAAGGTCACATTTCTTGAGCCTGCTCTCTGTATGGAACTAGGTGAAAGGGCGTAAGATAGGCCCTTAAGTACGTGATCCTGGCCTAATAAGATAACAGGAAATGAGCTGACTAACTGCTAATCTAGCTTCTGTAAACTGACCTCTAAGACTATAGGAAACTGATTGGTCCATGGAGTGCGGGCTTGGATGATTTGAAATGACTGGCCTAGAAACTATGGAGTGGTACAAATCGATTGGCCTGCACCACACAGGCTCTCGATGCTAAGGAATAATTGGTTTGTGATGTGCAAACCTATAAAATCTTGTAGCCCTATAACCCTATAAAAGCTGTCCTGATTCTGCACTCAGGGTCTACAGTCCTCCACCCCTGCGTGGTGTACAACTGTGGGCCCCAGTGCGCTTGGAATAAAAATCCCCTTGCTGTTTGCATCAAGACCATTTCTCATGAGTGATTTGGGGTGTCACTTTCCTGAGCTGGAGCGTGGGGAGGGCTAAGGGGGACTGGGGAGTCCTCCCTTTGAGGGTCTTTCATGATCGTCTATAAAGTTACACTAGGAAAGGGTTGGGAAAGCAAGGTTCCCAGTCTCTCTGTGGACTATATTTGTGGTTTAAAGTTATATTATTATGGTAAAGGATCTTCAATGAAATCCATTAAAAATTTTGAGGCTCAAACTTAACAGGGATAAAACTATAATAGAATCCTAACTTTATAAAAAACGACTAACTTGTAGAATGTTAGAAATAATTAAGACAAGCAAGTTAATGGTCTTATAAGTGATCAAATTCTTTCACATGCTCAGAATCATGCTTGTAGTTATCCTAAGTGCAAATGTAATTCATTTACCAGGACAAGCTTTAGTCTTCTCAATGTGCTACCAACACTAGAAGTATGTAACTAAAAACAAAGTTTATTTAGAATCAGACATACAGACCAGATTAGATGATGACCTTCAAACCCCTCAGAGTGATATGCGTAAAGTGGCCTTTGATAGCAGCAGCTAAGGCTATCTCCAAAGAAGGCCCCACCTGGATAATGCTAACCCCTGGACATACATACTCTGCCCCATACATACCTTGTCTGCCACCAGAGCCTTGCCAAAAGCTATGGACACTTTTGAGTTGACTTATCTACTCTGCCTTGTCAAAGTAGGTCAGTTTTCCTAAGCCCCTCTACCATAGAGAGATCTCTCAGACCTTCTGGGTCTGGCAGCTGAAGAGTTAATTCTGCCCCTTATGACAGCCAAAGACTTAAATTCTGCCCCAAGTGAAGCCCAAGACTGAAGATCTCGACTCCCAACAAGGCCAGGATGGCTGTCCAGGTAGTATGTAGGTTGTCATTGACAAAGAGACAATTTTAATTACACTTGCTGCTCAAATATATCCTTCTCAGATTCCTAATGGTGCTGATGGCTAACTATAGCTTTATCAGTTTAGCAGCAGTAAGCAAACCAGCTCCTCCCCAAGCCTGCAGGTGCTTGGTCAGTCCATTTCATATGTAAAAATAAGGCCTTGCCTTTTCTAGAGCTACTAGTCTCCTACTGAGAAAGGCGGACTTCAGTGGCTCCACACAGAGATAAACTCACAATGCAGGATTCTTTGTAAAAAACTCAAGCTATCATGGTGCTATTAGTAATGAAAAGGTTACTCTGCATTATTCCTTTAGTAAAAGAAATTGCTTTTAAGTCACTGCTCTCAGTAATCAACCAGCTTTGAAGCTCCACGTTGTGGACTGGGTATTTATTGGTTGATATTGGTTGTAGTTGCCATTGTAGAGAGGGAAGCTCACCAAGATGCTAAGCCTTCATTTTTCTCAAGGAGTAGAGGGGTTCAGTCTTCTTTGAAAAGACTGACCCCAGCCAGCTCACTCCAGTTACTTTATTCAATCCTTACACAAGATTAATTGGGTCTGGGAACAGATCCAACTACCAAAGTTATCTTGCCCTTGCTGCAGACAACACACACAGTTCTCAGTCCCTTTTGACCATGACTAGCCATATACAAAAGTAAGAACTCCAGGTTTGCCAGGAGTGTCTTAGGACCAAGGTCTGTGCAGCTATATGCTCTCCCATAACACCAAGTGCAACTTTCCAGGAGACAATGTTTCTCCAAGGTTCAAACAGTCTCAAAACAAGTTCTCAGCCTCCACTGATTAACCCAAATATAGCAAAGGCTTTGATGATATATTTCACTCCAATCCAGACACAAAAACTTTACTATACATGTCACTACACACTTATGTCCTGTGGTAAATAATTAGATTGGGGTTTAAAGTTTATGTAAGTAAGGTAATAAGGTGTGTAAATGCATGTTGTAAAAAACTATAAGTTTGTGAGTAATGTGTTGGTAAAAAATAAAGAGATATAGGTAATGTTCTATGGGGGTGTGGTGAGGTATGGGAAAGGGGATGTCTCAGCTAGCCCATGCTGAGGCATCCCTTCCCCCTTAGGAACCAGCCACATGACTGTATAGTACAGAATAGAGTTTATTCAGGGCATAGGGAGGGGAGTTAAGAGGGTAGTAGAGGCAGAGAGAGAGAGAGAGAGAGAGAGAGAGAGAGAGAGTGAGTTTAGACAGAATGCTAACAGTGAGGGTCTAAAAATGATTTGAGGAATGTAAGTGCAAGTTGTAAATGTCTAAGAAAGTGATTTATATTTAAAAAAATGAGGCTTAAAGATGATTCATGATGTTAAGATTTCAAAAGTTCAGAAATTGAACATATTAATTAATGGACTTCGGATAAGCTATTAATATAATCTTTGGTAAAGCACTGGCTAATATTAATATAGTCAGTCTTCAAATTTTAAATTCCTTTCCAAATTCCTTTGGTTGTTTTCTAAATCTGTTAAGCCTGTGATTTGCAAGAGAGAGAAAAAAGGCTCCACCATTTTGGGCCAAATTTGAAGTAAGCTGTAGTGAATATTAAATATTGACTAAGAGATGGACTTTGGTCAGGACCATTCCCCAGAATTTCCCAACTGCAAATGGCCTCTATCCAAGCATTGCAGGAGCCTATAAGGACAAACCTAAGGCCACTATATTTTGCCATGAGGCTTTGTTATTTCCAAAGAACTACAATTCCCAGTATTCCAGGAAGTTACTTGGTTCCTGGGAAGGTGGGGCTTACAGTTTAATTTTGGGCATTACAAATCTAGACTTAAAATTGCTTCTCACTGTACTGAACACATCTCTGTCCAATCTATATTCATCTAGTCCTTTGGACAAAAGAAAGATGTTAATGCTTTTTTAACCCAGAACCATCCTTTTTGGTCCTCAAGCTTTTAATATGCTCAAAGGCCTTTTTCTACTTCAGCTATTTATAGACACTGTCAACTAAAGTCCCTCAATGAGGACTTTAGTGCAAATTACAGACTGTGGTCATGCTAATATAACTAAAGCTTCCATCTCCTTTTATAAACTTTTTAAAAATTCATATAAGCTTGGGAGTCATGACTTATATCTACCTCTCACAGGGCGAACACACTCCAGATAAACATGCCTGCCAGTCAACAGCTTAACTTTTCCACCTACTGCCTATCCCTGGTATTGGGACTCCATCTACCATCACCCCAACTACCAGGATCTAGAAAGTTCAAGTGTACACCTAAGATAATTTCCCCTAAGCTCCTTAAATTTTACCTTCTGTCCCTAGTCTATATCTGTCCCAAAAGATGTTCATACCACTTACAGATACCATCCGGGAATCAACTGCAGCCTGCAAACCACTCTAACATGGCCTACAACAAACCAGACCCAGTGAGCCCTGGACTTGTTGAGAGACAGATGTAAACCAGGACATCTGGGTGGAAGAAGGGATAAAAAATATTCATGAGTTGCAGAAAACTCTACATCCTCGAGGGGATGTCTTTTGCAGAACTCTTATTTTGGTCTACCTTGGTCTACCTTTGGTCTCTCCTTGGCCCACTCACTGATCTCTACATTCTTTGTAATAATGATCATCCCCTGTCCTCACAGGTTATTTCAGGAAAGAAATAACAAAATTATTCAATGGTCAGTAAAATAGATGTGTATTGTTATTCTCTCTAAGCTCCACCCCACAGCTGCCTGGCAACAGCCGGGTATGCCCCTCCCCAAGAGCCAGGTAGGTCTGGCCCACTATAAAAGGGGATGCTTGGCCCCTCCTCTCTCTCTGATTCTCTCACTCTCTTAGCTTCTCTCTTGCCTTCTTGGGCTCCTCCTTCCACCTTCCCCTCCCCACGTGGTCATGGCCGGCCTCTGCTTTTCTACTCTCTCCCTCTCTCTGCCTTTCTCTGCCTCTACTACCTCCTTAGCTCCCCTCCCCATGCCCTAAATAAACTCTATTCTATACTATAACATTGTGTGTCTGGTCCCTCAGGGGGAAAGGATGCCTCGGCATGGACCTGCTGAGGTACCCCCTTCCCCTTCCCCCCTTCCCCCACACTGCTGTAGAACATTCTTATACCTCTTTCTTTTTATGATCACAACACTTAGGACAAAATTTCCTCAAGTCTTCTGCCATGACCTTTAGCTTTAGCTTCTGCTTAGGACCAGCATTCTAAACTTCTCTAAGTATCCAGCACTTCACTAGCTCAAGATGGTCCTGCAGAACCTGGACACCAAACCAGATTTCTTTGGCCATTACCTGACTCCCTTCCCTATTCCTAGCCTTTGACTAACATTCTATCCTTCTTGGACCCTGACAAAAATTTTCTAATGTCAGCTGAGAAGCAGTTACAGAAGAGATTATATCACCCTTCATTGTCACCAAAAGACTGAATTGCCAGAGACTTTGGAGCACTCGGCCCTATACGAAATGCCTTTATCACGGTCCTCCACCCAATACTCAAGGACCTGTAGAGAAGACAAGCCAGAAAGATTGTAAGAGCCAAAGATGGAAGACTCCAAGAAAACTGTTTTCCTGTCACAGGATATTTGATCACACAATGAGCCCAAGAGAGTGTTTTTCACGGGGTAGTGTGTCTTGGCCCTAGCACACACTTTTGATCCAAGAGCTTTCTGCTTGAAAATTGTAAACAGAGTTACAGTATTGAATATTGAAAACAGGTACAACCACACAGAGTGATCATGCCAGCTGTGGCAAACTGAGAAGCCACCAAGTTTTGAAAGCCACTGGGAAGTCACCAAGGAGAGAGTGAAAGGTAGGAGTACCATAGTCCACGGCACTAGAACCCTGTATCATGCTGCCTTAGACGGACTGAACCAAATACAGAAAAGGAAACAAATGATTTAGTTGAGATCTACATAATACCAATTATAATTACTATTAGTCTGATAATTCAGATCTTATCCTTAATAACCATAGTGGTTTTCTTATGTGTGCATGTGTGTGTGTGTGTGTGTGTGTGTGTGTGTGCAAGCACGCCAAATATGAAAACTGGATTAAGATACAAGTCTTAGGAAGACATGAAAAGAAGAAAAACCTACTGTGCCTCCACATGATGAAATTAAAGAGGGGTGATCTAAGATTGTTAGAAAACCAACATTAATTTATCCAATTACTATACAAGAACTATCATTAGATGATAGGTACCCCCAAGGTTATTCCATTCTAAGTGCTGATAGCATCCTTCAAACTTACTCCATGGCCTGCTCAGGACTCAATGCCACAGGGCATGGGTGGGCAGAAGATACCCAGAGCCCTGCTAGCCTCTGGTGAAACTAAAGGTTCCAGGATAGAGAGGAATAGCTTGGTGTGACTAACCTGCCCTGCTACCTAAGGCCATGAAGAAGTCTCAGCTAGTGCTGCCACTAAGGGCATGTCTGGGTTAGTGGCCATGCAGCAGCAGCAGTTCATGTCAGTGGCTCATATTACCACCAAAGGCCGTGTGGACTTACGTTCCTGGCCTGGGGTGCTGCCGGGGATCATGAGCTGGCTCTGTCCCTCACTGGCTGTAGCACTCTGGAGAGTGGGCCCTGCACCTTACCTGAGCAGTACAGTAGCGATGGCTCTGGTGGCAGAGGCACAGGTAAGCCAGCCCTGAGGCCACAGGAGTGGGAGAACTCACCCTGTACAGATCATGGAAACAGAAACTAAACAGAGACACAGTAAAACTAATAGACAATATGAACCAAATGGATTTAACAAATATCTACAGAAAATTTCACCCTAACACAAAAGAACATACCTTCTTCTCAGTACCTCATGGTACCCTCTCAAAAACTGACCATATAATCAGACACAAAACAAAGATCAACAGATACAAGAACAATGAATTAATCCCATGTACTCTAGCAGATCGCCATGGACTAAGGCTGGTCTTCAATAACAACAAAAACAACAGAAAGCCCACAGACACATGGAAGATAAACAACTATATACTCAATGATACCTTGGTCAGGAGAAAAGAAAGAAATTAAAGACTTCTAGAATTTAATGAAAGTGTAGGCACAACATATCCAAACTTATGGGACACAATGAAAGCAGTGCTAAGAGGAAAAACTCATAGCTCTGAGTGCCTCCATAAAGAAGAAATTGGAGAGATCATAACTAGCAGTTTAACAGTACATCTGAAAGCTCTAGAAAAAAAAGAAGTAAATATACCCAAGAGTAGTCAGCAGGAAATAATCAAACTCAGGGCTCAACCAAGTCGAAACAAAGAGAACTATACATAGAATCAATAAAACCAGAAGCTGGGTCTTTGAGAAAATCAACACGAGAGAAAAACCCTTAGAAAGACTAATCAGAGACAGTATCCAAATCAACAAAATCGGGAATGAAAAAAGAGACATAACAACAGAAACTGAGGAAATTCAAAAAAGCATCAGATCCTACTACAAAAGTCTATATTCAACAAAACTGGAAAATCTAGATGAGATGGATGATTTTCTAGATAGATGCCAGGTACCAAAGTTAAATCAGGATCAGATAAACCATCTAAACAGTCCCATAACCCCTAAGGAAATAAAAGCAATCTCTAGAAATCTCCCTGTTCTCTGTCCCACAAGGTCTAACAGCTTGAGGTAAGGCAGCTTGTACAGTCTTGGATGTAGGCCAGCAAAGGTGGGTCAGGAACATACGTCCAATATGACTCTTTGGTCACCATTATCAGGGCACTCAGCAATCCTCGCAGCTCAACATCATTCTTTGTCCCAGAACCAACATGTCACACTAATCACTGTGGCAGCTAGTGTGCTCCTTCAGCATCCTTCAGAAAAAAACACAAATATACCCTCTTCCCCATATTAAATACCTGATCGGGATCATGACATGTGCCAGCATGTGGACCCTTCCATTTCACCCAGGCATAAGTATACCTAGTTGTGGGTGCCACAGACGCTCTGCAGAGAGTTCCTTGGCATCCAGATTTTTAAAAAATTTAAAATAAAAGAACATAATTTAAATAATTTTGTGGTATATGGGGATATAACTCCTCCCTTTTTAATTTATGAAGATAATGTTTTAAAGTTCCACAATACCTGTTTCTCAATGCCTTGTCCTAGAGGATTATAAGGAATCCTGGTGATATGGGTAATATGGTACTATTACAATGTTGACAAAACATCTCAAATGCTCGACTGCTGACTTAGAAAAATTAATCAAATAGAGAAGTTATTATAATGACTCTTCTCTATCCTTTGCTGTGACCAGTTAGTCTGACTCAATCATGGACTGGTCTAGAAATTAATGCAATATTGGAAAAAAGGAAATGGCAGTCTTCTTTGGGAAGTCTGGTTCTGGACATTTTCAGAGACATATTTGAAAAATTGACTGCTGCCTGGTATGAAGTTATATTTGCAATGGGTAAAATTGGGACAGTATCCAAACATCAAACATGTGTTAGTACATGTGTTAAGTCTCCTAATCTTTTATTAATTGGTCATGTTAAAAAATACTTTTGTTTCTTCTACAGTATGCAATGTAAATTGTATTGATTTTACACGGTCTAATTGTGTTGGTGTGTTGAAACCTGACATGTCTGTTACGGTGGTCTATCAACCAGCTTTTGTTTTAATTGCCTGTGAGTATTACAGGACCTTGGTATTCTGAAAAAAGCTTGCAGGTACTAGAAGAAGTGAGTCAGGCTTTAAGCAGAAGCAACGAGGTAGTGGGCTTGATTATTGGTGGTATAGCAGATTTAATTACATTGATAGCTACCACCACTGCCTCTGCTAATAATTTAGCAAAAATGTTACTAATATTCTGAGTATCCAAGAGGATTTAGGTAGGTGTTTGGAACAAGGGATTGATGCCCTTTATGATACCATTCAAATTAAATATGATACCACTAAAATCAGGGACTAGACAAGACTGCCCCCTCTCTCCATATTTATTCAATATAGTACTTGAAGTTCTAGCTAGAGCAATTAGACAACAAAAGGAGGTCAAAGGTATACAAATTGGAAAGGAAGAAGTAAAACTATCACAATTTGCAGATGATATGATAGTATACTTAAATGACCCCCAAAAACTTGACCAGAGAACTCCTACAGCTGATAAACAACTTCAGCAAAGTGGCTGGATATAAAATTAACTCAAACAAATTAGTAGCCTTCCTCTACTTGAAGGATAAACAGGCTGAGAAAGAAATTAGGGAAATGACACTCTTCACAATAGTCACAAACAATATAAAATATCTTGGTGTGACTCTAACCAAACAAGTGAAAGATCTGTATGACAAGAACTTCAAGTCTCTGAAGAAAGAAATCAAAGAAGACCTCAGAAGATGGAAATATCTCCCATGCTCATGGATTGGCAGGATTAATAGAGTAAAAATGGCCATCTTGCCAAAAGCAATATACAGATGTAATGAAATCCCTATCAAAATCCCAACTCAATTCTTCATAGATCTAGAAAGAGCAATTCTCAAATTCATCTGTAATAACAAAAAACCCAGGATAGCTAAAACAATTCTCAACAGTAAAAGAACTTCTGGGGGAATCAGTATCCCAAACCTCAAGCAGTACTACAGAGCAATGGTGTAAAAATTGCATGATATTGGTACAGTGACAGGTAGGTTGATCAATGGAATAGAATTGAAGAGCCAGAAATGAACCCACACACCTATGGTCACTTGATCTTTGACATAGGAGCTAAAGCCATCCAGTGGAAAAAAAAATAGCCTTTTCAACAAATGGTGCTGGTTCAACTGGCAGCTAACATGCAGAAGAATGCAAACCATCCCATTCTTATCTCCTTGTACTAAGCTCAAGTCCAAGTGGATCCAGGACCTCCACATAAAACCAGACACACTGAAACTAAGAGAAAAGAAACTGGGGAAGATCCTTGAGCACATGGGCACAGGGGAAATTTTCCTGAACAGACCACCAATAGCTTATGCTCTAAGATCAAGAATTGACAAATGGGACTTCATAAAATTACCAAGTTTCTGTAAGTCAAAGGACCCTGTCAATAGGACAAAATAGCAACCAACAAATTGGGAAAAGATCTTTACCAACCCTACATCCGGACAGAAGGCTAATATCCAATATATACAAAGAACTCAAGAAGTTAAACCCCAGAGAGCCAAATAACCCTATTAAAAATGGGGTACAGAGCTAAACAAAGAATTTTCACCTGAGGAATATAGACACAACACAACAGAACACACATGGTATTCACTCACTGGTAAATGCATATTATTCCAAAAGCTCACAATGCCCATGATACAACCCACAGTCCATATGGAGCTTAGGAGGAAGGAAAACCAGGAATACTTTAGCCCTGCATTGGGTGGGGAACAGAATGATCATGGGAGGTGGTGGATGGAGGGAGAGACTAGAAGGGGGAGAAAAGGGAGTATATAAGGGGGACAGTATCAGGTACTGGAGGGGATAGGAGAGAGATACAGAGGTTCAGGAAATCGAATAAAAATATGTAGCAGTGGTGGATGAGGAACTGGAGATAGGCCCTTGTGGGTCCTTGACAACAGAGAAATGAGAGGCTCCCGGGACCCAACAGGGATGATTTTAGTAGAGAAGGAGAGATAGAAGCTGTAGGGACTACTTCTAGGGGATAGGCTCGGCTTCCAGTAGATGGATGGGACCACCCACCAGCTCAACGTTTTTAACTCAGAAATGTTCTTGTCCAAAGGAAAAACAGGGACAAAAAAAGGAGCAGAGACTGAAGGGAGGGCCATCTGGGGACCACCCCACCTGGGGATCTATCTTGTCTGCAGACACCAAATCCCAACACTGTTACTGTTGTCAAGAGGCGCTTGCTGACAGGAATCTGGTATGACTGCTCCTTGGGAAGTTCTGCCAGCACCTGACCAATGCAGATGTGGATGCTTGGAACCAGCCATCAGACTGAGCTCAGGGACCCTTGTGGGGGAGCTGGCAGAAGGACCGGAGGAGCAGAGGGCGATTGCAACCCCCGAGGAAAAACAATATTGGCTGGCCAGACCATCCATTGCTCCCAGGGACTAGACCAAGGGGTTACAGAGAGGGATCCATGGCTCCAGATACATTTGAAGCAAAGGATGGCCTTGACTGACATCAATGAGAGGGGAGGCCCTTGGTCATGTGGAGGTTTGATGCCCCAGCATAGGGGGATGCTGGAGCAGTGGGGCAGGAGAGGGTGGGTGTGTGGGGGAGCACCCTCATAGAGGGAAAGGGGAGTGGGGAGAGGACAGATGTGGGATGGGGGAGTTTGTGGAGGGGTCCAGGAAGTGAGATATCATTTGAGATATAAACAAATGGAAAGATTAATTGTAAAAATGTGTCTTTTGTAGGATGAACGAATAAGGCAAATGTGATATATACACACATGTACATATACATCACATACATACACATACATGCACACATACATATACATGTGTGCATATATAAACACACATACACATACATATACATGTGTGCATATATAAACACACACTGGAATAGTAATAATAAAAATATGGAATACTGTTATTTGCAGCAATATGGACAGCCCTGGACATGGGCCACACCATGTCAAGAGATGAGAGACACAGAGAGAGCATAGAGTCACACATGTGGGAGATAAAGCCAGTGATCATGGGAGACTTGAAAGCAGAGGGCAGCATTCAGAGGTCAGAGGGAACAGAGCGGACAGGAGATAAAGAAACTGGACTGAAAGTATGAAAACACAGCTACCAGAAGGGGATAGTTGCGTATATTATAAAGACTCAGAAGAGTTCAGATTACCAAAACAAAGGCATGGTAAGCACTGAGGAGACGGAGATACACCATGTTAACCACGACACATACATACATGCACTGAAATCCTACATAAGGTACACTGTACCCTACAGATACACTCAACAGTCCATGCCCATCAGAAAAGTGAGGACTGGAGGACAGTCTACCAAGATAAATTCTACTGCAACATTAGAAGGGAAAATGGCAACTAGGTCATGAAGAGCCAATGGATATCCTGACGTCATGACAACTTTCTTACTTACATTTAAACAATCTTTCCATTTAGAAATCGTCTTAGTCATGCCCAGGCATTGCAGAAATGGTGCACCCATGTGCCCATGTACCTGTGTGCCCTTCTTCCCCAATGCTGGTATCTTACTTACCTGCATTAGTGGGGATCAGGGGGCTAGAACTGCTAGCCTACCCAGTGTATTAGCCAGAATGCCTTTGCTATAACAAAACCAATACAAACTTCAATTTATTTTGGCTCATTGATCCTACCTATGGCCACAGAGATCCATTGCCTTTGAAGCCTGTGATTAGAGAGAAGAAAGCCGCTCACCTCAGGACCTCCAGGGAGCAGAAATCGAGGTGGGGCAGGGAAGGATAACTCCTTAGAGCCCACTCAATGCCCTACTGTCTGCACCAACTAACAGCCCTTCCTGAGCCAACCCGTCAGTGAACTAAGCCGTCAGTTAGGTTAGTGGATGGTTAGCGGCCATGATCCAGTTACTCATCAGCGCCAGTCTGTGACTCAGTTCTCAGCACAGGAGCCCTCAGGGAACATTGTTAGATTCAAATGACAACATTCACTTCTAATGTGTTTTAGACGGTCTCTGCTGGACTCAAACTTGAAAGAGGCCTTGAGCTTCCTGTACCCACGACCTGAGTGCTGGAATGACAGGTGTGGGTTAACACTTGGTGTATGTGCTGCTGGGACTCAAACCCAGGACTCCTTGTGTGTTTCATAAGACTCCAAGCTACACGCCCAGCTTCCACCTTTTTAAATGCACTCTGTTCCGACGTGTAGTGTCATGGAATTTTACTCCCTATGTAGCCTTGTGTAGCCCTGCAGAAAGTTTCTCTATGCAGAAAGTTCCATCACTGTGAAGGGTCCTTCATGCCTCCCCTGTGGTCATGACTTCCTTGTTTCGCTGACCCCCTGGGGGTCTACCCTCTGTCTTTAATGTTTCATCATCCTGAGGCAGTCTCTATGTTGTGAAATATAGGTATTTAACCTTGAGCTTTTCACTTAGCTCAATGCCTTCACGCCTCCATTCAACTGCAGGCCACCAGCGGGCTCCTTTTCATTGCTCCACAGCACACTAGGACATGGATATACCTCAGCCTACGTATCTGTTCATCCCCAGAACTTCTGGGCCATTGGGATTTTCTGGCCATCACAAACAAAGCTGCTGACGGTGTCTATGAAGAGACACCAAGGCAACTCTTAAAAAGGAAAACAATTAGGACTATCTTACAGTTCCAGAAGTTTAGTCCATTTTTGTCATGGCGGAGAAACATGGTAGCGTGCAGGCAGACATGGTGCTGGAGAAGAAGCTGAGAGTTCCGCATCTTGACCAGAAGAGTCTGTAAACTGAAATGTACACTCAAAATGTGAAAAACACATGACAGGGAGCTACATACGCCACTGCACACACATATGAAGAACAGTATGTTACTCTGCAGTAACATACACCATCCCATGTGCATGCACATGTGTATATATGAATACACATGTGTATGCACGTGTGTGTGTGTGTGTGTGTGTGTGTGTGCACATGAGCTATGCAGAGCTCTGATGCACTCTAGTATTCCTGGTTGTGGCAGAGAAAATGAAAGCATGCTTATCATTGACGCACTAGACAACATGATGTAATGGAACGCAGGCTACCACAAATACAACTTTCTTTTTTAACCCTTGACTCTGTGTCCAGGGAAGGACTTTTTGCTTATAGGTGTGCTTTTGTTTAGTTTCGAGACTGAGTTTCTCACCCCTGCTGGTTTGGCTGACTTTACCTTAAGGATTGACTCTCTAGACTGGGTTCAGCTAAGTCTCCCCTAGCCCAGATCCAGGAGAACCTAGCTCAGGTCCAGTGAACCTGAGAGAGTCAGTGCTCCAGTGCCCACTGCCCCTCTCTGCTTGATAATTAGGTAGATTCTGGCTCCTTTCTCCCTCCCTCTGACACATTCTTTTTTCCTCCATGGTGTGTGTGTGTGTGTGTGTGTGTGTGTGTGTGTTTATGATTTGAATGAGGATGTTCCCACAGGTTCAGGTATTTGATTACTTGCTGGTGCTTCCAGCAAGGTGGGTGAGGGGAGGGGACCTTAGGATGTGCATCCTTACTAAGGGAAGTACATCACTGGTGCAGGCTTCAAAAATGTAGAGCCTCTTCCTGCATCCTTCTCTTTCCCTGCCTCCTGTGCGCAGCCAAGATGTATTCTTTCAGCTTCCTGCTGATGTGCCTCTGCCACCATGGACTCTCATTCTGGAGCCATACACTAAAATAAGCTCTTCCGCAAGTTGCTTTTGGTCATGGTGTTATCACATGGTTATCACTATTACCATGCAACAGAATGGTTGCAACATTCTGCAACAGAAAACTAATACAGCAGAATATGTATGTGCTCCAATGTGTGCACACAGACACATATGGCCATGTGTGGGCACTTGTGAAGAATCTTCCTTCATTGCTTACTGTCTTTACTGTTTGAGACAGGGTCACTGAATCCATGGACAGGTTGGCCAGTGAGTTTCAGGGATCTACCTATCTCTGACCACCAACCCCCAATGCTGGGGTTTCAGACACGTGCTATCATGCCTGGTTTTTGTTGTTTTGTTTTGTTTTTAACATGAGTCCTTGGGGGGTTCAAACTCAGGTACTCATACTTAGATAGCAGGTACTTTGTTATTTCAGAGGGTCACACAGTGGCTGGCCTAAGACCTTTCTTGTCTACTTTTTAGGGAGATTTTTTTTTTCATACTCTGAAGCTTGTTAGTGTCTGTGCTGTTGTGAGATACACCCCCCTCTCTGTGTGTGTGTGTGTGTGTGTGTGTGTGTGTCTATTCTAATAGCCCTAGTCTTTCATACAACATTCTTAAATTATGAAGATATGAAATCCACCGAGCCCAGTAACTGTACCATTTCCATAGATTCTTAGAGAATCAGCTTGTATCCCCACCCCTCCAATAGCCACGCTCCTGTCCAGTATGTTTACAGTGTTGCTCCTGCTGGGATAAAGGAGAAATGTTCCCTGAATCGGGGCTGGTGTAGTGACAAGCTTTGGCCAGCAAGAAACTGCAGACAGATGGGCATGTCTTCAACAGTCTCAGTCCTGCAGAGTCCTGGTATGTGGCTGTTTGCTGCATGAGCTCAGGCTACCGCAGTGCATAGAAGCCCAGCCTATGAGGAGAGACAGCACCAGGCAAAACCCAGTCAACTCCATTGCATATCCAGGAGCATCAAGCTAGGATCAGTAAGACTGACCTACTGCTCTGCCCTTGATGTGTGACCTAGACCGTTAGCTCAGACTTGTTATCTGAATGGGTTCTTGACATTCAAGCCACTGGGTTTGGGGTGAGTCCTTAGGGAACAGTCCTTGGGTCCTCGGGGGTTCAAACTCAGGTACTCATACTTAGATAGGAGGTACTTTGCCATTTCTGTGACCATTTCAGGGTCACACAGTGGCTGGTCTAAGACCTTTCCTGTCTACTTTGTCAGGGTTTCTTCCTTGTCTGAGCTAAGCCTTGCCTCCTTGCAGGGAACTGGGGTGAGGTTCTCAGCTTTCCCCAGATGCACCTCTTCACAAATCCTCTCCTCCTTAAACTCGGGGCTATGTCAGACTACCTGACAGGAACAAGAAAGGAAGGTTGGTTGTGATGAGGAGTTGAGGGGGCTTGGGAAATGGTCTCTGGGCTCCATACTTCTGGGTCTGGAGTAAGACAGGGGGAAGCAGAAGAAAGGCCTTACAGCATGGGGCCGGGAAAAGACACAGTGTCTGCTTCCTCCCAGCAGGCCCTGCTTCCAAAATGTCTTTCCCCCCCTTCCTAAATGTCTTCTTACCATTCATCATCAATGCAGAGCCCCCACAGACACCTGGCTCAGCCTTCCCAGCCCCCCAGGCATTTCTCAGTCAGGACAAGTTGACAAGATTAACCATCAGACTTTTTCATTGACTTTTTAAGACATTAAAGTGTCATCTAACTTGAGCTTTATAACTTTGAAATTCAGTTACTGTGACATAAAGCCTCCAACTCAGTGTGTCTTTGCCTCAGTGTGTGGGCACTAGTTAGAATTCTCATTCAGTGTAAATTAAGTGACATCTCACTTATGAACCCCCAGACTCTTTCCTCCTTCCAGCCATCTTTTTTTTTTTTTGCATTTATTTTTAATTGTTTTGTTTATTTGTATTCCAAATGTCACACCCCTTCCCCGTCTCCCCTCCAAGAGCTCTTCACCCCCTTTGTCTCTGAGAGGGTACTCTTTACCCTATCTCCCACCTACCCACCCCTACCTTACTCTGCCCCACCCCTCTTCCTTGGGGCATCAAGTCTCTACAGGATTAGGTGCATCCTCTTCCACTGAGGACAGACAAGGCAGTCCTCCACTATGTATGTGCCAGGAGCCACGGACCAGCCCATGTATGCTCTTTGGTTGGTGGCTCTGGGATCTTCCAGGGGTCTGGGTTAGTTGAATCTGTTGGTCTTCCCATGGGGTTGCCATCCCCTTCAGCCCCTACCTACTCTTCTATAGGGGTCCTTGACCTCAGTCCAATGCTTGCCTCTAAGTATCTGCATCTGTCTCAGTCTGCTACTGGTAGAGCCTCTTAGAAGACAGCCATGCTAGGCTTCTGTTTGCAAGCACAATATGGCATCAGTAATGATGTCAGGATTTGGTGCTCACCCGTGGGATAGATCTTAAGTTGGGCTGGTCACTGAATGGCTTTTCTGTTGTGTGTAGCTTTTGCTGCCCTGCCTAAGCTTGGAGAGCATGTCATACCACCAGCCCCCACACAGCTTCCTTTGAATCCGCAGATAAAACACACATACACAGGTTGTCCATTTTCAACTTGCCTTCTTGAAACAATTGCTAGGTTCTTCTTATCTCCCACCTAGAAAAGTGTGCCCTTATCAATATTCTTACCTCTGCAGCTCCTAGCTGCCCTAACTTTAGTTGCTTGGTTACATCCCTGGCCCCCTGCCTGTAGGTGCAGCCTGTGTGACTACTCTTTCCGAGATCTCATATGGCTGGTCAACTTTTCTTCATCAGAAGCCTGATGAACTCCCCTCCCCTTCCTTTTGTCTGTCCACTTGCTCCCAGTAGCCAGAAGTCCCACCTAACCTTCCACCTAGCAATTGGCCCATGCCTTCTTTACTGACAGAGCAAGAACCAATCAGGGAACAGGACCTCAGCATCAGAACTACCATTACACTTTTCTTTCAATCTCTTCCAGCCATCTTAACATGTGAGCCTGTTGCCTAGAGTAGCCATTGGATACAGGGAAACCAGCTCATCTCCTGTCAAGATGACCTTTTCAAAATGGCTGTTCCTAGTATCTCTGGCAGGGCCAGCAGGGCCCCAAGCAGCTAGCATGGCTCTGAGCTCCTGACTCTCATCTCATTATCATTCCTGTGCTTGGTGCCCCTTTCAGGATCAAGAACTCCATGGTCCTGTAACTAACCTCAGGAAATCACACACACACACATACACACACACACACACACACACACACACACACGCTCAGTTTGGGAGATTCCATGAGAAATCTAGACCAAGCTTGGGATTGAAAATCTCTCAAAGGTGAAGCTCAGACACTCTTCAGTAAACAGTAACCAGCTGCCTATGAAGAAAAATCAGAGCCATGTAGGCTCTTAAGCCTATTTATTTGAGTGTGTTATTGTTATACGAAGTTATAGTCTACTCATTACCATGAAAAATGGTTATCTACAGGCAACCAAAGCAATAAGAACGGCAGAGCATTTAATTTCCCCACAACATTCCCTTTAATCCAATCTGACACCACACACAGAAAAAGTATCAGCTAGAATTTACTGGCTCTAGATAATTCCTAATTCTCAGATGGCAGCTGCCAGAAAAGGTAATTAATTCAGAATGACTGCCGGCCTTCATTTTTATTTAGGTTTTAAATAATGAATGAGGGCAGCAAGTGTAAGTCAGCTGTGCAGCACAGATGTAGATCTTGAGACTTCCCACCAGCTGGGACTGCATCTTCATCCTATGGTGTCCTGCAGGACATCCCTGCTGGCTTCAGCATGGCAGTGGTCTCTGGACCACCTCTAGCCATATCTGGGAGAGGCCACCTGCTTCTCGATGGGTCCTGCCTTACTCTCTTACAGTAAGTCTGACCTTACTTAGCCTTTTCCCTTAATTATCATTCATGTTGATTTTACATATTTTTTTTCTGGGCATAGACAACACCACAAGCCAATGATGGATGTAGGAGGAAAGGACAAGACCTTCACACACAAACCATCGAAGGGTTACTCTTCCTTACCATTCTCCAGAGATGAGAAGAAGGCCCCAGTAATGTGCCCTTCAGAGAATAGGTACTGTGTGTGTGTCTGATGGGAAAGGAAGACATTCTGAATACATTCACCTCCTCCTAAGGCCCGCCTAATAGGAATTTCCCCCATAATTTAGTTTCTATAATTTTACAAAATTAGTAGAAATTTTATAAAATTGACTTAAAGATTTTATAGATGAGTTTATTTGTTTTAGTTTGTTTATGACTGCTGAGGCTGGGCTGGCCTGGAACTCACTAAATAGACCAGTCTAGTCTTGAATTCACAGTGATTCCTGCACTGACTTTGAACCACCTCCAGAAGTAGTTTTTCTTACACAAGTACCCCTGCCCTATCTCTTGAGATACCATCGTCAGGTGAGTTCCTGGATCTAAGCTATTATGTACCTTGTCTTTGAGAATACAGGAAGTTATGGTGGACTTGTAGCTGACAATAGCTGTCTGTGGATCAGTCATAAGTTTTCTGTCAGAAGAGCTCACGCCTCATGCAGTTGAAAACCACTTAAAATATCATCTTGCCTGCTGGTTCCGCTTGTGCAGCTAATGGGCCCACTCTACACAGAAGGTTGGTGTCCTTGCTTAGAAGGAAGAGGGCAGCAGTGTTGCTTGGAAAACATCCCAGACACATGCCTAGAAGTGCCTCTTTTCCGCAAACATGAACTGAACCTCATGCCTTCTGACTTAAAACGAAAGACTAGAACCAAGAGCAAGGTCGAGACACACAGAACAGCAGGAGAGACCTCAGAAAGAGCAATTTACAAGGGTTCCCATGGCTTCTAATGTTGCAAAATAAGAACAGTCATAAGAAGGATGAATTGACAGAAAGCTTAAGAGACACTTAAGCTAAGACACGGAACAAAAGCTAAAGAAAAGACGGGGTAGGGGAGGGGGATTCTGAGCATGGACTGATCCATCAAAGAGGGTTCTAGAAAGAATAAACAGAATCGGAGAGGGTACACCTAAATATACAGTAGGGGAAAGTTAAAATCGAAGACACACTAGATTTCACAGTAAGAGGGCTCTGGGGACTGGATGTGGAGCAGCGGCACACTGCTTACCTGATGTTTAGTAACCCAGGGTATTCATTGCAGCAAGCGCCAATGGCACTCAAGCCTGCCCTATCATAGGTGCCAGATCCAGTCTATATCCTTGTCTATCTCCATCTAGACAAGCCCAAACAGTACTTTTCAATGTCATCTTCTGATCCTGCTTTCCCCCTAGCTTTCTCCACTCGGTATCAGGTCCTCTCCTCAGCTGTCCAGGGGAAAGCGAGGTTTGGGTTCATTTTCTCTCTCGCCCAGTGGCTCCCCTGGCTCACATCAGTGGCTTGGAGGCCATTCCTGCCTCTCTCTATACTCTGCAGCCTGAGCGACCCTTCATGCAGAAGCCAGGTCAGAAGACCCCCGCCTTCTCTGGCTCCACAGGCTGTGACCCTCGTCTCTGTCTTCTTGCTGTGCTCTCCAGCCATTGGTGTCACTTCTGCCCTGTGCACTCTCCCCACTCCCACCTACTTCTTTGGAACGTGTCTCACTTTTCCTAGTGTCTGCCCCATGTCCCTCTGCGGGTCCTTGTCATTCATGGTTCATATCAGGTGTCATCTCAAAAAGGTCCCCTCTGCTATCACCTCAGCACTCGTGTGTCCCCCTCTGCTATCACCTCAGCACTCATGTGTCTCTAAGAGCATTTCTTCTACCCATCATCTACCCAGAATTAGACTTTCATAAGGGAAGCCTCTTGGGTTCCAGGTGCTCTAATAATATACAAAAAAAATTTTTTGGACAGATGGATGAAAAAGCCCATCTACATTTCCATGACTATTGGGAACTGCGGGAAATAAAGTAAATGGAAATAACAAGTCCCCAAGAACGTGAAAAAGAAAGTTACAAATAAATACGTTCATCACTAGAGGAAAACGTAGCAGGGTTTCAAGATTCAGAGAGAAATGGTTTTGAACATAGCACTAGATGCCTAGCCAATCTGAAAACAAAATTTCTGAACATTAAAAGACTGAAAATGTACATTTTATACACAGTCTGATTGATGTTCTCAGAGAAAGGATGAAATAGGGGAGGGTCCGAGGGGGCTCAAAACCAACGAAAAGCAAGAGAGTTAAACCATTGCAGCAAGCAGCCTTGCAAAGGCCTCAGCACACTTCAGAACAGTAAAGCACAGGCCTCAAAGGAAAACTTCAGAAGACAACCTACTGCAATAGGTGCTATGGTCAGGAAACAGGGAAGACCCAACCCAGCTAAGCTTCCAGCTTATGAAAAGGATTCAAAAAAACAAAGCTGCATCTTGCCCCAGACCCCCGCGCGCAAACAGCGGGCACACTGGACGCAGTGAGCGGCTGGAATCAGGTGCGTGGCCAGAGTTATAGCTTAGCTTAGCTCTGCCGCAGATCCGGGCACAGAAAGATCAGCTGCGGGTGCAGACTAGCAGCCGGGACCAGCTCTCCGAGCGGACTAGCAGCGAGGGTCCACCGGGCCGCCTCGGGCACAGCTCGGCACTCTAGCAGCTGGAGTCAGGGGCCTGGACTCAGAGCGAGCATAGTCCAGCACAGTCAACGCAGCCAGAAGGGAGCAGCAGAGCCGGGCACGAACAGCTCAGCCAAGGACACGCGGTGCTTTCAGCAGGGGCAGCCATCTTGCCCCAGACCCCCGCGCGCAAACAGCGGGCACACTGGACGCAGTGAGCGGCTGGAATCAGGTGCGTGGCCAGAGTTATAGCTTAGCTTAGCTCTGCAGCAGATCCGGGCACAGAAAGATCAGCTGCGGGTGCAGACTACCGGCCGGGACCAGCTCTCTGAGCGGACTAGCAGCGAGGGGCCACTGGGCCGCCTCGGGGCACAGCTCGGCACTCTAGCAGCTGGAGTCAGGGACCTGGACTCAGAGCGAGCATAGTCCAGCACAGACAAGCTGCCAGAAGGGATCTGTCTCCTGGGGACAGGCGTGCTGTGCTTTCAGCAGGGCGCCATCTACAATAAGACCAACTAGCGCCAGAGATAAAGAGATGGCAAAAGGCAAACGTAGGAACGTTATTAACAGAAATCAAGGCAATATGGCACCATCTGAACCCAATTCGCCAACCACAGCAAGTCCAGGATACCCCAGCACACCAGAAAAACAAGAGTTAGATATAAAAGCACAGGTCATGATGCTCCTAGAGGAACACAAAAAAGACATAAACAAATCTCTTAAAGAAATGCAGGGGAACATCAATAGAGTAGAAGCTCTTACAATCCAAACACAAAAAACACTTAAAGAACTCCAGGAGAATATGGGCCATCAGACAGAAACCAATAAAGAGGAAGTGAGAAAATCAGTTAAAGAAATGCAGGAGAACTTGAAACAACAGGCAGAAGTCATGAAAGAGGGAGCACAAAAATATATTAAAGAATTACATGAAAACACAAACAAACAAATGATGGAACTGAGCAAAACCATCCAAGATCTGAACACAGAGGTAGAAACAACTAAGAAATCACAAAGGAGGCAACCTTGGAGATAGAAAACCTTGGGAAGAAAACAGGGGTCGTAGATGCAAACATAAACAACAGAATACAAGAGATAGAAATAAGAATCTCCGATGCTGAAGATAACATAGTAACCATTGACTCCACAGTCAAAGAAAATGCAAAATCCAAAAGGCTTGTAACCCAAAACATCCAGGAAATCCAGGACACAATGAGAAGACCAAACCTAAGGATTATAGGGATAGATGAGAGTGAAGATCTACAACTTAAAGGGCCAGCAAATATCTTTAACAAAATTATGGAAGAAAACTTTCCTAACTTAAAGAGAGAGATGCCCATGAATGTACAAGAAGCCTACAGAACTCCAAACAGACTGGACCAGAACAGAAACACCTCCCGTCACATAATAATCAAAACCCCAAATGTACTAAACAAAGAAAGAATATTAAAGGCAGTAAGAGAAAAGGGCCAAGTAACATATAAAGGAAGACCTATCAGAATCACACCAGACTTCTCTCCAGAAACCATGAAAGCTAGATGATCCTGGGCAGACCTCATGCAGACCCTAAGAGAAAACAAATGTCAGCCAAGACTACTATACCCAGCAAAACTCTCAATCAACATAGATGGGGAAATCAAAATATTCCATGACAGGACCAAATTTACACAATATCTTTCCACTAACCCAGCTCTACAAAGGATAATAGGAGGAAAACTCCAACACAAGGAAGGAAATGGCACCCAAGAAAAAGCAAGACAGTAAACTTCTTCCATCAAACTCAAAGGAAGATAATTACTCAAAAACAAAAATAACATAAAAAATGTCAGGAAGTAATAATCTCTATTCCTTGATATCTCTTAACATCAATGGACTCAACTCCCCAATAAAAAGACATAGACTAACAGACTGGATACAGAAACAGGACCCTACATTTTGCTGCTTACAGGAAACACACCTCAGAGTCAAAGACAAACACTACCTTAGAGTAAAAGGATGGAAGACAATTTTGCAAGCAAATGGTCACAGGAAGCAAGCTGGAATAGCCATTTTAATATCAGATAAAATTGACTTTCAACCCAAAGTCATCAAAAGAGACACAGAAGGTCACTTCCTGCTAGTCAAAGGAAGAATCCACCAAGAGGAACTCACAATTCTAAACACCTACGCTCCAAATGTAAGGGCACCCTCATTTGTAAAAGAAACCTTACTAAAGCTCAAAGCACACATTGCACCTAACACAATGATTGTGGGGGACCTCAATACTCCTCTATCTACAGTGGACCGACCAGGAAAACAGAAACTAAACAGAGACACGGAGAAACTCATCGAAACTTTGGAGCAATTGGATTTAACAGATATATATAGAACATTTCACCCTAAAGCAAAAGACTATACCTTTTTCTCAGCCCCTCATGGTACCTTCTCCAAAATCGACCATATAATTGGACACAAGACAGATCTCAACAAATATAAAAAGATCGAACTAATCCCATGCCTCTTATCAGATCACCATGGAGTAAGAGTGTTCTTCAATAGCAACAAAAACAACAGAAAATCCCCATACGCTTGGAGGCTGAACAATATTCTACTCAATGATACCTTAGTCCAGGAAGAAATAAAGAAAGAAATCAAAGAATTCTTAGAACTTAATGAAAATGAAGGCACAACATACCCAAATCTATGGGACACAATGAAAGCAGTGCTTAGAGGAAAACTCATAGCCCTGAGTGTCTCCAAAAAGAAACAGGAGAGAGCATATACCAGCAACTTAATGGCGCACTTGAAAGCTCTGGAACAAAAAGAAGCAATTTCACCCAGGAGGAGTAGAAGACAGGAAATCTTCAAACTCAGGGCTGAAATCAATCAAGTTGAAACAAAAAGAACCATACAAAGAATCAACAAAACCAGGAGCTGGTTCTTTGAGAAGATCAACAAGATAGATAAACCCCTAGCCAGACTTACTAAAGGGCACAGAGACAGTATTCAAATTAACAAAATTAGAAATGAAAAGGGAGATATAACAACAGAAACTGAGGAAATTCAAAAAATCATCAGATCCTACTACAAAAACCTATACTCAACACAACTGGAGAATCTGGAGGAAATGGACAATTTCCTCGACAGCTACCAAATACCAAAATTAAACCAGGATCAAATAGATCGTCTAAACAGACCCATAACCCCCAAAGAAATAGAAGGGGTCATAGACAGTCTTCCAACCAAAAAGAGCACAGGACCAGACGGTTTTAGTGCAGAATTCTATCAGACCTTCAAAGAAGTCCTGATACCGATACTCTTCAAATTATTCCACAAAATAGAAACTGAAGGAACACTACCCAACTCATTCTATGAAGCCACAATTACCCTGATACCAAAACCTCACAAAGATCCAACTAAGAAAGAGAACTACAGGCCAATTTCTCTTATGAATATCGATGCAAAAATACTAAACAAAATACTTGCCAACCGCATCCAAGAACACATCAAAACGATCATTCACCATGATCAAGTTGGCTTCATCCCAGGGATGCAGGGATGGTTCAATATACGGAAATCCATCAACGTAATCCACTACATAAACAAACTCAAAGAAAAAAACCACATGGTCATCTCATTAGATGCTGAAAAAGCATTTGACAAAATTCAGCATCCTTTCATGCTAAAGGTCCTAGAAAGAACAGGAATTCAAGGCCCATATCTAAACATAGTAAAAGCAATATACAGCAGACCAGTAGCCAACATTAAGGTAAACGGAGAAAAACTCGAAGCAATCCCTCTAAAATCAGGGACTAGACAAGGCTGTCCCCTCTCGCCATATCTCTTCAATATAGTACTTGAGGTACTAGCTAGAGCAATTCGACAACAGAGGGAAGTCAAAGGGATACAAATCGGAAAGGAAGAAGTCAAACTATCACTATTTGCAGATGATATGATAGTTTACTTAAGTGACCCAAAAACCTCCACCAGAGAACTCCTGCAACTGATAAACAACTTCAGCAAAGTGGCTGGCTATAAAATCAACTCAAGTAAATCAGTAGCCTTCCTATACGCGAAGGATAAGCAGGCCGAGAAAGAAATTAGGGAAATGACACCCTTCACAATAGCCACAAATGATATAAAGTATCTTGGAGTGACGCTAACCAAACATATGAAAGATTTATACGACAAAAACTTCAGGTCTCTGAAGAGGGAAATTGAAGAAGACATCAGAAAATGGGAAAATCTTCCATGCTTGTGGGTTGGCAGGACTAATATAGTCAAAATGGCAATCTTGCCCAAAGCAATATACAGATTCAATGCAATTCCCATCAAAATCCCAACTCAGTTCTTCATAGAGCTAGAAAGAGCAATTCTCAAATTCATCTGGAATAACAAAAAACCCAGAATAGCTAAAACTATCATCAACAGCAAAAGAACTTCTGGGGGAATCAATATCCCGGACCTCAAGCAATATTACAGAGCAGTGGTATTAAAAACTGCATGGTATTGGTTCAGTGACAGGGAAGCGGATCAATGGAATAGGATCGAAGACCCAGAATTGAACCCACACATCTATGGCCAATTGATCTTCGACAAAGGAGCTGAAAACATCCAGTGGAAAAAAGATAGCCTTTTCAACAGATGGTGCTGGCTCAACTGGAGGTCAACATGCAGAAGAATGAGAATTGATCCACTCTTGTCTCCTTGCACTAAGCTCAACTCCAAGTGGATCAAAGACCTCCACATAAAACCAGACACACTAAAACTAATAGAAAAGAAACTGGGGAAGACCCTTGAGGACATTGGCTCAGGGGAAAAATTCCTGAACAGAACACCAATTGCTTATGCTCTAAGAGCAAGAATAGACAAATGGGACCTCATAAAACTACAAAGTTTCTGTAAGGCAAAAGACACTGTCAAAAGGATAAATCGGCAACCAACAAATTGGGAAAAAATCTTCACCAACCCCACATCCGACAGAGGACTAATCTCCAATGTATACAAAGAACTCAAGCGGTTAGACCCCAGAAAACCAAATAACCCTATCCAAAAATGGGGTACAGAGCTAAACAGAGTCTTTTCACCTGAAGAAATTCGGATGGCTGAGAAACACCTTAAAAAATGTTCAACATCACTAGTCATTAGGGAAATGCAAATTAAAACAACCCTGAGATTTCACCTCACACCAGTCAGAATGGCTAAGATTAAAAACTCAGAAGACATCAGGTGTTGGCGAGGATGTGGAGAAAGAGGAACACTCCTCCACTGCTGGTGGGAATGCAAGCTGGTACAACCACTCTGGAAATCAGTATGGCGGTTCCTCAGAAAACTGGGCGTGATACTTCCGGAGGACCCAGCCATACCACTCCTGGGAATATACCCAGAAGATTCACCAGCATGCAATAAGGATACATGCTCCACTATGTTCATAGCAGCTTTATATATAATAGCCAGAAGCTGGAAAGAACCCAGATGTCCCTCAACAGAAGAATGGATACAAAAAACGTGGTATATATACACAATGGAGTACTATACAGCCATTAGAAACAATGAATTCATGAAATTCTTAGAGAAATGGATGGAGCTGGAGAATGTCATACTAAGTGAGGTGACCCAGTCTCAAAAGAATACCCATGGTATACAGTCACTGATAAGTGGATATTAGCCTAGAAGCTTAGAACACCAAAGACACAAATCACATATCAAGTGATGTCTCACAAGAAGAAAGGAGTGGACACTGGTGCTAGAATGGACCAAAACATCATTGTGGGAGAGTACAAGAACAGTAAAGTGGGAGGGGGTGGATGCGGGAGCAGGGGGAGGGAAAAGGACATGTGGGACCTTTGGGGGTGGGGAACCAGAAAAAGGGAAATGAATTGTAAATATAGAATATATACAATAAAAAAAAAAAAAAAAAACAAAAAACAAAGCTTTACACCATGAAGCAAACCCCCAATAGCAGAAAGTTGGGGCAGGTGAAATTGAACAAGGGGACTGAGTTCCAGCCCAGCAAGCAGCAAGACTTGACAGCTTTAGCCATGTGGTTCTGGCTTTAGAGTCAAGGCTACATGAAAGTGGTTGTGGGATCTCCTGCTGCAGAGCAAAGGAGAGACGCTGAGACTAGGCATGTGGCAGGGGTGTGGTCTCTGCATGGAGGCCGAGAGAGGCCTTTGTGCGAAGCTGTGAAGTTAAAGCCTGGGTTGCCTTAGAAACCCCAAGATGTTGGAGATGCCAAAGGAGAGCCGCTGACAGGAAGTGGAACCAGCCCCAGAGAGATACCTATGTTTCAGTCAACAAGCTGAAAGGAGTTGGAGAGCTGAAGTGCACTTTGACTTCAGACATGGAGATGCAGAGGCTGGAATTTGCCGTGCTAGTTTTAGGTCTTTCTTTTTAGTTATTTCCTCACCATGCCTCTTTCTTCTCTTTTGTAAAGGTGATGTATATTCTGTGCCAATGTATGTTGGAAATATGTGATCTGCTTCTTGATTTTACAGGGAGTTACAGTTAAGACTTAGGACTTTTAAGCAGTCTTGAGACTATGAGCAACTATAAGGTCTTCTGCAGTTGAACTGAATTATGTTTATATTATGATATGGATACAAGCCTTTTGGGGTAAGGGAGTAGAATGTGATATCTTTAATAACAATGGCCATAGGGTTGAATATTTGAATGTGTAGTCATCAGGAAGTGACACTACTTGAAAAGGATTAGGAGGTGTGTGACCTTGTAGGAACCTGTAAGCCAGGCCCAACTTTGTGTTTTCCTTTTTAAAAGTTGTTGTATGTATGTCTCTTCACAGCAGTAGAACACTAAGACAGACTCCATGTTGTTGTATTGGTGTGGACATCTTCCTTTCTTCTAATTAGGACACTATGTTGTCATGGTGCAGATTCTATATGCCTCATAATACATTCTTTTGAAACAGCCAGTGCTCTATTAAAAATTAAAATACTAATTTTAACTCTATTTGTTGTGTGGTTACTACTTTTAGTTCTCCTCGTTCCTTGTGCACTGTCCAAGTTATAAAGTCATCAACTCCTTCAGCTTTTGTCCATATGAAAAAGCCTTCTATTCTCATTACTTAATATTTTTGTAAAGTATAGTTGATCTAAGGAGAGCTTTTTCCTGTTACTACTTGTTCTTATAAGTTCTAACAGTAACATTTAAATACAATTTAGTCCCTACCTCCTTTCTGCCTTTCTACCTGATGAGAAGAATAATTCCTATTTTAAATGACAGCCACAGCTTTGGTCCTTGAGTGCTTGATAATCTTGGTCTTAATGGACAACTTGTCGATAAAATTTGTTGAAGCCAGAACTTCAGAGAAATGAACGCATTTTTTATGGCATCTGAGCATTTCCATGAAGGAGCTGGAGGTGGCATTTCCTATGAGGAGTGGGAGGTGGGTAGGGCACATATACTTCATTATTTTTTACATTTATTTGGTGCGTGTCTTAGTCAGGGTTTCTATTCCTGCACAAAACATCATGACCAAGAAGTAAGTTGGGGAGGAAAGGGTTTATTCACCTTACACTTCCACATTGCTATTCATCACCAAAAGGAGTCAGGACCAGAACTCAAGCAGGTCAGGAAGCAGGAGCTGATGCAGAGGCCATGGAGGGATGTTCCTTACTGGCTTGTTTCCCCTGGCTTGCTCAGCTTGATCTCTTATAGAACCCAGGAATACCAGCCCACAAGGGCCCCTTTCCCCTTGATTGCTGAGAAAATGCCTTACAGCTGGATCTCATGGAGGCATTCCTTAAGGGAGGCTCCTTTCTCTTTGATAACTCCAGCTTGGATCAAGTTGACACACAAAACTAGCCAGTACAGTGTGTGTATGTGCACGGGCCATGGGATACATGTGTAAGTCAGAGGACAGCATGCAGGAGTTAGATCCTGCTCTTACCATATGGGTTCTAGGACTAAGCACGGGTCATAAGGGTCGACACAGGTTCCTTTACCTGCTGAGATATTTCTCATATGCTCTTTTAAATTTATATTTTCAAGAATTGAACTTTTGTTGGTAAAATATGTTTGCTTATAAATAAGACCAATAAAACAATGGAATGAATAAAGCTACTGTTCAGCACTACCTTGAGGAAAACAGCTGGGCCTCTGGTGAGGCCTCTAAGTCATCTGCCTCTCCACAGCCTTTCCCTTCCCTCATGCTTATCTTACTGACCTGCTTGATGCTCCTCCGCAGGCCACACTTCTCAGGCACTTACACATGCTAGCTCCTCTAAGTCACCTGACTCACTCCCCATCCCCAGACCTTCCACTGTGTCCCAGAAGTAGGAAGGGAGGTGCTTTGTCTGAAGGTATCAGCTCAAGACACCTTTTTGGGATTGTGGGAAGGTAGCACCCCACTGTATAAGCATATGCCACAGGAAACTAGTCCCTTCTCAGAGAGGCAAAGGGAGAGGAAAAAGAGGGCACCAACATTCCAGCATCTCCTTCAAGAATGTTTCCATGATTTAAGACCTTCTAATAGCTCAAACTGAACACCGAGCTTGTAAGACACGGGCTGTTGGAAGACATTTGAGCTCCAAGCCACCACAAAATGGCACGAGCTAAGGGCCCTGTGCACATCCCTTGACTCATAGCCTGAGGAGAGCCCTTCCTTCACAAACCCAAGAAATAGAAAGTGCTTCCAGATGATGTTAGAATAGTAGGTCTGCTCACTTTGATTTCAAAGGCAACCACTAGGAACTGCAGATTGACTTCCTGTCCATGCTGGGCCTCCTCTCTGCTGTGAGTATATTAAACTTTGCATTTATAATATGCTAAAAAGCCTCATGCTGCAGACTACAAGTATGTGCAAGCTGGGTGACTTTCCTTCCCGTGTGAGGCCCTGTATAAACACACACACAGAAATAGTGTGCTTTGTTGTAATCCTGGGTATGGAGATATGCGGCTGCTTCAGATTGTCCGCAGCAATTAACTATGTTTGCCTTGTGCTCTGCTGGGGGCATGACTTTGCCAGCAGCAGACCGTTTCTGAGATTGTGTAACATCTGGAATTCTGGGGACTTTTCAGAGGATATGTAAATGCTAGGGCCCCTAGAAGTGTGGCTGGTTAGTGGGTTGTTGTTTGTTAAGTAGTCCTGAATACAAAGATAAAACAAAAAAGAAATTAGATATCCTGACAACAAAGATCAAATTTGTCCCTAGGAACTCAATGCTCTTATCAGCAGGAAGTAGTCTAATAATAATGTCGCCCCTTTTCAGTCTTCTTTCAGTACCCTTATTCAGGAATCTCTTTCCTTTCCTCTTTATCTTTTTTCTCTCTTATCTAGTGTTAGGGGTTGAAAGGGTAGAAGAAAAAGGGTAGAGAAGGGTGAAAGAAAGAACAATCCATTAAGTAGTAAAGACAAGTTACAAGTGGTGCCCAGATTTAAGGCTGGGCAGAATGGGGAATTTGATTTCAAATACCTTAGAGAAAATGGCAGGGGCTGAAGGGATGCATTTTATTTTTCAAGATGCCAACAAAATGTTTATTGTGGCTGCTTCTACTGGGATTGAATCCCCTGCTTTGCTCCCAGAGGCGATTTCCTGTTTTTTTTCTTTTATTTTCTTATAGTCTGTTTCAAAAAAAGATTGGGAGAATGGCTGTACAACTGGAAACATTGCAGGTAGAAGTAGAAACACTGGGGAGGTGAGGAATACCAGACAAAGGAGAACAAAAAGGCTCAATTCCAGTGACTGTGCAAGAGGAAAGAGGGAAGAAACTGTGCCAGAGGGAGGGACGGACGGGCCAGAGAAAAGGTGAGAAGGTAGGAGGGCATTTCAAAAGAAAAGGTTAATATTAAACCAGCCACCCTGCCAGGGGACAGGTGGCCCAGGGCTATGAGATCACCGCTATCAGCTTTTCCAGTCCTCATACAGCATTTGGCTGCTAACAGTGTGGAATATGATGAGAAAGGATGGAGTCTTGTAGGAATCATAGGTCTATGGCATTTTAAAGAAGGCATGATTTCATATGGGATGCATTCTCTTTATGTGAAACAAATTCTAATGAACCGGGCTACTCAGAATAGAATTTATATGAGAATTTTGATTTCTTAAAAACAGAGGAATGGATACAGAAAATGTAATACATTTACACAATGGAGTACTACTCAGCTATTAAGAACAATGAATTCACGAAATTCTTAGGCAAATGGATGAACCTAGAAAATATCATCCTGAGTGAGATAACCCAATCACTAAAGAACACAGATGGTATGCACTCACTGATAAGTGGATATTAGCCCAGAAGCTTGGAACACTCAAGATACAATTCATAGACCACATAATACTCAGAAGAAGAAAGACCAAAGTGGATACTTCGGTCCTTAGAAGGGGGATCAAAATACCCATGGGAAGAGATACAGAGACAAAGTGTGGGGGCAGAGACTGAAGGAAAGGCCATCCAGAGACTGCCCCAGCTGGGGATCCATCCCATATACAGTCACCAAACACAGACACTATTGTAGATATCAACAAGTGCTTGCTGACAGGAGCCTGATATAGCTGTCTCCTGAAAGTCTCTGCCAGTGCCTGATAAATACAGAAGTGGATGCTCACAGTCATCCATTGGACTAAGCACAGGGTTTCCAATGGAGGAGCTAGAAAAAGGACCAAGGGAGCTGAAGGAGTTTGTAGCCCCATAGGAGGAACAATAATATGAATCAACCAGTACCCCCAGAGCTCCCAGGGACTAAACCACCAACCAAAGAGTACACATGGAAAGACCCATAGCTCCAGCCACATATGTAGCAGAGGTTAGCCTTGTTGGACATCAGTGAGAGAGGAGAGGCCCTTGGTCCTGTGAAGGCTCGATGCCCCAGTATAGGGGAATGCCAGGACAGGGAAGTGGGAGTGGGTGAATTAGTGAGCAGGGAGAGGGGGATTGGGATAGGGAGCTTTCAGAGGGGAAATGAGGAAAGGGGATAACATTTGAAATGTAAATAAAGAAAATGTCTAATTAAAACAACCAATTATGTTATATAAATATGCTTTTGTTTTGGTCCCAGGTCCAGGATATGGGGCTTCTTCAGATTGTCCACTAACTATGATTTATCTCATGCTCTAGGAGAGGCGTGATTTTTTACCAGCTGTAGATAGTTTACATTTGGAATTCTGGGGACTCTTGAGAGGGTATGAGAGAACCCTGAGAGGGCCTGTGGAACCTGATGTCCCCCCTGCTGCTGCGTTTTGACAAGCAGTCATGAGCAAAGATATGAGGATAAATCATATATGCCCCCTTTCCCCCCTCTAACCTTCTTTCCTAGATAGTTGTCTTAGTCAGGGTTTCTATTCCTGCACAAACATCAATGACCAAGAAGCAAGTTGGGGAGGAAAGGGTTTATTGAACGTACTTACACTTCCATGCTGCTGTTCATCACTAAAGGAACTCAGGACTGGAACTCAAGCAGGTCAGGAAGCCGGAGCTGATGCAGAGGCCATGGAGGGATGTTTCTTACTGACTTGTTCAGCCTGCTCTCTTATAGAACCCAAGAATACCAGCCCAGGGATAGCACCACACACAAGGGGCCCTCCCACCTTGATCACTAATGGAGAAAATGCCTTACAGCTGGATCTCACGGAGGCACGTCCCCAACTGAAACTCCTTTCTCTGATTAACTCCAGCCTGTGTCAAGTTGACACACACAACCAGCCAGTACAACTGACCCCTTGTCAACTTGACACACAAATACAACACTATTAAACCTCAACTCTTTCTTATTCATCCCCAAGATCTAAATAACTTTAAAAGTCCCACAATCTTTACATATTAAAAGTCCAATCCCTTTAAAATATCCAATATCTTTTAAAATTCAAAGTCTTTTAAGAATTCAAAGTCTCTTAACTGTGGGCTCCACTAAAATACTTCAAGAAGGAAACATATCAGGGCACAGTCACAATCAAAAGCAAAACAAACTACAATGGTTCAATGTCTGGGATCCAACTCACAATCTTCCAGGCTCCTCCAAGGGCTTGGGTCACTTCTCCATCTCTGCCCTTTGCAGCACACACCTTGTCTTCTAGGCTCCAGCTGTTTCTACTCCACTGCTGCTGTTGTTCTTGGTGGTCATCTAATGGTACTGATATCTCCAACATGCGTGGGTCTTCCGCTGTAACTAGGCTTCACCAATAGCCTCTCATAGGCTCTTTTCATGGTGTCAAGCCTCAACTCCTATTCACGACCCTTTCAGTCCTGGGCAACTGAAGTTGCACCTTCACCAATGGCCTTCCACGGCCTCTCATAGTACCGAGTCTCAGCTGCTCTTCATGACCCGGCCCCTTCATGCCTTCAAAACCAGTACCACCTGGGTGACTTATACATTACCAAGTCCAGCCACAGCACAAGGTACAACCGTGTCTCTGAAACACAGCCTCTGTGCTTTCAGAAAACACTTCCCAGAAGATTTCACCTTAGTGATGCTGGTCTCTTCTTAATCACCGCTAATTTCTTAGCTCCAGCTAACCAGCATCAATAGTCCCAGTAACACAAAGTTTTGCTTTAGTGGTTCTGGTATTTTGTTAATCACAGCTGATTCTTCAGCCCCAGTTAACCAAAACCATAGAATCTTTACAATCAAAACATGGCCCTGATAAGAGTCATTAATCTTCCCTCTGAAATTTCACAAGCCAGGCCTCCATCTTCTATGCTGTTCTCAACATTATCTTCCAAGCTCCTACACAACATCCCACAGAGCTCTTAACACGGAATGAATCTTCTAGCCCAAAGTTTCAAAGTCCTTCCACAGTCCTCCCCAAAACATGGTCAAGTTGTCAGAGGAATACCCTATTATGCTGGTACCAATTTGTCTTAGTCAGGGTTTCTATTCCTGCACAAACATCATGACCAAGAAGCAAGTTGGGGAGGAAAGGGTTTATTGAACGTACTTACACTTCCATGCTGCTGTTCATCACTAAAGGAACTCAGGACTGGAACTCAAGCAAGTCAGGAAGCAGGAGCTGATGCAGAGGCCATGGAGGGATATTTCTTACTGACTTGCTCAGCCTGCTCTCTTATAGAACCCAAGAATACCAGCCCAGAGATGGTACCACCCACAAAGGGCCCTCCCACCTTGATCACTAGTGGAGAAAATGCCTTACAGCTGGATCTCACGGAGGCATGTCCCCAACTGAAATTCCTTTCTCTGTGATAACTCCAGCCTGTGTCAAGTTGACACACACAACCCCAGTGTTGGGGGTTTGAAGGAATCAGGGTGGAGAATAGTGGTAGGAAAAACAACCCAATAAAAAACCCAAGAAAGTATGCTTCCAAGAATTATTACCCAAGACTAGAAGGGATTGGTAACAGCGATACCTACTAGAGGCCTGTCTGCAGCTGCAATGATTAATACAATGGAAGGAAGAAGCTGTGAATACTGAACGGCGAAACAGAGTAATGGGAAAGAATATAGTAAAAGATCAGTTACTGGGTGAAGGGTGATACTGTGACATACAAGACAGATTCAATTCGATGATGCTATTATAGAACAATGTTGCTTAGTGGCTTTAAGAACTTAGAACAAGGGGCTGGAGACCTGGCTCAGCAGGTAAGAGCATTGACTGCTCATGAAAAAATCACGAGTTCAAGTCCCAGCACCCACATGGTGGCTCACAATCATCCATAAAGAGATCTGACGCCCTCTTCTGGTGTCTGAAGACAGCTACGGTGTACTTACATATAATAAATAAATAAATCTTCCAAAAAAAAATCCAAGCTCCAGAAAATGACTTTAAAAAAAAAAAAAAAAAAAAAGAACTTAGAACAAAGTTGAGGCACACAGGAAAAAGCCAACTTCATTTACAAAGATTATACAAGGCTCTGGAAAAGCCATGGATTTTTGTTTTTGTTTTAACAAAGATTATTCTCGGCTGTGAACAAAGTCATTTCAGACTCTGATGCAAAAACAGGTATTAATAGAGACCTTAGCATATGAAAATGCAAATACCAAATGTAAAAAAAATTAGACCATTAAAGATTCAAGCAGTACCTATGGATAAGTTGATAACAAATATGACTGGTATTACTTTAATGTGTACTATTCTAATACTGGTCAAGCTTTAGCTAGAGGTCACTGATATCAAAGTCTGGTGCTTCAGTTGCAAGAAATATGGTCATTTGCAAAGAGACTAAGACCAAACCAAAAGTCTCAGATCTCAAAACTTCCGATGTGTTAACTGAGAAATACAGTACTTTGTGCTGGGAAAGGGAGCAAGCCATGTTTTAGGGGCAATGGTTTTCCTTAATCTCAAACAGAAAGAATGTCTAGGCTTCTGTCTTAGTTTAGTTTTTCTCTTGTGAACAGACACTGTGACCAAGGCAACTCTAATAAGGACAACATTTAATTGGGGCTGGCTTACAGGTTCAGAGGGTCAGTCCATTATCATCAAGGCAGGTACATGGCAGCTCCAGGCAGGCATGGTACAGGAGGGGCTGAGAGTTCTACATCTTTATCTGATGACTCTTAAAGGAAGACTGACTTTCAGGCATCTAGAACAAGGGCATTAAAGCCCACACCCACAAGGCTACACTTACTCCAACAAGGCGACACCTCCCAATAGTGCCACGCCCCGGGCTGAGCATATACAAACCACTACAGCTTCCTGGGGTGTGTATGGGATGTGGCAAAGGCTGCCGTTGGTTTCAGGAGTGTAGATCCAAAAAGATAACCAAGGCAATTTCTTGCCATCAGTAAACAAAGTGTGTCTGTGTGTTTGTATGAGTGTGTGTGGCAGCTCAAGGCCCCACAGCAAGAAGGACAGGCTGTTTAGAACAGCAGCAGCCAGGAGACTCTGGGTTATAGAAAAAATCTGTGGAGGTAAACCCACCTATATACTATAAGGATGTATTAACATCATAATGGAAGCCAGTGAAAGTTTTGCATTGGAGACATGGATGTGTTTATATTTCCATAGGAAATGATATCATCAAAACTTATAAAGATTAGAATTGAGCAGGAGAGTCTCCAGAAAACACTGATCCAAAAAGTGCTTATTTCAAAAAAAAAAAAAAAAATCTCATTATAATTTTCCACTACACCCCGCACATTTAATGGCTTAAAACAGAAGAGGGAAAATGTAGTAACAATTTTGGAATTTTGATTTCTTTTAAAAAAGAAAAATAGCATAATATGTTGTTTAATCCCACGTGTGGGATATGAGTCCGCTTCAGATTGTCCACAGCAGCTGACTATGATTTGCCTCGTGCTCTGGTCGGACCATGATTTTGCCAGCTGCAGAGAGTTTCTGTGATTGTGTTTGGAATTCTGGGGACTTTTCAGAGGATATATAAATGTGAGGGGACTGAGAGGTGGGTGGTGGTAGGTGGGCTGCTGGTTGGATGTTGTTGCCTGTTGTTGGTTGAAGTTTGTTAAGTTCTCATGTGCAAAAAAGAATCAAGAAGAAATCAGATATCCTGCTGGCAGCGATCAAACTTGCCCCAAGGAACTCAATGCCCCTAATCAGCAGGAAGTAGTCTAACAATAATGACTCCTTCCATACTGACTTTATTCAGGGATCTCTTTCCTTCCCTCTCTATTTTTTCTCTCTTATCTAGTGTTAGGTGGTTGAAAGGAAAAGGGTGGAAGAAAGAACTCATAAAATAGCAAAGACAAGCTACAGGGTCCCAACTCTATTTGGGTGACAAGGACAACTTCTTATTCTACCTTAAACATCCAGCCTAAGAACATATCCCTCCCCAGAGTCTGGCTCCTGGGCCACACTGTCCTGAGGTAAGCAGATAGGTCTCTATGACTTCTTTCCCATTATCCAGAAGTCATAGCTAGTAAAAGCAGTCAGTCAATCAATCAATACAAAAAACAAACAAACAAACAAACAACAAAAAACAGCCTCACCATGTCTACAAAGGATAACTCTGTGAAGGATTGGTTTACTCAGTGTGTAGCAGTAGCAGAATATGCTTAGTGTGTTCAGGGGTGTCTCTGTGTTTGCTCTGTGGGCAGGACATCACTCTTATCTTGGCTTCATTCACACACACAATGTGACTTTTTTTGTTTCTATAGAACCGAACAGGTGTTTGTCACTTTCTGTGCATTCTCACCTAGCTCTTCATTTTGCTGGGTCCTCAATGAAGATTTGCCTATTGCCTGTTGTTCCTGTGCGGTCTTGGATTACATAGCCCACAGGGTGCACACACACACACACACACACACACACACACATACACACACACACACACACACACACACACATACACACATTGGTGCTTATACACATACAATTCAGTCAGTATATGTAACAGGCCAACCCATGGGGATCTGTCCCTAAGGTAACTCACAGCCACTCCCTGTGGGATCTGTCCCTAAGGTAACTCAGGCTGCTCCCTGTGAACAGATGAAGATGACGAAGGACAATCAATGTGCACACTACCCTGATTGTCCCCACAACTTCTGAAGCCCCAAAATAAGGATCTTGATTTTGCTTATCAGTGGGATACAGTTCTTTAGAGAGTGAGCCAGAGAGACCTTTACAAAAGAATTGTTTCCAGAGGCCTGTAAATCATAGCCTTGATTCTATCTAGTTTGACAAATGTCTTTTGTTTCCATTTGAATGTGGATAGTGAACCTATTTCAGGCTCTGCTGACTGGCACTGTCCTCAGTGGCAGGTGGCATATTCCTTAGGGCAGGAACTACACCAACAGTAGATACGCGCTGCCTTGGGAAGCCTCCTGACACTGTGCCTACACCCCTCCACTGCTTGGCATTGGAGAGCAGAAGACGCTTGGATAGGCAGCACCAACATGGCCCCAGTGGACGCTGAGACTTCAGGCACCCACAGCTCCCATCTGGAATGAACAGTCAGTGCGAATGACAGCCGCTCCCTGAGTTTTCTGTTGTTTTGAGACAGGATCTCAGAGTGTGGCACGCCTCCGTCTCAGCAGTGCTGGGATCACAGGTCCATGCCCAGTTTCCACTCCTTTAGTTTTAAGATCCCTGATTTTAGGCCTGTATAAGCCTCAACAAATTACATGTGTCTTATAATTAGTCATTTGATTTGCATATCGTATGATAACCACCATTGCTACAGATACAGTCGTATTTTCACTTCACTGTATTTTAAGTCACCTTTAGAGACCATTTCTAGAGTTTTAAACTTCAAATTGAACGATTTGCTAAGTTCCAGGGCCACTAACAATGTTACCCACTGCTTTCTGCATCTGATCATTCCCTGCTATTTTCCATTCATTTTTCTCCCTATCAAGAGTTCATCTCTAAGCCAAGAGCCTCAGATACTGACTGGCGTTTCTCTGGTAGCACTGATGGAACAGTTTTCCAAGTGAGGCTCATACCTAGCCAAGAGGGGCGGAGATGGGCGTTATTAAGGGGCTCCTGGTGGGACCTTAGCAAAGCACTGGGTGTAGAGCACACACCTGCATGGGCATGGCCCATGGAGGGAAGGACTGTGAGGTCGGCCGCAGGCCACCTATCGTGCAAGTGGACGTCCCAGTAGCTGACCAAACCACTGCCCACTGAACACTCAGAACCTCCGTCTTCCAAAGAGAAAGAAAGTGTGGTTTGTGGGCAGCATCAAATAGACTGCAGAGTTCTTGACTCTCTAAAGTACCATGAAGTGTCACTGGGTTTGAAATAAAAGATCAGATTAAAAGCCTGCGGACACAGGTGCCCTTCACTGTGAAGGAGAAAGACTCTCAGATGGACCTGAGACACTGGTCATCGGTGGTGGCCCCGCAGGGAAGTGTAACCTGACCCACTCTGCTCTGCTCATAACTGTAGGCAGCATGGCACCCTTGGCTAGGGGGAGTGGCTCGTGTCTGCAGAGGCCAGCGTGGGGTCTGAACTTGTATCACAACCATCCTAAAAGCCAGACAGTGACTCGGGTGACTTACATTCAGCAGTCATTCAACAAGTAATTGGCTTCTTGAAAGAGAACATGTTTTTAAAGTTAAAGTTTCACTAAAAGCATGTACTGCTACTGAAGAAATATCATAAAAGATATCTTTAATGTGACCACTACACCATACAATGAAAAACTATGTACAAGGCGCGGCTTCCGCCTGGCTGCCCATGCTGACACAGCACATCTCCAGCCAGGCAGCCTGTCACACTGCACATGCCCTCGGCTCCTGGGCTCTTACATTCTGCTTAGTAAATATGGCTCAGCAAGCACGCCACCAAGTCCTCTCAAGCGTCGAGACCGGCAAGCACACACAAGTGAGGTGTGCACATCCACGTTCCACCAATAAATACGAATCCAACTGTCCAATCCATCGCCACCGGAGTGGACTGTTTCACATAGGAACTCCCTGTTCCTGCTGGAACTACAGCAGCACACTGCCCTTCACAGTGGGACTCGGGGGTTTGGGATACAAAGACAGCATGTTTGGGCCAGGATAGTTTCTTGTTAAAGAGTTTATTTGCCTTCACACGCGGGTTGCTACATACATTCACGCTGTGACGGACTGCAGTTGGGTGTTCCAGTTGTGCCCCGACATCCCAGGTCTTATCCTCATCAGTGAGCCAGTACGCTTGCTGACTGGTTCTCAGGGGAAGTCCACAGTGGCTGGGAGGCCCTTTAGTCTCCATTTTCATCACTGGCTTTCTCGGGGATGACTTCCAGGCTCCGGCGTGGCTTCTGGGCCTCGGAGTTCTCGGTGCCTGGCTTGTTCAGTCCACACGAAACAGCTGCGTAATGGATCTGCTTCAGATTCTCCAAGGTCTCATTCTTGGCGTACTTCAAAAGATCTGCTTGTCCCTGGAACAGAGCATGTAACCAAACAGCATTAGACAGGCTCAGGGCTGCTGCACTGTACACATCACAGCCATTCTGCAGACAGGCAGGCATTGGGTTTTGTGGAAGGCATGCTCGGTTTTTATTGGTACCACATCTGAGGAAGTCGATTTTAGTCAGAAGGAGATGTGTGCACCACTGCACTCCACGGTGCTCTGCCTTTCTGCATATCCATGTAAGACATGAACACATCTTACTACGTTCCAACTATTCTCTAGATTGGTTACAGCAGATTTTTCAGGGACGAGACTAGCTAACCAATCTTGGCCATTCCTTTTAATGTTTGTTTTAATCTTTTTAATTCTGAAGTAATAAAAAAGTTTTCAAACTCATGAGCCCCTGGGGTCATTCCACATTTAAGGCATAACATGCAAACAATAAGCCAAGTGCCGTAGCAGACTGCTCAGTGGTACTGCTGTCTGCTATTTTACAGGATGCTGCTGACATGGGCTTTCTGAGTATCTCTTGCTCCTGTAAGTTAACTCGAGTAAGTCACTGGCTCTTCCAGCTGCATTTGAATCATGTCTTTGGTTCATTACCGCCTGTTTACCTGGTGGAAAGGGGTTTCTGCATAAAAGGTCATGCAGCAGTATGAAGTCAGAGAGGAACACACACTAGTGAGCAGTCCATGTGTCTAGTTGTGCCCTTTCCCCAAACTCACCTGTTGGTGACAGCTCACATAGCTGAGGTATATAGTATCAGGACCAGGAAGTAATGTTTGTTCAGTGTGCCCCTTAGTTCTGTTACTTTTTCTCATGCAATTACGACACAGGACTAGGCCAGGGCTGCTGAGAGTGCTCATATCCTTACCTTACCCCCTCACTCACACACCCTCCCTCTGACAACCACTGACATGAAGCCATCCTGAAGCTGGCCTACGCACCTCACAACCTTTGAAAGAGCCGGCAGCAGGTGTCGGTGGCCCATGCTGAGCACCTGCTGAACAGAGGGGAAGGGGAAGGCTCCTGTGCTCTAGATGTAAGCTCTTGGCCCAACGCAGTTTCCTGTATGCGGTCTGACCGCTGATGTAGTACAGATGTAGCCCAATTCACACACAGGTGAGAAAAGGTGGAGGGACTGAGGCCCAGCGGCTCACTGTCTAGTCTGAGCTGACATGGCTCTGTGCAGTCTGTCTGCTCTGCCCGTCTTTCCTCTGGAGGCCGGTGGCCTTGTGCAGCTCAGGGTGCTGGGGAGCACAGCTGTGGCTTGAACACATCCACTGCCCATCGCCAACAGGCCTTCCCATAACACTCCGGCCGTTTCCCCTTACTGTTTTTCTTTCTGAGACAGGGCCTCATGTAGCCCATGCTGGGCTTTAACTCACTATACAGCAGAGGCTGCCCCAGATTCCTGATCTTCCTGTCCCACCCCCTGGGGTGCTGGGATTCCCATGTCTTGGTTTCCTACTCTTCTTGTTTGCTAATCTGGTTGGGCATTGTCTCAGCTGAGGTTCCCTATTCCCTGATGACTCTAGTTTGTGGAAAGCTGACACCAAAACTAGCCAGCACATCACAGCAACATAACACACACAGAACATAGTTCCAGGCACTTTAGCAATTACTTGTTAAATTTCCAGATATTATATATAAACAATGATATCACCTGTGAACAAAACAAGTCTTTTTCCTCCTCATCTTTAGTCCCCTTTGTGTTACTGCACTAGCCAGGACTTCTAGTGCCATGCGGAAAGCAGGTGAGGTAACTATAGCACAGCCCTGATGTCCTGTGGATCTGCAGGGGAGCTCTGAGATTCTTACCACAGATGCCACATCAGCTGTGGGCTGTGCAGATGTCCTTAGAGCTGCCGAAGTCCCTCCTTCTGACCATGAGTGCTAAGACCGGGTGAGGGATTCCATGTCAGATTTCTTTTCTGCATCTACTGCTATAACAGCAATGTTTCTTTAGCCTACCAACGTGATGTACTGTGACATATTATTTGAATTAATTTTTTAAGCAGAGTCAGCTTTGCATATCCAGTATATATTCCTCTGTCCATGACATATACATTTTTGTATTTTACCTATATTCACGAAAAATATTGGTTTATAGGCTTTTGCTTTTGTTTCCTCGCAAAGTTCTCTGCCTTATATATTAGGATAATGCTGGCCTTGGAGACTGTTTTAGAAGACTATACTTTTCATGAATCTGTCTGTTCTCCATCCCAAGTTTGTGAGCACAGAATAGTTTATGATATTATTTTGATATCCTCGTACTGTCCACAGGATCGGAAGTCCTTTTATGTTCTCCACTAGTAATTTTTGTCATATTTACCCTTCAGCCTAGTTTATGATTTATTGATTTTGTAACTTTTTTTTCTCTTAAACAGCTCTTTGTTTTATTGATTTAAAGTTCATTTGCTGTCTTCATTCTTTGGTTACTACTTGAACAATCCTTTTGTTAATACAGATTAGCTGGTCTTGAGTGAAGGTGCCTCGCTGTAACCCTTCTATGGCGTGACATGTTCCACACTGGGCTCCTGATGCCTGCTTTCTCCCTCCACGGCCTCCCTTCAGTTAGCGCAACCTCGTTCTCAGTGTCACCCGAAGCAGAGCTGCCCCCACCCGCACCTGTAAGACGCACCTGTGCAGCAACCCTGAGTCACATTCTTACAGCTTCATCCCTCCTCACCGCCCCGCTGTGCGCTAAGCTACTGCCATGGTTCCCTAACCTTAGGACTGGAACATCCCTTATTCTCCCTTTCAGCATCACAGCCAGAGAGAGCCGGCGATAAGCCAGCCACAACACATCTTCTCTCAGCTTAAAACCCATCAGTGGCTCTGCAGTCGCTCAGCGTGAGGGTCAAAGTCCTTGCTCTGTGGCCCTGTGACACACCCCACAGCTGGCATTCTATCCCCACATCCCCTGCCTTGTTCACTCGGCCCTCACCATTCTAGGCTTCTAAACATGGCTCACACACAGCAGGAACTCTTCCCGCAGGACTTACATGTGCAGAATGAACCAGAGCTCACTGCTCACTACCTGGCCTCCCTCAGGCCATGACTCTGAAATGTCCCCTTACAGTAATACCCATCCTGACAACTCCTTCCCAAATCAGAGCTCCCACCTCTGCTACACATCTCCTCGCCCCTCTTGTGCTACACTATTACCTCCTGGGTGCTTGTGTGTTGGGGCTTTGGTGAGTGTGTATGAGTGTGTGTGTGTGTGTGTGTGTGTGTGTGTGTGTGTGTGCGTGCGTGCATTTCTGATCATCACTGGATCCTCTTAGCCTAACACATTACATGGTAAGTGATCAGCAAGTGTCTGTTGAGTGAAGTTCAGGGAAAGCACGCAGGCCTCTCCAGACACCAGCTCTGTCTTTTCCGTCTACCTATGATCAGCAGATACTTTGCTGTTTGTTGTGCACACAATGAGAAGCAGGCTAGACTTTGTTGCTCATTCTGTCAGCACACATGTACCATGTGATGAAAAAGAACTTTAAAAAGAAAAATTCCCAAAAGACAGAGACTAATGTGCAGTAATAAGGTTCATGGGCACTTTTGTTTCCCAAGCTTGAGTGGGCCATTATGGGATCTGAAACAGATCCTGTAGGTGCCCAATCATATCCATGTAGCAGGAAAGTAGCCTCAGCGGCAGCACATCAGAGCACAGGAGCAGCTGAACTTGGCCCAATGCTGTTCTACGCAGTGTCTGAAATGACTGTCTGCAGTTCTGCCTCCCAGTGTGAGAGAGGAGTGGTCCTGAGGAGCACAGCTTGCTGGGCCGTGCTCACAGGCCAGTGCTGCAACACCTTTAAAGACAAGGACGCACACTGCTGCCACTGACAAAGGGTGGCTAGTTCTGAAGACTTCTGCAAGCTGGCTTTATAGCATTTTTAGTTGAAAATCCCAGACTGTGTTCAGTTCCATAGTCTGTTTTGGACTGTGCAACTGTAACTTCCTCTGTCTGGTGTTCATCTAGAAAGAACTCTAATACACTGAGGTAAAAGTGTTGAATGGTCTCACTTTGACCCACAGAGTAACCTTTAACAGTAACCGCTGCAAGCATTCTACCAGACGTCAATGATAAACTACAACCAATCCTTAAACTTCAAAAAGAGAGAAACTGAGGGATGGCTCCCAAGGTCCTCGTTGAAGCAGCAGCACTGGAATACACAAACTAGGGGAGACACAATGATCCGAACCGCAGGCTGTGCCCCCCCCCCCCCCCCCCCCGCTGAACACAGGTGCACAAGCCTCCAATCAAATACTAGCCACATATCAGAAAGAACATCAACCATGAGCAGATTGGCTTTACCCTGGAAATGTGGGGTTTGTTAAAAATAATGTCAATAAATATATCATAAATGAACTTGAAGACAAAAGTCACATAATCATCTAAAAATGGCTAAGAAATTAAAATGTTCATTACACTGAGCAGCTAGGGAAATAAAAATCAAAAGAACGTTGAGAGTTCATCTTACACCAGTCAGAATACAAAGATCAATAAAACAATGGCCAACAGATGCTGGTGAGGCTGCGGAGAAAGAAGAGCCTCATCACTGTTGGTGAAAATGCAAACTGGTGTAGCCACTCTGAAAATCAGTGTGGAGAACCTCAAAAAGTTAAGAGTAAGCCAACCAAATGGCCCATTTCTAGAGCCCTTGGCTTGTGCCTTAGGGACCGAACATCCTACTGCAAAGGCATTTCTCACAGTAGACTGGCCATGGAAACACGCTAAATGTCCTTCAGCAGACAACGGATAATGAAACCATGGTGCATATACACTACAGAATACTATCCAAATGTAAGGAAAAATGAAATTGTGAAACTAACAAGTAGAGGGACCTAGAAATGATTACATTGAGTGATGTCTATGGTTTATAGCTCTGAATCTTCAGATGTGATTATACGACATGGAATAAACAGAGACCAGGATGGCATAAGGGACCACAGATGTCAGGAGCAAGGGAACTGTCGGGAATGACAGGGTACAGGTGATACAAGGTGGGAAATGGACAAACAGCTAAGTAGGAATGGAGGGGCAGCACAGAAGGTAGATGTACTAAATGGAAGTTGTTTAATAACACAACGAATCATACTAAAATCATACTATTTTAGAGTCTCTAAAATTTATGATATATGTGTAGGTATACACATGTATGCACGGTATGTAATTTTATGTAAACATATAAATACCTTGATTTTCTAAGGCTTTTCCAAACATCTTTGGTATTATTGGCCCCTCCTCCTTAGGGCTTCTAGCTAAGTGCACAAAAATAAACTGTGCCGACTTTCTTATCCCCTGGGAATGCAGAGAGGAACACAGAAGACTGTGGCAATAATATCACCCACTTCCGGAGACAATGCCAACTTGGGCTGAGACCTAGGGGGCTCGAAAACCCAGTGAAAACAGACAATTGTCTGGTGACATCCAGACCTGGCCCATGTGTTAGCATTCCTTCTAGGCTCCACTCAATAGCTACCTGAGAACCGCCAGGTAGGCCTGGCTTCCTATAAAAGGGGTTGTTTGGCCCTTTTTCTCCCTCTTACTCTCCGTCCCTTCTCTCTCTGACCTCTTTCGCCATCTCTCCCCTTCCACCTTTCTCTATGTTTTCCAGCCAGCCTCTCCTGTCCTCTTCTCTCCTCTCCTGTCCTCTCCCTGTCCTTCTGTCTCTACTCCCTCCCCAACTTCCCATCCCATGTCCTAAATAACTCTACTCTACACTAACCCGTCTTATGGCTGGTCCCTGGGAGGGGGAGGAAGGGATGTCTCAGCATAGGCCCGCCAAGGCTCCCCTCCCACCCCACCATATCGCACTCTACAAAACATAGCCTGACCTTCTTTTTTATAAAATACCAACATATGCAGGTCCCTGCCTGTTGACATCTCTGTGTGCATCTAATTTTCCCACCACAGAACTGGATTTTGTCTCTCTTCTAGATACCCAAGAGACCACAGTACCCATTTGTGTCCCTTTGAGATGATGACATACAATGTAGCTGCTATGCAATTTCTCATCTGAGTGTCTTCTGCAATATACATCAGACAACTGAGACTGCAAACCCAGCACACACTTATGATGGGAGATGTGGGAAGTCACATTTTATAGCAGGCACTCACAACCACGGTGCCTTTTAGTAAATAGTTCCTGGTCGCTGCTGTAGGGCATGGAGACTCATCTGCAAGTGACTGTGCTTCAATGTAGTACTTCATAAGCATTGAGAATCACAAGCCGCATGTCCAAACTTCCTTAGAGAGCTACAAACAAAACTATGGAGACAGGACCAGGTCAGTGGTTGACAGGTACTGGGGACAGGTGGGGAGAAGACAGGATGTTTAGAGCATTGGGATCCGTTGCAGACCCTGTGTGATACAATAATGGGAACAATCAAAACATGAGGTCATGCAACTTAAATGTGTACAATCAAAACTACATTTATGAATGGTGGGCTGGCAATGGGACTCAGGCGGAGCGCTTGTCCGGCATGTGTGGAGAGACCTGGTTCAGTCTCCAGCACTGAGCAAAGGTAGGGAGCAAACGGTACAGACTGTTCAAGTCTATGCGACGCACAGCACTGCGGGATGCTAGCTCACACCGTGGTCTTTGAGGAATACTGGCATGTCAGTGGAGGCCCTGCAATGCCTGCAAAGAGCATCCCTCTGGCGGGGACGATGAAGAGGTGACACATGCAACACACGGGACGTGGAAACGCTGCTCTCAACTTTGCTATGAACTTAAAAACTGCAATAGAGAAATAAATGAACTTTTAAAAATGTTGTGAGAACTCTCTCATGTGCTCTGTTAATGTTTTAAGATTTATTTTTATGTGCATGGGTGTTTGGCCTGCAGGTGTGTGTATCTTTGGGCCATGTGTGTGCAGTACCTAACCAAGTTCCAAGTGAGGGTCTGGTCACCTAGAACTGCAATTATAGATAGCTGTGTGCTGTTACATGGGTGCTGGGACTCCAAACCCGATGCCCTGGAAACGTGGGCGGTGCTGAGCCACTGTTCTAGGAGTTAGTACACTTCTTTCAGCCACAATTGAAAGTGGATCAGATGGGCTCTGAATTGTAATTACCAAGTAACTGAAGTGTAAAACCTACATTATGTCAGAGACAAAACAGCAAAGCCTTCTGAGAACACTAGCTACTATCCACTGAATGACTACCTGCTATCAGGTGCTGTAGTCGGCGTTTGTAAAGACTGCTTGTGGCAGTCTCCTGTCTATGAAGATGGTACTCTTCTGGTCCTATCTGAGAGCTAGGAAGCTGAATTTAGACAAGTCAGAATATGAACAGCAAATTACACTAGAATGCACCCCACTTTCTAAGTGTGTGCCTTGTGCTCCCTTCAAGTAACCATGGGGCCCTACCTAAACAGAGATGAGCCCCACTCACTGAATGCAGCATCGTAAAGTAATGAAATAGAACTTCCATTTCTGTGCACTCAGCATATCGACACTGCGGCATATGCATGCCTCCCATGATTTAAATTCTGAAACAGAGAATCCCATCTCCTGTGTGTTGAATGAGCAATGAGTGACTGAGAAGGCAGGGCCACGGGAGCTCTGGCTGTGGGCTGTAGAACATCCCTCACCATTCTTTCTCGGGGAAGGCTAAAGCCAAGCACAATAACCAGAAAGAAGGTCTCCTCTTGGTCAGGCTGACTTCCAACTAAAGTCTCACCAAACCTCGCACTTGAAAAAAAGATTACCCAACCTCAAAGCAGCCCACAGCCAGAGCAACAGGGCACATGCTTTTCTACAGAGAACTGTCTAAATATGCCCTGTGTCTTCCATCCCGTGGCTTCCCTGCACAGGCACGCACGGCTCTGCACACAGGGCTGGATGTGCACCACACGTGAAAGGAGGGTGCTTCCCCTCTGCCCCACTTACGACTACAGCAGCTCTGCAAGAGGCAGTGGGAGGCACTGGGGAAGAATGGAAATAATACAGTCTCTGGCTTCCGCTGTTTCCTCAACCTAGAGAGATACCTTATTGTATGTGCAGGTCTTCATCATACAAGAATGATGGGTTCAACTTTGTTCTGGAGTCTTGAGACTCTCACCACCACTGCTGGTCCCTATCCTGCAGTTATCCCTCAATTTACCAAAGCTCTATAAAATTTCAAATTAAAAAAAAATCAATTAAATTTAAATCCAGAAGAAATGTCGTTCTCCCAAGAAACAATTTCCTGTTTCATTCAGCTAAGATGGAGGCTCCTAGAGAGCATCAAGGAGGAGGTAGTCTGACCTAGGCCTAGGCAGGAGAGCAGGGAAGAACTCGGCAAGTCCAAGGACTTCTATCCAGCTGTCCCCATGCCCCAGGAAATATTACAAGTCCAGACATTGCTGGGCACCATGGTATCCAGACTGTAATGTTTTCTAGACTGACTCTGACTCATGTCCCTGTCACAGACCTGTCATAGGGAAGGCAGCCTCATCCACTGGCGTTCTGGTCACCGGTGGAGAGGAGGCTTCAGGAACAGTCAGAAAGCGAGCCACAGCTTGGGTCCAGAGAGCAGGAGATCAGGAAGAGCTTCCAGACCAAGATCCAGGGGGAAAGGGGGAGGGTATGCAGCGTGAGGAACGCCCAGGACCAGCTCTGTCCCCCTGACAGTGCTAGGAGGAGCTGCACACACAGGCCCCTTCCCTCACACACCTTCTGTGTGATCACACATTTGCTAAGATCACTGTCCATTGTAAGGTCCTGGGGGACATGCTGTTATAAATGGATCAGGAAGAGTAGCCTGCCTAATGATGAACACTACTACTATCTGGTTTTCTGAGCTGCTCACACACTATTTAAATAAGAAAGTAGCTTCCAGTCAAGTATAGCTCTTCAGAAAAACTGGCAACATATGATATCACTTGTAGTATAGTAACTAAATCAGCTGAGAATTAATATTTAGAAGAGTCATCCATGGACCATCACATTGATTTTTGGAAAAGAAATGAGTGACAACATCAGGTTTCTAAGGTAAGCACCGTGCCCAGGATAAATGAAGAAAATCTAGGTTATGTCTGTACAGACACCATCTGGTTTATTGACTTATTTTTGGCAGAAGTCTTATGTCCCAGGGAGAACATGTCTCTAATTACTTTTGGAGCTTCCCTCTCATCCTTGTTTCTGAAGGCAGACAGTGCAGGGCTTGGGGAGCAGCTGGGCATCTCATCTGATGACAGCTTGGGCTGTAAGCAGCTTGCTTTAGCCTGACACACACACACACACACACACACACACACACACACACACACACACACTAAACAAGCCCTCTGCCCCAGCCTGGAAGTGAAGCCTGCCCCATATTCTAAGCCATGTGAGCTCCCAACAACGCAAAGCCTTCTCCCAACTACCCCCACACAGATCAGGAAAACCACCCCGCTGAGCACAGCTAATACACAGAACCGTGTGTGTGTGTGTGTGTGTGTGTGTGTGTGTGTGTGTGTGTAGTGAAGCCCCCAGTTTTGAGGCAGTTTGTACACAGCAACAGGAAACTGGAACTGCCAGTGAAGGCACCCATCTTTTGGCTACAGTGGATCAGGGCTGGGTAAGAACCAGTTTGAGGAGGCCTGTCTCCATGGGACTGCGGGTCTGGAACTAAAAGGCTGGACTGAGCCAGCATATACCACAGGGTACCCTTACTACAGAGCTCGTAAAGAGCAGTTGCAGAAGGCCAAGGAGAGACCGAGCTCTAACACAGTAGGAACTGCATGAGCAGGAGCTAGCTGCCCATGAAGAGTGGAGAGATGCCCGAGCTAAGCCGGCATAGCCCTGGGCCGAGGGCGCACAGATGCTCCAGGCCACCAGGGCTTCTGGCAGCTTTCTGGCCCTGAGGCAGGAATGCAGTGTTTTGTTCCGAGTTCCCTGGGGTCTCTCATGATCTCCTCTGGGTGCCAACACTCTCACCCCATTCTCTGCCAGCCAGTCTTGGTGAACTTCTTTCTGTTCCTGGTAACCAGCTACACCAGGGCTTTTCCACCATGAGATTCTGCCATCAAAAGCACAGCAATGAACAGGCATGACATTGCTCTCAGGGCGAGAACTCCAGTGAGGAGAGAAGAGAGATGGATCAACTTCACACAGTGCTGCTGGGAAATGAGCCACAGAAGCCCCTCCCCACATTCCTGATGCAGAGTGAAACAGTAAGAACAGAACCAAGTTAAAAACCACAGCAGCAGCCAGACTGAGCAGCTGCAGTCAGACAGGAGCAGGGTCCTGTTGCTCAGCTCAGCCAGGCTGGCCTCAAATTCGGCCCTCCTGCTCAGGTCACCAAGAGCTGCGACCCAGGCAAGTGCTACTACGCTACACTTACGTTAACAGGCTCATAACACTAACAATAGTTACACTGAGAAGCTATAAAAATGCAGAAAATTCTATCTTATACTCAACCAAACAAGAGAGGGACAAATTTAATGATGGTTCTTCTAGTTTTTATTTATGGAACTGAGAAAAAAAAAAAACAAAGAGAAAGATAAGAGACATGTGACACTGGGCCAATTCAAAGCTAGAACATAGTGATCCCTAGGCCCCTCCTTTATTGTGGAGTATGGGGCCAAAGCTGTGAGGGAGATGCCATGCCGGAGCTCGAGAGGGCTGCACAGCTGGGTCTAGGGCAGCAAAGATGGAGCACATGTTGTGATCATGAAAAGAAAAATAGGCATAAGAATATGTTCTATGATGGTGTGGGGGAAGGAGGGTGCCTCAGTGGGCCCATGCCAAGGCATCCCTTCCCTCTGAGGGACCACACACACACACACACACACACACACACACACACACACACGACGGTATTATTCAGGGCATGGGGAGTGGAGTTAAAGGGGTAGTAGAGGCAGAGAAAGGCAGAGAGAGGAAGAGAGTAGAGGAGAAGCAGAGGCTGGCCATGACCATGTGGAGAGAGGCTAAGCGAGTAAGAGGCAAGAGCAGGAGAGAGGAGGGCCAAGCACCCCCTTTTGTAGTGGGTCAGGCCTATCTGGCTATTGCCAGGTAACTGTGGGGTGAAGTTTACACAGAATCCTAACAACATAGATTTTAGTAAGTGATAATTCAGGAATATTGGGGGGAATTAGTCATATGGAGGTTAGGAAGTGGCCCAGCCATTGAGCTGTTTAAGATATATAAAAATATAAAGGCTGTGTGTGTGTGTGTGTGTGTGTGTGTGTGTGTGTGTGTGTGTGTGACTCAGGAATATAAAGCATTGGGACGGGTAGCAAGGAGCACTGTGCTGGGATCATTTGAGCAGCATTAACTGGGCACAGCTACAGGTGAGTACCAGGTTGTTAATTTTACATGTGGTTGTTCTGGACCAAAAGTGTTTCTGTGACATTCCCAAGCACTAGGAAGAATGTTAATACTCAGAAGGTACATGTACCATATCATTTTCAAATCATTCCATGTTATATATACCATAGGAAAAATTCTAGAATATGCATCACAGACAAAACTAAGATGCTAGAATTATGTCTGTCTTGTCTTACTGCTCTTAATATGCTTTTATAATGAACACATATTAGTCATAATAAAAAATAACTTTAAAGCATTCATATTAAAGTAATATAACTATAGAAGGCCTCTCATATGAAGGAAGTTTCTTACAAACAGCAGTTCCTTCCATTTCCTTTGATTATGCTCCACATAATTCTTCTAGTTCTGTTGAATTCACATTCAACAGAATGACATTAAGATTACAACTAAATGAGAGACTGAAATCTTTAAATCACTCATTAGTATTTTCAACTTCACATACAGCAAGTGGCATTTATAAACTTCCAAGTGCTTCAAGGGTAAAATGGGAAGGTACTTTGTCTTCAGCAGAAGCCAGTGTGCCCAGCATGGATCTGGGAGCTTACTCCCAGCCAAGGCCAAGCTGCTGTCTGTTCCCCGAGCCACTGTGGGAGGTGTGGTGGTGTCAGTAATTCCTGCGACCTGACTAAGGCTCCACTCTGACACAAGACAGAAATGCAGTCCTCAGGGGAAGAGCTGAAGGCAGCACTGGGAGTTTAAAGACTCATGCCCGTCCAGTGTGCAGTCTGCTTGTGCTCCTAGAAGGCGTGAACTGCCTGCTCTGGCTGCCCTGGCTGCCTGTCAGACTTCTTAGGTGTGACAGACCCTTACCCATCTGGACTGTGAGCCAAAATTAACGCTTACGTCCTGAGTCAGTCTGGTCATGGTATTCTGTTACAGCAACAGGAATGGGTCGGTACCAGGATGTGAGCTGCTGCTATGCAGACCAGACTGTGTTGTTTTATGAAGGAACATGCAAGATTGTAAAATGTTGGCCTAGAAAAAGGGTTGACTGCTACAAGCAAAGCACCCAGCCAAAGGCTTTCATTTCCCTGTCTGCTACAGTTAATCCAGGCTGTACACTGCCATCTAAAGGTTTACAGCCCCAGGAGAGAGAGAACATGAGGTGTCTGTTTCTCTGGGTCTGGGTTACCTTTCTCAATATGGCCCTTTCAGGTTTTATCTGTTTACCAAAAAAGTTCATGATTTCATTTTTCATTACAGATGAATAGTTTTCTGCAGTGTATATGTAATATAGTGTACATATATGTGTATGTACATGTATATGTATGCATAGTGTGTATACATGTATATGTATGTATAGTGTGTGTACATGTATATGTATAGTGTATGTACATGTATATGTAAGCATAGTGTGTCCATGTATATGCATGTATATTGTGTGTCCATGTATATGTATGTATAGTGTATGTACATGTATACGTATGCATAGTATATGTACATGTATACGTATGTATAGTGTATGTACATGTATACATATGTATAGTGTATGTAGTCACTGTCACTGCCCACTCCTCAGCCGTATGTATGTAGGTTGTTTCCATTTCTTAGCTGTTGTGACTAGAGCAGCCTTGAAGCAGAATAGCAAGGATCTGGGGAAGATGATATCAAGTCCTTTGGGCACATGACAAGGAGTGACAGAGCTAGGTCACAGTCAATTGATTCTTAGCTTTTTTTCAAGTTCCCCACATTGATTTCCAGAGTGGGTGTACCAGTTTGCCATTCTACCAACCAGGAACAGCAGGTGCCTTCTCCCTAGCATTTGTTGTTGGATGTTTTGCTGATCTTTGCCCTTCTGACTGGGGTAAGATGAAATCTCAAAATTGTTTTGATTTTCATTTCCATAATTGCTAGGGACAATGATGACTATTTTAAAAAGATATTCCTTAGCCTTTTGTTTTGTTTTTGATTCTTTTGAGAACTCTGTTCAGATCCCTGGCCCATTTTTTGAATGTGTTTTTGAGTCTGTTTTGTTTTCTTTTTGTTTTTGTTTCCTTGTTTGTTTTTGAGATCTTTATATATTCTGGACACTAAAGGCACGAGTGAGCTGAGGACGGAGTGGGAAGATGGGAGGAGGAAGGAAGATGCATAAGGAAGGTATAATAATAAGGTTGTCAGGGAAAGTCATAAGGAATGATACTATTACTTAGCACCTAAAAATACCATAATACATGTAGGTCAGTATATACATATACATGTAGAGTTTAAGTAAAATTTTCTCATCCCTGACAATTCTCTAAAAGTCAAAGATCACATAACAAAAACTACAACATAAGGCATGAGAATCATTCTTTTGAGTTGTTGGTGAGGATTTTCCAAACGACTCCCCCCCAAAACCAGATTATTGCCCTCGGTTGCCCTCCCCCAGATGAAAGGTAACTTCCTATTGCTAAAGATACTATGCACTGCAGACTGGGGATCCAGAGGACCTAGGCGGGATCTGACCTGAAAACCTGTTTCCTGAGGACTAGTTTTCATTGTACCAGAAGGTGCCACACAAGCTGACTAAGGATGGAGCAACCAGCAGTTCTCCCAGGTATGATGCGCGTGAGTCACAAGGCCAGCAGGAGGCTATACCCTAAGGGTGCAGCAGTGGCATACACACACCTTGGGAGTGACCATGGCTATAAGACCATGTAGGACGTAAGGCCTGCTCAACAAGAATGGAGCCATGCCTGGTAGTAGGAACCTATCCAACTATGAAGAGTTCGTGAAGTCGTGGATCTGAGGGTAGAACCTATGATTACCAGTTTACTAAACCAGAATAATCCCTAACTAAATTTTAAGTATCTATCCTTATACCCACAGATAAATATAGTCCTTACTTCTTATCAAAGAAACTACTCTTTGCAATAGACAGAGACCATTACAGAAAACTACAATCAAAATAGAGTTGGGAATCCCAGTACCAACTGATACATCTACAACAGAACTCCTACACCAAAGGCTCAGGGATAGCTGCAGAAAAGAGTCAGAAAGATTAACAACCAAGGGAACAGTGGGTTTCTGTGAGGCCATATCTCTTAGGAATGGCAGGAGCTACATCCATAAAGGCTCACCAACATGACTGCCAAAACACGAGCTGAACAAGGATGGGGTGACGTGCTAACATACAGAGGGAAAAGCTTCCACAGCTTAACTCTACACCAAGAACTACAGACAACTAAGGCATGCTGGGAGTGAAACAGTCTTCCCGGAGGAGCACACAATTTGTTATCCAATACAGCAAATGGTCAGCCTTGAAAATATACATACAAGTAACACCAGACTGAGCATATTATGTATTAGGAATATGTGTATTTATGTATTAGGAGTAATGTGTATCCATACACACACATGTTTATAATAATGTTTAATGTAAGAAGAGGCCATGGATTTGAAGACAGCAAGAATTCCTTCTTGCTCATATATTCCTGTATGGGGGCAGGGTAGAGGAAGAAAAGAGGAGGGAAATGATATAATATCAAAAATAAAAGAAACACTTTAGAAAGGCTGTTCTAGTACAAGTCTCTTTCAGGAGCACTGAGTAGTGCTGGGAGGTGCATGTACATCTGGACATCAGTAGCACACACTCCTCATCAAGGAAACTTCTCTCTTCCACAGAGACCACTACAGAAACACAGTTTCAGAGGAAACAATGACAGCAACTCAGCTACACAGCGTTCCTGGGATTTTGTAGCAAAGCTTCTGGCTGCTTTTGCCCACACCCCAAGAAGTTACCTGCAGCTAAGTTAAAAATTAATGGACTAATATTTTTTGGCAGAAGAAATTTAAAGACAGATAATATTGAGTCTATGGCATTGTTATTACTAAAATACTTAGGCAACTCTACAGTGGAAATGTGCAAGTAGAACAGAAAAATACACAATGCAGCGAGAAGCAAACACTAGGAAGCTTAATGTTACACACAGGTTTGTGCTGTGCTGGAAGAGAGGCTGTAGCTATCACAGAGAATACTGAGGTTAAGTTCAGATCTGCTCTGAAATGGAAAAAGGAAAGACCCTGGTGTCAGGACCCCACCCAGTTAAACCTCCAACAAATCAAAGAGAGCCTAGATATTTTCTGCTTCTAGAAAGCAACTGAATAAAAAGCACTCCTGCTAATGTGATTCATCTGAGACCAAGGTGCATCCCGAGCTGGCAGCTAACTTTGGGAGTGTCATTCAAGTGGTGCTGAGTTAGAGCAGAAAGGACACAAAAGAGGCATTCCTCTTCCCCTCTCAAGCCAGGCAGCGTGTGGCAGGAGAATCCCTTTGTAAAACCCAAGAGTGAAGAGGACCTGAGATGAGAGACCACTACAGGAAGCTGTGAAAGTAAGCTTGGGATGCAGTGCGGACCCCAGGGTGCTGAGGGTGACAGAGCTGTGGGGAGCTGCTAAGGACGCCTGGATGCAGGGAGAGAAGCATGTTGCAGAGAGCAAGGCTGCAGGGGCTGTGCCATCTAAGCTCTTTTAAACGAAAGTCCCTGAAAATGCACATGGAGCTGTGGATTTGGCATTTCACCTGCACGAGTCAGGTGCAGTATTTCCTCCTCATGTCCCCATTCCTCCCTTTGAAATGGAAATCTGCATTCTTTGCCGTGACATGCTGGATATATATAATTCTATTTTTATCTCACAGGGGTTGCAGTTAGAAATTGTTTTTGACTTTCAGAAGACTTTGGACTTTTAAACAATATTGAGATTGTCAAAGACTATGGGGACTTTTGGAGCCAAACTAAATTAATTTTGCATTATGATATGGGCACGAGCCTATGGAAACCAAGAATTGGAATGTGATGGTTTAAATGAGAAGTATACAGGCTCAGACATCTGGACTCTGTTCCCACTGGTGGCACTGTTTGGAGAACTTTAGAAGGTGTGGCCTTACTGGAAAAAAAAGTGTCACTAGGGGTGGGTTTTGAAATTTTACAGCTTTGTTCCACTTCTACACTGCTTCCTTTGCTTCAAATTTGTGGTTAGAGATATGGGCTCTCAGCCTCCTGTTCTGGCCACCATTTTTGCTTGCTACCTTGTGTCCCTGTCATAATGGACTCACCTCTCTGAAATGCTAAGCAGCATACATTCAACAAGTTGCCTTGGTCAAGGTACTTTATCATAGCAACAGAAAAGCAAGTAATATGATACCTTTAAGATTGTAATGTTCCAGGTAAAGCTCTCCACCGCCTTCTGTAGTTTCCGTTCCTTCAGGCCCTCCTTGGTGCCTATGCTGTGCAAGTGCTCATGAAATTCCATGGCTGAGAGAAATAAAAACAGATGAAGGTTATTGCTTCCCTATGCGATATAGGTGGTAATAAGCTGGCAGCACGTATTTCCTAGATATATCTAGAACAATTCCAAGCTGCACTGGAATTTCATAAGTGTGTCTATTTAAGAATGTGATGAGAGAAAACACAGATGACTCAACTTATCCACAGTGGGGGTGTCTGTGAGGCCAGCAGACGAGTGCTCCTCACAGGTCTGCAGGTGGTTCTTCTACCTGCCCTTACTTTAGATACAGGCCGCCAACAATCATGCAAAGGAACTAAGGCTGGCCCAGGGATCTGGGGTGTCAGGGCACGTTTCATCTCTAAGGACCAGCCCTGGCGCGGGGTGGACAGTGCAATGATGCACACTTGCTGCTGGTTAACATCAGACCTACCTGCTGGGAAGGGAGAAGAGCCGCCAACGCTCCAGTCACACTGTGATTCTACATGGGTGACAATCAAATGACTATTCCTAATTGTTTTTCAAAAACAGTTTCTGTAGATGGGTCCTCACAGCAATAATGCAAGAATCTTTCTTTTGTTTGGAGTCACTATAACTCAGGTTGTTTTTGCTTATTTCCCTCTAGTCAGTCATTCCATCACCGGGCAATAAGACCCCTTCAAAACAAGATCCACACAATTCTTAAGAAATCAACTGCCTTTGATACCTCCCTTGCTTTCTAGAAAACGATACTCTAATTTCCAAATACATTCTTCATCTTTGACTTCCCAGGCTAGTTTTTTCTCCAAGGATAGTGTGTGTGTGTGTGTGTGTGTGTGTGTGTGTGTGTGTGTGAGAGAGAGAGAGAGAGAGAGAGAGAGAGAGAGAGAGAGAGAGAGAGAGACATGGAGAGAGATGGAGAGAGGGATGGAGGAAAGAGAGAACCCATGTGTGCATAAGTGCATTATATCTGTATTTTGATAATATTCACCATCCAACTCCTCCTAGAGCCACCGTCCCCTTACATACCACTGCATTCAGTTTAAGTTGGCCATCTACTCCCCGACTTGGAACCCACCCTGGAGTATGTTTACTCTATCAGGGATCGGATCATTAAACAAAACTGACTCCCTTTTGCAGCCATCAAATAGCAAAACTTTTTTCAACTAGTGGTGGCATTTCATACCTACCTTCCTCACTCCATTCAGGAATCTTGTCTGGTTTATGCAAGTATATGCCTGCTGACAAACTGTTAAGCTCAGGGTAGGTACAGCTATCCTGTTTGGCCTGGAAAACACTATTTCCCTGGTGTTATCCACCACATATGGCTCTTACAATCTTTCCCCTACCTTTTCAATAAAGATCCCTGAGCCTTGGGGGAGGGGTATTGTCTTAGTTAGAATTACTATTGCTGTGATGAAACACCATGATCAAAACTAACTTTAAGAAAAAGGGATTTATTTGGTTATATTTCCTCATCACTGTTCATTCTTGAAGGAAGTCGGGACAGGAACTCACACAGGGCAGGCCCCTGGAGGCAGGAGCTGACGCAGAGGCCATGGAGGAGTGCAGCTTACAAGCTTGCTTCTCATCGCTTATTTGGCCTGCTTTCTTATAGAACCCAAGACCACCAACCCAGGAGAGGCCCCACCCACAATAGGCTACAGCCTCTCAGATCAACCACTAATTAAAAAAAAAAATGCCATATAGGCTTGCCCACAGCCCAATCTTACGGAGGCATTTTCTCAATTCGGGTTCCCTTTTCTCCAAAGACTCTACTTATGTCAAGTTGATATATTAAAGTAGCTTTGCACACAGTATGATATATATGCATTTAGGGCTGAAATCTCTTATTAACTGCACACTGACCAATTGAAGGTCCATGTTAATTGCAGCAATTAACAAACAAGAAGAGGCTTCTCTGCCAAGGGCTGAGCAATATCCTGACACATGAATATAGCAATAGGTTATTAGGAGCAGTTTTAATACTACATGCTTTAGCAAAGTATCAGCACTGCTTTCTCTCACAGGCATAGGCCTATCCAGCCACAGACTCCTGGCCCCTTTAACAGTGCCAGGTATGGTTTCCATCTCAGAGAGTCAACCTAAGATCTAAGCAGAAGGTGGTTGGTTACTGCTGTATCATGCATACTATTATACCTGGGCACATCTTGTCAGGCCAGTGTGGCAGCCCACAGGGGTTACAGCTGTGTCTGACTGAGGATTGTTCTTCTCTTCTGATAGTGTACACAGTACCTTCCAGCACCATGAAAGCTAGTCAGTAAGTGTGAAGCTTCTAGTTGAATATCAGCTTGAGAGTCCACGTTCTGTGAGTGAATCATGGTGTCTGCAGCAACATGCTCTTACCATCAAGTTCAAGGGGTAACCCAGAGAACGCGCAATAGTCTGTAATACCTATGGGAATCTACAGGACCCCACTGGCCAACTAAAAAGATATAATCCATTCCTGGTGCTGGGTTTTTTATTTGCTAGAATGAGTTGTCAAGTTGTTGTATTATCTCCTGCTGTAGGGTATTTAAACTGTGTGTGTGTGTGTGTGTGTGTGTGTGTGTGTGTATGTGTGTATGTATGCATGAATGCATACATATGTTTTAGGAAGCTTCCTGTTTAGGAGCTGCTCAGGTCGGTGTTAGTTATCTCTCCCACACTCCTTCTCTACCTTGTTCTCCCATTCCTCACCTTTCTTGCTCTTCACCCTAGGCCAGTTCCCATGGCTCCTTACTAAATTCCTAACCTCTATGGGTATTCCAAATGTAATACACATGTATGAAAATACAAAGCTATTATCCAAAATGAGAAAACCTTGAGACATTTGCCTTTCTGTAGCTAGGTTACCTCACTCAGAATTGTTTCCAGCCTCATCCATTTACATACAAATTTCCTACTTCCTTTAATATTACATATATTATATATTATATATTATTATTATTATTATTACTACTACTACTACTACTACTATATAAATAACATTACATACATTGTTACTCACTCCTCAGTTGATGGGCATTTAGGGCACTTCTCTTTTGAGGCTATTGTGAGCAGAGCAGTGTCATGGTTGGATGGGAGTTCCCCATCACCTTCCATTGTTGAGAATGAAGAGGTGTGTCGCCAGGGCTGATAATGAGGTTTTCAAAGACCCCTTTATTCCAGCTGGCTCTCTCTGCCTCTGGTGTGAGGATTGCATGCAAACTCAAGGCTATCGCCCCAGCACCACGCCTGCCTGATGCTTTGCTGCCCATATTGTGGTCATGGACTCTAATCCTCTGAAAGTCAGTGAGCCCTCAAACACTTTCTTCTATAACTTGCTTTGATCATAGTATCTCCTCATAGGAAGAGAATAGTAATTAAGGCAAGATTTAGAAATATTTTAAAAGAGATCCTGAATCCTGGTTAGTTTAAGGCCAGCCTGTTCTATGGAGTTAGTTCTAGAACAGCCAGGGCTACACAGAGAAACCCTGTCTTGAAAAACAAAACAAAACAGCAACAACAACAACAACAACAACAACAACAAAAGGAATAAATAAAGAAAAAGAAAATAAAGAGATCTTACCAGTACTTTGAATTCAAATTTAATTAAGAATGGTTTTACATAACTTTTGAAAATTCATGCTTACTTTTCCTTTTTAGGTGGAAAAATCTTAATTCCTAACGGACCACCATGACTCACAATAATGAAGACTGTTGAGCCAAATTTAAATTCTATCACTTTTGTCGTTGGAGTAGGTCTTACTGAGAATACACGGTAAATCCTTTTATTTATGTGCTTACATCATGGGGTAAAGCACAGCTGGGTTCAACTGTGGCTCGGTTTTGTTTCTCTATGTGCTTGGGGTTTTTTGTTTGTTTGTTTGTTTGTTTGTTTGTTGTTTTTTAAATTTGCTCAAAACACACCCTGACTGCAAAGGCTGCCTGGAGTGCCCAGGTAGGCCTGTGCTTCTTTCCTGCTCTCCCTGCCTTCACGTTCTCTTTACTAGTGTGGTCTCTCTTTTCACTGTCCGGTCTCAATGCCTGTGCTCTGCACCTCGTTTTTCTTATTTCATTGTACAGTGCATGTGACTCTGGAGTGGTCAGAACCCTTGTTCATGTTTCTAACAGCGCCAGAGCCTGAGCGCTGGGCGAGCCAGTGTGGATGTGCCCAGTCCCTACTGATAGATGCTGAGAAAAGTCCTATCTGCTACTTACACATTTATAGTAATATATTACTATATTATATATGTGCGAAGATGGTAAGCATTTCCTGCATTACATTTATTTTATTTTTATGGTAATGAGGATGCAAATCAGGGTTTCATGCAGTAAGTACACATTCTAATAATGAGGTCAGCTCTATTTTAAGTTTCAAAATTTACTTATTTTAAAAGTGGAATAAGTTATCTTTACATTTATATGTTTATGTAGTGTGTGTGTGTGTGTGTGTGTGTGTGTGTGTGTTAGTGCATGCACGCACACGGAAATGCATTGGCCCATTATGTAATGTCTATGTTCAGAGGATAACATGGCCAAGGTGGTTTTCTCTCCTTCCATCATGCAGGTCCTGAAACCAAATTCAGGTTCTAAGGCTTAATGGCAAGTTCCTTTAGCCACTAAACCACCTCACTGGCCTTTTTAGTTTAATTTTGAGCTATGGTATCACTGCTTCCCATGCTGGACTGCCTGGAGCCTGCAATCTTACCTCAACTCCCAGAATAGGTAGATGATAGGTATGTACCACTGTGCCTGACCTCTGTGCTATTTCATACATGTTCACGTTCTGGTTGAATATTCTATCCTCTCAATCCCTTCCTATATGATACCATTTCAGAACAACTCTCTGCAGGCACTAAAACCTTTGTCTCTTAGTGTCTTTAAACATTAATAAAAAACTGACACACAGGACTGGAGCGACAGTTTAGCCACTAAGAGCACTGTACTCTGTCAGAGGATCTGGGTTTGATTCTCAGCAGCCACATAACAGTCCGCTACTCTACTTCTATAGAACCTAATACCTGCCTCTGGCCTTGGAGAGCACCAGGAATGTAGGTAGTACACAGACAGACATACAGGAAAAACATCCATATACATAACATAGAAAAATACTTTTAAAAGGCAGACACATTTAAGGTAACTACAATAAGCTGCCAATTTAGTATTTTTTTTTTCTGTTTTTCCCACATTTAAAAGTATCCATGAAGCAGTCACCTAAGTGTAAGAACCTCTCTGGTTCCAATCCTTAATTCTTACCCTTCTTAAGAGTAGCTAGGGAAATTCATCCCAGTGCCCAGTTCACCAGCCCTTCTGCTCTGCTAACAAGGCACCTGTGAGCATCCCATTGGGATTAACTGAACCCACTCCTCTCCTGGGCTGCTGAAGAGCTCAGACAACGAGCTACATGCTCTACCCGTTTTCTCTTTAACAGACTAAAGGAAAACAAGACACAGAAAAGAGAAAAGCAGCAGGGCTGGCGGCTCGGGGGGAAAACGGTTTGCTGTGCAAGTGTAAGGAACCACATTCGTTCTCAAGAACTCAGACCGTGCTATCAGACTTGCCATCCTCAACCTGGGGAGGATCCCTGGGACTAGCTGGCCAGACAGATCTGTCTACTCATAAGCTTCAGGCCAGTAAGTGATGTTATCTCAACAAACAAGGGACACACACACACCACACACACACACCTTGGTAATAACATGAATTACTCTAGCAAGACATAGGGAGCCTTCTAGTAGACATAAAGGACTTGTTTGGGTTGGGTGTTAAGTAACCTCCTTCCTATTTCCAAATATTTATCGCAAAGAACTACCCCAATAAAAAAAAAAGTCCTATCTTATCAAGAAACTTAAAAACAGGGTTTCCTTCTCCTTTTATAAAATATAATTCTGTTTAAAAGACAGAGCAAGCTCTATAGTGGCTGGTAAAAAATCAGAAAAGCAAATGTTAAGACCAAGTCATCTAGCCCGCCCCAGATGTTTTTAAACTCCCCAGCGTTTAACTGTAGGGAAGAGAAAGGCATAGGGAAGAAGAAGTGGGTTGGGGAGGGGGTGAGTCTGTGGCTGCTGGATGGGTGGGGGAAGGGAACTGCGGCCACTCAGATACTCTACAGAACATGGAGCTCTGGGTGGGGCCTCACTGAAAAGTTACAAACCTCAGCCCCACAGTGCACCTAAGATGCAGACTCCCTCTAGGGTACTATGGTTTGAGATGCCTGGACGGGTGCAGACACAGGCATTTTTGGCAAGTACCATGAAGGGCTTCAAGTAAGAGAGCGGGGCTAGGGATTTCTTGGAGGACAGCTGGGCTCAGAGAGTAAGGAGCTAAGTCAGACCAGAGCGGTGTGTTCAGGGCTCGGCTCAGGGACAACACTTGAAGCTCTAGAAATTACAAGACTGCCGATCTTGCCTGCCCTTCAATGGAAGGGGGACAAGAAGTGAGGAGGGCAGGTAATGGTCTACTCTTCTTTCTAGTCACTGCCTACTTCACACGAACATGATTTTTAAGTGATCTTGAACAGTGTTCTCTATGTTCTCCCTTATTTAAAAGATTCTAACATAAAACCTAATGAGAAACATTTACTTTAAGAAGTAAAGAGGAGCTTTTGGCCATGTGGGTTTTAAAGAGCACTTTCCTATTTCCATCAATTAGTAGACAATGATCTATAATATTAAAGTCAGGGGATCTCACCATTTTGGATAATGAGAGTAATTCTTGATTGTTGAAGTTTAAACATTATATGGTCAGCAAACAGCACTTACTGATGACATACCACTGGTAAGCAGTTTGATTATGTCATGCTACATTGCAGCAAAACTCATTACTTAAACATGCCAATTACTTTGCATGAATGTCCACAGATCTCTAGGTACATACTCAGAAAACTAAGAATGGAAACTTGTGTTTAAGCAATCAGCATAATTATTCATAATTTTGTTAGGGAACACAATGGCAAAGTTTTAAGGTATCACACAGCCAAGATAGTAACGATATTAAAACAGTGACACAAAAATTATAACAATGGCTTTGTTTGAAATAAGCACCAAAATATGTATATGTGTAATACCAAGGTAGGATTTTTGTACTAAAGGCATGCCATATGGAAGATAAGACAGCCATGTGGAACACAAACTTTAGAAGATAAATTGCAAAAATAGGTTATTTAAAATTATTTTAATCTCATAAAATAAACTAAAAACAATAAATCAGACAAATTTACATTTCTGAAACCCTGTGATTTTAAGTAATCATATATAAGCTAACAGCCAATCCCTCTCACATGAATCTTTGAGGTGATAAGGACTTCTGCTGAGTGTCTCTCATCAGCAGACCACAGGTCATCGGGAGTCTGGGACACAAGCCGAGAGCAATCAGCACAGCTCCGTGGTGGCTGCTGGCAGGCAGAGCTCCCTGTTTGCCCCACAGCTCCTCTGGGTCAGCTGCAAGAGGTAACTTGCTCTCTGGCATGCAAGCATTCTCAGTTCCAGGCTCGAAGTCTCTTTCCTGTGGCTCTGGATCACAGGTGTTTAAGGGGCAGTCCCTCAACTCTCACCCTGAGGCAGTGCCCACCCAGGTTCTTGTTTTAGAGTCTACAGATCTTAGGATAGGAAGATGAGGAACTCCCCAAGGTAGCTTCCGCTGGGATAGGAAGAAACCCAGAAACACTGATGAAACTCCATCGGTGACACCTCTGAGCTGTCGCCAGTGGGAGAAGATGCACACTAAGAGACAGGCCCGTGTGAGGCTGTCTCCGTGTCTGCAGCCATTAGGAACGAACAGGGTCTCCCAGCTTCAGAGCTGTATTTTCACGATTATAGATAAGAAAACATAGTTTTAAAAACTGGAATTTTGTTTAACCTGAGAAAATTACTCTGTGATAGTCATCTGCAAAATCAGTACGGAGAAGCTTTACAGCATGTGTGAGAGAGAGCCGAAGGAGCCTTGGCACCCTAGCGAGCACTGTCTGGAGAGGGGCAGACCAGACGGCCGCTGCGGCCATGTGGACAGAAATAGAAACCAGGTCAACAATAACGGCGGGCAGGGACATGGCTCCTTGTATCTTTTTACTTCCAAATGCTCTTCCAAAACACATTTGTCATAATTTTGTACATTTTGGAGGTACATATAACTTGTCACATTATCTTGGAATTAATTCTTAACAAAATAATTATGTTTTTCCTGTTGGTCTGTATCCCAAACACTAGCTTGGTTTCAACTAAATAACATAAATGACTGAAAGTACAACTCATCACATTTTCTTTTTTCTTTTCTTTTTTTAATATATATTCCAATGTTGCCCCCTTTCCTGGCTCCCCCCCCCCACCCCAAATCCCCTAACCCACCCCACGCCCCCCTGCTCACCAACCCACCTACTCCTGTTTCCCTGTCCTGGCATTCCCCTACACTGGGTCATCTCAGGACCTTCTCAGGACCAAGGGCCTCTCGTCCCATAGGCCATCCTCTGCTGCCTATGCGTCTGGAGCCATGGGTCCCCCCATGTGTACTCTTTGGTTGGTGGTTTAGTCCCTGGGAGCTCTGGGGGATCCAGGTGGCTCATATTGTTGTCATGTTTTCTTTAAAGGGGAAAGCACACCATGGAACACCAGTTAGAGAGGTAGCAGAGGCCAGAGCAGATGCTGCAGTCAGCTCAGCACAGTTATACAAGCAGAAGGACTTCAGCATAGTCCCACAATCCATGGAGACAAGTCAGCTGAGGGCTGGAGAGATGGCTCAGCAGTTAAGACCACTGACTGCTCTTCTGAAGGTCCTGAGTTCAAATCCCAGTAACCACATGGTAGCTCACAACCATCCATAACGAGATCTGACTCCCTCTTCTGGAGTGTCTGAAGACATCTATACTGTACTTACATATAATAAATAAATAAACCTCAAAAGAAAGAAAGAAAGAAAGAAAGAAAGAAAGAAAGAAAGAAAGAAAAGTAAAGAAAAGAAAAGAAAACTCAGCTGAGTTGGCACCTGTTGACAATCCCGATGCCGGAGACAAAGGGGCTGGGGCACAGGGGACCCTCGGGCCAGCTAGCAAGGCAACCTGGAAGATTTGGCTGGCCCAGGCAATGAGAGTCCCTGTCAAGTGAATGGTACCTGAAGAACAATACCTGAAGAGACCAGAGTTCTTCAACATTCTGCCACCCATATAAAGCCAGAGGTTAGTTACTTCTGAGTTAAGAAGCTAAAATCTTAGCAGGTTGTTTTATATATTTTACTGACCAGGAACTTGGTCCTGTGAAAGGGTGACTTGAGTGCCATGTGCTGTATTATTCAACAGTCAGAACAGATCCACATTTAAAGGAATCACAGCTTGAAGGCTGAGAACACATGACACAACCCAAACAAAGCCACAGATATATAAGTCTGCTTAGAGGGGACTAGGCCCAGAAGCCAGCAAATGGTAAGATTCTCACACAGAGACCTGGCACAGCTGCTCCTTCAAAACATATTTTTGCAGTGTGTGTGTGTGTGTGTGTGTGTGTGTGTGTGTGTGTAAGCTCAAGTGTCTGAAGAAGCCAAGGCATTGGTTCTCCTGGAGCTGGAGTTACAAGCAGTGCCTGGGAAACAGACTCAGGTCCTCTGGAAGAACAGCACTAGCTCTTTAAAAACTGAGCCACTTCTCCAACCTGACGGTTTCTATTTTTGATTAAAAATAAAAACCACCACCACCAACAACAACTAAACAAACAGATAAACAAACAAACGCAACAAAAACCCAGACTGTTTTAAAGCCTCGGTTGCTCTACTACCCCCAAACCCTGGAGTTAGATTCCTCTGGTTACACAGCTGCTCTCAGGGAAGAACAGTAGGTCATTTTACATCTGGGAAATTAACCAAGGAGAGAACCTGCTCAAATACTTTCATTGTAATGACACTGAGAACTAAGGAAAGTGTAAATGGAAAATCCCTGGTTAGGTGATGTCCAAGGGTTTAATTCAGTTCCAAATCACAGGCCACATGAGAAAGAACCATGTTAGGCCACTGGTCTATACTGGAGTCCATAGAGGTATTTAACTTTAGGTTTGTAACTGCAGAGTTTTTAAACATACAGTTTAAAAACTTCTATGGTCACATGAAAGTATGTCAATTAGCTTTTTATATAAAGAAACACTTTTTTTGTTTTTTTTTATTAATTACAATTTTAATTTGTTTTTGACAATTTTATACATGAGTACTGTGTCTACAGCATTTCCACTCCTCGCGTTTCCTCTCCATCTCTTCCTCTGTCCCCCCTACTCCCTTCATTACCCCTTCTTTTTGATTTTTGGGTTTTTTTGGTTTTTGTTTTTGTTTTTGTTTTTCGAGACAGGGTTTCTCTGTATAGCACTGGCTGTCCTGGAACTCATTCTGTAGAACAGGCTGGTCTCGAACTCAGAAATCCGCCTGCTTATGCCTACCAAGTGCTGGGATTAAAGGTGTGCGCCACCACCACCTGGCTACCCCTTCTTTTTAATTATTGTTGTTACATTCATGTAATCTACTGACTCTACTCAGTGCTGCTCATAGGCACGTGTGTTTAGGGCTGAAGGCTGGGTCTGGTTGACCTACCAGAAGTCTCATCCCTGGAGAACATTGATTCTCTCTCTGCAGCTGTTGCTTGTCTGCAGCTCTTCATCCCGGCATAGGACAGTATGGATTTCCTTCCTCTAGATGAGCATGTGCACTGATAAGGTCAGTATGCAGGTCTTGTTTAGCCAACCAAATTGTTGAGAGTCACGGGCACAGTGTCCCTGTCACGTCTAGAAGAAGCTAGCTTGCAGCAGATGGAATAGAATTGAAGATCCAGAAATGAACCCACAGACTTAATGGTCACTTGATCTTTGATAAAGGAGCTACAACCATCCAGTGGAAAAAAGATAGCCTTTTCAACAAATGGTGCTGGTTCAACTGGAGGTCAACATGCAGAAGAATGCGAATTGACCTACTCTTATCTCCTTGCACTAAGATCAACTCCAAGTGGATCAAGGACCTCCACATAAAACCAGACACACTGAAACTAATAGAAAAGAAACTGGGGAAGACCCTGGAGGACATGGGCACAGGGGGAAAGTTCCTGAACAGAACACCAATAGCTTATGCTCTAAGATCAAGAATTGACAAATGGGACCTCTTAAAATTACAAAGTTTCTGTAAGGCAAAGGACACTGTCAGAAGGACAAAAGAGCAACCAACAAATTGGGAAAAGATCTTCACCAACCCCACATCCGACAGAGGGCTAATATCCAATATATACAAAGAACTCAAGAAGTTAGACCCCAAAGAACCAAATAACCCTATTAAAAATGGGGTACAGAGCTAAACAAGGAATTTTCACCAGAAGAAATTCGGATGGCTGAGAAGCACCTTAAGAGCTGTTCAACATAATTAGTCATTAGGGAAATGCAAATCAAAACAACCCTGAGATTCCACCTCACACCAGTCAGAATGGCTAAGATTAAAAACTCAAGAGACAACAGGTGCTGGTGAGGATGTGGAGAAAGAGGAACACTCCTCCAAAGAAACACTTTTGAAAGTGCTTTTTCAGCATGTGCGCGCACGTGCGTGTGTGTGTGTGTGTGTGTGTGTGTGTGTGTGTGTGTGTTGGCACCTGACTTTTTGAGATAAGGTCTCTTGCGGAACTCACAGATTGGCTACACTGGCTGATCAGGGGACTCTGAATGTCTCTGCCTCATCACCAGCAGTGGGGCTACAAAAGTCCACCACACCCACCTTTTAAATGGGTTCTGGAGATCTAAACTCAGGTCACCCTGCTGCACAGCAGGTGCTTTACTGAGGCTCACCTCAAACCAGTCCTTGCCATTTCCTTAAGTTCAAACAGCTCAGACTTTCGATACACACAAGTATTTGTTCACATAATTATCCAAATATTACTTCAAAACACTTTATAATTTAAATATTTTAAGTGGATGTTTTAGGAGCTTCACATTTAATGACAAGTCAAGGTAACATTGACAGACTTTCATGTTATTTAAAATTAATAAATGGTTATGCAATTTTCAAATGATCTAATTAAACCAGCCTGAAACATAAGTGCAAGTATCCACAACTATACTAGAGCACACTGAGGAGAAACATCCAAGTCTACTGCTTTCTCCTCCTTAGCACAGATAACACTGGAAACCCCACATTCCTCAGTGCAAGGCCCATCATATGCACTCACTCACACACACAGACACACACACACACACACACACACACACACACACACACAGAGTTAACAAAAGCACAGAGAAGCAACTTGCTGTGTAAGGAGATGGAATTAAATCAGAAACAGTATTGTCTCCTCATCCCATTGAAATAAGAACCATTTTTTCATAACCAAATATAACACAGATGACCTTTTAAACATCCTGGGTATATAAATTCTAAATATAGGAAATTAAATACAGCATATAACACATGCCAAACTTAAATACTCATGAGGTACAATGATCTTAAAACAATGTACTTAAGATTATTTTATTTTACTTTTTAAACTACTTAAAAGTTATTTTGAAGTTACCAAATTAAGTGTAGTATGTTTTTGCTTCCATGGATTCTATATCTGTGGATTCAAATATCTGTATGTTTCAAAAGGCAAAATCAAAGAGTACAATTTATGAATGGTCTCAAAACTTAGATTGCATAACTTTAACTTTTCTCCAATTCTCCAAATTCAGTTTAGGGGCTGTTACCTAGAATCCACATGACAGGGACCTTTAGGCCATAAGTGGAGGGCAACTCATCGGCCACATAAAAAGCTATGACCCAACACACACCCTGGGATGAAATTGCAGCCCTCTGATGGGATTCTTTAACTCACTTCCACACAGTACATTTAGGTACACAGCCTTGATGAAGGAGTCTGCCCTGCCGGGGTGGGGTCTGGTGTGTACGTGTGAGCACAGGGGTATTTCATCTTCGTCTTGTGGAGGTGTGGAAATGCCCAGTTACTTCCCAAACAGCTCAGGGTCACAGTCTCCTTTTCTTGGCCATCTTCCCAAAACAATTTTAGCATTAACAAAAGCCAAACTATTTTAAGATGAATTTTGAACTGTTAAATCCTATTCCACATGAGACAGAATAGATAAGCCAGCTCTCTTAAATATAGCCCTGAAACCAGATGGATGGCAAGTTCCGTGCGGTGCTAAATCCACAGCAGTACAATTTGTGAATGAATTATGAGTCTCTCTCCCTCTGCCAGCATTTTCCATCTGGGTAAATCTAGGTGAGTGAAGTTGCATAACTTGATGCTTTTTGGAATTTAGCTACCATGCACAGACATGTGACTCATCTGGGTTCCAGAACGAGGCTCAGCAAGATGTTCCTCCTGTCCTGCCTGTCACAGAGGGACGCCGTGGCCACCTTACCACAGTTATTGAGATAAGGCTGGCTTGCTCTTCTCCCTTCATTGGTGAGATGGTAGAATACTAGCATTAGCAAAACCCTAGGTCTGCTCTAAAGCACTGAAAAATATATGTATTGGAATAAATACCCACACCATAGCGAGCACATCCCAGTATGCCCTGTCTGCAGTTCTCTTCCATTTTACTTACTTCTAGATAGACAGTACAGCACAACAGTTAACAAGCATAAGCCTACAAGCCAATGCACAGAAAGTGTCTTTCCTTTCTCCATCTGTCAGTTTTCACGCCCCCTTCCAGCTGAGCTGTTACCTCTCAGGAACCTTCCAGAGAGGAGATACCACAGCCAAAGGCTCTATGCTTCTAGCCCCGACTTTTAAAACAAATACTGCAAATAATATATTTTTATGAAATTAGTATGTGCATATTTTTACATATATGCATATAATATGTGAGCACATACATATATATGCACATGCATACTTATTATGATACCTAATATTCATTATACATATGTATAATATACACTAGCGGGCCTTCTTGTTGAATATTTAATTGTTCTCAACATTGCAAAGAAAACTTTGCCAAGCATGCAATCCTATCTGCACAAAGATTCTAAAAAATAGAATTGCTGACTCAAAGTACATGTAATTTACAAATCTGAAATTTTCTGTATGGCTTTCCTAAGTTTGAACCCAACTTAGGCATGGCAGCTACGGGATAGTTACCATTTTTCCCTGATGTCCTCTCACAATGCGTGTGTAAAGGGTACTGTGGACTCCTGCTTACCTTGGATCTGACGGAGGGCAGCCAGCATCCCTTTGGCATACCTCCTCCCTTCTGTAGGCCAGTATGCTCACCTGCCACAGAGGCTTCTCTACTTCAAGTGTGTGCATTTATTCTGCATCTCCTGACACAGAAGTGCTGGAAGGTCAGTCCACAGTCTCAACCCACAGTCACCTTTATATTTATGGTTTCCAAATGTATTACCTCTAGCCTAGGCCTATCTATACGGGGAAGTCAGTCAGGCCAGTCACATTGAACTTCACCCGCAAGCAGGGGTGAAGACCCTGTCTGCGCCCGTACCCCAGCCTCATCTGCATGTGATGGCAGAAGGTTTTACTCTTCTGCACAAGCTCTTCCAGACACTGTCCTTAGTGTCTGGAGTGTGCTATGAATAAACAGACACCCAAGCCTGAGGATTTTAGGTGAAAGAAAACAGACCATGTCTATGAATACGAGCAATTGCAAGGTGCTCGAGAAGGTAACGGCTTTCTACTGAACTCTTAGGTTAGCACACGTGCGTGGTTATTAGACACACTGGACAGTTTTTGTGTGGCCCAAACTAACAGTCTGAAGACTAGGCTGATACTATTTACTAGAAAATTACCTATGGGTAGTAGGATAAAAAGAGGGGAATGGGAATGAGTTGAGATCTTTGCTCCAGCCTTGAGAGGAGCTGCTTTTCACCATTGTAGCAAGCCTGGGCAGTATGAGTTTGAGAGGAAAGATCAGGGCTTGTTTGGGGTGAAGTTAAACGTGACTTGCCTGTCTGACTTCCCAATGTAGAGTTGAAATGATAGGCCTAGGCTAGAGAGATCAGGGCCAGGGGTCATTGGGGGGGGCACTGCTAAGCTCTCAGAGCCCATCCCCCCACCCCTGGTTATGCTAAAGTGTGCTGACACAGTGCTGTAGGGAAGAAAGGACTTATGTGGCTCACAGTTCCAGGCCACAGGCCATCACCATAAGGAAGTCCCAGGGTCAGAAGCCTGAAGCAGCCACTACCATCACATCTCCAGCTGCAAGCAGAGAAATAAATGCGTGTGTGCCTAGCACTCACCGAGCTTGCTTTCTTTACTCTTACACAATTCAGGATTCAGACCCAGGGAATGGTGCCATCCATAATAGGTGATCTCACATAAATTAATGTGGAATAAAGACAACTCCTAGGAAACGGATCCACAGGCCACCCTGAGGTGGAAAGTCTCTCTCTGAGGCTCATTCCCCAAAGGATTTTGGATTGTGTCATGTAGACAAAACAAATCATTGAAAGGGTGACCGTATCAGCCTGGATCATAGACTCGATCCTGCCCTGGGATTTTCTGAATTTTCCAGCCCTTTCTTCATAAGAGGATTTTCCCATTCAAGCAGCTCCTCCATTTGGATGACAGCCTGCTCTACACAGGTCTCACCTCCACCCCAATCCAAGAGCTCTTTCCACTTGACCCTTCTACTGTGAACAATGTGTAGCACACATGAAATAGAATTTCACACCTAATGCCTGCTTAAGCTGGCACCTCAGGTAGTCACATTCCATTGTTGGCAACAGCACACCAGGAAAGGGATGGATCAGCTAGGTGATCCCCAGATGGGTCCCCACTGCCCAAACCTTCCCTCCAGGGTTCAAGACACTGACAGCAACTGAGCCGGGCTTTATAACTGCAAGTGTGGAACACGCCAGGTGGATTAGCAGCTCTGATGATGGGGTAGTGTCAGGGTGACTCATGGAGTGCACGTGGCGCTGTTGTCCTGAACCAACCCACAGGCTTTAGCCTTCAGTTAAAGCTCCATCATCGCACTCAACCCCAGTTTCAAATCCAATTTCTTCTGTGTCCTAACAAAATATTTCTTTTTAGTCAGAAAAACATGCTCATGTATATTGATAGCATACCTTTATGATGAACCCTGAAAGGGTCCTATTCCTTCAGTAGTTACAATTCCTTATATATCTTATATAATTTTATATTATGATATATTTTATAAAATATAAAATAGTTTATATTATACTTAATATATTCTATTATAAGGATTTTATTATAAAGATTGGCACGGGAGAGCTGGAAAACATGTAGAAATCATCTATGCTAATTTATCTTAGATGCAATGATACCTTTGTGTGAATTTTAAAAATATTCTAGTATTTGTGTGAGAAGAGTGATTTGTCTGCGGCCTTAATTATGGTTCTTGGCTATAGTAGGTGGTTATAACAGACATGCAGCCATGGCTCTCTATCTGAACCACAGAGCGGAAAGTCTGGGAGGACTGCAGCTGACCCCACCGTCAATCCATGTGGAAACCATCAAGTTGCTATTTAGATGAAAAGAATGTGCTCAGACTATGATTACCAAGGAAAAGCAGAGAAGACATAACCAAAGAGCACAACTTTGGAATTTGACCACAAAGCATGGACACCAGAAAGGGAAAGCCCCTGCAACTTCCTCCCCTTTTATTTGTGGAATGGGAAAAATGTCACCAGTGAAAGGTATATACAAAAATAAAGGAATTGATGTCTTGGAAGGATAACCTGCTTATTACTTAGACACCCAGCCAGACCATGTCTGCTTCTGAGCTGTCACTCTGTCCCTGTGGAGTACAGAGGGGACAGACATAGAGCCAAGTATGCACCAGAAGGTCTGCTCTGCTTTTCCCAGAAAGATAAGTTCTCAACCTGTAGTGTGCTCATAATAGTTCGACTGCTGAGCAGTACAGGTAGTATTTTAGAGGGACTCTACATCCAGGAGGTTCTGACCATCCTCTAAAACACCACCAGTGCAAAGGGTGGTGTGAGGGATGAGTAGAGTGCGTGTGCCAGGAGACAGGCTTCTAGACCAGGGAGAGAGAGAGAGAGAGAGAGAGAGAGAGAGAGAGAGAGAGAGAGAGAGAGAGAGAGAGAGAGAGAGAGAGGAGGAGGAGGAGGAGGAGGAGGAGGAGGAGGAGGAGGAGGAGGAGGAGGAGGAGGAGGAGGAGGAGGAACAGAGCAAGGATGCTGCTGGCCTTGCTACCTCTTAAGCCCCCAAAGCTTTCACTGACGATTGCTAGTTATTTGGCACACGCCTTGGAGAGGGTCTGTCGAATGTATAAGAGAAGGGCTACCTTGAGACCATTGATGACTATTAAATTTCAGGGATGAAGATAGAGATTAGGTTTTCCAGAGAGGTCTGGGTGGTGTTGATATAGCCTCCTAAGGTCTTGTCTTCAAAAGGGTGTATCTCACCTTCGAAGTTAGGTAAAGAGTTAAACCATTCCCCTTCTCTCAAAATTCATGCAGACATTCTGTAATTTACATATCCTGGAGCATTATAGGAAATGATTCTTTGTCTCTTAATCTTTAAGCTGCTGAACTCAAGTCATCCTAAAACTGTTCATGCAACTGATCTGAGGTCATTGCACTTAAGCTGCTGTCAGGGAATCGTATGCCCACCAGGAAGTAATCGAGGCAGAGAAGGGCTGAAGAAACTGAACTCACAGACCAAGACACTAAACACAGAGGGCAGGCTTTACTTCTGTAAGACAGAGCTGAGAGATACCCAGACATCAGAGAGCAAGTCAGAAGGGTTTCCTTCTGCAAATCTTTCTAGAGTGAACACTAGTAAATTGCTGCCAGCAGGAGCCTTCCTGGTGACTTGCAGTTTTCTGTTCTGGGCTAAACAAAGAAGTGAGAGAGCCATGTGATGACTGTGACAAGTTCCTCATCTGGTGACTGCAGCTCCCAGGAATATGGCAGGCTCTGAGGAGCGTGCCCACAAATAAGACAGAGGCTTCAGACGTGAGTCCAGAGCAGGCAGGTCTGCCTGGCACTGCTTATCCTCCCCACACAGAGGAGTGCTGGGTCTTCATCTGCTTTAGGTGAGACGAATCTACTCAGTCTGGTCACAGGGTAGATGCTCAGCTGACCAGAAGCAGCAAGCACAGTAACAGAGCAGTATACAAATGAAAGGCTGGAAAGCTAGTGTGAATGAGCAGGAAATGAGAGTTGAACAAGGAGATAAAATGCAATTATTAACATTCAGGGAAGGAGAAAGGACACACATACAGCCAGTGGGACATTAATGCATGGGAAATGGGGTCTCCAAGCGTGAAGCTTCTGGGGAAACCACTCTTTAAAATCATAGTCTTGCAAAGATGTTCCTCAAGCACAAAACTTTAAAATAAAAATTTGAAACACATTAAGATTGCAGAGTTATTATCTAGGACTCAGAAAAAGTTCCACTAGACAGGTAAGAGGTAGGGTAATCTGGAGGCCTTACCCCCTTCAGTTAGAAATAATTCAGCCAGAGCGTATTGCAGGCCTTTGGAGCCTCTGCAGCAGGCAGCTGGGCCGGCTGGGGTTATTTCTGAGTGTTCCCAGTCATCCTGAAAGAGCTGGGACCCCTGAGACACTCATTCTGAGAGAATCCTGGAGACAAGGGGCCAGGCCTTGTGGAGCCTCAGGCCTCAGTTCACCTACCGCTTCTGTAGACCATGTATTCCTAAGACTCTCGGGGGCTGGCCACAACTCCAGGAGTGCCCCCGTTCTACCTTCTGATTTGTTTTCCCCTTCAGACCTTTGTTTCTTTGATCAGAACTCTGCTAGACAGTTCGGAGGCAAATCGTCGTGGTGCGTTTGCAGGCTTTCCCTCTGAGCTCTGTCTGAAGCAGGGGACTGCTGTTCTTAACTTTGCCACTGTCAAGACAGTTCTGACTGCTTCCTGATCCAGCTTTCAGATATTTCTCTCTTCTTCCCACCTTACTGGCTCCATGACAGCAGGGCGCTCCCCATCCAAGCTGGTGGTCTGCAGTGTGAAGGAGATTGCTTCTCTCCCTCCCTCACCCCACTCCCCAGCCCAGGCTGCCTGCAGCATCTGGAGGCTGCAGATAAGGAATTCCCACTTATTTGGTCACTGCTACCTGTTCAGCTGTTTTCAGTTTCTCAAATTTTGCTGTTCCTGTTCTCTTTGTCTTTATGGATTTTGAAGAAATGAAAAAGGCCCTGTGGTTGTTTTAATGAGGTTTCAAGAGGGAATGGAAATTAAACAAAGGTGTTAATTCTTATCAGAAAGTACATAATTGATTCCCTCTCCTCCAGAGACAATTTCCCACTTAAAACCACCTGCTAAAAACATGTGTTTCCTTCTAGTTCATTTTTCTGACCATCATGAGGCAAGTCAATTCAGTGATGAGAAAAATCAAAACAAGGCCGTGCCAGTCAAAGCAAGGCTACAGCTCTGGCCACAGAAAAAGAAACAGAGATGACAGGGATATTTTTTCCCTAGAATTTGGCAGATTTTATCAGTGTTTATAAATGTTTTAAAAATACATTTTATGATACTTCTTCCTCTGCAGTATTCCTGCTCAGTTCCTGGCCACTTTATTCACTTGAGAAAGGGTGTGCTACTGTATACACACTCATTCCTGAATAGCCCTGTCATTTATTATATCTTGGTCTTACTCATGTGGCGTTCAGACACTGCCTCCTGCACCACCTCGCATGGCCCAGTGTGCAGCTTCAGGTGGCATGCTGCGCCCTGACTGACTGAAGGGGTGCCCTGGTCACTCTCTTTCCCCCTCTCACCTGATGCTGCCATGAGGCAGAGCTTCCCAGTGCAGCCCTCTCCTCTGGCTCTTAGCCTGACTCTAAACACTTGCTCTGCTGTTGCAGAAAAGGATCTGCCCTCTTCCTCAGACCAAGCAGTCTATCCTTCCTCATGTTTACACTTCCCATTTTCTAACTCTGCCTGTCTTTTTTTTTAAAATTATGTGTTATGTGTGTCTTTTAACATCTTATACTTCATTGAGTGCTGCATATTCCTAGGAACAGAGTTTCCTTATTAAAATGTTCCTTACATCCCACCCCCAAATTCTCTTTGCCACCAGCTTCCTGAAAGGATAAACTGCAGAAGCCTTGCTGGTGCTGTTCCCATGGCTTGTTCTCCTGCCCGGCAAGGCTCTGTCGCCCTGGGGGGCCTACAGATTGCCACCATCATGGTTGCAAGTCTTCACTAGAGAGAAAACCTTGCTTGCCCAACTCCCTCTCTACTTAACACCAAAGGTAACATTTCTCTCCCTTGGAATCTGTTAAACCTTAGGGAGCCCAAGCCCAGGCTCACTGGGGTCACACTGGCCAGAATTCCTATTTCCACAGAATTGTTTAAATGAAATGTTATCTAACATGAGTATAAATTTGTGTTTAAAAGCTAGAAATACTTCTTGGCTCTTTCTTATTTTGGTAACCTAAACCTTCCTTTCCAAGACCAAAGTTCTATAAACACAGTAAGAATTACTTCTAAAGTAAAATCTTATACTGATGTCTTTTGAACTCAATACACATTAGCAAGTTTTCATATGACTAATGATGTTATGCCCTCACAGTAACTGTAAGCATGAGAAATGAAAGACCAGGGCGCTACATATTTCTGCATAGGTAACAAGGGTAACCAAAAGGTAATCTTGGCTCATCTAGTAATGTCTTTATGCCTAGGGCACCTGGAGCCTAACAGAGAAGTTATCCTCTACTCATCACCAGAGCAATCCCTGGTGTATGACACTCTGCTTAGTAGAGCAAGCATTTCCTTACCAAAATCAAGCTGAGAAACAGAACCCCATTATAAAAGACATCATCAAATCTCATCAACGAGGGAATTTGCAAAACTGACATAATCAAATAGTTGAATTAATAAATAGTTCCTGTTTAAAATTCAACAAAATTCAAAAATACTTATACATGTGCTTAACAGAATACTTAATAAAAGTCAAATCACACTTTGCTAGTTAACATTCAAGCCACCACTCTGCACAGAATGCTAGAACAGATGTCTTGGGTAAGATACAGAGTGTAACAACATACAATCTTGGTGCTGTAGGAAGCTATCCTGTTCAGAAGATGGAATGCATTAATAAAATGCACAGTAATTGAAGTTCTATCAACTGAAGAAAACAAGTGAAGTGAAGGGCCAAAGAGGATGCTTTAGTAGAAGCCCAGGAATCATGAAAGGTCTTCAGACACACTGGGTAATTTCAGGAGTACTAAGAGCTGGCCGAGGCGCTGCACAGAGAGTCTTACTAAAGGGTGAACTTGGGAAGTGTGGGGTTGAGAATGCAGGGAAAGGCGGGGCCAGGGCAGCCTGTGTGACCAGGCACTGCTGCTCCTTCCTCCAGCTTTCACAAGCTCCTCCACATTGCCAGTTGCCCCATTTGATTCTGCCTTTAAAATTCTCTTGAAAGGCTCAAAACACCAATGGTTCTGCATCACTTCAACTCAAGATTTTGGCCATGGATATTTTCAGATATTCTGCATGGTTTGATGATCCTAGAAGGATAATGCTAGGCTCACTTATTTCCCACATTTTGGTATGCAAGAGCTACTAAGAGCCTTATGCATGATGAAGTTCAAAACATACTAAGTGTAGGAGCAGATGGAGTATGGTGAATCTTCTATAATACTGGCAAAATGGCAGGAGACTTGGGTGATGGCCTTGCTGTATAGTGTGGAGATGAGATTTGCATCCAGACACCCTGGTATTTTAAGGCACGATTCTCTGTAGGATAATGACATGCCAAAATGGCATTTGGATGGATACTGTAGGGAGAACTAGCTTGGAAAAGACTAGAAATAAAAACATAATTTTGCTAACAGTACTTTACTGAAGAAGAAAAAAATAAAGCTGAGATTTGGGAGTTTGTTGATTAGTCACAAATATGAATATTCATTCTGTGAATACTAAAAAGTTTCACACATGTCTTTATTGCCAATCTACTTTAATTCATTTATGGAAAAAGTGACTTTTTTAAAAGTACAGCAATTAAGCTGGGTAAGCACTTAAGCAATTAAGTGGCACACGCCTTTAATCCCAGCACTTGGGAGGCAGAGGCAGGCAGACTTCTGTGAGTTTGAGGCCAGCCTGGTCTACAAGTGAGTTCCAAGACAGGGTTGTTACACAGAGAAACCCTGTTTCAAAAAAAAAAAAAAAAAACAAAAACAAAAATCAAATAAACAAAAAGCATAGCAATTGTAAAAATCTCTTTATTTTAAAGAAACCTCAGAAGCAAAGTCAGCCTTATTCAAAACTTGAAATACTCATGGAAGAACCAATCTGATACTTGAGATTGGATAACTGAAAACACTGTATTTTTTATTACAATATAAGATAGTTTTAAAAAATCATTATAGCTACAAATATCTATAGATGGTCCCTGATTTATAAGGGCTCAAACTTTTGATTTTAAAACTTTACCAAGGAGTGAAAGTGGAAAGAATATATAGCTAAGTTTTGATGGTGCTCCCCTCCTACCCCCATCTGAAATGCACACACACTAAGCTGCTGTAAAGGGGCTGTCCTCCTTTATAAGGCCCATTCCTGTGCTCCAGTCCCTCTCACAACAGAGGCCACAATGAGTGGCAGGATGTCTACAACAAACAGAACTGAGGAAGAGATTAATGCAGGCCCTCAGTCACAGCCTCAAGCTAGAAATGCCTGGAGATTTTGCATTTTGGAGACAAGGCCCCACTCAGTAGCTCAGGTTGGCCTTAAATTCACTATCCTACCTGGAATCCCAAATGCTTTGATCACAAATGTAAACCCCCAAGCTCAGATCATCTGCAGATTTTTAATAGTTATGAATCTCCTAGCCAATGCTTCAGACCAATGTTCATGTATCCAGGTAAATCCATTAACTGGAGTTGAGAACCATTGAATTAGTGTTTTCTTTAGCCATGGACAAATAATTGTCTTATTTTTCTTCTTGATAGAGAATCAAAAGGAAGACATAATTTTGAGGAAAACAGATGATGGTATTAGTTTTGTTTTAAAAAACACTTTCACTCACCTGCCTTCTGACAGTGCACAATCTTTTCATACACAGCATCTGCATTTTCAATCAGTGCCTTGAGGGACTGTATCATCTGTAAAAGGAACATCCAGACATGAAATCACACTGACAGCCAGGCTTCTTCCTGCCACTACACACCAGACACATCTTAAAACAGGCAGACAGGATGTTCTGGCTCCCAAGGCTCAGGTTTCTATGTAGCTAAAAACAATAAAACCATGCATCTTCATATGTTTAAACAGTACTAACTAGACATGTATCCAGGTGTAGTTAGGCTGGTAACCACTTACTGACAAGACATGCAGTCCAGGTGTATTTAGGCTAGTAACCATTTACTGACCAAACATGCATCCAGGTGTAGTTAGGCTGGTAACCACTTACTGACCAGACATGCAGTCCAGGTGTAATTAGGCTGGTAACCACTGAACTTGCCCAGGGACAATAATGGATGAAAGGATATAAATAAGTGAGTGTGTTCAATCTATCTCAGGGCTCTTGGTTTTGTCTGTTTGTTTGTTTATCTGCTTTTGGGGGTATGGTCTTCTACTGTAGTCCAGTGTTGTCTGGAACTCATTAGGTGGCCCAAATGGACTTAAAACTGGACAAATTCCTACCTCAACCTTCTGAGTGCTAGGATTATAAGAGTGAGCACTATGCCTAGCTTTGACCTGAGTTTTGACACATACCCCCTTTTGATGATCATTTTAACAAAATGTTCAAATTCATATTATAAACAGCCCTAATACTTAGAAGCTTTCACCCACTTTATCCAAAAACATCTTCATTTGAAAATTAGTATAAAAACTCAAGAGCTAGAGATGCGATGCACAGGTAAAGCACTCAGCACACTCTAGAGCCTAGGTTTCGGTCATCATCATCATCATCATCATCATCAGCAGCAGCAGCAGCACACATACACAATGAAGGAAGTGGAGGAGAGGAAGGTGAAACCACATGCATCACATGATACTGTGTATCACAAACAATATTAAACATATCACACCTGCTACAAAATGTCTCTAACAATGGTTCTAGTCAGCACCCACCCTAAGGACTAGGTGTTAGACAGATTCCCTGGTAGGGCAGACAGGGAGGGGGACATGACTAGGTAATAAAGACAGTAAACTTCCAAGAGGGCAGGCTTAAACCCTCCTGACCTAAGACAAAGCCCGGCAGCTAAGACAAAGGCCTTGTATTTTTTTTCTCTTGCCTGTAGTGCCCCTGCTGATGAAGTTGATCAAGTTCAAGGCAAGATCAGGACATGTTCTGAACCTTGACACATCAATTCCAGGCCACTCAACCACCCCGTCTTTCTACAAACTTACCAACCTTAAATTAGGAGAGCAAGACCTGCCAGAGGTTTAAGGAGACACCTCTGGAGACCAGAGCCTATTGTGGGTTCCTAGGTGTCCCCTTCTGCTTTCAGTAGCGTTTCCTTCTGTTTTCCTAAGTGTGCTTCCTCACCCTACTAAGAGCTTTACTTCAGCATCCAGTTTTGTCTGCTGTGTTCAGCATTTCTTCCTGGCTACCTATGTAGCTCAGGATTGTTCTTGCCTTTTAATTTTTTAACCAGCAGAGAAATCTAACTTGACCAAGACCCCTATTCATGAAAACATCAGTTCCTTTAAACTTTGCCTTGTTTTGTTTTGAATTACTTATCACTAACTGCCAGCATCATTATTTTGTAGTAATTAAATATATGTGGATTGAATTATTTGGATACAGCTGAGAAAACCATATTCTTGTTCCATTTATTTAAAATATACTTCACCAAGTCTCTTAAGTGCACTAAAGTCGCTAGTCAGATAGCACTGATCAATTTCCTGTACTCTAAGACACAGGAAACACAGCTTTACTGCTCACACAGGGCTGAGAACCACAGCCCAACAGATGAGCTTGCACTTTGGAATTTAACATCTTAACATTCGTTCTTCAAGCTCTGAGTAATTCATGCAAATTAAAATATTCTATTTTACAGCTTAACATATTGAGCAGGCAGTGATAAAACAAATAGTTAAGAACTCTATTGTGCTGATATAAAGTCACTTGTGCCATTACAAATCTGCATACTGAAAAGGTCCAAACCGTCGTCAGTGACGACCTTTGTCCAGCTTTGATGTTAGCTAAATGAGGTATGGGGAAACAAGCACACTTCCAAGCCAGGGTGGAGGTTGCCACAGCTCATTGTCAAGGAACTGGCCAGTGGTGGTCCAGAATAAAACAGGAAAAAGGCAAGTACAAGCAATGAAGTGAACCAGTTTTGAGGCACAAGAGCAGGAGGGATGGAGAAGGAAACCAAGCTGTAAACTCTTGAGGCAGAAAAGGTGTGTTTGCATTTATGAGTTCTGGCCCTGTGTATCCTTTTATGAAGATATTAAATCTCCTGGAATAACTCACTTATTATAAAAGGAGCTAATTAAAGACATCACACCTCATAATTCGAGGATTAAAAACTGGCTCAAGGAAGACACTGGTAAAAGGTGGATGTCACGGTTGAGTCTACCTAGCCCAGGAGGCCTGGCAGAGCATTTCCTACTAGCTTAAAATTACCTGAATGAGCGTGCCTTCTCTTCAAGGGTTTACTGGCAATGCTGCCAGCACACTACTAATTTCAGTGTTACTTGGAAAGTCTGCTGTGGTGAAGCTCAGAGAACCAGCAAACCACACTGGTACTAGCAGAAGCACCTTTTAGGGAAAAGAACCACCAAAGGTTAAATCAGTCTACCCCTTTTAGTTGTAAAATGCACGAAAAGCTTGACAAAAGCTTGAGAGAAACCCCAAAGGTATGGACTAGAAAGCTCTTCTGTCTCCTGTTGTGTGTCCATTCAAATTATAGATGTTGTTGATGCTGAAACTGAGGCAAGGAAAAAAGACATGAAAATTAACACCTCCACTGCATTGTTATTCCAGGCACAGCTACAGGTGTGATGCAACCCTTAGTAGGCACAGCCCTTTGGTAGGGGTGTGTTAGGGCATCCTTGTTGATGTGTGGAAAGGGATCTATGTATGGCTCAGGTTATACTATAGGCTCCTTGCTGATAATAGTAGCGACCATGTCCTCCCATTTCTCCTAAGCAGTGTGTACAAAGAAAGATGGCTAACACTCAGGGTGGAGAAGAGCATCTGGTCTGTAAGTTAGCAGAAGCAGGTACCACAGGACGTGTTAAGGGGGAATTGCAGAGGGAGGCATCCAGAGGGAACAAAGCAGAGTAAACAATAAGCAAAGGCAGCAGGAAGAACAGTCCTTACCCAACACAGTTACTCTGCCGCAGCTGGTGTAATGTCTGCACTACTTCCTCTGGGAGGTGGAACCAGTGGTTTATGGGACTGTAGCTTTTTATAGTTTGGGGGTATTTATGATTCAGTTAATATTTGGTAAATATTAGTCCCTTGCCCAGAGCATAGAATTCACTAACCTGCAATAAAGGCCCCTGTGGCTGTATCAGGTAAGACTGTCTTAGGCCAGAGGACAGGGCTAAGTGTGGACTTTCCTAAGGGACTGCTGGGCTGCTGTCTTCTTTTCATTCTACTGCCATTATGACAGAATGATAAGTGTGGATCTGAGGACTCTGCAGGTGCAGGAGAGTGATCTAGTAAAGGGCAATTCCTACCCGGTCTGCTGCTTTCCAGCCAGCTGCGATTACACTGTGAATGCTGGCTGGATGAATCCAGGCATAAGCCATTCACGCCTCTTCCAAAGTTTAAGTGCTGTATCTCACAGGACTGCTCACATGATCCATGTGGGGAAGCAAGGTTCTTAGACTCACAGACGTAAACGCCAAAGAGCCACTTGAGAGGCAAGCCACTTCCTCAGGGTCCTCTGCTACTATGGGTGATGGGGCTGAAACTGGTAAGTGCGCCTGGCATTCCATTTGCCTTCAAAGCCCCCGACTGTTCTGCAATACCACTATTGTCTAACACTGCCCCACACATGTAAAAATAGAAAGGCACTCCATTCAATGGTATCCAAAAGCAGAGGGAACTGTTTCACTCCTCAGAGGAATGCAGAAAGAAAGCATCATGTTTACTACTATGCTGGCTCAACGTTGCTGGTTTTATTCTTAAATGATAAAGTTTATTTTTCCATGCTGGAGAGCACAGAACTTGTTATACTAGTAAGTATACTGCTGATGAGCTTCAAGACCAAAACCATCTCTTCAAATGATGTTTTAAAATAACACTGAGAAAGTACACATTTAAAATATTATAGCAATAAGTAAATTACTTAGTTACTATAAAAGAAATAATTTATACCTACTGTGAAAGCACTAGTACACTCTTACACCAGAGTACAGATAAGAGCAGATGGGCGTGAGATAATATCAAGAGTAGAGCCAAATGAGTAAGTTATCTTAAGTTGTTCTGTCTTCTCTGTGAATTGTTATGTCAATAGAATGCAAGGCCAGAGAAAGGGATTGATTTTATAAGCATTATTTATAAAACTGCAAGTAAATTAGTTTCATTAACCTCTCTGTTCATCACAAAGGTATAAGGCTTGGCACAGCACTCAGACACCCACTCGCAGGTGGAATAACCAGCCATATAGGTGTGGACATTATTTATTCAATAGAAAATACTTTTATATAGTCACTGCTAATGGAATTTTAATTAGTGACTTGCTTAGTAGTAGCTCCTAAATTTCTAACACTAATGCGTTAGGAAAGTCTCAGAAATAATAAGTATGCTCAACTCAAGTGTAGGCTTACAACTTTCTGTCCCTAGCTCCAGGAGGATCCAATACCTCTAGCTTCTATGGTACCTATGACTCATACACAAGTACAGACACACACACACACAATTTAAAGATAAATCTAGTACACCCACACCACACACATACATATGACATAGCCTCTTTTTTATTTTTTATTTTCCTGGAGACAGGTCCCTCTATGGAGCCCTTGCTATCTTGGAACTCATGGTAAAGACAAGGTTGGCCTTAAACTTTTGGGATCTGCCTGGCCCTGTCTCCTGAGTAATAGATTAAAGGTGTTTGTCACAATACCCAGCTCATCAGCTTGGTAATACCTGGACATAATAAAAGTTATATGCTGGAACTGAGGCAAGAGTAGATAATTGCTGTGGGGAATGTTTGCAATGAAACTCCATTCATCTTGCTATCTACACTGAGAAGTCAGGGAACTAGCTATCTTTAAAGAGCCAACATTATCAGCAAGAGTTGTTATTAACAACATTTTTCAAGACCACTATGAAAATACGATTTAAGTAATAAACTGCTTCAGACTAACTAGTCTGATTTCTTCACAACACTTTACCTCTACTTCTAGAGGTTTCACAATGAAATTATAGAAAATTATAAAGGGAAATCTAAATAAAACTTTCAGAAGAGCCCAAAGATTTCCTGAAGCCATTTCAAACCAAGAAATATACTGGGATGCTACTACATATAGGTTTCTTGGAGGTATAAGAGGTAGGATAGGATTTAAACAATGAAAAATATCCTTTGTCTCAATTCATATTAAAAGGAAAGCAGTGTATATGGGAGGAAAGGAGAAAAATTTCAGCCTGGATGAAATATGGAAATCTACACCATAGAATTTGGGATTCATCACAAACTCTTGAACACTGCAGTCAGGACATGCTGTGATCACTGCAGTCAGGATGTGCTGTGATCACTGTAGGCAGGATGTGCCATATCACTGCAGTCAGAATGTACCGTGATCACTGCAGTCAGGGTGTGCCGTGATCACTGCAGTCAGGGTGTGCCGTGATCACTGTAGGCAGGACGTGCTGTGATCACTGTAGGCAGGATGTGCCGTGATCACTGCAGTCAGGATGTGCTGTGATCACTGCAGTCAGAATGTACCGTGATCACTGCAGTCAGGGTGTGCCGTGATCACCGTAGGCAGGACATGCTGTGATCACTGTAGGCAGGACATGCTGTGATCACTGTAGTCAGGACGTGCTGTGATCACTGTAGTCAGGATGTGCCATATCACTGCAGTCAGAATGTACCGTGATCACTGCAGTCAGAATGTACCGTGATCACTGCAGTCAGGATGTGCTGTGATCACTGTAGTCAGGATGTGCCGTATCACTGCAGTCAGAATGTACCGTGATCACTGCAGTCAGGATGTGCCGTGATCACTGTAGGCAGGACATGCTGTGATCACTGTAGTCAGGATGTGCTGTGATTACTGTAGGCAGGATGTGCTGTGATCACTGTAGTCAGGATGTGCCGTGATCACTGCAGTCAGAATGTACCATGATCACTGCAGTCAGAATGTGCCGTGATCACTGCAGTCAGAATGTACCGTGATCACTGCAGTCAGAATGTACCGTGATCACTGCAGTCAGGGTGTGCCGTGATCACTGCAGTCAGAATGTACCATGATCACTGCAGTCAGAATGTGCCGTGATCACTGCAGTCAGAATGTACCGTGATCACTGCAGTCAGAATGTACCATGATCACTGCAGTCAGGGTGTGCCGTGATCACTGTAGGCAGGACATGCTGTGATCACTGTAGGCAGGACGTGCTGTGATCACTGTAGTCAGGATGTGCCGTGATCACTGCAGTCAGAATGTACCATGATCACTGCAGTCAGAATGTACCATGATCACTGCAGTCAGGATGTGCTGTGATCACTGTAGTCAGGATGTGCTGTGATCACTGCAGTCAGGACGTGCAGTGATCACTGCAGTCAGGACGTGCCGTGATCACTGCAGTCAGGACGTGCCGTGATCACTGCAGTCAGGACGTGCCGTGATCACTGCAGTCAGAATGTGCCGTGATCACTGCAGTCAGAATGTACCGTGATCACTGCAGTCAGGATGTGCTGTGATCACTGCAGTCAGGATGTGCTGTGATTACTGTAGGCAGGATGTGCTGTGATCACTGCAGTCAGGATGTGCTGTGATTACTGTAGGCAGGATGTACCGTGATCACTGCAGTCAGGATGTGCCGTGATCACTGCAGTCAGGATGTGCCGTGATCACTGCAGTCAGGATGTGCCGTGATCACTGCAGTCAGGATGTGCTGTGATCACTGGATGCAGGATGTGCTGTGATCACTGCAGTCAGGATGAGCTGTGATCACTGCAGTCAGTATGAAGCATGATCAAAGCAAACATTTACAACCACAGATAATCATCAGGGAAGGAGGCAATGAGAGCAATGGGAAAGTCTTGTGAGGATCTCCATCAGTAGCTAGAAATTAGGCAAAGCTTAGCTCTGAAATTTGGAAAATTTATATATTCTGTACAACTAATGCAGCTATAATTTGTTTGAGTTTGTAAAGAAGAAACTTAAAAGATAAATGGGCCTCCAAGAACTGCTGAGAAAGAGGGGGCTCAACGACTGTGAGAACCAGGGATGGTGGATAGTTATCAGTAAGCAGTGCTTTCAAGGTACAACAGAGCAGAGGAACATATGATGCACAGTGATTCTGACAGCATGAACAAAGGTGTGCATGCTCAGGCTGGGAAAAAAATCTCAGCATCAAGGGGCAGAGCACAAAGCTGAGGACTACCTACCTGAGGGGTTATTGCATGCAATAGCTTTCCAAGAGCAAGAGTCAGTTTTCTTTATGGGTCTCCTGGTAGGTTGGCTTACTCTCCACTGCTGTCCACATACCCAAAAGTATTTGAGTAAATTAGGAGAGAGGAGGTAGGAGGGGAGGAAGACAAGAAGGAAAGGAAGGAGGGAGCGAGAGGGGCTGGACATGGATCTGGGGAAGAGTTGGGGTGAACATAATAAAAATATATGGTTTGAAATTCTCAAGTAATTAATAAAAATACTAGTTAAAAGACAAGTGAGCCTCATGGTGATGCTCCAGAGTCCCCATATTAACAAGTACAAAGCAATGCCGAATTCTAAACACAGGAGTGGCCAGAAGGAAAGCAAAAGCAAGGGTATCGTGAAATGTTCACTATGGTGACGTGAGAGTCTCTGGACAGAAGCGGAGCGCATCATCCCGGAGCTCTGCACGGACATTTGGTAATGTGGGTAATTGTGGAGAACAGAGCTGCAGCATCACCAGTTCTCTAATGATGCTGCATATGCAGCCCTGGAAATTACTACATTATATAAAACTGCACGATTCAAACTACAGGACTTTATAAGAAAAGTGAGGTTAAGGACAAACACTGAAAAACCTAAAACCACACAAATTAAATAAATACCACCCAAATGACAGCAGCACCCCAGATTTATACCCTGTGACTTTGAAAAAGCCCTGAGGTATATAACTGGGCACTGAAGGCTACAGTGTAAGCCGTGAGCTGCTGTGAGGTAGTGCGGAAGGCGCCCGGAATCTCACAGGCCTATCAGCTCACAGTACCACACATGGATGCCTACAGCTCCTAATATACTCACGGAACCCAGGGATTTAACTTCAGTTCATCCAGGAACAGTTTTCTAGTTCACCTAGTGTTACTTACAGACGAAATTGCACATAAGGAAGTGTGAAACTTTATTTGAAAAATGTTCTTAAATGCATCAATTGGGAACAAATTTGCATTTTCAAATCAAGTGTAATCCCAGCATTCACTATAGAGGGAGAATATTTCTAAATATTTTTTCTTGCTTGCTTGCTTTAATGAAGTGTAATTTTAATCCAAAGCTTAGTGGTGGCATCACACAAGCCTGCTTCCATAATGCACTCAGTTGTTCTTGTACCTTGCAGGAGAAGATGTCCAGTGATAAGTCAATATGCAGTGTATTGGGAGTTGTCAGTGACCCCTGGTCCCAACCCAGAAAGCCAAGAATTCTCTACCTTTCCAGTCTGCTCAAACCTTTTATAACATCCATGGTTGGTTTCTGGGGACCAGAGAGCCTTTCGTGGCACATAACTTTCATCCAAGCCACAGCACTTCCTGAACCTCTTATGCACTAGATTGCAGCTTGTACAGCAATAACACTCCTTTTTTATGACTGAAATCCCACACTGTAAAAAGCCTCTCTGACCACAGTAACTATTTCTATCACTTATCATTCTAATATACACCTATATTCATTCACATATTTGGAAATCTCATTTACAGGTGAAACTTCAATACAGTTTCTGAACTGACTCTCATAAACAGAAGATAACATCATTATCATACACAGTACAGTACAGGCTCTTCGTACTGAAATAATCAATTGAATTAAGTAAAAATGTTATAAGAATAAATAGTATCATGCAGTTAAAATGAAGCCCTGGAAATTACTACAGGATCCCTGCCTGATACCTGCCAGTTGCAGTGACAGCTTATGAAAGTAGGTAGAGCAACTGTTTCTATTTGTGCTTTTTTCTGAGAGGCACTTCCAGAGTTAGCCACTAGAAGTCCTTAGCAATACACATTTGCTAGGATGGAAGGCAAAGAGAAGGGAGCTGGGATAAAGGGAAAGAGCACAAAGAGCAATCTTGGAAAAAAATTCACTTCTTAAAGAATAAACCAAAGAAAATCTCAAAGGAAATCAGTTGGGTGGGGATGGAGATGTGGACAGCAAACCCACACAAGTCCCAGCAGTCCAGTTGGAGACCCAAAGCTACATGTCTGCGAGCACACCCTGCTAAGAGAAACAAAGGCAGGCTCCGAAGACCCAGGGCTTCTAACTGTCCCCAAGTGAATAGTTATGAAATTGATGTACTGAGATATTTATATCACTATAAACTCCTGGCTACATTTTGAATCCCCATATTTTAAACTTTAGTTCAGTTTTAACCAAAATATTAAAAATATAAGTGCTTTTTAAAAAAGTGTTATTTTCAAACAGAATTTCCAAAAATGTAAAGTTTTTTGGTTTGATTTTATACTATCTCTAATTCTGCACAATATTATATTCACAAGGAAAACAAGTTGAAATATGAACATCGAAACAGAACTTATATGCTGAAAAGGAACTCCATGGAATTAAAAAGCTAACCCCACCCAAGCTGCATAATTTCTACCAGCTCAAGAAGTTTTTCTTGTTGTGATTTTCCACATGGAGAATACCAGGAAAGCAAATTCATGTACATATAAATTGTACCAATTCTCATATTATTCCATTTTCCAATCAACCTTTTAAGTTCAGGCACCTTGCTGGGGAAGTGCTTGGTGTGTGACATTTGGAAATGATCACTCTGGGGAAGTGTTTGTATATTCTCACACATTATACTAGTATACAGCAGGAACTGTCTTACAGCTTGCTGACCTTACAGAAGAAATCTCACAAACACCATCCTTTGCTGGGCCTTTGGTCATGTCAGCCTCTTACCCTCTGCTTTTCTAAACTAACAGTAGCAAAGTCCAGAAAGCTTGGAACTCAGGTGCACAGGGCACTCAACATCCTCTAGAGCAGGGACAGCACAAAGGGGTGTGGCTAAGTGAAGGGGTGAGCAGTCTAGCAGCTGAGAGGAACTTTTGACAGGACTGGGCAGCCATGACAGTCCTGTGGGATAGAGTCTCCACTGGCTTCTGCCTCAGGTATGGAATCCTTCTGTCTCCTTCAGTCTCTGAGTTTTAAGACAGAGAATTTAGAGGCCATACTTTACATACAGAATAGTGAGGAGGACAGTTCAAGCCTGGCCTGAATCAGTCTACAAAAGGAAAGGTGAACCTGAGCTGCTCAAAGACATTTGTTTTTCTCAGAGAGTGACAGGAACTTCATTCTTTCCTGTTTATGGGCCACCTAGAGTGCTGAATTGTTACTAAATTAATTACATTTCAAAAAAACCATTTCAATTAAACATAGTGCTACTGTTATTACTGCCTATTTATATCAAGTCTTTTCTCCAAGGAGAATAAGGTGATTAAGAAACACCTAATTAGTTAAAAGTAACTGAATCAAGTCTCACTATCTTTTCATTTGTTTCTCTCAGGTCTGGAGTAACCTTAAATAGATGTTAGTTAAGAGAGAAAAGTAACTGGAGACTTCCTCATAATGAAAAGCAAGACTTTGAGCACAGTGTATGGCCCATTGCATCCCTGGCGCTGACAGAAGACTGCATGCCTAGGACTGGAGCATAAGCACTCGTATAAACGCAGACACTCCATTGCTGAGTGCCCAGCACAGCCTGGCAGCATCTTCCCTTTGTCATGGAGCCCACAGGCCTACCCAGGTGCTGGGGAGACCAAAGTCCTAAACTTTGAGCTTTACTCTGCTTCACAGGGGTCCTGATCTCTATGCTCAAAGTACTGAAGAACAAAGCCTGCGACTCTGGAGCTGAGGGCGATGTTAAAATACATGTGGACTGTAAATATGCACATGTTGTAAAGCTTTAAGGAGTACTGAAAATTCTGAAAATTAAGAATGGCAATGAAAATGAGTGATATTTATTGAGCACTCACTATGGTTTGGGCTCTTGCACAGTTCTGGGAGAGGTAATTTCAAGACCATTTTGTAGATAATGAAATGGCAAAAGTAACCAAAGACATTCTTTGTCAGCACTACACCAACAAATAAAGCAAGATCCAACCACCTCTCTCTGTTCTTTATCCTTCTGTTTCTAGCCATACACTGACTGTATCTTTATATAAAATTTACATGTGTGTACAATATGTGTATTCATATCCTACATTGTACAGTATGTCAAACACCTACCTAGGTGGTTTGTGAACTCTGTACTGTACTTACTAAGATCCATCCTTTGCAAAAATACCTCCAAGGAGTCAGCTCACAATGGCAGGAAAAAAAGACAATACTTTCCCAAGGTGGGGTTGGGACTGCCAGGTATTAGGAAATGGGTCAAGACTTTATTCTCCAGAAGCACAGGAGTGCAGCATGGTGTCTCACTGGGCCTACTGGGGCGATGGAGGTGCTACAGCTGGGGAAAGTAGCTGATTTTAACAACTTTGCTAGTATAACTAACCAAAGCTCATGCACACTCAAACTATCTCTCCTCTACTCTACCCAGTCTACACCACACCACTGACTATGAAGTAGCTCGTGGGACTATCAGGGCAGCAGCACTAAGTCTGAACACAGGTTAATGGACCCAGGAGTGGAAGGTCCACAGGTGTTCATGCCTATCTTCCTCTCATATATTCTCTGATCAGCCTTCCTGCTTTTGACCCCACCCTCCTGACTAACATCTGGGGCCAAAATGTACCCAGATGTCTTTGAGGTTCTGGTGAGACCACCTCATACCCCTCAGTGATTAGGGAGTCTGTGTGTCACTATACTAAGATAGGAAGCACATCCACTCACCATCAGAAAGGCATGTCACAGAATAGGAGGACATATTATCCCACTTGTCATATCAGGAGTGGGGTGGGATCCACAACAGGCACTGTGTGGGTGGGTGGGCCCAGAACAACCTTTCCATTGCCTAGGAGGGAATGGGTTTTCCAGGACTGGCCTCTGGCTCTAGCACTCTTCATAAGTCTCTCCTTTGCTAGACATCTTGCAGAGTGCGGTCAGTCAAACTTGGATTTAATTTGGGAAGAGCCCTCTTCCCTTCCTAAAGAGAGGTGAAAGGACATGAGGTTGTTAGTCCTAGCATCTCCATCAAGTCCCTTTCTCTACTACCCTACCCCAAGAAATGCATGATTGAGCTTTATAGTGATCATGATTTTGCCTAGGTATGACAAAAGAATGTATGCCTAGCTTCTGGAGGAAAATTTCTAAAAGTTTATAACTTTACCATGTAAATAAAGAATTGTATGTTTTCCTTTTTTTTTTTTTTTTTTTTTTTTTTTTGGTTTTTCGAGACAGGGTTTCTCTGTGTAGTCCTGGCTGTCCTGGAGCTCACTCTGAAGACCAGGCTGGCCTCGAATTCAGAAATCCGCCTGCCTCTGCCTCCCAAGTGCTGGGATTAAAGGCGTGTGCCACCAACGCCCGGCTGTTTTCCTTTTTTTAACAAAAAATTTAAGCTTGTGTAATTTTGTCAGTTTCAGGTGTTGCTTTCTTTCTTTCTTTCTTTCTTTCTTTCTTTTTTTGAATGGCAGGAAGGGTTGGCAATGCAAAAGTGTCAAAGACTTACACGGTTGGGTGCAATATTAATACTTTAAAGTGCAAATCATAAATTATTTGTATATGCTATAAATCTGAGATTTAATGTATATTTTGTTTAAAAACGTAAATGCTTTAGTAAAATAAACAAAAAGAGATCATGACTTAAATTCAATTATTTGATCAGTTCATTATCACACAGTCCAACCATCACTACAGATACCACTAAATATATGTGAAGCTACATGTATTTTGGTTCAAGTTTTGTTGGACTTTTACAAAAGCACTCCTTGACAATCACCATTTTCTTGTCTCACACATCATAAAAACAAACAAACAAACAAACAAAAACACACACAAAAAACCCTCAAAGCACAAGTTAGTCCCCATTGTCTCTCCTCTTCTGATTCATACCTCTAAGAGTCTGATTTCTCCAGTCAAGAAAGACTCAGGAAATGAAAACATTTTTCTCTTATTAGGTCTGCAATTAAATTATGCTCTCATGGACCAAAATGACAAAATGCATTGAGTACATTAAATGAGAAAAACTTTTAAAATTGTAATTTAGGCTGGCAAAGATAAGTTCAGAAAGCACACTCTGAAATTCAGATCCTCTTTGATACACCGACATACTGTAAAAGCAGAGTCAGGCCTTGGCTTAGGAGTGACTCCTGCCATACACTTTAAACTCCTACAGTAGGAAACCATAATTGATAAGGTTTAATGGTTGTGGTTACATATTCTGAAATGTAAAATTTACAAACTTTCACATTATAAATTCTTTTCAGTTATTTAGAAATATAAATGCCATTCTAAAAATGATTTTCCAATTTCTTCTCTAAAAGACATGACATTCAACTAAAATTATTTCAGATAATATAGGTTTGATATGCCATGGGTACATTATAGAAGTTAATGTGACAAATAAAATACAATTACCAATTTATGGAGAACCTTTGTTAAGACATTTGTAGGTTATGTTATGGAGTTATGGAAAAGCCAAAAATACAACAACAAAAGTAGACCTTGACCTTAGGGAATTAGCTGAAAATTAATGGGTGCCATATAGTTCCATCTAGCTACAGTAAAATAACCATTTCTATTCACACTCAGATTCGTGGTGTTTTGTTTAAGATAAGTGACATAAAAGCTAAAAGTATTCCAAGCCCTCAAGCCTCATAATGACATAAACAATGGAGAACTCCAGCTGACCTCTGTCCAGTAGGACTGTAACAATTATAAAGACATCCAGAACCATCTGCATTGATTTAAAAATTATTAAGGATTGCTGTAAACAGATGAAGCCCCTCCTCCATAAAACTTCTATGCTACTCTGGAAATCAGTCTGGCTGCATAACTCTTCCGGAGGACCCTGCTATACCACTCCTGGGCATATACCCAGAGGATTCTCCGGCATGCATTAAAGAAGCATGCTCCACTATGTTCATAGCAGCCTTACTTATAATAGCCAGATGCTGGAAAGAACCCAGATGTCCCTCAATGGAGGAATGAATACAGAAAATATGGTACACTTACACAATGGAATACTACTCAGCAATTAAAAACAATGAATTCATGAAATTCTTAGGCAAATGGTTGGATCTGGAAAATATCATCCTACGTGAGGTAATCCAATTACAAAAGAACACACATGGAATACAGTCACTGATAAGTGGATATTAGCCCAGAAGCTCTGAATACCCAAGACACAATTCACATATCAAATCATTCCCAAGAAGGAAGGAGAGGGCCCTGGTCCTGGAAAGGCTTGATACAGCATTGTAGGGGATTACAAAGACAGAGAAGTAGGAGGGGGGTGATTGGAGAACTGGCGGAGGGAAGAGGGCATATGGAACTTATAGAGAGCGGGGGACTGGGAAAGGGAAAATCATTTGGAATGTAAACAAAGAATTAAAAAAAGAAAAGTAACATTCAGCTCTTTAGTAGAGAAATACATGCTTTAATTTCAACTGTTGTTTTAAGTTAATTAGTAATAAAATCCTTATAGTTAAACTTAATTCTTACTGCATCACGCTCTCTACCACTGAGGTGACGTCAAAGTACTGTTCTTATGGGTCAGTTTAGAGGGAGAATGGCTGTTCTCTCTCACCAGATGGAGGGGCGTGGTGAGGAACGTGGTGATGCAGAGCACTGGGAGCCCTGCAAAAGGCTCGGTGGGCAAAGTGCTTGCCACATAAGCATGGAGAGCTGAGTTAGGTCACCCAGCACCCACCTAAGGAGCTCAGCACAGCAATGACAGATCCTAGGCAGAGACAAGCAGATCCCTGGAAGGCACAGGCCAGCTGGCACAGCCAGACAGATGAGCTCTTGTCTCACACAGTGATGGTCTGAGGCAGACACCCAGCGCTGGCCTCTACACACACATCCACACGTATGCCCACTCGATTGTATGAGCACCTGGTGCGCATTTATATGAACACACACACACATCTTCCCCGCTGCAACAACCAGTAATTCTAGCACTTGGGGCTAAATTAGGAAGACTGCCAAGTCTTACAGCCAAAAGTGGCTACAGTGAGACCCTGTTTTAAAAAGAGAAAGAGGGAAAGAAAGACAGAGAAAACAACCACAAAAGAAAAGAGAGCAACAGTGGCATGGCTGGCATTTCCCAGTGGGGAGCAGGCAGTATACACAGGAAATGCACTCCTAAGAAGTCTGGAGGGTGAGGGTAAGTCTTTCCACCATGCAAATGAAAGAAAACACAACAAGGAACTGACAGGCAATGTTTAATTTGTCTTTCTTATGGACTAAGGCCAAAAGTAACATACCAGCAAAATGAGGGCTTCCAACTTTATTAAAATGTCAATTGTTATTTATAAGAATACACCTGCTTAGGTGGTTAAAGTCAGATTCCCAGTATTAAAAGTGCTGCGGAAAGATACTTACTAACATTTGCCTGAGTTCATGACCAAGTGTGCAGACGGGTTGGCCCAAGGAGGTATCAACAATTACATTTACTTAAAAACAATTCTGAAATACATGACTTGCCATACAAACTGGATATTTCAAAAGCCTCATTTTTATGGAATAGATTCCATATAAATTATTCCATTCCTTAGATTGCTATCCTCTAAAAATGTGTTTTCACAACCAAAAAAAAATGCCATAAATATAGACAAACTCACTGTTATATTTATAAACAAATCCAAACCCATGCATTACAATTAATAATTTGTGTGTGTGTGTTTGTGTGTGTGTGTGTGTGTGTGTGTGTGTGTGTATGTGTGTGTGTGTGTGTGTGTGTGTAGAATATGCATACATGTGTGTGGCTAAGCTTGAATGTCATTTTTCATGATCTTTCCACCATGTTTTCTGAGATACTGCCTTTCACTGGTTTGAAACACAATCTCTATTAGGTGAGGCTGGCTGGCCAGTTAGCCCTAGGGATTCACCTGTTTCCTCTCAGTACTGGATTGCAAGTGTACCACCATCACAACTGGCTTCAAATACTCAAATGTATATGTGCATGTATGTATGCCTGTGTGTGTGTGTGTGTGTGTGTGTGTTCTGGGTATCCAAACCCAGGTGTCATACTTGTACAAACAAGTACTTTGATGACTGAGCTATCTCCCTGTCCTGACACTAACAATTCTATATATTTTCAAACTCGTACTACTGAATTTCTACCTGAGTATCATATGCTTCACTACATGACAACACATTAGGTTAGTTCTTGATGACAGGGCATTTCTAACTGATGATGGCATTTCTAAAGTCAGGAACTAAGATGACATTCTTTTTTTTTTTTTTTTTTTGGAGACAGGGTTTTTCTGTGTAGCCCTGGCTGTCCTGGAACTCACTCTGTAGACCAGGCTGGCCTCGAACTCAGAAATCCGCCTGCCTCTGCCTCCCAAATGCTGGGATTACAGGCATGCGCCACCACGCCCGGCTCAAGATGACATTCTTAATAACTAAAATTATATTATCAATGAAACTTATATACTTTGACACAATAACATTAAAAATTTATCCAAGTGATGAATCTCTGGCAAAAAGTATTTTTATAAAGACATTTGCATGTGTATTTCATACTAACTGAAAGCCACACTTTGAAGATAGCACTGATAAAATGTCATTTGCTTAAAATATGACCATTAACCTGCTAGAGTGCATCCTGAATCCCTCTAGCGCATGAGGGCCAGAAGCAGTCCTAACTAGCCCAGAAAGTGCTTCCTGTTTTACAGTATATGCTACCTGGGAAATCTCCAGAGTTTCTAACAAGGCCCTTGCTGCAAAAGGTGACTCAGCCACCCAGGAGCTAAAACCGTAGGTCAGAAGATCAAAAGGACATGACCTCCTATAGGCTCAAGGTCATAGGCAGCCAGGTGGTCCCAGGAGCAGGCTAGACACTGTGATAACATCAAATATGGATTCCCACCAGGCTATTTCCATTGTTTTGTCAATTTGAAATTATTTGGAATGTGCAAACTGTGCAAAATATACAAATTACTATATGACAAATGGCAACTGAATTCTCTGCTTCTTTGAAAAGAATTCCCACACACAGAACCTACACAATCCACAAAACAATCTGCAGAGACAAAGCCATCTCTACAACAATGGCATAGCTTAAGACACAGGCAGATTCTAGATGCTACACAATTATACAAAGGACTGTGCATTAGTAATATTTGCTGGTTGCATCAATACACAGTGCAGAGTTCTGGTGCTGGAGAGCTTAGATGACAAGGCACATGTCCTTAGGGTTACCACCACCATCACCTTCCTCCTTTACTCTTGGCAATTAGCTGACTTCACACAAATTACTCATCCAGATAGAACAAACAGATGCCACTTTGCCAAGATGCTGAAAGAAAAATATTATTCATCTGACAACAATCAAGACACACAGAGAATAACTCATCTCTATTTTCCCCCTCAACAATCATAAAACAAGCTTTTTAGCTTGCCTAGATCACCTAATGTTCTACTTGTTGTTCTTCCTGCTGACTCCTATTTGGAATGCCCAAACCTTTTTCTAGGTGATATTTCAGGAAGAAAGTCATTAGGGTGATGTAGAAAGTGGGCTGCAGTCGGGGAGGAGAAAGCCAAAAGGCTCAGTAGCCTGGTGGTGGCAGAGGGGTAAAGGGAACAGTGTGAAGAGTCACTTCTCATGCATGCACACTGTGTGGAGCAATGGTAGGTGCTTTCATATTCAAGGGATGAGCTACATAACTTAGGTAACTAAACACCAAAAGGTCTCAGTTTCCTAGATGTTTACTCACTGAGGGTCTGATAAAAAGATAAGCTTGAATGTCAGGATCTGTGAAGAAACCATCTTCCAAATTATCTTATACCAAGAAGCTGGTGATAATCTCAGAGTTTTATCAATTATTTTTTTTTCAATTTCCTTCACCTAATAAAGACAGGGCAAGAGGTTTCTAGTTCCCAGATGAAAGAGGAAGGAAGTAGAGGCGGTCTCCTATCTCCTGGGGTCAAGTCAGAGAAACATCAGAGGCAGCCAGAGGACCCTCCCACCTCCCTCCACAGGCCAAGAGGGTAAAGAGGGAAACTGAGGATTCAGATGGGCATCTTGGGTACGCACGAAAAGAAGACAGGTACAACCAGAGCCCTGCAGACACCCAGCATGCTTGGGAGGAGTGGAAGAGAAGTGAGTAAGCTGGGAGAGAAACAGCCAGTGCTGACCAATAGCTGAGTCACTAGTGCACTCTAAAGCCAGTCAGCAAGCCAGACTGAAAACTTAGGAACACACACTGCCCCAGAGAAAGAGAAGACAGCTAAATTGTTTTTCACCTGGATTGAATAGTAAGTCGTCAGATTCTGTCTCAATGGCAGAAGGTGATAAAAGACAGCAGTAGAAAAATAACAGGATTGGTAAAGATCTTTTCCCAATTTTTGGTTGCCATTTTGTCCTACTGACAGTGTTCTTTGCCTTACAGAAACTTTGTAATTTTATGAGGTCCCATTTGTCTATTCTTGATCTTAGAGCATAAGCTTTTGGTATTCTGTTCAGGAAATTTTCCCCTGTGCCCATGTGCTGGGGGGTCTTCCCACTTACTTTTCTATTAGTTTCAGTGTGTCTGGTTTTATGTGGAGGTCCTTGATCCACTTGGAGTTGAGCTTAGTACAAGGAGATAAGAATGGATTGATCTGCATCCTTCTGCATGCTAACCGCCAGTTGAACCAGGACCATTTATTGAAAAGGCTATCTTTTTTCCACTGGATGGTTTTAGCTCCTTTATCAAAGATCAAGTGACTTATAAAAAGTTAAAAAACACTTCTAAGAGAAAATATGTAAGATAAGCTTTGAAAGAATTAAGAAAGAATAAATTCTAACATTCAGTATGTGATTTGATGGAAGCAAACTGGAACTGATTTCTTTGCTTTTTGCAATGAACAAAAGACTACAATACTCTAGTGTTCTTTTGCAAACTGCATTAAGGTTATTTTCTGAGCTTTAGGTTTCTGATAAAATATGTGTCTGTCTCCCTAGATAAGTATTTGACAACATTCATGTAAATAAAACATTTGAAAAATAAGTAATCCTTCCATTCCCCTTTAAAAAGTAATATCAAAGTTCTAGCAAAGAAGCAAAACTATGAAGACCCTATCAAATACATGGCCTCACACCACTGCCCCACGAATTCTCTAGACAGTCCTGCTACAAAAGAAAACTCCCAAGAAATAGAAATGTGCTAATCAAAGGCTCCAGTTTGCCAATCACCAATGACTGGGCGGCACCACACCTATCAATTACTAGCTTCGACATTTTGAATTATGCTGGGTTGAGTATCTCTCACCTAAAGCGCCTACAACTGAAGTGTTTCCGTTTTTAAAATATTTGCTTATACTTACTAGTTGAGCATCCCCAATTTAAGAATCCAAAATCTGCAAGAGTCCACATCTAGAATTTTTGAGATTAGGGATGCTCAGCATTGATCACATCCTCACTGGAGAACATGTTGAATTCCTTAACAGAGACAAAAATTGGACTTAAATGATGAAAACTGCTATATGGTACGCTGGCTGGTTTTGTATCAATGTGACACAATTTAGTCATTTTGAAAGAGGGAATCTCAATTAAGGAAATAACTTCCAAGTTGCCCTGTGGGTAAGCCTGTGCCTCATTTTCTTTTCTTTTCTTTTTTTATTTATTCTCTATATTCTTTGTTTACATTCCAAATGATTTCCCCTTTCCCAGTTCCCCCCTCCCCATAAGTTCCATAAGCCCCCTTGTCTCTGCCTGTTCCCCAATCAATCCCCTCTCACTTCTCTGTCCTGGCAATCCCCTACATTGCTACATCAAGCCTTTCCAGGACCAGGGCCCCCTCCTTCTTCTTCTTGGGAATCATTTGATATGCGAATTGTGTCTTGGGTATTCAGAGCTTCTAGGCTATGAACAGAACACCAATAGCTTATGCTCTAAGATCAAGAATTGACAAATGGGACCTCATAAAATTACATAGTTTCTGTAAGGCAAAGGACACTTTCAAAAGGTCAAAACAGCAACCAACAAATTGGGAAAAGATCTTCACCAACCCTACATCCTACAGAGGGCTAATATCCAATACATACAAAGAACTCAAGAAGGTAGTCTCCAGAGAGCCAAATAACCCTATTAAAAATGGGGTACAGAGATAAACAGAGAATTTTCACCTGAAGAATTTCGATTGGCTGAGAAGTACCTTAAGAAATGTTCAACGTCATTAGTCATAAGGGAAATGTAAATCAAAACAACCCTGAGATTTCACCTCATACCAGTCAGAATGGCAAAGATTAAAAACTCAAGAGACAGCATGTATTGGAGAGGATGTGGAGAAAGAGGAACACTTCTCCACTGCTGGTGGGATTGCAAGCTGGTACAACCACTCTGGAAAATCAGTCTGGCGGTTCCTCAGAAACCTGGGCATGACACTTCCGGAGGACCCTGCTATGCCACTCCTGGGCATATACCCAGAGGATTCCACAACATGTAATAAAGATACATGCTCCACTATGTTCATAGCAGCCTTATTTATAATAGCCAGAAGCTGGAAAGAACCAGATGTCCCTCAATGAAAGAATGGACACAGAAAATGTGGTATATTTACACAATGGAATACTACTCAGCAATAAAAAACAATGAATTCATGAAATTCTTAGGCAAATGGTTGGAACTGGAAAATATCATCTAACTGAGGTAACCCATTCACAAAAGAACACACATGGAATGCAGTCACTGATAAGTGAATAAACAAATTCAGCAAAGTGGCTGGTTATAAAATTAACTCAAGTAAATCAGTAGCCTTCCTATACTCAAAGGATAAGCAGGCTGAGAAAGAAATTAGGGAAATGATACCCTTCACAATAGCCACAAACAATATAAAGTATCTTGGTGTGACTCTAACCAAACAAGTGAAAGAACTGTATGACAAGAACTTCAGGTCACTGAATAAAGAAGTTGAAGAAGACCTCAGAAAATGGAAAAATCTTCCATGCTTGTGGATTGGCAGGATTAATATAGTAAAAATGGCCATCTTGCCTAAAGCAATATACAGATTCAATGCAATCCCCATCAAAATCCCAACTCAGTTCTTCATAGAGTTAGAAAGAGTAATTCTCAAATTCATCTGGAATAACAAAAAACCCAGCTAAAACTATTCTCAACGGTAAAAGAACTTCTGGTGGAATCAGTATTCCAGACCTCAAGCAGTACTACAGAGCAACAGTGTTAAAAACTGCATGATATTGGTACAGTGACAGGCAGGTAGATCAATGAAATAAAATTGAAGACACAGAAATGAACCCACACACCTATGGTCACTTGATCTTCCACAAAGGATCTAAAACCATCCAGTGGAAAAAAGATAGCCTTTTCAACAAATGGTGCTGGTTCAACTGGAGGTCAGCATGCAGAAGAATACAAATTGATCCATTCTTATCTCCTGTACTAAGCTCAACTCCAAATGGATCAAGGACCTCCATATGAAACAAGACACACTGAAACTAATAGAAAAGAAACTGGGGAAGAGTACTGAGCCCCATTTTCTTGATTGATGATTAATGTGAGAGGTCCCAGCTCATTACAGGGAGTGGGTGCTATAAGAAAGCAGGCTGGTCATTTCTTTAGGTGCTTCTCGGCCATTTGAGTTTCCTCAGTTGAGCATTCTTTGTTTAGCTTGGTACCCCATTTTTAATAGGGTTATTTGGTTCTCTGGGGTCTAACTTCTTGAGTTCTATGTATATATTGGGTATTAGCCCTCTATTGAATATCTATATCCGATATAGGTAAAGATCTATATCTTTGGTAAAGATGGTAAAATCCAGAAATCTTTTGGATTGGTAAAGATCTTTTCCAAATCTGTTGGATGCCATTTTGTTCTATTGATAGTGTCCTTTGCCTTACAGAAGCTTTGCAATTTTATGAGGTCCCATTTGTCAATTGTTGATATTAGAGCATATGCCACTGGTGTTCTATTCAGGAAATTTCCCCCTGTGCCCATGTGTTCGAGGCTCTTCCCCACTTTCTTTTCTATTAGTTTCAGTGTATCAGATTTTATGTTCAACATCCTTAGTCACAAAGGAAATGCAAATCAAAACAACCTCACACCAGTAAGAATGTATAAGATCAAAAACTCAGGTGACAGCAGATTCTGTGGAGGATGTGGAGAAAGGAGAACACTCCTTCATTTCTGGTGGGATTGCAAGCTGGTACAACCTCTCTGGAAATCAGTTTGGAGGTTCCTCAGAAAATTGGACATAGTATTACCTGAAGACCCAGCTATGCCACTACTGGGCATATACCCAAAAAAATGCTCCAACATATAACAAGGACACATGCTCTACTATGTACACAGCAGCCTTATTTATAGTAGCCAGAAGCTGCAAAGAAACCAGATGTCCCTCAACAGAGGAATAGATACAAAAAATGTGATACATTTACACAATGAGGTATTACTCCGCTATTAAAAACAATGAATTCATTAAATTCTTAGGCAAATGGATGAACTAGAAAATATCATCCTGAGTGAGGTAACCCAATCACAAAAGAACACACATGGTATGCACTCACTGATAAGTGGATATTAGCCGAAAATTTGGAATACCCAAGATACAATTCACAGACCACATGAAGCTCAAGAAGGAAAACCAAAGGGTAGGTGCTTCAGTTCTTCTGAGAAAGGAGAACAAAATACTCATGGGGGCGAGGGGCAATACAGAGACAAAGTGTAGAACAAAGACTGTAGGAAAGGCCATCCAGAGACTGCCCCGCTTGGGGATCCATCCCGTATACATTCACCAAACCCAACACTATTATGGATGGCAAGAAGTGCTTGCTGATAGGAGCCTGGTATAGCTGTCTCTGTGCCAGAGCCTGACAAATACAGAGGCCAATACTCTCAGCCAACCATTGGACACAGCATGGGGTCCCCAGTGGAGGAGTTAGAGAAAGGACTGAAGTAACTGAATGGGTTTGCAACCCCATTGGAAGAACAATATCAACCAACCAGACCCCCACCCCCACCCTACCCCCACCCAGAGCTCCCAGGTACTAAACCACCAACCAAGGAGTACACACAGAGGGACCCATGGCTCCAACCACATATGTAGACAGAGGATGGCCTAGTTGGGCATCAATGGGAGAAGAAGCCCTTGGTCCTGGGAAGGCTTGAGGCCCCAGTGTAGGGGAATCCAAGGACAGGGAGGCGGGTGTGGGTAGGGAAAACATCCTCATGGAAACAGGGGGAAAGGGATGGGATAGGGGGTTTGGGGAGGGGCAGTGGGAAAGGGAATAACATTTGAAATGTAAATAAGGAAATATCCAATAAAAAGACAGACAGGCCGGGCAGTGGTGGTGCACACCTGTAATCCCAGCACTCTGGGAGGCAGAGGCAGGCGGATTTCTGAGTTCAAGGCCAGCCTGGTCTACAGAGTGAGATCCAGGACTGCCAGAGCTATACAAAAAAACCCTGTCGCGAAAAAACCAAAAAAAAAAAAAAAAAGACAGACAGACTGACAGACAGAAAGCAGGTTGATCCAGCCACAAGGTACAAGCCAGTAAGCTGTGTTGCTCCATAGCTCCTGCTTCAGTTTCTGCCTCCAGGTTCCTGTTCTAACCTTCTTGGGTGATACAACTACAACCACAAGACAAAATACTCCCCTTCCTTCACAACTTGCTTTTGGCCATGGTGTTTTATCACAGCAATAAAAACCTATCTAGGAAAGAAATTGGTCCTGGGTCATAGGGAACTGCTGAGACCTGAACAAATGTTTTGGGAGAGTCACTGTAACATTTCAGCTTTGGTCTGGTAAACCCAGAGTGTTCAAAGCTCGGAGCGCTGTTTTATGTGGGCTCAGAGGTAAGAGTGTTGAGAGCAATGCAGATTATGAAATTTCAGAGGGAAGTTTTATAGTCCCTTAAAGACTCTTTTGGGCCATTCAAGATTCTGAATAAAGAGCTACTAAAGTGAATCTTGGCATTTCTGAGACAATCAACTGGGGCTGAACAATAATCTATGATTAAAAGTCAACCAGTATTATTGAGGCAAAATCTGGGAAGTGTTTCATCAGGGTCAGCACACAGAAGCTGTGGTTGGCAGTGGACCAAGGTTGTACTTTGTGCTGGTAGTTTATGATTCTCCCAGGTAGTACTGATTCTGAAGGCATGAAGGAGTCATGAAGAGCAGATGAAATTTGGCAATGTGAGAAGTCAGGACAGGCCACCGGTGGAGGTACAGGTGAAGTTGCAGTGAACACTTCAGGGATAATGAAGAGAGTCTGAAGCTTGTCACCCTGTAATAGGATAGAGTCCCTGAAAAGGCCAGCAGGCCATTGGTGAAAGTGCAGCCCAATTACAATGGAGACCCCAGCATTGTGGAGATTCTAAGATCATGCAACCAAGAATAGCAGCAGTCATGAAGTGGAGCTGACTTGAGCCTAGGAAAAAGCTATCTATTTTGCAAAGAGCAGAAGTAGAGAAATGGAACCTTTGAAGCCTGAGGACCATGAATCTCAGGCATAACCAAGCACTGGATTTTGTATAATTTTGAACTTTGATTTTTCTATGGTTTGATTATAACTGTGGCCAGGTTCTTCTCTCTTGAAGAAAGTATTTCACTTATTTTCTATTTTATAGGAGCTCACAGTTGAGAGATTTGAACTTTTAAAGAGACTTTGGAGTTTATAAAAAAGACTGGTTATTTTGGAGAGACTGGCTATTTTAGAAACTCAGATATTTTGGAGTGGCTTTGAAAGTTGTCTGCCACATTGAATGCTTTTAAAGAGATGAAGTTTTAAAGACAGTGAGACTTTTAAAGTTTGGAGTATGATTTATATTATAATATTGATATTAATATAACATCTTGAGGACAACAAGCAAGGGAAGGTTATGGTTTAACAATGAAGTGTTTATATGTCAAGCTGACAGGGGTCTGCTGTGCTGGCTAGTTTGATACAAGATGGAATCATTTTTGGAAAGTGAACCTTGATTAAGAAAATGCCCCTATCAGCTTGGCCATGGGAAAGCCTTAGTGAATTGTCTTGCTGTGTGGAAGAGCCCAGGTCACTGTGAGTGGTGCCATCCCTGGGCTGGTGGTCCTGGGTGCTATAAGAAAACCGGCAGAGCAAATCATGTGAACAGTCAGGAAGCAGCATTCCTCCATGGCTTATGCTTCATTTCCTGCCCTATATTCCTGCCCCAGCTTTCTTGGATGATGGACTATAGACTGTAGCACGAACCTTTTCTTCTCTAAGTTGCTTAGGATCACAGTGTTTTATCACAGCTATAGAAACCCTAGCAGCGATAATGGCAATGTCTATTTCAAGGATATTGCCAGTACTTCCAAATGCTACTCTTTCCCTAACTTCCTGAGTACCTGTGTTGAGATTCATTTAAATATGTGCTCCTTAATGGTTTCTTTTAAAAAATCTTATTCTAAACTTTATTATTAAAAAGGTAGCGAAGTAAAAAAAAAAATTACACCAAAATTACCCAGACCCAAAGACTATATAACTCACTGAATGTCTATACAGTTACAGAAGCCAATCAAAAATGTTAACTGTGACGCTTCACAGATTTTATTCTTTCAATATCAATTATATTTAATGTACTTATCAGCCACCCAAAATAAAAAACCCATGACAGAGTTAAACTAGAAAAACACTTAGCTTTTTATCCTCCTTCATAAGATACTTTCATTAACTCGAGTCAGCCCTCCCTCATGCTAATATTAAGCTGTTCTTGTTCCCCTTTTTATGTTACCCTGTATCCATACATATATTTGTTTACATGTGTACATAAATTATTGGCTAGATTCTGTGTATGAGGGAAACCATGTAGTTTTCATATAATAGTTTCTGTAAAAACATATAAAGGCATTAAACTGGATCAGAAACACTTATATAATCAACAGTGTGTGTGAGCCTTGAAGCACTAAAATGTAGAAATTTCCAGTCTCCTTGCTCTTGACAACACATGACACTACCATCACAGCACCTTATAACCATTTCTCTCCCACTGGCAACTGAGAAAACTTTGGTTGGGTCTATTCTTTTGGAAGCATCACTTGCTGAGCTTCTCTGGCACCAAATAAAACTACAAACCAGGGGTTTTTAACTTTTGGCAAGATGCACTTATATTAACAATTATCACTCCTCCACCCCCCAACTCTTTCTGCTTCCCTCTCTTCAGGTCAATCATGTTCTGAAAGCATACCATTCTGTCTGTCTGTTATGCAGACAGTTTTAATCTGTCCATACAGGTGGCTCCTCTAACTGAAAGGAGCTCTGAATTTCAAGATGGGAATAACAAAAGAAGTTGTAAAAGAGAGTCATGAAGGAGACAGAGCGCATCAGTAACCTTACTGCAGGTCACCTTTGACTTGATCCAGACAGCAGGCTGCACTAATCCTGAGATGTGACTTCCTCCTGAGCAGAGCACTGCATGTAGCAGTGGCAGAGAAGGCACACAAAACCATGTCTGTGCATAAACAGAAGGTTCCTGAACTCTGTGCCAACTATCAACACTGCTGTGTGAAGAAAGGCTTTCACTTCACAGGTTTAAAGAACAAGTTTTCATATAATACATTTAATCATGTTTTCCCTCCTCGGCTCCTCCCAGACCCTCCCACACTCCACCACTCTACACACCCAACTTTATGATTTCTCCTCATTTGTTTCAAAAAAGGAAAAAAAAACAGAAACAAAAAGAAATCACAAAAAGAAAATAAATAAAGACAAACAGTAAAAGACCAATAGGAGGAAAAAGTTCATGTCAGGTTTTGTTCAATGAAGAAGGTCTGAGAGTTTATTTGTGGTTTAAGCTTAAGAAACATCTACAAATACCAACTATTAATTTGATCTTCTTCCAATATAACTTAGAGTTAAGAAATGACTAGACATAAAAACGTGCCTCGAACATTTCCATTTTCACTTTAATCTTTTATTTTCTACAGCATTCAATAGGAATCCCAGCATAGGCTTCTGAGCTGATTTTGTCATACCTCTTAGCTTTTAGGAGCTACATGGATCCCCGAAGATAAGATATATTCATGATGGATATATTCATGATGGATAATGTAGGCCCTCAGATACTAGAATTCTATGTCCCCAATGGTTTCAGACACACTTGACCCTGGCCTTTACACTTTATTTTAATTTTGAAGAACTTCATGCATCGCATTTTGATTATATACACCCCTCACAACTCCTTCCAGATCTGCCACTTGCTCCATACCACTCAATTTTGTGTCTGTATATTTTTAAAACACATAATCAGCGTTGGCTATATACTCCTGAGTGTGTGTTCCTCCACTGGAGCATGTTTCACCAACCAGGCCCACACTCTTAAAGAAAACTAACTCTCCTTATCCCGGGAGCTATCAATTCCCATAGCTCTTCAGCAGATGGTGAGATTTCATGATCACCTCCGTGCTCTATGCTGGGATTTTGTCTGTCTTGAGCTTGCAGAGGTCTTGAGTATGATGTCACAACTACTCTGATTTCATATGTGTAATTACCATGTTCTTTTTGCTAAACACTGCTTTGTTGAAGTCACCTACTGCTCCTATCTCTTACACTCTTCCTACCTCCTTTTCTGCAATATCCTTGAGTTTTGAGGTGGAGGAGAAAGAGGAGGAAGACGAGGAAGTGGCAGAGGGGGAGGAGGAGAGGGGGGATGGGAAGGAGGAGGAGGTCTGCTATAGATGTCCCATCATTCAAGGCTAAGTCCTCTATAGTCTCTTACTCTCTGCACCTTAACCAGTTGTGAATCTATGCTGTGTTTACCATCTCTACAAAAAGAAGCTGTTCTGACAGGTGTTGAGAGATGTAATAATCTGTGAGTATAGCAACATCCATTAGCAGTTGTTTAATACAATATCCACTTATTGTAATAATAGCAGTAGATTTTCCTCAAAGTCATGTCTAGCCACAGGTTCTTGGCTCTGACTTTGGTGTGAGATATAGGTTCCATCTTATGGAGTGGGCCTTACATTAAGTCAGACAGTGTTCGATTACTGCTATAACATTCATGCCATTATTGCACCAGGGAGCATATCTTTTCAAACCAGTCTTAGTTCCAGCTTGCAAAGTCTATAGGTAGCTGAAATCCATGACTATTTTCTCCTCTGCCACCTTCCAGCACTATGAAAGCTAGGTAGGATTGAAGCTTGATTTCTCCATATTCTATGACTCAAGTGTGTAGTGTTTTACAATAGTAGCTATACCAGTTTGCACTCCCACCAGCAACAAATAAAAAGGTGTTCCCCTTTCCTTACATCCATCCCAGTATTTGAGATTATTTGAATTTTGGATTTTAGCCATTTTGACTGAGTAACATAAAATTTCAAAACAGCTTAATTTAATTTGCATTTTACTTTTGGCTAAAAATGTTGAACAATTTAAAAATGATTACTTAGCTATTATGTTTTACATTTTGAGAACCTCTGCTTAAATCCAAGACCCATTTTTAAACTTGTTTAATTGTTCTCTTGATGTTTATATTTTAAAAAATTCATTGTATACTCTAGATACTAACCTTTTATCAGATGTGTAGCTAATAGATTTTTAAAAAAAAAAACACCTGTGATTAATAAAAATCATTTGGAACACATCTATGGCCAATTGATCTTCGACAAAGGAGCTGAAAACATCCAGTGGAAAAAAGATAGCCTTTTCAACAAATGGTGCTGGCTCAACTGGAGGTCAACATGCAGAAGAATGAGAATTGATCTACTCTTATCTCCTTGCACTAAGCTCAACTCCAAGTGGATCAAGGACCTCCACATAAAACCAGACACACTAAAACTAATAGAAAAGAAACTGGGGAAGACCTGTGAGGACATTGACTCAGGGGGAAAATTCCTGAACAGAACACCAATAGCTTATGCTCTAAGATCAAGAATTGACAAATGGGACCTCATAAAATTACAAAGTTTCTGTAAGGCAAAAGACACTGTCAAAAGGACAAATCGGCAACCAGCAAATTGGGAAAATATCTTCACCAACCCCACATCTGACAGAGGGCTAATATCCAATGTATACAAAGAACTCAAGGAGTTAGACCCCAGAAAACCAAATAACTCTATCCAAAAGTGGGGTACAGAGCTAAACAAAGACTTTTCACCTGAAGAAATTCGGATGGCTGAGAAACACCATCCGAAAAAATGTTCAACATCATTAGTCATTAGAGAAATGCAAATCAAAACAACCCTGAGATTTCACCTCACACCAGTCAGAATGGCTAAGATTAAAAACCCAGAAGACATCAGGTGTTGGAGAGGATGTGGAGAAAGAGGAACACTCCTCCACTGCTGGTGGGACTGCAAGCTGGTACAACCACTCTAGAAATCAGTCTGGCAGTTCCTCAGAAAACTGGACATGATACTTCTGGATGACCCAGCCATACCACTCCTGGGAATATACCCAGAAGATTCCCCAGCATGCAATAAGGATACATGCTCCACTATGTTCATAGCAGCCTTATATATAATAGCCAGAAGCTGGAAAGAACACAGATGTCCCTCAACGGAGAAATGGATACAAAAAATGTGGTATATAGACACAATGGAGTACTATTCAGCCATTAGAAACAATGAATTCATGAAATTCTTAGAGAAATGGATGGAGCTGGAGAACATCATCCTAAGTGAGGTGACCCAGTCTCAAAAGAATACCCATGGTATGCAGTCACTGATAAGGGGATATCAGCCTAGAATCTTGGAACACCAAAGACATAAATCACATACCAAATGATGTCTGACAAGAAGAAAGGAGTGGACACTGGTGCTGGAATGGATCAAAGCATCAGTGTAGGGGAATACAAGAACAGTGAGGTGGGAGGGGGTGGATAAGGGAGCAGGGAGAGGGAAAAGGGCATGTGGGACCTTTGGGGGTTGGGGAACCAGAAAAAGGGAAATGAATTGTAAATATAGAATATATCCAATAATAAAAAAATCATTTGGAGATGTTTCTTCCTTTTTATTTTATGGAATACTTTTAGAAAAACTGGTATTAGTACTTCTCTTAAAGTTTGGTAGAACTGCACTGAACACATCTGACCCTAGGCTTTTTTTTTTCCAAGAAAAATTTTAATTACTTCTTGTATTTAATTGGACATTTTCCAATCCAGTATGTTAGTATGTGTCTGTCTGTTAGTTGAGGGATTGAGATCATTAATAATAAGGGTTACTATTGAACAAATTGTATTCATTCCTGTTGTTTTGTTGTTTTTCATGGTGTTTTATTATACCTTTTTGATGGCATGTTCTGAAATTGGTTATTCCCTCTACTCTCTTGGGTGTGTTTAAAGTTCTCTTCAGAACCAAGTGTTCTCTCCAGTGGATGATACTCTCTGCAGCTTTTTGCTAGCAGGAAATGCTTAGTCTTTTGTATCTTGAGTGTCCTTGAAATCTAAGTTGAAATGGGAAGGAGGGTAAACCTGGACAGAGTGTGAGTACAGCGACAGTGATCTCATTTTGGTGGGGTTTACAATCACCATGGGAGCATACCCCTCAGTTTGTCTATAAGGAAGTTGAACAAGGGAGGGAAGTCACCCTGCCTGTGGGTGGCTCCACCCCATGGGTGGGTGTTCTGGAGTGGATGAAAAGGAGAAGATAGTAATGACCTCTGATTAGTTCTGTTCAGAGGAACATTTCCCCAAATTATTTCTCTCTGCCACCTTTTCCCCAGGTGATGTTTATCAAAATCCTAAGAAAGCAAGGTTCCTCCTAACAGTGTGGGAAATGCTAGCCTGTGATATTTGTACATTCCTTTGAATCACCCACCCCCCATAAATTACAGCTTTCAGACTAAGTTATAAAGCAGGCAAAAGTATTTTAGATAAGATGAATGATGCCAATCCTATATTCTCCTTGAACATAACTGGCCTTGATTGGTGTTTGGTTGGCTGGTTGGCTTTCGTTTTTCAAGACAGGGTTTCTATGCATGTAGCCCTTGCTGTCCTTGTTTTGTGGACCAGGCTGGCCTTGAACTCATAGAAATGCCTCCACCCCTGCCTCCTAAGTTCTGGGATCAAAGGCATGCACCATTGCCACCACCACTACCACCTGGCCAATGGAGGAGGTTGTAGCAAGGCACTTATCCCTGAATACTGTCAATGGTTAAAGGTGACAGCCTGGCCTACTTGAGAGAAGACTGTCCACCACCACCAAACTAAAGGAGTCACTGCTGATGCACAGCCAGTTCTAACAGCCACATCTATATTAGAAATTTGAAATGAGCGCCGTTCACAAATTGAATTCTTTCTTAACAGGCCAGTGAAATTGCTCAATGCTGAAAAGTACTTGATTTGTAAGCCCGAGGACATGAGTTCAATCACTGGATTCCACAACAGGGGAGAAAGTAGTCCTGAGAGTTGTCCTCTGGCTCAGTTATGCATGACATGGTACGTGAAGTGGCCCTCCATCCAACTCACATATGAACCAGTATGAAAAACTCTCCCTCAGAGTTTTGAAAAATTATAAAGCACAACAAAAAAGCAGCATGTAATTAAGAAAATGCATGATAAATCTTAAAGGTAAAAATGTAATATTCTAGGTGTCCTGAAGGTAACTCCTTAACACTACACTGATTACAAATGAAGATGCCTCAAAGCAGCTGTCCCAGGGAGGAAATTACAACACAGCAGTTTTATATGATGGGGACATCTGCCCTTGATGGTACTTCAGGCATATCTTGAAAAAAATATCTAATTTATTACTATACTGGGTTGAGGAGAAAAGTGGAAATATAATAAATCAATGACTAGTTCCAAGATGGGATTAAAAGATTTGGGTTATGTTTTGTTTCTAAATCACATGAATAGAAGATGCAAAACATTCATTAGAAGCTGATTCAGATTCAGTTCTTTGGAAGCTAATGTTTGTTTAATCTGACTGAAGAAAGTTTCTCTGAATCCTGCTTTCTAACACAGTGATACAACACACAATTCTTTCAAACACAACAAAGCCCCGGGACACCCTTTTCCAACACAAGCACATGAAGCATGAGACAGGAAGCCAGAGGCGTGTACCTCTGATAAGGTATCCGAAGACACCCCTCCGCACAGGACTCACCATGTCATACGTCGTTACAATCTTCTTCAGAACCTCGGGTACGATGGCTTGCAGCTCCATGGTAGGGTAGGGCTCACTAAGATTCAAGACCACCAGGGGGGTGTTGTCAGGGCCCAGGAATCGAGGAGACACAGCCAGCATGCACTGCATGAGGTTGGCTACTGAGGAGAGGCCACATAACTCCTTGAATGATACCACTGCATTCTGCAAATAGAAAGGAGACCCCTGGTCACTATGATGGCTACTCTTGGTTGTTAATTTGACTACATCTGGAATGAACTAAAACCCAAATGGCTGGGCACACCTATGAGGGAGTTTTTCTTAAATAAACAGTTGCAGGTGTGAAGACCCACTTCTATTCTGGATCAGATCTTTGAGGTGGAGAGATACATTTTTTTTTAAAGATTTGTTTATTATGTATACAGTGTACTGCTTGAAGGCCAGAAGAGAGTACCAGATCTCATATAGATGATCATGAGCCACCATGTGGTTGCTGGGAATTGAACTCAGGACCTCTGGAGGAGCAGCCAGGTGTTCCTAACCTCTGAGCCATCTGACCACCCCCAAGAGAAGATACAACTTTAATCCAGATCTTTTGAGGTGGGACAATCAACTTTTAATCTGAGCCACACCTTCTGCCAGAATCTTAGTAAAGGGCATAGAAGAAGAAAGCCTTCTCTTTCTATGACTTCTTTCTCTCACTAGCAAGCCCAGTCCTTTACTGGCATTAGTGCCTCCTTCTTTAGGATTCCAGTGCATAATGAAGAACAGCTGAGACATGCGGCCTGGTAAACTGAACAATTACTTGTTTCTTGGAACTTCCATTGGTAAATAACCATTGTAGGACTAGTAGGGCCACAGCCTGTAAGCCAGTCCCCACAGAAATCTAATATATGATATGATATGATATGATATGATATGATATGATATGATATGATATGATATATGATATGATATGATATCTCTTTCTATGACTTCTTTCTCTCACTAGCAAGCCCAGTCCTTTACTGGCATTAGTGCCTCCTTCTTTAGGATTCCAGTGCATAATGAAGAACAGCTGAGACATGCGGCCTGGTAAACTGAACAATTACTTGTTTCTTGGAACTTCCATTGGTAAATAACCATATCATATATCATATCATATCATATCATATCACATAATATAAAATTATACATACACACTCTCATTTTAGTCAGAGTATGAGTTGGGTGTGTGACTCTAGGCATGCTTGTACGCTGTCTGGACAGAGCAGGTGGCTAGGAACAAATCTAGGCTCCTAAGTAACCAATGTTCTGGAACTGAGTTTTGAATTTAAACATTTCATTTTTATTAATATTGCTTTAAACATGACTGTCAAACTATGGATCATTTGCTTAACATCATTTTGTGACCATGTATAGAGATAAATTATTGTGATATCTAAAGTGTGTTTTCCCAAGCAGTCTGTGATAACTGTTCTCTTCGCAGCATATCCTGCATCTGTCCCCTCAAGCTTATTCCCCCTTTCTACTACCCACCCTGAACTGTAACTATGCAACCCCTGGAGGGTCGGCTGCTGTGATTGGTTCCCAGCACGCGCTCACAGCCAGCCAGACTACAGAGCAGGTGCTGCTCAGTACCACTACAGCATCTCTGTGGGCTTCAGTACAGACAGGTCCTGAAGGCAGGATGGCTGGGCCCTAACAGGTCCCAACGGGAATTATGTTCCACGTGTGCACCAGTAGCCACAGTCAGGGGACAATATGGTTTCTTTGGAACTGAAGGTTTGCCAAAACGCATGCATCTTCAACAATGGAGAAACCTTTCCAATTTTGGTTATGCTTTGACCTTGAGAGGAAGACAATAAATGTCCTTACTGCAGGCAACAGTTCTTATTCATGAAGTGGCTGCAGAATGAGGTAGGAAACATATATTGAAAGTGTTTCCTTGGTTAGAGGAATGCTAATGTCATTTTTATAATAGTGTTTTAAGAGAAAACAAATGGGATTGAGAAATGACTCAGTGGTTAAGAGACTGGCTGGTCTTCCTGATGACCTCACATGGCAGCTCACAACCGTCGTTTTACTCCAGTTCCAGAGGATCCAATACTCTCTTCTGTTCTCTGTGGGCACCAGGCATGAATGTGGTGCGCGCGCGCGCGCGCACACACACACACACACACACACACACACACAGACAAAACACCCATATAGCAAAAATAATAATTATTCATTTTTAAAGAAACAGCTCAGAGTCTCGGAGTGCCTACCACATGGAGCACGCTTCACACACTGGATGAGCTCTCTGTAGGGAAGAACTGAGGGTCTAGACCACCTTGGCTCACCAATCCTAGTGTATAGCTAGATGTGTGGCCTATCCTTAATGGCACACAGTTCCTAACTCACTGCTCTGAGACATGTTATTTTTGAACAAATTATCATGTTAGGTCTTTCTAAGAACACTGACCATAAATATTTTATGTACATAATTATCCTCTAAAATCAAGAGAACATTGGCTCCTTTAAATGTTTCTAAGCACCAGGGATCCATAAGAAAGATCCAGAACACATTCCTTTTACTTTAACCAATTTTCCTTTGACAGGTCATTAATTTGTGTTCCACCTAAGAAATAATAACATGAAACATCAGAGCTTCCCGTGTATGCCATGTTTAAACACATAGCTGCTAACTGGTCTAAGAGGAGCACGGCTACATAGCTTACGAGTCAACAACAAGACCAGTTTATTCTAGCATGCAGTCAGTATTTCAACAACTATAGTTGTCGAAGTTTAGATGTTGAGAAATGAAACTAGTAATAAGCATGCTAATAACCAGTTTAGATTTACAAAAGTATTTAAAGTTAGATATATTACTGTAACAAATACATATCCACGAATCATAGTCATGCACAAAGTAGAAATCTAAACATGGACACACACCTGCATGTTCTCTCTCAGGTCTGTGGCATCCCGTATGGGGGGCTGGGCATTCTTGAACACTTCATCTACAGTTTTAATCCACAGTGTTCTCAGGGATGCATATTCCCGGGACTTTTTCCCTTTCCTCACAGAGAGGCCCCGTTTGTGAGGCTTCCCTCCTCCTCTTCTGTTAGTGATAGCCACATGGACGAACAAAGAAGCATGGGCAAGGACCTCTCCAGTCAGGGACTGCAGAGGCACGTGCCGGTAGCCCGTCTGTAAACATTCGAAGGGAATCGTGTACTGGCCAATAAATTCATCCCCAATGTAGTCATCATCCAGCACAACAAATCGCACCATGGCTAGTTCAGGGAGGTTGATCTGAAATTCAAAGCTTTCATCAAAAATGGGAGCATCTCCATTCTGGTTCACGGTTTTTGTCCTTTGCTCTGCACAGTCAGCAGGAATTCCATGGATTTCCACATAGACATAAGGATCCACCACATCCCCTTTGGCACCTGACCCTTTGGGCTTGGGAAAGTTCTGGCCACTGATGATTTTGATGTGGAGCAACTGAGGTGAAACTCCGGGGACAGAGTCCTTTGTGTTGGCACTGAAGAAGGAGACCTCTTCCCTCATGATGGCTGGCCGGAGAACATAGCCGCAGTTTCCATTCTGCCTAAACCAGCCAATGTTCAGGTCCATCATCAGCCCTGGGGTCTGAAAGTTCATGGCGACAATTTGACAGCCACATTTCCAAAAGTCTTGAGGGTTCATGTTACTAGAGTCAATTCTCATTGGACTAGGAAAGACCCTGGCAAGAAAACGCTTATTGTAATTTACAAAGTCCCCAGGATTTTCGTTGGCGTATTTACTAGCAAGCACTTCATTGAACGAGCACACTTCCCAGTACTTCTGCACCTGAAATGACACCTGGAACTCCTTGAACTGGACCGACTTACAGATGCTCACCAGTTCAGACAGTTCTTTGCAAAGCTGAAATCGCTTCACAGGCACGTGGTTGGATTGTTCCACATTCTCTTTCCCCATCCTCTGAGACATTTCTGCCCCTTCATCTTCATCAGTAACATCCCCTTCCACACCAGAGCAATTTGAAGACAGCTTCTTTGCTTTGATTAGGATTTTCCCTTTCAGGACATCTGGGGAAGGTAGATAAGATTCCTCCATGTTGGGTGATGTAGTATACAGCTTGTCTCCTAAAATTTTCTTCATGTGTTGAACCATCACTTTTTGTTGTTTAATAGAGCAGTGATTTTCTAAACATAAGATGAGAGGATACTCAGAAGCAAAGAATGCATACTTGTTAATGATATCGATGACACTGCGGAAGACTATCTGAGAGGTCATGGTGTGGCCTGTGTAAATTACAGGCTCATTATCTGGCCCATCCCACACATCTAATTCAACACTCCTGCAACCCATTTTAAGAGCACGGATATAGCCTGTGATGTCAGAGGGCCCCCGGAACTGATCCTCTATTAAGTATGTATTATGAGATGAGTTTATAAAGTAATGAGACAGAGGTTGCTTCATATCCTGACAGACCTTCTTATGTTCCGGATCAAAGATATAACAATCAGGTGACATCAGGTAATTGGTAAACCCATCTATGGAGAGCCAGCCCTTTTCCTGGCCTTCTTTAGATGGCTCATATTTGTGAATAATTTCCAGGCTTATTTCCTCATTTATATGTGCTACACCCTGTTCTGCCTCAAGAAACATCATAAGGTCCTTGGTATCAAGGAATTCTTTATTGCTTGAAAACTGAACTAAAAGGAAGTAAATTTCAGGTCTAGTACAAAGTTCATGAAAAACCTCAATAAATTCTTCCTTTGTGATTTCAGTACCAGCTTTGTCCTTTGATTTATGCAATTCTTTGAACTTAAGCTCAATTTTGCTTGTTTTTAGACCAGGATTGAGGTTTCTGATACATTGAACAGCATTACACAGAGTTATATGTCCGAGATCATCTACATCAATTTCACTAAACATTTGTGAAACCCAAGAAGTCCTCATGTTGTCTTGGCTACTTTCTAACATATCAAGTGTATGTTTCCCATAAGAAATCAGGTACCGGAGTCCTGTCACCCAGATGTTTGCGACATCTGCAGAATTGGCAACCAAATCAAGTGACTCATAATTTTCTCCATATATGACTGAAAATGCACAATCTTCAGATATCTGCTCAGAAATGCCATTGCTGCGGAATATATCTGTATTTTTCCCTGTTCTCACTTCCTTGATAGATTTGATATCAATCTTGGCCTTCTCAGAATCCTTCTTAGATGGCTCCCACCTCAGGCTTTGCATGTCGGCATCCAGCAGAAAATACCGATGATAAATCCTGGAGTTCGAACGAACCTTTTTGAGTTCAGAGCCCTCAACCATTGAGTTGATACAGTCACTTGCACTGCTGATCTTCTTCTCTGTGGGCATGCTGCTGAATGACACCGTTTTCTTCCGCTCTCTTTTCTGCTTCGTGCCATCCTGGAGGGAAGAAAAGTATATTAGGATAACACAAACACAGGTGTTCATGTTCAGACTAAGAATTAAACTTTAATTCCCTGAAAAACTATATAGGTTTTCAAAGGAACTTTTTAAGGAACAAGAAATTATTGCTTAATCACCACAATTCATATTTGTCAAGGAATCTAATTCACAGAGAGCAGACACTTATATACATTGGCTGCATAATGTTCAGAAAATACAAGACTCCTTGGCTTACAAACTACCAAGAATTCCAAGACATTCAAGAGAAGAACACTAAGCCAACTGCAGTGCCCATTTTTTGTGTGGGGCCTTTGCAACCACAGCACTCAACAAGCACAGCACTCAACAACCACAGCACTCAACAAGCACAGCACTCAACAAGCACAGCACTCAACAAGCACAGCACTCATGTACCTGTGTACACTGATCTCCAGATCAGGGCTTCCTATAGGCTTAGCACTATGTGCCTCTAATTGCCTGAGCTGCTTGGTCAAGCTGCAGGTTCCTGAGCCTATAGAATCAGATCTCGAGGGATGGAGGCAGGGATCTGCACTCAGGCAGTACTCCACATGCTGGGTACACAAACTAAAGTCTGAAAGACTTTTTCTAGTCTCTTGGGCTCTCTAGTATATTTTGACTATTTTATTTCTGGACTCTATATATGACTAGGATACAAATGATTAAGTATGAACCCACAAAGTGTATATTAAATACACTCAAATTCCTGGCTCTTTACAGTATCACAATAAGGTCCTGCATACTTTGGGCAGATGTAGATTACTATCATAGTTATATTGGACATGAGAAGATTTTTAGATTCTAGCTGGGGTATATCTAAAATCAGAATTAGAGTTGTTAAAAGCTACCTCTGTATCTAGATGCTGTCGCCCAGGAACTGCTGATGAAAGCATGGGTTATAGTGCTATCCAGGGGAAAGGCTTCAGGGAGCACCTATTCTTCGATAGTTTCTCTCTCTGCTGTGGTGGGAATTAAACCCAGGGCTCTGTGCATGCCAGGAAGGCACTCTACCACTGAGCTTTATCCCCAACCCTAGGGGTGCAGCTTTTGAAAAGAAGTTTGCATTATCTGCTTTCCAGCAAAGTTCAACATATTCACACTTAAAAGCTAGCATGCACATTCACTTGTATATTTCAAACCTTTCCTATACAATAGAATATCTTTATTTGAAAAAAATGTGAAATAACTGCAAATATCTTAAGATATCTAAGTTTAAAAGACAGAATTGATTTTCAGGAAATATATGAAATCTGTGAATATGAAGAACAGAACAGAAAGGGGGCTGGGACTGTATAACTAAAAATAAAAAAAACATGTAACCATGTAAACATATCCAAAAGCAATTTTGCTTTTCCCACTGTGCACAGAATTTATTTAAGTAAAATCCCTATATTTAAAAAAGCTACCATTATCCTACCTATATCTGAAATTTAAAACCATTCTTACTTTTTAATTATCTATACTTTCAAAAGCAATTTGCAGAAGGTAACTAAACTTACTCTTTAAATTATATGAGTACCATTTTCCTCAACGTTTTAAGATGAACTATGGAGGTTTTTGTGATCTGAGATAGAAGGCAAGACATAAAGCCATCAAGCAGTGTCTCTTTCTAACTATATTGTCAGAATGATAAAGTACAAAAAGAGGCTGCACTAACAAAACCTGTAAGATGCATTGTATCATATTTGCTCCAAATCCCGAAAGCAGAGTCTGTGTTCCATCTTTTTAAGTGAGGTGGCATAAAACCAAACTTGTAATCAGACATGCATAAGGGCATAAAACAAATGTATAAATTTGTCAGAACGAAATTCATCTTTGCCTCTAAAAAGCACATTTTCCTTTAATATGTGCAACATGCAAATTTATTAAGGGAATTTCATAATCTAAAAATTACACCTCAAAGTGCTACTGGTAAAATGAAGTCACAAAGATAAATGTCGGTGTTTATCCATGGATCCATTAAAATACATAGTACTTTCTCAGCATTTTCCATCTTTTATTCTCCCATTTTTACACTGATTAATAAATTTCTGCTACCTTCTAATTTGCTACAAAAGACACATTTCACATTCATGGTTTTCTGTGTTATCAAGGAGAGGACTAAAAAGCAAAGTTCCTTGACTGCATGTACACAGCATATATATGCATTCACGTCAGTGTCTGTGGGACAGGCAGTAGCTTAAACATCTTACTGTGGCTTTACAATTACTGCTTTCCTTTTTACAAACCAGGCTAGGTTCTGAGTGGCTGGTCACTGGATATCCTGACGCACACTCATGATGGTCACCTCAATGCAGCCTGAAATAACGGCAGCAAGAGCATTCTTTACTAAACTCTGTAGCTAGTCTCTTCCCCATCTGCTGTTAGCCAAAGCCGTCTTGCCTTCTCCATAACAAGACAGGATTGAAAACATCCTATTTCTCCTTCTCACTAGCAGACACAGTCATTAGAAACCAAAGGAGATAACCAGGCTTGCTCCAAAGCTCATGTACTGAAAGGTTGACCCCTGTTCAGCAGTGTTTAGAGGCTGACCTTGAGGAGGTGACTGGATCATGAGGGTTCTGGAGCTGTGAAAGGATTAGTCCATGCACTGACTCATAAGCACTTCGGATATCTGGGGTGGAGCCTCATTAGAAACAGCAGGCTACCGAAAGCCTGCCCTTGAAGGGGCTCCCCTCTTCTTTTTGCTTTCTGGCTGCCTTGTACACATAGCACCTCTACATGTTCCCAATCATGTTACAATAGGCTCAGAAAAAAATGAAGGCAAGTAACTGTGGACTGAAGCCTCTTAAATCATTAACAAAAATAAATGCATTCTTTTTAAAGTTGTTCTACTAAACTTGTTTGGTCATTGAAAAGAACTAGTGTGTGAACTTGATTTATATATTATTAAGTGGACCAGATTTCCTGCCTGGCAGAAGCAAGATGACATGATGTCAAAACAAATACAGCTGGGTTCCCTAGAGCCAAGGCAAAGGAAGGAAGACAGAAGCACCTGAACAGGAGAGAAAGAGAGCTCAAACGAGGTGGCAGAAGACCACTCCTCACACCGCCTGACCCCTGGACTCTACCCTTCCCTCTTTATTATGACTTGGCCTTCCCTTTTTAATCCAACTGTGATCTAGCCCTGTCTAGGCTAAAAGACAAGCCTCTAGCAGAGTTGGAATCAATTCTGTGTGTTTTTTACTACAAGTTGAGCTAAATTGAATACTTGAAAAGACTCAACTATATGTGCCATACATACAGTTTTTTTTATTTGATATATTCTTTATTTACATTTCAAATGATTTCCCCTTTCCTGGATCCCCCTCCCCGTAAGTTCATAAGCACTCTTCCCTTCCCCTGTTCCCCCACCCACCCCTTCCCACTTCCCTATTCTGGTATTCCCCTACACTGCTGCACTGAGCCTTTCCAGAACCAGGGGCCTCTCCTTCCTTCTTCTTGGACATCATTTGATACATGATCAAGTAGGCTTCATCCAAGGGATGCAGGGATGGTTCAATATACAGAAATCCATCAATGCAATCCACTACATAAACAAACTCAAAGAAAAAAAACCACATGATCATTTCATTAGATGGTGAAAAAACATTTGAAAAAATTCAGATCCTTTCATGCTAAAAGTCCTGGAAAGAACAGGAATTCAAGGCCCATGCCTAAATATAGTAAAAGCAATATACAGCAAACTGGTAGCCAACATCAAAGTAAATGGAGAGAAACTTGAAACAATCCCACTAAAATCAGGGACTAGACAAGGCTGCCCCCCTCCATATCTTTTCAATATAGTACTTGAGGTACTAGCTAGAGCAATTAGACAACATAAGGGGGTCAAAGGGATACAATCTGGAAAGGAAGAAGTCAAACTATCACAATTTGCAGATGAAATGATAGTATACTTAAGTGGCCCAAAAACTTCCTCCAGAGAACTCCTACAGCTGGTAAACAACTTCAGCAAAGTGGCTGGTTATAAAATCAACTCAAACAGGTTGATCAATGGAATAGAATTGAAGACCCAGAAATGAACCCACACACCTATGGTCTCTTGATCTTCGACAAAGGAGCTCAAAACATCCAGTGGAAAAAAGATAGTCTTTTCAACAAATGGTGCTGGTTCAATTGGAGGTCAGCATGCCGAAGAATGCAAATTGATCCATTGTTATCTCCTTGTACTAAGATCAACTCCAAGTGGATCAAGGACCTCCACATAAAGCCAGACACATTGAAACTAATAGAAAAGAAACTGGGGAAGACCCTTGAGGACATGGGCCCAGGGGGAAAGTTCCTGAACAGAACACCAATAGCTTATGCTCTAAGATCAAGAATTGACAAATGGAACCTCATAAAATTACAAAGTTTCTGTAAGGCAAAGGACACAGTCAAAAAGACAAAACTGCAACCAACAAATTGGGAAAATATCTTCACCAACCTTACATCTGACAGAGGGCTAATATCCAATATATACAAAGAACTCAAGAAGGTAGACCCCAGAAAGCCAAATAACCCTATTAAAAATGGGGTACAGAGCTATACATATAGTTTTTATTATTATTTTATTTTAATTACAAAGAAAACTAAGTGGATCTGACATGCATCATCTAAAACTAGAGAAAAAGAACAGAACCTGCTGACTTGGAAATGTCTCAAATAATTTTACTTTTTCTAAAAAAAAAATCTTTCTTAGAGATGGGCTGATATACACACTAATACTTCAGAATGGAGAAAACAACAAATATGAAATCTTGGTCTAATGATAAATCTCTGCTGCTCCAGGGCACTTTTAATAGCAAGAGAAAGAGCATAGGAAATGGTCTGGACTAGGAGAGATATGGTTTCCTAAAAAATTTACTTCCTTAACAACCTTGAGAATTAATATTTTTTATAAAGAACCATGAAAAATACTTAAGGATTCCATTAGACATAAATGAAAACTTATTTAAAGAATAGCAATTTTGTACTATGAATCATGGAGGGACCCACGGCTCTGGCCACATTTGTGGCACAGGAAGGACAACAGTGGGAGGATCGGCCCTTGGGGCTGAGGAGGTTTGATACCCCATGTAGCGGAATGCCATGGCAGGAAGATGACTGGGTGAGTGGGGAGCACCCTCACAGAGGCAGGGGGACAGGGGGGTGGAAGAGGCTGATTCCAAAGGGAAGACCTGGAAAGGGAAAAGCATTTGAAATGTAAATAAAGAAAATATCAAATAAAAAATATAAATAAGAAATGGCGAGAAAACTTCCTACACCACAGAAACAGTCGGTTAAATAGCATTCTTTATAGGATTCACATCAAGTATTAAAAGTGAACAGAGTCGCATCTTGTAGAGTGGAAAAACATGTATTTCCATTAAAAAAAACAAACCTGCCTACTTTAGTTAGTAGAAAGTTGGCACCAAAATTAGAAGGCCATCTGTGATACTTAAGTAGCAGCAATTTCATAATGGGCCAGAGTTCATGTGTCTTCCCCAGAGAAGAGGAGGGAGCCGATAGGTGGAGCCTCATTGCTCCTGATGGGAACCACGCTGATGGCACTGATGCAGTTACCCCTGTGTGCACCAGTTTATCCAGACAGCACACCATTTCCTATTACACTCCCTACACTTCCAAGTGATACATTACGCAATAGAAGGTTGATTGCTCCTTGATGGATATCATGCAAAAATTATGTTATCAATTTCCAGGATTGATATCCTTGCAAATCGATCAAGGCTAAGTAGTTGATCGGGTTGTGCAGGGAGGGAATCTCAGAATGAGGAGAGGGCAAAGCATGAAAACAAAACAGTGCTTTATGTTTGCAGTTTGTCATGAATGAAGAGATTCCATCTGGATGACAACACAGAACAAAGAAGTAGGATCTGTTCATTTATCCAGGGAAGTTCAGATTAGAGAAACGCCATACTAAAGAAATTTCTGTCTTAAAACAACAACAACAACAATAAAAAACAAGAAAGAACTCAGGTCTATTAAACAAGCACTATTCAATAACAATAATTTTGAATGGGTCATGCCAGCCTGGCAGATTACCTTGTAGTGTTTTATCACATATCTTTAAATTTTTGATGTAGTTGCTAAGATCAGAGAGGAAAGGAAGAAGATCTGGGGCAAACCAGTGAGTCCGAAGGCCATTTTACAAATCAGATGAAGTGCAGAAATCAGGACAATTTGAGCAAAGGCCAGGTACAGTCAAAAGCGGATTCTGGTCCATGAGTCAGGATTGTTAATTCCAAGTATAAGACAGTTACATGGCCCAGAGAGTTAGACCTTGAAAGTCTTCATCGAATCCCTCCCTTCAAGAGCACAAGGACCCTGTAGAAGAGGAGGCAGAAAGAGTGCAAAAGCCAGAGGGATTGGAGGACACCAAGAAAACAGGACCCTCTAATTCATGAGGATTGTAAGGTCTCACACAGGGACAGAGGGCTGAGGTGCTTATTTAGCATAACAAGGGATGTCTATCTGCAGGCACTCTCAGCACCCCTCAGCTCTGGCCTGTCACTGGGTCCTCATGGCTGCCATACTCCACCCCTACCCTGAACTTTCCAGCCCAGTGTCTGGGCTACCCTTTCCCAACTGCCCTACCCTATATAATCCAACCATTTTGGTTACTTGATCTTTTCATCTAATCTCTTGAACTGTCTCTCTCGGCCCCTCTTGGTTGGCAGCTGCTCTCCCCACAGCCTCACACCCACTCTGGACTCTCTCAAGAGTCCTGCCTCAGGCTATGCTCTCTTTTATCTACAACAAACATTCTCCTCTAGCACATCCAGGAGCAGTCACATCCTTTCCTTTCTATTTCTTATTTGTCATTCATCAATGTCCCAGAACTTTTATAAATTAGATCAAGCAGAGTCAAACACAAAGAGCTAGATATATGAGAGTCAAACAACTTAAAATCTAAAGAAGAGAGCAACGAGAGTAAAAAAAATCACATAAATAGTTACAGTTCACATGGATTAGAGATAATCGTCATAATGAGCCATACATTGTCTACTTGAGGAGAGCTTGCAAATGTATGGCAGTTTTATGGGAACAATTACTTCTTTTCAAGGACTGTAGACTCTGAAGTGCTCTTAGTTTTGTTTTGTTTTGTTTTTGTTTTTGTTTTTGTTTTTGTTTTTAAAAAGGTGTTCCTGAGCAGGTGTCAGGATTCCTAGTTTACTTCACTAGTTCAAAAAGGCTGATCCCATTCGCAAAGTGCTGGGTAAGCCCACCTCCAGCTTCATCTAGGAGGTTTAGAACCTACTAGCATGTGATTTACATGGTGAGTAAAAAGATTATTACTCCCTAGGAGTGCATGTCAACCTTTTAAACATTGGAGTGAAGGCAAAGGATATTTTATGGGATTGTAAAAAAATTTTAATAGTATCAAAAAGAAAGAAAAGGAAGGAGGAAAAAAGGTTGAAGAAAACCAAAGTATATAAATCAGTGATATAAACAGCATTTTAGTAATGAAACTAACAAAATCAACCAGAAAAACTCTGACAGCTGCAAAATGTTTTTCTTTGTACGAAGGCAGAACAATTAATTCACTAACTTATAGTTTATATTTTAACAGTTGCCCACTAAAGGCTCCGCTGTGAGTGAATACTACATGATTAGTTGTGCCTCAGTTTTCCTACAAGTACAATGGGCCTCAAAGCAATCCCTCCTGAGTTATGTAATACAGCTACTCCACAGAACCCTTAGAATAAAATCAGTTCACACTTGAGAGGAACTTTAAATGCTGCTTCGGATTTTACATAGCTTACATTATTAGATTCTGTGAAATTTATTCTAGGCTGAGGTGAGTTCTTCATAGGAGAAAAGCAAAGCAAAATGCCACTGTAAATACGCAGCTGTAACTGTAATGGTCTACTCACTTAAGTCAGTTGAAAGGTACTCTATCTCAGAAGAAACAGTCTGTACATGACTTTCTCTGTGCAGAATCAAGGCAGCCACATAGCTTCTGGGCACAACTAGGGGTGTAAGGCCAAGATGCACTAAGTGTCCATGGCAGCCAGAGGTCTCTCAACACAGCGCTTCCCACGGCAGCACTTCCACAGCGCCTCCAGGGGACAGATTAGTAAACTATTTCTAGAGCCTTATGTTCATTTCATCCATTTAATTATTGAGTCCATGCTACTGCACATATAATTTACTCTCAACACTTTAATTCTACATAAATAACCACATATTAAAAATGCAAATGAGAAGCAAAGATCATCATAAAATCCCAATGACTTCATGCAAAGCAGTCTGCGACCATTCCTCAGATACGGCTTCTATTTCACATTCATGCCAATTTTAGTGTAGATATTAGAGTGTGCAACTCAAAGGATAGAAAGCAAATTGCCAATTTCTGTGAAATGATGCTTTCAAGGTCAGGCTTCTGAAAGCATCAGAAATCACTTGCTGTGATGGGTTACACTCCCTTAAAACTGTGAGGTCTAAGACTATGAAATCAAAGCCTGTAATAAGTTTATGCCACTTCCATGTCAATAGTGTTTTAGTAACACATTTCACCATTGCTGAGATATTTATTCAAATTAAATATACATGACTATGACTTACATATGTGTCTACTATAAATTGCAATAAAGTTCATTGATTTTTCTACAGTAATGAAAAACTTAATAGTAAAAGCTCAGGGCTCCAATAAATTAGACTTTAATCCCAGGGGAAAATATTGATGCCAAGGAATTTTAGTTTATGATTTATAATAATGTTACTTAAGTGGCCCCAAATTTTATGTGGAAACTAAAGCTGTGTTTCACATTGCTGGTTATTCATTTTGTTTTCTGTTTGTTTTTGACACAGGGCTTCTACGTAGCCATGGATGTGCTGGAATTCACTATTTAGACCCAACCTGGCTCACAGAGATCTACCTGCCTCTGCCTCCTAAGAGCTGGGGCATGCCACTATGCCCAGTTGGCAATTTCATATACAGCATATTATTACAGAGCCTGATGATTTATATACCACAGAGATATTGAAAGGTGCAATCATATAACTAATAGTGGAAAGCTTTCTAGTAAATTGCATTCAGTTTGAAGAGGCACACGAGTCGACCACAAAACGTGACTGCTTAGTTCCAGGCATGGCCAGTTCTAAGAGCACTGTCTCCATCACTAAATTTTCTCCCCTAAGCTTTGGTGATTCTCCATTATTTCAAAGATAATTTAGAAGAAGAATGATTTAATCTTCCTCTCTTTTACATCCTGAATGTTGCATTGCTCAGGGCTGAGGAAAATGGAATAGCAAAGCAGTAGTTAGCAGTTAGGACAGCCCATGCCAGGGGCCAGATCAAACACAGTAAGTGAAGAATAGCAACTCTTCTAATCAAAAGAGTTCATAAGTCTACAACATTTTTTAAATTTACATTTTAAGGAAAGCTGCCTATGGTGCTTTGAATGAGAAGGGCACCCACAGGCCGGTATATTTGAATGCTTAGTGTCCAGTTGATGTAACTGTTTTAGAAGGATTAGGAGGCATGTCCTTGTTGGAGGAGGTGTGTCACTGGGGGTGGGCTCTCAAACCAGGCTCATTGTCACTTTCTCTGCTTCCTGCTTGTGGGTCAAAGGCAAACACTCAGATATTCCTCCAGTACAATGCCTGCCTGCCTGCCTGCTGCCATGCTCTCTGCCATGATAGTTGTGGACTCACCCTCTGAAACTACACAATCCCCAAATTCAATGTTTTCTTTTGTAGTTGCCTTGATTATGGTGTCCATTGGCAATGACAGAACAGTTACTAAGACACTGCTCCATAATTATATTATGAACTGATAATTATTTAAGTTTTCAATCTTTTTAAAATCCAATAGTTAGCATTCATAAGAAATTTCTGTATGTGTAAAGGTAACAGATCATAAAAAAAGAAACAAAATAATGAATCATATCAAAGAAAAACTCAGCTCTCTATGAAATATTCTTTTAAGTTCCAAAGCATTCACGAGTCTACCCTAGTGAGTCTCAGTACTATTATTGATCTAGTCTCTAGACTCTACTGTGTTTATCATTTCTATGCTGTAATTCAACATTTAATGATAGCCTGATTCAGTGCTCTGATTGTTTTATGTGGGTTAGTCTTATCTCAAGTAGAAGGTATTTAAAAAAAACAAAAACAGAAAAACAAAACAAACAGAAAAAAAACACACTTTGTTTTACATTTTAGATTGCCCTAGATCCATGTTGGCAGCCAGACAAGAATTCCTTCCACAGAACTGGCAATTTCAATAAAGCCTATCCCAGGCTTGGAATTACCAGGATATCTGACAGAGGACTAGTATTCAAAATTTATAAAGAACTCAAGAAGTTAGACACCAACAATCCAATGAGAAATTCTCAACAGAGGAAGTTAGAATGGCTAAAAAACACTTAAAGAAATGGTCAAAGTACTTAGTCATTAGAGAAATGCCAATTAAAATGACTCTGAGTTCCATTTTACGCCACTCAGAATGGATAAGAAATAAAAAAACTCAAGATGAGGATGTAGAGCAAGGGGAATACTCCTCCATTGCTGGTGGAAGCACAAACATGTACAACCACTTTGGAAATCAATTTGGTGGTTTCTCAGAAAGCTGAGAATAGCTTTAGTTCAAGACCCAGCTATACCTTGTGCATATACCCAAAAGATGCCCCATTATACCACAGGGACACTTGCTCAACTATGTTCATAACAGGCAGAAATTGGAAACAACTTAAATGTTCCTTAATCAAAGAATGGATAAACTATTCAGGCAATTGGATAGAATTTGAGAATATCATCTTGAGTAAAGTAACCCAGACCCAAAAGGACATGAATGGTATGTACCCACTTATAAGTGGGTATTAGTCATAAAATACAGGAAACCTATTCTACACTCCACAGACCCAAAGAGGCTAAACAAGAAGGAAGTCCCAAGCAAGGATGCTTGCATGTTATTTAGAAGGGTGAATAAAAAAGCTATAAGAGGCAGATGGAGAGAGGGAACTAGGAAGGAGGGAGAAATGGGGAGAAGAATGGGGGATTCAGGATCAGGTGTGGGGGAGGACAAGAGGGATGGCTAGATGGTCATGAAAATGAATGGAAATTTGCAACTGATGGGAATGAGGAGGTGGGGGCTTCTCCAGGATGAGACAGAGACCTGGGATAAGGGAGGCACCCAAGAATCAATGGGGGTGTCCCTAGCTATGATCACTACATCAGGGATATGGAACTTGAAGAGGCCACCTCCTTTAGCCAGGCAGGAACCCAGTGGAGTAACAGAGACACCAACCTACCCACAAAACTTTCAACCCAAAATTTATCCTGTCTATAAGAAATGGAGGCACATGGGATGGAGCAGAAACTGAGGGAATAACCAGCCGATGATGAGCCCAACTAGAGCACGGGCAAGCACCAATCTCTGATACCATTAATGAAATCCTGTTATACTTGCAGACAGGCATCTAGTGTGGCTGTTCTCTGAGAGGCTTTACCCAACATCTTACTCAGATAGATGCCGAGATCCGCACCCAAACATTGGATGAAACTTGGGGACTCTCATGAAGAGTTGGGAGAAGGACTGAGGGCCCTGAAGGGGATTGGGACTCCATAAAATCAACCTGGACCCTTGGGGGGCTCTCAGAAACCAAACCACCAACCAAAGAGTATCCCCTTCACCACTTCACATATGTAGCAGATGTGCAGTTCAGTCTCCATGTTGGTCCCAAACAACTGGGATGGAAGCTATTCCTAAAGCTGTTGCCTGTCTGTGGAATCTACCCTTCTAGCTGGGCTGTTTTGTTTGGCTTCAGTGGGAAAGGATGAGCCTGGACCCTCAGAGACTTGATGTGCCAAGGTGGAGGTATACCAAAGGGATATCCCCACCCTTTCAGAGAAGGGGAAGGAGGATGGGGCGTGGAGGGATTGGGGAAGGAGGAACCAGGAGAGGGGCAGCGATGGGGACATAACATGAATAAATAAATATAATTTTTAAAACGGGAAAAAACATGCAAAGTGAATGAGGAAAAACAAGTAGGCCTCAATCCTACACAGATAATTACAGGCAACTAAGGGATGCTGTCAGTGGAAGAAATCGTCTTCCCTAGAGTAGAGTACACCAAGTGGTTATCCAATACCAAATAGTCAGCCCTGAAAACATGCATACAAGTAACACTCTATAGGCCAAGCAAAAAGTATCTAGGAATATAATGTATATATACATACATATATGCATGTAACAACAATATATGCATGAAGTTAAAAGAGAGCAAGTAGGGGCACATAGGAGAGTTTGGAAGAGGAAAGTCAAGGGGAAAATGATGTGATTATATTATCTCAAAATAAGAAAATGATTAAAATATTCTTATAGATGCTGTTTGTATGGTATATCTTTTCCTATCCCTTTATATTTAAACTGTCCTTCTGAAGTTAACTTTTAGCAAAGAATTGGAACATTTTCATGTATACTCATCATAATTTTCTGTGACTTTGATTAGACCGTTCTGTTCCTTCATATTTTATCATTGTATTGAGCAGTTGGATTCAGACCTGCCATTTTATCTTTTTCCATATGCATCATATCTTTTTATTCCTCCATTTGAAGTATGTCTGCAGTCTAGCAGCTCAGATTTTTTTTTTAAATCCTGGCAACTAAGTTTCAGGCCTAGAAGTAAAAAAATGTAAAGGTAGAGACAGTGAGAACAAGAAACCCTGTGAAGAAAAAATCAGATAAACTGGTAGCTAAAAAGGAGAGGTCTCTATTTTCACAAGAAATTGTGGAGATGATGTTTCCTGAAGGGATTTAGTCTTAAAAGAAGGGGAAATTAATAGCAGGAGAGGGTAAATGTAGCCCTGCAAAGTCACTGGGGATGCCACAGACACTGGCCTGCATTAGCTTTTCCCAAAGGCAACTTTGGAGTTGGATCTTTAGGAAAATAGAAGGGAGAGTAAGAGTGTCAGAGCAGGCAGCAAACACAAAGGTATGCAGTGGAGAGAGACCGACTGTGTGACAAGATGGAGGGGACCTGAGGGAGAATAAGGTGAAGCGGATGAGAAAGGTCAGATGTGAGCTATGGGCGGCTAATCTCAGTGCCAGCGGAGGGAGTGCCTCGTGGGAGAAGGTCTCCATAGCCTGGAGTACACACATGCTCCTGCACCAGACAGAAAACATACAAATGTGTATGAAACTAATAAGCCACACTTCCTCATGTGTGAAAATACAACTCACCACCTGTTTTTAAAGGTCAACTAGGAGAAAAGGCCTTGTTTGCGTGACAGCTTAGAGTCATCAGCCCATTTTTTGTAGGTATTCCTCTTGTTTATGCCTTGCTACTCTCATAAATTTGAACTAAATGATAAACGATACCTAAATGTTAGTTTGTCAACCTGCCTAGACAACTGCATGGGAACAAAGACTACCACTTCAAGAATGGCCAACTGAGACTACAGTAGATGTGTGTAAAAATAGGCTTCAAATAGCTATACCTATTTCAAAGTGTTTTACTTACTATAGCTCAAAATGTTTTAATTATTTTTAAAAAGGTTTAAAATTAATAGTAAATTCAATGTGTCTGTTTTTCTATTTGTAAGTGACATAACAAACCCAGTGTGTCTGCTGATATAGTAGAGATACACTTTTACTGTCTTTGTATCCTCTTGGCATGGAGCATCAAAACATTCTAGCTTTATATCATATCTATGGCAAGTCTCCTGTTTTGTTAAATTAAAAGCTATACTTGGGTTAAGAAATCAATAAAAATGTTAATGCCTGCATGGCAGAAGCCCAGAAGACCCAAGAGACCAGTGCAGAGCATTTGCAAAGCAGAGTGTGGCCAATTTGGACTGCAAAGGTCCAGTTCTACCATTTCCCCAAGCTGTGAAATACCTTTTGAAAGCCACAAGGCTCTTCCAAATTAATCAGCTAGCCAAACCAAAAATAAAAGCAGTTTTACAAAGATCAAGTCTCATCATTTATGATTTTAAATGGTACATGCTGCCAGCGACTAAAACAGTCTCCATGCTTCAGTGAGATCCCCGTTCCAGCCCCATTCCAGTCCCAATGCCTTAAGTCCCAGCTTTTGGATTATTGGTGACAGATACACAATTAATTCCTAGGGCACATGCAATTCATTCTAAATATAGCTCCCTAAGCCTGCTCCATGATTTAAATATCATAGCCCTATTAATAGTCTACATACTATTTTGTTCCAACTGCAAAACCAAAAAGCTTAGATAATTGTACAGAATACATGCTGCAAACTTTAATTCTGGGACCTGAAACTAAAAAGGCTTTGTATTATTATACTTCAGAAATTAGTGTGAAAATGAAATACAGGCATTTTTACAAAGCATATATAGGTCTTACATACAAGTATTATGATGTAAATTTAAAATATCACATTTAATTCTAATGTATTTTATTTCATTAAAACATTTCAGAAAACAAAGGACTAAATTCTGAGTGTACTTGAAAACTAACCACCAAAACCCCTTAATCAACATGATGCCATATTTATTTGTAAATCAGGATGTCATGACTAACACCCACTTCTAACAGTGCTGTGACCTTTCCACAGCTCCACACTGGCTTGTTAAAGCTAGGGTTTTTTAAGAGAAAGCAAATAGGGAAAGAACCGGTGCAAGGCAGAAGGCTCCTTGAGGGAGCCGAGAGCATGAAAGGTCTCTGGCAGGCAATGATATAAAATGATGGACACTTTATGACTGAAAAGTAGATATTAATAAATACGCTGCAACAGTAAAAACTGAACCTAGGGTACCTCTGCAGTGCCAGTCACTGGAAATTCAGAAGCAACAAGTCTAAGTCCCTGCACAGTTCCATCATCTGACTAGCAATCAGGCAGGGACAGTATCAGTCTGGCTGGATACTACTTCTTGAAGGTAGTACCTGGTCCAACTTGTCCCTTCCAGGCCTGGAGTCCATCTACAGCTGCTCACCAGGTCTGGGCTAGTCTCACTGTAGCCAAGTGGGGCAGGCTGTACGGACCATTGTAAACTAGCCATTTAGGACGGCTTAGTGTTTATCTTGTGAGGGTGCTACAGTCCCTCCTCCCTGTGCCCATCTGTGAGTATGGACCCCTAGCTAAATCCTAGCCCACTTGACTAGAATGGAGACTGACCCTAGCTGCTAGGTGGAGTTTGTCTTTGGGTGGCACAGAACTTGTAGGGAGCACAAAGTTGCTACTTCTTGGCTATACAAATCCACTCTCCTGAGACTCCTGGGAGGCACTGTACTGCCAGCACTGGCCTGAGTGCACTGCTCTCCTTTGGATGATTTAATTAGAATCCTTCCTTCTCAGCTATGACACTGGCTGGCTTTTCTAGTTTTCTCAGGGAATTCTGCTTGTACAGCGCACAGGTGGGCCAGTGTGACATAAAGCAGAGCTATCACCTCTGATGTGATAATGGAGGCACTCATGAGCACTAGAAGGGCAGGAAGTGGTGACAACACTTCACAAATGGATTCTGTTAGATGGGGGATGTTGGAGACTTTGAGTTCATGAATATAAAACAAGAAAATAAGATGACAAAGAAGCTAGAGAGACTGGTGGATGGGCTGACCCAGATGACTTCCTAATAGACCACCAGTTGTTACTCCTGGCCACCCTGTGTCCCTGCCCTTTTCATAAGCATGTGTACTGTACTTCCATTTTAAGTCAAATATAAATGTATTGCATACAAATGACATCATTATGTAGTGCCATCACCGACAACCAAGGTCTCTCCTACATCCTGCCATCATCCCCAAATTAACTTCCAAGTTCAGAAATACTTTGCAAGGGTTAGACTCTGGCTTATGACATAGAAATGTGCATCAAAATTTAAATTAGCAAAAAGGTTTCCTTTTAATCTAATTCCATGCATTTTCTCCCCTCTCCCAACCCAAACATGATCTAAAATTTACTCAGGTTTACTGGAAGCTATAATGGCAAAACAGAAATCACATTTTGTCTCTGGAAAAAGCTAGAGTTTTAGCTGAATCATGTTTTCTTCCAATTATAAATCTTTAAAACTAATTTAGTTGTGCTTTTTTAAAACATTGCTGTAGAATAGTTTTTGATTTAATAAGATTATAACTAAAGAATAAGCTGGAACTAAGAGTTTGAGAAAAATCAGTCCTCTGTATTTGTGGCAGCTCTTGTAGCCCACTATGGCCTGACAAAATCAGAAGGTTCTTTGATCTAGGAAATGTAATGAACTGTCTTTAAAATTAGTTTGACTTTATAAATTAAGAAAGAGGAAAGTTCCTGAGAAAATGAAGTATGGATAGTAAAATCATGATGGAGAAAAATCAACACTAGCTCATAGTATGCAGGATAGAGCTCACATGCCGGTTCTCCAAGCCACACCATGGCTCAGGAAGCTCAACCCATCTCCCTTTGTCAGGGATGGTTGGGGTTGGACCATTTATACATTCAGGCCTTCATAAGCATTCCCTTCCTTATAAATAAACGTCTCAGCTCCAGGAAATAGGAGCTGCCGCCCACATTTCAGAGGTTAAACAACTGATCCTGGCAGGTAAGTTTATCTAGATCCCTGATGAGCTCCATGCGGAAGATGACTGGCTCCCCTGCAGTCCTCCCCGCATCTGATCACCTTCTAGGGGCTGCCCATCTGGCTCTAGCAACAGATGCTTGCCAAGCAGGAAGAAGGGCAAAGTATAGTGGGTTTCTTGCTCCTCTCCTGCAAGAAAGTAGAAAAGGGTCACCAGTAGAGGCTGCGTGCCCCTCCAGGTTCCTGGGGCTCCTGATCTCTGGTACCATCTGGTTTGTTTACCCTCCACACATATCTCCACCAACACTGCCATTCTGACTTCAGTTATGCCAGGAACCCTCTTACTGCCTGTGTGGTCTTAGGAGAACCTGTCTCAAAACACTAACTACCAATTTCTTAAAGGAGGAAAATAACTGCATTATGGGTTTTAGGAAGACAGGAAGGAAATAATAAAGGTGAAAACACAGAAAGGTTTGACTGCACTAAGACATGGTCCTGGTTTTCTTTCTATTGCTATGATAAAGGCCATGACCAAAAGCTACTTGGAGAGGAAAGGCTTTAGGCTTCCAGTTGATAGTTCACCATGAAGGGAACTCAGAAGCAGGAACTGAAGTAAAGATCATGTAGAAGGCTACTTACAGGCTTACTCAGCCTGCTGACTTATTCAGCTCAAGACGGCCCGTGTGTGGATGGCACCGTAAGAATGTACTACATCTCCCACCTTCAGTAACAATTCATCAAGAAAATGCCCCCTGGGCTGCCGACAGCCCAGTCGATGAGGCATTCTCTCAACTTAGGCTCCATCTTCCCAGATGACTCTAGACTATATTAAGTTGACAAAGAACTAATCAGCACAGATGTACAAGTTCTCAAGACACATCCAGCTGAATTAGCTATACAGTGAAAATGTAGTTCACTTGAAATCAGCATGCAAGCTAATCTTATGGGTATTAATGCCAGAATGACTGGTAAAGCTTTATGCTTTATTAGTAACATTTTACTTTTTTACAAAGTAAGTTTGTTTGTCAATAGACTCCAAGTCTGACCCCTACAGCAGAAGCTGTGCCAAGGGAACTCATCACCCCTTTCCAGAACACCTTGATGACTGCTGCTGGCTGCCTCTGACTTCAGGTTTGCTATCAGCAGTGTGACCAGCCCTGAGCACAGAATGAAGTAATGGTGCTGTTGTCTAGGCCTGTGGTTGAGTGTCAAGCAAAACAACACAAAAACATCACTAAAATCTTGATGTTCTGAATGTATGTGGTGTGACCAACACGGTTTACTTCCTCCTCCTCCTCTTTCCTCCTCCTCACCTATCTGTAAGTGTCTTGTCAGAGCCTGACCAGAGCTCTTCTACCCACACTTTCAGCAGTGAATCTCACATTCATACACCAGACAAGCATCATCGCACAGGGTGCTCCCACACCCACCCTGACGCCACATCTCTTTTCTTCCTTGGTATTTGTAGTCTGTCTTCAACACCTGGAACTCTTAGTGCCAGCACTATTAATTTTTATCACATGTACAAGGGAAAACTTGAATTATCTTTTAGTATATGGATACTTTCTCTTACAGATGGTGATGGAAGAGTATAAGGATATGCTATAGATCCACTATATCCAAAACAATTATCATATTTTCAAAAATTACAAAAAGTATAATATATACTTTTATGAAGATTTTAATTTAAAAGAAACAAATGAAATGAACTTTAGTAATTTAGCTATACCAAAATATAGACACCATCATTTCAACATGTACTCAACATAAAAAAATAGTTAGCTAATCTGCTTTCTTGTTTTATAGTAAGCCTCTGAAATCTGTCACTGTTTATATTAATAGCACATCTCAATTTTCTCCTTACAGACTAAGCTCCTGTCACTGCTCAACACATGCAGGGAGCCCATGGCTACCATGCCAGGTAGGTCAAGTCAGCATGACGGGCTTCTCAAGGGCAGGAATGTTCTAACTAAATTCCCAATCTCCCCTTGACATTTCTAGTATGACATTTTGCCTAAAGGAAGGGCCCGGCAAATGCTCCAGTACCTCAGGAGTAACTAGCAAAGAAAAATTATAGTTTATAAAAGTCAGTGGGCCAGTCTATGGTCTTTTCAAAGAAATAACACTTCTCTAAGTCTTACAACTTGAAGTCACAAATAGTTTTTAAAAATTTTTTAAAATGTAAAAAAAAAAAAAAATCATTGTTTTAAAAAATTCTATTACCTCAAATTACCCCAAAAGTCACACTGAGCACACAGAAAGCACAAAGTGAATGGGGGGGTGAGGGGGGGGGGACAGAGAGACCATGCAACAGAGCAGCAAAGTGACTTGAGATCTTTTATCAAAAACCAATCTCAGATCATAATAAAAGACCAGAAAGCACTGCTCGAAGCTACTCAGATGACTGCTCGTGTTTGATATTATATAAGAAGCTTAAGGTATTCTAAAATACAGCACTTATGGACGATTTAAAAACTAATGCAGTAATCAGGTGAGTTACCGAAATGATCCCTGTCTACTAACGAGGGCTAAGGGTCAACATGCAAGCAAGTGATGAGAAAATTCTACCCCATGTAAGAAATACCATTCCCTGCTACTTTTGTTTGACTAAAATTTTATTTATTCAACCTAGGAGAACTTCCATAAGACCCCATGACAAATTCATGGTGTGTGACTGCTAACAAATTACCTGTGTCTGGTTACTTGTGTCAGATTTTAATCATCAAAAATCTTTATGACACACACAGCTAACAGTGTCATTTACTAGGCTAATACTAGCCTAATACATTTACTAGATAAACAGTGATTTTTTTAAAATCACCATAACGGTAACAGTCAAGCATTTAAACTGGAGAAAAATAAGTGAATATATGTGAGTCAATTTTCATTACTTTTAAAGGGTATTTTTCAGTTTACAATCTGATTACTTCTCTCTGGAGACAACATTTGTCTCTTTAAATCTCATTTTTGAAACTGCTGACATGTTTTGAGTTTTATGTCTGATTTTTACACATTGCTCAGTCCTAAACACAGATCTTTGGGCTGCCACACAGCCACCAGAGAGGAGCTCTTGTTAATAAATGTCACATTTTCCAGCAATTAATAAAGTTGAAAAGATGACAAATTTTATATGGCTGGCAATCTGCCACTTGCTGAAACAGGCAGTTTCGTACCTTGAGATTTTCACTTACTTTGTAAACATTTATTGAGTATTTTGCTCTGTCCAATGCTGTAGCCCTAAGGTCACTGAGAGCTCAGACCAGCTTTGGCATTCATGATGGCCTGGACCTCTGGAGGCCTGTGTGTATTTCAACCACACCAGGAGGTCAGAAGTCCTAGATTTCCTCACACATTACTCAAGGACCAGAAGCCAAATAGATAACCTTAAAAAGTAAACTTAGAAGATTCACACAGAAATAAAATCACTTCTGTTTGTGCTGTAAATCCTACAACCAAGGGAGATATTAATTATTTAATAAAACCTTATTTTCCTTAAATTCCAGAATTTAAAATCAAGTAGTTACAAGCCTGTTAAGCAGAATCATTATGTGAAACAGAAATGAAGAAATAGTGAAAACTGCTAGAGGCTGTTGTTTTTACTCTTAGGATGATTAGAAATGTATTTCTTCCTTAAATATAACAGAATTGTAAAACTAATATACATATGTATTTCCCCAGTTTACTAAAAGCAAGAATTAATATCTGCCAGTGGAAGTTTACTACTTAAGGTTTGTATCTTAGGAATGAAATATCTTCTTCCATATATTCAAAACCCAAAGACAATAAAATGACTTCTGATAAAACAGTACCATAATCTTGACAATTTACCTAAATGCCTGAAAATAAATAGCTCCAGTGTTCTGACTAACAGTCTTTACCATATACAGAAAAACGCTGTGGCTAACCCCCACTGATGCACATCATTGCCAATGAAACGTGACTGTGACGTGGAACACAAACCTCAGGCATGGACCACATTAGTGCATCGTCAACATTAATTCAAGAACAAGAACCTGCTCTAATGACAGACATCCCAGGAATGTTTGAGGATACTTTTCTAGGTAGTGTATACCTTCCCAGTGTAAATTTTCAGCCACTATCCAAGTCCTCTTAGTTTAGTCACATCACTGTGGTTCTGTTGGTCTTGTGGTGAACATCTGGCTAGGTATTTGTCTGAAGCATTGTTCTAGAGACACTGACTCTCAGGCCACATTGCCCACTTTATCTCAGTCTACTTAAATCTCCTGTGAGCTATAGCCACAAATTATAGACTTTCCAGCTCAGTCATTTACAAACTCAAAGGAATGTGGGTTAGAGACTGGCTGAATCATGACAAAGCAAGCCATAAAGAAAGCCAAAATGTCTTTACAGCTGGAATATGTTTATCTGAGTAAGAGGGGTAAGACTAGAGGGAAGATCCACAGTGTTCTGTGATATATACTTCTCATTCTCAAGATAGGAAACTTTACATAGAAATACAATTCTGATGTGGAAAAACTGTGACTTGAAACAAAAGCTCACTAACTTCAAACTACTGCATTCATATTCCTATAAAATGCAATGTTATTTTTATTCTTAGAATTATCCTGCTCATATTTCTTCTTTAAAATATATTGGAATATCTAAAACCAATTACATAGTGATTCATTTCAACCAAAAGCAAATATTAGTATTTGCCAGTAGAGGAGTAATACCTGTCAGCAGGGCATTATTATTTAAATTTTCCATCTAGGAAAAAAAATCATCATACAAGGAGGAATGATTAAAGCCAGAGTTATATAGAGATAGAATTTTCCAGGAATACAATTCTGTTTCTTTTCTTTGTAAAAAGATATGTCTAATGTTCTGCAAGTTCCCCTTACCCCATGCCCTGGTGTTTTGGTAAGATTTCATGTAGCCCAAGTGGTCTGTGAACTCACTGTGCAGTCAAAGCCAGCCTTGACTCCTACTTTCATTTCTCAAGTGCTGGGATTACAGGCTTCTACTACTTCTAAATGAGAAAAACCTATAGAAGTAGAATAGCTCCTGTCCTTTGTGTAAATGGAAGGAGTAGACAGAAGCATGGGAGGGAAGAGAAAATTTAGCAATGGAAAAAGACCTGTCACTCCTCTTAAGGAGTCACACTCCACTAAGCTTGCAGTCTCCCAAGAACAGAAAAAAAAAAGAAGGACACAGTATCTAGATACTAAATGCTAAGTTAACCAGAATGGCTCAGGAACCAAAATGTCCTAGCTGAGTCTCTGATGCATTGTTTCTTGGTTAAAAATTCTTTTCTCAGAGATGTTCCTTTCTGCCTGGGCTGTGGGTTGCATTCTTGGTCATGTATGTTGCTGTACTAATAACAGGCACCATCCCACCCACAACGCACACAGACACACTCTACCATAGGAAAAGAGGACCCAGAGCCCAGGAGCTCTTGTAGAACTCTTAGCAGATACAGCACAGTTCCTAAAAGCTTGCGAAAGTAAAATAAGAAAGTATACAAGCTGAACGAAGCAAAGGGCACTTGGAGAACAGTACTTATAGCTCAGGTTCTATGTGGTATATGCAATGGCACCGGACAGGTATTTACAAACTGTTTTTCTAATGACCTGGGATTCTGGACACAAAGTACATGTATTCTCTGCTTCAGATATCCCTCTCTACCTGTACCACTTTCTAAAGATGAACCTATTAACCAGAAAACACAGTTTTATAAATGTATGCTCTGCCTACTCACAAAGGATCTGATGTGACTCATGGTTATACATTCATAAATCATACTTGAAGATGAAGAAAACATAATAGCCAAAGGAGCTTAGAAATAAAACACCACCATATTCCTAAAACAGCTAACTGCTACTGTTACATACTGAAGTCTTCTTAATAACATGGCCACAATGGCAGAGAACAGGGACTGACACTTTTAACTGTCCAGAAGAGTGCAGCACACACAAGTCCTTGTGGAGACTACCTGTCAGGATGTAACTTACCAAGTAGCTCTTGTATAGGTCACTAAAAATTAAAATAGATGGCAACACGCTTCTTTGGAAATGGAAGACATGAAAGTAATGAACTCAAGAATCATCTTGTCAGCCCTTATTAGGTGTTTAATCAGAAAATAAATGTGACCTATGGTACATATATCACAGCAGCAGCTGACTCTGAAGTGTCAGACAAATTCACCCAAAGGCTGATCATCCCAAAGGCACTAAGGGATGAATAATAATTAAACAAATTATTGGTGTACTTAAGTAAACATCCCCAAGAAAAAGTTCATCATACCCTAAAATTGCTATTCTTTTGAAAATCATCTTTCTTGGGCAAGAGATACTATCTACTAAAAGTTCTAAACTGCAGTTCTTAACCTATGGGCCTCACAGCCCTTTCTGGCTGAACAACCTTCACAGAAGTAACATATCAGATATCCTATTATGCATTTACATAACAATTCATAACAGTAGAAAAATTAGGTTATGAAGTAGCAACAGAAATAATTTTATGGTTGGGATCACCACACATGAGGAATTAACTGCATTAAACGATTGTTAACATTAGGAAGGTTGAGAACCACTGTTCTAAAATAAGAACTGAGTAAAAAAATCTCACATGAGTCTTTCTATGCCTTGGCAAAGAAAACTATGTTTCCTCACTAGCAACAAAACTTCTTAATGTGAACAGAGTCATTTGCAGTAAGTCTGCATCACTTCAGCCTGTCGCCAGGATTCTGGATCTGTTGCATGGACACAATGTCCTCTGGCACCTGGGCATGCTGGAGCTCTTTGGCAAGAAAACTAATGAGCTTTGTATATGATCTCATTCCCAAGAGCATCATAGCCACGAACATGTCTCTATGGTTGGATCATTTTTCTCCCTTTGGTGGCGATATCGAGTGTGATGGTTGAATAAGAATGTCCCCACAGTCCTGGGCATTTGCACACTTTGTCTGCAGTGGTGCTGTTTGGGAGGTTTAGAGGTCTTGTTTTGCTGAAGAAAGTATGTCACCAGAGGCAGGCTTTGAAATTCTCAAATTGCTGTTTCATGTTTGCAAAGTCTTGCCTTGCTGCTCCAGAAACCATACCTGCCTACCGCCATTCCTCCCCTCTGTGATGGTGATGGACTCTTATCCTTCTAGAACTAAAAGCCTATTACAAGTTGTCTTGCTCATGGACTTTTATCATAGCAACAGAGTCTAGACCCAAACTTGCTGACTAGTAAAAGACATGGAAGTAGGGAGCAGACCACCAGTTTCTTTGTGTCCTTGTTTTCCTGTGGAGGGAGCGGGAGTTGCAAAAGTGGTAGCTCACTATCACAAAACTATAACAGGGGTAAAAAGAGCGTTCAGATTGCTTTTTAACAAGACACCAAAGCAAACTGTGCTTACCAGGTTTGTTAACATTTATGACAATGGAGACTTCATGGATGGATATCACAAATAATTTTTAATGTTTTATAATCATTTGAATTACACTTTCAATGGGTCACCTTGAGAGACTCCTATTAAAAATAAAAAGGGTTATCATTTCTTCTATCATGCAATAAGGATACATGTTCCACTATGTTCATAGCAGCCTTATCTATAATAGCCAGAAGCTGGAAAGAACCCAGATGTCCCTCAATGGAGGAATGGATACAAAAAATGTGGCATATAGACACAGTGGAATACTATTCAGCCATTAGAAACAATAAATTCATGAAATTCTTAGAGAAATGGATGGAGCTGGAGAACATCATACTAAGTGAGGTAACCCAGTCTCAAAAGAACACTCATGGTATGCAGTCACTGATAAGTGGATATTAGCCTAGACTATTGGAACACCAAAGACACAATTCACATACCAAATGATGTCTGACAAGAAGAAAGGAGAGGACACTGGTGCTGGAAAGGATCAAAGCATCAGTGTAGGGGAATATAAGAACAGGGAAGAGGGAAGGGGTGGATGAGGGAGCAGGGGGAGGGAAAAGGGCATGTGGGACCTTTGGGGGGTGGAGAACCAGAAAAAGGGAAATGAATTGTAAATATAGAATATATCCAATAAAAAAAAGAAAGAAAAAAAAAGACCAAAGCCAACAACAACAACAACAACAACAAAGAGTGCTTTCTAAGTATAAAAAAAAAAAAAAAAAAAACAAAAAAACAAGGTTTGAGGTTTCCTAAAAACTGAAAAATCAGTTCTAAATAATATATTCTCTGAATAAGCTCTCAGTATAAACTTTGTGTGGATGTGCCTTCTCAAAGTTTAGATTTTTAAAATGAATCCTTGGGGCTTGGGAGATGGCTCAGTTGGTAAAGTGTAAAGTGCCTCACATGTAAGGGTCTGAGTTCAGCTCCCAGCACCCAGATTAAAAAGCCATCACAGTGCAACGTCCTTGTAACCCTACCTCTGGGGAGGCAGACAGACACGGGTCTCTGCAGTGGTCCCTAACAGCCACTGAGCTCTGTGCACCTGATGCTTTCCCAGCCCAAAGCGCCAAAACCACTCTGTCATCATCCCAAAACAAAGCAGTCAGATTTGTCCAGCAAGGTCCTAACTCTGGGAGTAATGTCTGTCCTGGTTTGCTTTTTATTGTTATGATAAAACATTCTGAAATATTCTGAGAAAAGGCAACTTGAAGAAGAAAGGGTTTATTTCATATTACAACTCTCAGATCACAACCCATCATTGAGGGTAAAAGTTCAAGACACAAGCTTGGATCAGGGAGTGAAGCTTATCATGGAGGAGTGGTGCTAACTCTCTAGCTTCCTCTCATTCAACTTGCTATTTTTTACAACCCAGGACCCCTACCCAGGGGTGACACTGCTCAGTGTGCCGCCTCCTACATCAATTATCAGAAAGAAAATGCCCTACAGACTTCACTACAGTCCAGTTGGGTGGAGGCATTTTCATAATGGAGGGTCCTTCTTCCCAGAAGACTAGCTGTGTCAAACTGACCAAAAACTTACCAGCACCACTAATATACAAGTTTCTTTCCAGAAAAGCTATCAAAAGTCAAAAGCTTCTCAAGTTACTTTTTTAAATTTTTTTAAATTTATTTTCTATATTCTTTGTTTACATTCCAAAGGCTTTCCCCCTTTCCCAGTTTCCCCTTCACCCTATGTCCCATAAGTCCTCTTCCGCCCCTCCATTCCCCAATCACCCCCCCCCCACCCCCCCCCCACCCCCACCACCTTTTTTCTGTTCTGGTACTCTCCTAAAAAACTGGATCCAGTCTTTTCAGGACCAGGGTCTTCTCCTTCCTTCTTGGGAATCTTTTCATTTGCTAATTATGCCTTGAGTATTCAGAGCTTCTGGGCTCATTAATATCCACTTATCAGTGATTGCATTTCATGTGTATTCTTTTGTGATTGGGTTAACTCACTTAGGATGATATTTTCCAGATCCAACCACTGCTATATTTTAATATATTCATGATTATGGCAATCTGCTACTTTTTCATAATTTACTAAGATGTACTGCGTAACATACATATATTGACTGTCTATCTATCTATCTATCTATCTATGCATGCATTTATTTATCATGCCATTTATTTTCCATGAAGGTAATTAATCCAAAAGAATATTTTCACTCTATCCATGAACTGTGTCATTATATATCTCCATCAGCCCATATAACCAAACTTAATGAAATGGCAATATGGCTCAGCAGCTAAGAGTATACTCTGCATAAACATAAGGAGATGGGTTCAAATCTCTACACATATATAAAATAAGAGGTATAATCACGTACACCTGTTACCTCAGCAATGTTGGGGTTATGGGGAACAGAAACAGAAGGATTGCAGGAGATTGTTGGGGACCAGCCAAGCTACAAGTCCAGTTATAGACTCTACCTCAAAGAAATAACAAGGAAATGTATAGAGTAAGACACTTCATGTCCTCCTGTTGTAAACATAATGCATGCATTATAAACATGAATGTGTACATGTGCACATACATGCTTCATATTACATTTACACACACATAACTCAACTACAAAGTACTTATTTTATTTTTTTACTTTTTTTTACTTTTTTTAGGATTTATTTATTATATGTAAGTACACTGTAGCTGTTTTCAGACACATCAGAAGAGGGCATCCAATCTCATTACAGATGGTTGTGAGCTACCATGTGGTTGCTGGGATTTGAACTCAGGACCTTGGGAAGAGCAGTCGGTGCTCTTAACTGCTGAGCCATCTCTCCAGCCTAGTACTTATTTTAATAAACATGCAGAACAATCTACATCAACTATAAACTATTCCCTACCACTTCTAATGAGTGACATCTACCCAATTCACTCATTTCTAGAAGCTATTTTAAAATCATTATAGTTATGATGCACTGTTACCATATGTTGGAAAAGATATTGCTTTAAATACTTGTGTGTTTATGTATAAGTATCTGTGTGGAAACACAACTGTTTATTTCTTACTACTACTTCTAGACATGTTTAAGAATAACAAGAGAGAGATTTAATATTTTGAAGACATTTTGCCTACATCCACTTATTCACTACAGTATTTTTTTTACTAATAAAGACCACAATTATTTATGTGTCAGTTGATTTCTAGGTTTTTTTTCCAAGCAGTTTTACCTGCTTTGACTTCATAACATTTCAATGTCATGGCACAAAATATTTACAATATCAAGTTTTACCAGCAGCATACAATGCCACAGGACAAAGGGAGGATTATGAAAATCACTTTCTCCTCTAATGATTTATGACTTACTAATACTGGAGAAGTATGGCAGCACAAACTCAAACATGAAAGAACTGACACGGTGATCCTTGCCCAGTGTATGGAATGGGAGGGCATGTCCATGTATGGGAAGGGCTCTGCATCATGAGAAACAAGACACTGCATTGCTGGTACTATAACCATGCCTCACTCTTAGCTATCATCAACTGAGTGGAGAACATGCAGGCCTCTAAGGCCATCTGGCACCAATGCTCAGAAACTCCACTACACTATGGCATGAGATACTCTGTGGTAGTAGGTGTCTTTCTGTCTCCACTGAAACAAGGTGGCATGTTCTTCAATAGTAAAGCTTTCTGTTAGAAACTGTTTTCTTCTGGCTTGATTCCTTAAATGCCAGGCCTGGTACATACTATCTACACAAGTGTCTAATGCTTTGTTGAAATGGATAATTACAGGTTGAAACTTCCTATCTCATATTTTCTTAACTTGGTAAGTGCTCAAACTTTAAAATAAATAACCACTCAGTACCTGTGGGAATTTGGTCTACTGCCCTCACAGGAGACAGAAAGTACAGTTAAAAATAAGACTATGATGTACGTGAAGACATAGTAGAAAATGAAAAAGCTTCAATAAAGGTGAATTCTATGTATTAGTTATTCATCCACATATAACATATAATCTAGTAAAGTACAGAGACAGAGTATGTGTCATTAACTCAGAGAGACATTTCTGGTCCTCAAAGCTGTTTATGATTTACCATGAGTGACACAGACAATCCCAATTAGGAGGACCTCTAAAACTAAGGCAGTGGTGGTGCATGTCTTTAATCCCAGCACTTTGGAGGCAGAGGCAAGCAGATTTCTGAGTTGTAGGCCAGCCTGGTCTACATAGTGAGTTCCAGGAGGGCTATACAGAGAAACCCTGTCTTGAAAAACCAAAACCAATAAATAAATAAATAAATAAATAAATAAATAAATCCAACAACTAGGAATTAAAGAGATAAGCAGAGGTGAAGAGGTGAGTGGGGAGCAGTAAGGAAGTAAGTCTTTTGAGGTAGACCTGATAGGTCTAGGAGCTGAAACCAATGTCAAAGGAAAGAAGGCTGAGTACAGTGGTATTGTCTCATGTCACTCAGGAAGTATCATGAGAGAGCAGGGCGCCTGAGGAACCAAGAGAAGAAGCGTCAGAAGGCCAGGCAAAGTGAGGAGGACCAAGGTGATGGCCTAGGGCTGGAAAAGGTGATCTAAGTCAGTACACAACTTATAAAGGGTAGCAGGTGGGTTGACTTACAGGAGGCATCTCGACTGTTGGTGAAGTCACTAGCAAAGCGGCTGGCAGTCACAGTAAGTAGAAAACAATAGTGGCTTGCTGAGGGAAAGAAATCTGATGGACTAGTGTCACAGAGAGGATGATTTTCCTTTTACCCAAAGATCCCAGGTCCTTAAACTAGAATAGACATTGTGATGGGGCATTTGAAAAGTTCTTGTCCGAAGGTGGGACAGTGTTGACAGTCACGATAGAGATGAGCCCAACAGTGGAGCAGATCTATGAAGAACAGCCATATAATGTCAACAGCACAGGGAGAGGAGCCGAGAGCAAACTTGAAAATATGTCACAAAGAATTGTACAGATAACATGAGGAAACGCATCTCATAGAGGCCATGGTCAACATTAGTGTCACAGAAAAGCCAAATCTGGCAAGAAATATTAAGCAAGAGGTCTTTGAATTTTGTAACACAAAAATGAAAAGAAACAGTAAAGCATGAAGAGTTGCTTAGAGTACAGAGAGTAAGAGCCAGGAGGCACAGGATATTATGATGGAAAGTTGAATTCAGAGAAAGTGACCAAAGCCCCGGGGCTAGGGTGACACCCATGGAAACAAGGGAAGGATGATCGCTGGGGCAAAGTTGCTGCAGCTTTTCTCTGCCTCTTGTTGGGAAGCTGAAAGGTAAGATGAAGCCACTGAAGATGGTCCGAAGTGCTAAAGCAGAAAGAAGGTACTGGCTGGCATTGGTTGTGGAAAACAGAGAAGAGATTTCTTTCTTTTTTTTTTTTCATTTTTTTATTCTATATTTTTGTTTACATTCCAAAGGCTTTCCCCTTTCCCAGTCTCCCCCCTATACGTCCCATAAGTCCCCCCCACACACACAACTAGTCCCCAATCACCCCCCCCCACCACCACCATTTCTCTGTTCTGGTACTCTCCTACAAAACTAGATCCAATCTTTTCAGGCCCAGGGTCCTCTTCTTTCTTCTTCTTGGGAATCATTTGACTTGCTAATTTCTAATCCCCTTAAAGAAGGTGGAGAACCAGAGATCAGGTCTGCAACAGCCATAAAATCTACAGAACTAAAGGGAAGGGCAAAGCTAACAAACAGTAACCTCAGCTGTCAGTTCCAAAATCCTGGCTTGCATCACTCCTGGTACAGGTGTGCAATGAAACAAATATGTATGGAAAACAAGTATCAGCTTTGATCTGAGAGGCACAGAGCTGAGGAAGACAGGGAACCATGAGTTTCCCAATGATGAAAAGGAAAATTCTAAAAGTTCCTCAATGTGACTTTGTTTTTTATGTAGAAGAATGTGACAGCTATTGTAGGCTAGTATTTTTCCTCCTCCTCTTCCCCCATGCTCCCTGATCTGTGTATCAATTCAAAACGGTTGCTCACTTGAATTTTGTGGCAGTGGTCTAGAGAAAACAATGGCGCTGAGCAGTGGTGGCCCATGCCTCTAGTCCCAGCACTCGAGGGGCAGAGGTAGATGGATCTCTATGAGGCCAGCCTGGTCTACAGAGTGAGCTCCAGGACAGTCAGGGCACACAGAGAAAACCTGTCTCGAAAAACAAGAGAGAGAGAGAGAGAGAGAGAGAGAGAGAGAGAGAGAGAGACTGCTTTAACATATTTTGCTATATATTTATATATATATATATATTTAACATATTTGCTAAGTTGAGGGAATAAATTGAAAGACTTGTTTTTGTTTTTAATTTGCTTTGTTATAGCCTTATTGTAAATGTTACCCACATCATACCTCTGAAGGAAAGGCTGTAAAGTCCTGTCAAGTACAGGTGTTGGGTTCTAGGAAAGTGATGCGATGACCTACTTCTCATCAAGGGCTACACTTTACATTCTCTGTGTGTGTGTGTGTGTGTGTGTGTGTGTGTGTGTGTGTGTGTTGGTTTAACTTATTTGCTAAGTTTAAAGGAATAAATTGAAGGACTTGTTTTTTGTTTATACTTTTAATTTGCTTTATTATAGCTTTGTTATAAATGTTGCTCACATTTACTGTACACAAAGTACATTTTGAGATATCAGAAACAAAATACAGAAACATGAGAACACTTAGCATATAATTTGAATTGATGTGACATTTCTACAAACATTGTTTTTTTTTTAAAAAAAAAAAACCTAGCCTTGTAATTATGAATAATTAATGCTCTGGTGCACATCCTTAGCTTAGCTCGGCTCTTAGTGTTTTATGGTAACTACAAATTTTAAAGAAGGGATAACAGGAAGAAGGTTCAACCATATAAATCCTACTGAGTGGAATTATCAGTACATTGTATGAAAATGAAAACTCAACTCAAATTTTCAGTATTTGTGCTAGATCTTCTAATGTTTTAGGATATGTATCACCTATTATAATTAATTTTTTCTAAAACCTATTTCTATGTCTTCTATGAAAGATATAATTGTTTAAATCCTATCAATTTCCCCTCAGAATTTGCACTAGTGTTCCTAACTTTCATTTTGTGAATTACCTTCTTACACATTATGCATCATTTTCCAGATAAAGTTCAGTGACACTAACATCAGTTTGTTGACATCAAGAACTATAGCATTCCTGGGCATATACACAGAAGATTCTCCAACATGTAATAACTCCAACATGCTCTACTATATTCATAGCAGCCTTATTTATAATAGCCAGAAGCTGGAAAGAACTCAGATGTCCTCAAGAGTAGAATGGATTCAGAAAATTTGGTACATTTATACAATGTACAATCAGCTATTAAAAACAATGAATTTATGAAATTCTTAGGCCAATGGATGGAACTAGAAAATATCATCCTGAGTGAGGTAACCCAATCACAAAAGAACACACACATGGTTGATAAGTGGATATTAGCCCAAAATTCTGAATACCCAAGATACAATTCACAGATCTTATGAAGCTCAAGAAGAAGGAAGACCAAAGTGTGGACACTTTGGTACTTCTTAGGAGGGGGATCAAAATACCCATGGCTCACAGCCAACCAATGGACTGAGCATAGGGTCCCAATGGAGGAGCTAGAGAAAGGACCCAAGGAGCTGAAGAGGTTTGCAGCCCCATAGGAGGAACAACAATATGAACCAACCAGTACCCCCAAAGTTCCCAGGGACTAAACCACCAACCAAAGAGTACACATGGAGAGACCCATGGCTCCAGCTACATAAGTAGCAGAGGATGGCCTTTTCAGACATCAATGAGAGGAGAGGCCATCGGTCCTGTGAAGGCTCGATGCCCCAGTGTAGGGGAATGCCAGGTCAGGAAAGTGGGAGTTGAGGGGTGAGCAGGGAAAGGGGGGTGGAATAAGGGGTTTTCGGAAGGGAAAGAGGAAAGGGGATATCATTTGAAATGTAAATAAAGCAAATATCTAATAAAAAGTAAAAAAGAAGTACTTAGTGCCAAATACTTGACTTCTATCAAATTAATTACTATGATATAAGAACATCAATTAAAATGTTGTCAACGATTTATATCTGTGAATAAGAAGAATTTAAAAGATATAAAGTGCTATTTAGCACTGTCCACCTTTTCTTTACTGCAAATAATGCAGAAGCTGTCAGGATGGCTCAGCAGATACTGAACCATTTGCCTGATCACTTGAGTTCAATCCTTGCAACCTACAGAAAGGAGAGAACCAACTCCACAAAGCTCTCCTGACTTCAGCACATACCATGGCAGTGAGCAGCCCTCCCCAATACACAAACATCAGACATATGCATACAAGACTACAAGAAATGATGGTGGTGATAGTGATGCAGGGCTAGAGAGATGGCACAGTGGTTTATAGCAATGACTGCTCTTCCAGAAGACATGGCTTAAATTCCCAGCACCTACTTAGTGGTTAACCATCTCTAACCCAGTTCCAAGGGATTCTATGTTCGTTTTCTGGTATCTGCAGGCACAGCAAGCTCAGGGTGGACATACATGTAGCCAAAGTTTCCATAAATGTAAGGTAAATGAAACTAAAAAAATTAATTAAAAAAAAAGATAATGAAACCTTTTAAAAAAGCAGAAAAGCAGCGCTGATCATGCTTGCATTTTCTTGAGTCATATTCCTAAAAGTGGTTGGGAAGGGTTCATTAATTAAAAATCAAGAAATTAATTTTTCCCTCCCCCATTTCTCCTCCCCTATTTCTCCACCCTATTTCTCCTCCCTTGGAAGACCCCTGCTACACTTCTCCAGGACCCTAACTAGTAACCTAACCTCTGTGGTTATTTGGACTGAAGCAGACCTAATTAAAGATTAAAAGCTAACTACTACATGGAAGAAAATATGCAATGTTTGCCTTTTGTGGTCTCAGTTACCTCACTGATGATAATGATTTCCACCTCTATCCAGTTACCAGCAAATTCCATAATTTCACTTCTTAACAGCTAAATGATACTCCATTGTGTAAATGAAGCACATTTTCATTATCTATTTAGTCAGCTGAAGGAAATCTAAGCTACTTGGAATTCCTGGCTGCTATGCACACAGCAGCCATGACTGAGCATGAGCTAGTGTCTTTGTGGTCAGATGCAGAGCCCTTTGGGTACATGTCCAAGAGTGCTACAGCTGGATCTTGAGGTTGATCTATGTTCAGTTTTTGGAGGAACTCTGATTACCTCACTGATTTCCATAGTGGCTATACCAGCTTACACTCCCATCAGCAGTGTGGAAGTGTTCCCCTTCCCCTGTCCTCTCACCAAAGTATTTCTCACCTGTTTCAGCCTCATCCCTAGAGAGCTCTTTGTTCAGTTTTATATGTGCTTTTAAACTGGGTTACTTATTTTCTTGATGTTTAGATTTTTTTTTAGTTATTTATACATTCTTGATACTAATACTCTGTCAGACGTATAATTAGCTTCTGAATCTGTGAGCTACCATTTTACCTGAATAATGTCATCCTTTGCTGTACAGAAGCTTTTCAGCTATCTGAAGTCACATTTATTAATTGTTATTCTTCATGCCTGTTCTATCAGCATGCAGTTCTGACAGTTCTTTCCTGTGCCAATGAGTTCAAGTGAATTCCCTAAAAGCCATATGAAACCTAACTCTCTATAGAGGCCCCCTAAATATACACATATATAAAAAGAATTGAAATGAAGCCAGCATAGAATAGTGGAGACAATGCCCCAACTAGACACGTTATGTTATCAAATAAGACACCCAGTGCCAGAAATGGGTTACATTTCACAGACTCATTAGCGAAAAGGCCCTGTGGACACACCCAAATATTACTGGCAGTTGATAACAGCAGAGCTGAGAAATAAAACTAAAGTCTGGAAATCTGCAAGGATAAATAAACAATAAAAGAGATCGAACAGAATTATTGCTTTTAAAATTCAGATAATAAACAATAATATTATTCTGAATAAATTTAATCAACATAAAACTCTTTTCCAGGAAAACATAATTATCAGTGATGGTAAAATGTGTCATTGGATAGATGCATTTGCTACCAAGCTGAAGACCGGAGTTCAATACCTTAGACTGACTCAGTGGAAGGAAAGAACCAACGTCAAGTTGTCTTCTGATCTTTGGCAAGCACACATGCGCACGCGTGCGCGCGCACACACACACACACACACACACACACACAAATTTGTAATGAAATCCACTTTAAAACTCACAAATATCTTCTAATGAACATTATCAAACTTAGTTCAATAAGAACACCATTTGATAGACAGCCCAGAAAATCATTTAAATAATTCTGAAATATCTACCCTTTTAAAGGCACATTGGCAAGGTCATCTTAGGATAATTATGCCAAAATTTTCCAAAAAAAAAAAATATGTAACTTCTATTCTTCTATTCTGTATAAATAATATAGGGACATACAAAAAGTAGAAAAGCACCCAGCATCTTTTATGAGTCTAGCATAATTTCTCAAATACCACTCTCTACAGTCTAGACAGAAGTCATTAGTTGTGGGTAGAAAAGAGACTGTCTGGTATTCATGGTTTATCATAGCCCTGATATATAAGCCAAACAATGATGAAATAACAACAACAAAATCAATCACCTGCAGCTGGGAACTAATATTCAAAGAGTTTGAAATAAAATACTGGCCAATCAATGTATCAAGCACAGCATAGTTTATTCTGTATTATAACTGATTTTACATGAGAAAAATCTATGAGGGCAACTAATACATCATCATGTTCAAAGAGAAAAAAACTATAGGCTGCTAGCCATTGTAGAAAATGTGAAAAATTTTTATACACATTCAGGCCTTAAACTAGGAAAAAAATAGGTGTTTTCTTTGTTCGTCACTATCAGCTACTCAATGACTCATGAGCCATTTTGTGAAAGTAATAAAAAGAATTCTACTATTGATATCATATTAGCCAATTAACCTCCAAAATAACTTTCTCCCAACAAGTTTTAAGAAATGAATGTTTACTTAAAATTTTTCATTAGACTTATTCATTTCATATGTACATGTTTATCCTGCATGTATGTATGCGTGCCACATAAATGCTTGGTACCCATGAAGGTCAGAAGTGAGCATCAGATCCCCTAAAACTAAAGTTACAAATGGTTGTGAACATCTATGTAAGTGATGGGATTCAAACTAAGGTCCTCTGAAACATCAAGGAATGCTCTTAACCTCTGGGCCATCTCTCCAGACCAGGAAATAAATTTTTATAACTAGAAAACCATTCATAGTCAGAAACAAAGTTTTGATTTGAATTTCTTAAAAGCAAAGAGTCTAAAGGCTTTCTGAGGAAAAGCAAGGAGAAAATAATTAAAATCTTGCCAATTACTGAAGTAATAAACACTTTTGTGGCAAACATTTGCACTCACTAATTAAGTTAATTAACAGAGGGAGGAATTTATTGAAAGTGAAAGAAGGAAATAAAACTCACAACTAGTTGAAAGCGCGCGTGCGTGTGCGCACACACACATACACACACAATACTGATACACTGTGTGGCATATAAGTTGATAAAAGTATTGTGATGAAAAGTAGAACAAGAGATGGGAAGACAAGTGTTGCTTTGTGTGTGTGTGTGTGTGTGTGTGTATACACACATATAATGTATGTGTGTGTATATATATATATATATATATACACACATACATACATACACACATAACTAATCTGTCGTTTTTGCTTATTGTTGCTATAATAAACACCATGACCAAAAGCAACTTGGGGAGGAAAGAGTTTAATTTTACTTTATAACTCACCATCAACCACAGTCCATTATCAAAACAGGAAGAGCAGAAAGAGAAGCCAGAAATTGGGAGGCAGGAACTGAAACAGATCCTGGAAAGTGCTGCTTACTGGCTTGCTCCCCAAGGCTAGCTCAGCCTGCTTTCTTATACAATCTAAGATCACCAGTGCAGGTAGCACTGCTCACAGTGGTCTGAGCCCTCCAACACCAATTATTAATCAAGAAAATATCTCCACAGGCTTGCCTCCAGGTCAATGTGGTAGAGCAGTGATTCTCAACCTTCCACATGCTGCAGCCTTTAATCACTTCTTCATGTTGTGATGACCCCCAACAATAAAATTATTTTCTTTGCTACTTCATTACTATACTTTTGCTGCTGTAATGAATTACAATCCATACAAATATCTGTGGGTTTGGATGCTATTAGGCAACCCCTGTGAAAGGTTCATTTGAATTCCCCAATGGGGTTGCAACCCCTAGGTTGAAAACTGCTGTGACAGAGGGATTTTCTCAACTGAGGTTTATGCTTCAAAGACTAACTTGTTCCTAATTAACAACAGCCACAACAACAAAACCCCTAACACATCGATCTCTTGTCAATTTGACACATAACTACACAACTACTAAACTATATTTTTTCTTTCTTGTTTATTCTTTTTGCACTTCATTGACATAACACTTAATGTTAATATTGTAACACTAAAAGTGTGTAACTTTAAAATAGTCACTCACACAACATAAACTATAACCTTTCCTTTCTTATTTACTCCTAATTAATATCTAATGTTAATATCATATTTAAAAATGTAACTTTAAGAGTCCTATAGTAACTTTTAAAAAAATCACTCTAAAAATCAGAATCTTTAAAATATCTAGCATATTTTTAAAAGTATTTTTTGAAATTAAAATATAACCACACCATTTTCCCTCTTCCCTTTCTCCCTCCATACTTTCCAGTGTTACTCTCCCCACTCTACTTTTTCTTAAATCCATTGCCTGAATTTCTTTGTTTCCAATGTCTCTTTGAAGTTCAAAGTTTCTCTACACTATTCCAAGTATCATAACTGTGGGCTCCTGCTAAATAAAAAAAGCAAGCTAAACACTTTTTTACTCCATGAGGGGGAAAGAATCAGGGCACAGTCACAATCGCAGTGGCAAAGTCTCACAGAGAATACAGTTTCTGGTAAGGGTGTAACTTAAGGATGAACCTAAGAACCTCAGGGATCTGTTCAAGGCAAGGAGCACGGGTAAGCACAAGCAGCACAACTATTAAACTATAACCTTTCCTTTCTTATTTATTCCCAATTAATGCCTGGAATAGGAACATCAAGAGTAGCTGAGCATACTGAGGTGGAGAGACTAGTAGGAGAAAAGAATGAAGGTAATGAATGACCAGATCATGTAATGACTCATGGGCCACAGTCTGAATTTCATCTTTTGTTTGCCATGGCTGAGTTGAGGCAAAAGAGTAATATCATCTGACTCATGCCACATCAGAAAAATAAACCAGAGATGGTGCTGGTCTGGACATGTGACAGAAGTGAAGGGTGACAAGATATAGTCGGATGTGGACATACCTGAAAGGATGCTGACAGCCCTTACTAATGGGCTAGATAGACCGCATGAGAGAGAAAGAAGTGGCTATGTTGGCTTGTTCAGGCTGTGGTAAGTAGACAAGGTGACCTAAACAGTAGTGTAGTGTAAGTGCCTTATGGAGGTGACTCTCCATACAACCCATACAACAACATCATATAATGTCAGAATTGTCATCTTCATCGGGAGATCAGGAAGCCCCAGCTTGACAAGGTGTTACAACTTGTCCAAGGTCACATGGGCAATTAACTGTAATAAAAGGAATTTCAACTAGAATATTCTGACTCCAGTAGTCAAGCCCAGAACTGACTGCATGGCTTCCAGAGAAAGCCAGAAGCTGCAGGCAGAAAATCACAATCAGAATCAAAACCCACCCTGAGTATGAAACCCAATATTTATTCAGAGTTCTCTGGAACAGATCTTAACTAGAAAGTTATTTTTTATAATGCTAAAATAACAGAGATATCTATGTATCATTTGTTAGAAAATTATGGAATATCCTTATAATAAAGCACTATAAAACCATTAAGACACCGCTGTGAAGCCACATTTACTATGTGCATATATATCTGTTAGACTGCTTTTTAAAGCACATAAATAAACTTTTAGAATATTCTGTTAAAATTATATAAAACACATGTTATAAATATGTAATTTATAAATATATACTATATTAATTTAAATGTTTACATATACACACAAAGGATAGCTAAAATATAACCTTCACAAAATCTGAAAAAATAATGCTTTTGCCAAGCCATATTTTTAATTTAATTTCTATGTAATTTTTTTCAAACTCCTCTAATATTCAGGGCTTCTAGGTTTGGCTGGCATTCAAAACCTCTTTTTAGGTACTCCTTGCAAATGGCAGGGACTGCACCCAAATCACCTCACAATGTCATTGTCAATGCTGGGGTGTTAAAGCTGGTTCAGAGAAAAACTTCTGACAGTTAATAACTTGAGAAAGTTAAGATAGAATCAGCTTTTTCACCCATGAGGTGCCTGACCTCAAGAAATTCAAGGATATCATAGAGCTGGGATTTTTAATAGCATCACACCTTTCAAGAATGCCGTTTGTGTCAAAGTGCCAGAGTTGCAGAGTAATGGAGAAATGGCTCAGTAATTAGAAGCACTTGCTTCTTCTTAGGACTTGGTTTCCATTCTGGCACCCTCTTCTGTCACCCACCGATATCAGGAACACACATAGCACACACATGTAGATCCACATGCAGGCAAAGCACTCATACACATAAAATAAATAAATCATTTCTAATGTCAATATTATAAAATAAAGCACTCGTAATAAAGCTTGAAAACACGAGGCAGCATGACAGAGGATATGAAAAAGAAAGCAGAAAAAGATGTGTAAGAGTGAGCCAACTAAAAAGCAGTTACAGCACCACACTTGGTCTTGACTGACTCTTGTAGCTGGACAGAAAACTGAGTTCACTGCTCTAGGCTACACCCTATGAGAGACTGCACAATCCCTTGAAGACTGCTATCAATTAATATATGGTCTGGAGCACCAAGAACTAATTCTCTTTCTTTCATTAAGTGGTGGTAGCCAAAAAGAGAAGTCACTTTACAGCTTATTCCCATTCAATGGTGTTTAATTCTTCGCTTTTAGGGAAATGAGTTAGGTGATAAGATGGAAGGAAAAATATACAAAGATGGTGAAGATAAGCAAGGCAATACAATTCTGGAACTGAGTTTGAAAAAGAAAACAGAACAACTCAGAAGACTGGGAAAACAGGCTGGGTCATGCCTGGCTCCCTGCAAAGACAAGGAAGGCAACAAGGAACTGGGGACCATGGTAACATGCTCTAAGACCACCAGTGAGAACGGGAGGACAGGAAAACATCCCTCCTTTCAGGTTGCCTCTGGACCTTCAGCAGGAAAATATAATCAGCAGGAACTTTCCCCTACCACACCTTCATTCTAGCCTCCCCGGATCTGAAGATCATTTATACAGTCTGATGTGGGCAACACTCAGTCTTGAAATGAGAGAGAGCGGTGGCCGTAAACACCTACAGGCCCTGTAACTGTATTCACCAGTACACTTGGACATGAGGGAACAGCTGCTCTCCTTGGCTGATTCTTCCAGGGACTTCTTTTTCAGTACTCAACTACAGGAATCCACTAATGCTCACAGCAACTGCACTATTTCCACTCACCTGTGATTCTTCAAGGATAGGCAGATTCCTTTTCACAAGCTCTTCACTGACTATATTTGATTAAGCAAAGTGTTAAGAATGGCCTTGTTTGGGATCTGGAGAGATGGCTCAGTGGTTAAGAGCACTGGCTGCTCTTCCAGAGGTCCTGTGTTCAACTCCCAGCAACCACATGGTGGCTCACAACCATCTGTAATGGGATCTGATGCCCTTTGTGGTGTGTCTGGAGACAGATACAGTGTACTCATACATGAAATTAAAAAAAAAAACTTTAAAAATAAGGAATGGCCCTGCTTTTAACCTAGTCCTGGAAGCCTCTAAACCTTACAGTCTTATCTAGGTCTACAATGTTTTGAGCCTCTGAGACTTACTGCTGAATAAGCTCACCCTTTCTAGTTCTTTCTGTGCTCTGTCTGGTTTTACTCCGCTGTTCTGGCTCAACCTCTCCTAAGGATGCACCTAGCCCTGCAGAGACTTGATGTTCGAGAGAGGGGAGGGTATTACGGTGGGGGCGGGGCTCCATCCTCTCAGAGGGGAATGGCCTGTGCAAAGGGAGGAATGGGGGACAATGCCTGGGTTGTAAAGTGAATAAACAAATAAATTAATGGGGGAAAGAACAATAAAAACAACACACACTGCTCTCAAGGTGATTCAGTCTGGCTTCTCTTATTGCCTCTCCTGAGTTGCTCTGCTTGGCCTCATACTAACTTTGGTAATATGTTCTAATCTCCTTGTCAGTCTCTGGCCAGTTCTGTTTTCATCTGTGTCTAGCTTGTTCTCTCTCTGCAACTTGTCTTTGTACAACTTTCCTAGTAGAAAATTCCCGCTTTCCTCTCTCTGCACTGCCCCTAAAGTAGCTTCCCTTTCCCCCTGTTCTCATGAAAACTGGGCATATCCTAGTCTGTCAAATCTTTCTCTAATTCATCGTTTCATCTGACACTCAATTAGACACCACTTTTCAACAATGGATGCTTCCTTCTACAAACTAACGTTACCTTCATTGTTTGATACTAAAGGTGTATACTAAAGGCATGTCTGTATTCCAGCCAGAGGGATTAAATGTATGTGCTAAGGGTTGAGCCACATCACAACTAGAAACAGCTTTCTTTACAGTAAATAACACAATCTCAGAGTTCACCGTGTGATCAAATATCCTGCATCAGGGTCTTTCTATGGAGTTCTGCCTCTCCTGGAACTCACTACATAGAACAGGCTGGCCTTGAACTCACAGAGATCCAACTGCCTCTGCCTCTAGCCTCTGGCCTCTGACTGCTTCCAGAGTGATATGAAAGGTGTGTGCCACTAAAGCCAGATGTACGTCCCCATCCTAATATCCTGCATGCAATATTTGACAATCCCTTCACCTCTTTGAGTAAATTTATGACCTGCTTTGTTTACTGGTTTTCTCCTAGAACACAAATAACTAAAATGAAAGATGCTCTTTGGACATAGCCCTGTGCAGTATAATCACAAAGTTTGGAAAAGCCAAGCAGTAGAAACAGAACTCAAACTCAAAAGAGTTCCATGTAACAACAAAGTCAGCAGGCATAGTTTCTTATACTAAGCATACAAGAATAAAATCCACAAGTCATAGATATGTATTTGTATCCAAATCAACAGACCTAAAAAGTTGAGAAGACTACTCTAGAAACTACTCATCCAGATCCATCTACACCCCAGTAGGTATCGGGCTTCAGCTCTCACAGAAAACATGGTAACATAAACGAGATCTTCTTGCTCGTACCAAAGGGTGGTAAAGCATTGGAAATGACTGAGAGCTGAAGCTTTCTCAGGAATCATCCATCCACCATAAGCCAACCTGGCTACAGGGAAGCCAGTTGTAAGGAAGGAAAACAAGGTTAAGAGATGGTTCCCAGGGTGGAGGTGAGGTATGCTGAGATGAGCACCCAGTGACTGTGTCAGCAGTCAACATGCCTGAGACCAGTGAGCATTCTAGGGAGTTAAACTGTAAGTGAAATTATACCCAACATGGCCTTACAAGAATTGATGGGCTTAGCTAAGGTAGACAAGGTGGAAAAGCACAGACTCATGTTATTCTTGGAAATGTCTATATTTAGACACCCAAGGTTAGATGACTCAAGGAAATCCTAGAGCTGTTAAACTGAATAAAAGTTTTTAATAGGATGAATACATTTCAGTAAACATTGTGTAAATAGTACATGTTTCTGAATTCTTTTGTTCTACCCCAGAAGCAAATTTACAGGCAGTATACTAAATGGAATTTTTTGATTTAAGAAATTGGTACCTGGATGTGAAAACAACCAAAGGCATAAGGGGACATGAAAAAATCAAATCCCTAAGCCATCTCCATGTTCCAGAAGGCATCTAGCTATGACACATCTTGACGTCTGCTATATCACAATGCTTTTAAATGCTACCTTCACACTATAAATGTAACAACAACAACCATATATACATGTGTGTGTACAAACACACACACACACACACACACACACATACACACACACACGTTTTCTTTGTTTCATGTAGAAATGTATTCCAACAAGTGCCAATGAAACTGAAAACAAACATCAACACCAACACAGTGTTCCATGGTGAACTGCTTTTCTCCAGACAGTGGTTTCCACATGGCGGCAGGTCTGTAGATGTGCAGTCCCATGTAGCTGAAGTCTGAGAATGAACAGAAAATGAGAGTGGCTATACTCCATGTGTTTCTTCCCAAAGGCTCGGTGGGTTTTTGGGGAGAGGGGTTGTTTGTTTGTTTGTTTGTTTGTTTGTTTGTTTTTGGAATGCCTCTTCTTCTGTAGGCAATGGTCACTGAAATGAAACTGACTATAGTTCTAACTTCCAACTATTATTTTATGGCCTTTAAAAATCCATTAAAAGACAGAAACATTTCACCCTACCTAATTATCCAAAAGTATTATAAGCCATTAAAGCTTTTAAAAAACAGATCTAAACATGATTAATTGTCTGTCCAGTATAAGCAAGGTTCTCTGTTTTGGCAAAAGACTTATAATTCACCACTTAAGTAATGAGTAAAAATACGGTTAACAATGAATTAACACAATTTGCACTGAAAAGTGGTACTAAAAATTATGCAAGACAAGTACATTTTAACATGGAACAACAGATTATGTATAAACTATTATCTTCCAAACTAACTTACATAAAAATATTTTTCATGTTATCAGAAAGTACAATGTAAAACTATATAACCTGTCATCCAAAATTCAATGCTGGTATGACATTCACTGGTGAGTCGGAATCTGGAGCATGGCTCTTCAGATTTTGCTTTATCTATACTGTCAGTCAGTGTTAACAAAAAGGAAACATCTTTAAAACTCAGCAATAATGAGGAGGAAATTGAACCACATGTGAAGAAATATACACCAATTTCTAATCTAAGTATGTAACCCACAGCTTTATAGGTTTTGATCTTCCAAATTTCTATGATAGGTGGGTGCTTCATCTGAATAAGCTAAATGTTTGCAAAAGATCACAGCCAGCGAATCTTGTGATCAGCACTATCTGAAGGGCAGGCAGATATTTTAAGAAAGACATTTATTGTTCTTTGATTTACACACCAACATGGAAACACTAAATGTAATGAAGAAGAAAAGAAAGGTACCTTTGAGTCTCTTCTGAACATATCTCCAGATCTCAACTCACTAGTTTAACTCTTTAAAAATTTATTTATTTATTTATTTATTTATTTATTTATTACTAATTAACTTTTTATGTAACACATGTAATTAGTGATGTGAGTTTAGGAGCCTATTCTTGTTCTGAAAACGAATACCTGCTTTGTAAGCAACCATATAAGATTCGGCCAGAAGCTTTGCATGGTGGCCCACACCCTTCAACCAAGTAGGGACAGAGAGACAAGCCAGGGCTATGGACATCGTGATACACTGTCTCAAAAAAACAAACAAAAAAGTCAAAACATTGTTTCCATTTGCTTGGATAAGGGTGTTTTGCCTATATGTATGTCTGCACACCAACTGCTGTACCTGCAGAATACAGAAAAGGGCACTGGATCTCCTGGAACTGAAATTACAGATGGTTGTGAGCCACCATGTGAATCCTAGGGATGGAAGCTAGTTTCTCTAGAAGAGCAACTAGTGCTCTTAACCATCTCTCCAGCCATCAGTCAAACACATTCTGATCCAGCCAATCTACATCCTTACAGTTTTTCTTCCATCAATTCTCAACCAGGGACTGTACTAGAAGAACACCTGGCAATATCCAGGGGAGTTGGGTTTCGTTTGTTTGTTTGCTTGTTTGTTTTTACTGTCATGAATAAGATGCTTGAAGCACTTGGCTGAAACTAGGGATATCAAAACATCCTCAATACAAAGAAGAGTTATTCAGCTCAAAGTGCCAGTGCTCCTGAGGCTGAAAATACCTGCACCACAGAGATAAGAGCTAAGATTAGGTCTCCTAAACACATGAAAAAACTGAGCCATTAAAGAAAAAAAATTGTCCAAATCCCCTATTTCCCTGAAGTGTGCATGCTCCTCCCATAAATCTTCCCAGAGAAATAAATTTTTGTTCTTTCAGAGTTAAATTATAAGTTCCAAATTTTCATCTAAAAAGACAAAGATTTAACACATTACGCATGCCAGTTTGCTTGTTTTCTTTTCACTTTCTGGTTTTGTGTTTTCTTAAGCAAGAACACAGCTAGCAAAAACCCAGAACAGGTTTGCTAAATCTCAGAGTTTATCAAACAGGCACACGTGGCACCCTGGGTGGCCGATAACCACATATGGCCAGAGTCCCTCCTCAGTCTTGTATGGAGCACTGCTGGGAAGCCAAGCCATTCAGAACCGATGGTACATGCTAGTGTGGGCAGCACAGACCTGTTAGTAAATCTCAAATAAACAGTCCTATCGTCATGCTCCAATCTCTCTATTTCTCATCTAGAGGGAAAGATGGCACTGTCCCTCAGGAAAAACTAATTAAGCTCCAGAAGAAGAGGAGGAGGAGGAAGAGGAAGAGGAGGGAGGAGGGGGGAGGGGGAGGGGAGGGGAGAGGGGAGAGGGGAGGAGGGAGGAGAAGGGAGGAGAAGGGAGGAGAAGGGAGGAGAAGGGAGGAGAAGGGAGGAGAAGGGAGGAGAAGGGAGGAGAAGGGAGAAGGGAGAAGGGAGACATTTATTGCTGTCAGACAATAAATGTCAGGGAGAGTGGCACTTAATTTGCTAAGATTCCTTTAGTAACTTTGAGGCTTTTCTGCAGTGCTGTGGGTCAAGACTTCACATTCTATGGTCTTATTCTGACTGCTTTTACCTACTCAAGAGAAGGTTTTCTGCATAAAAAAGAACCTCTGAACAGGAAAAGATCAGAGCCACTACTGGCCAGAAAAGTCATTTCTACATTAATCTGTTTGAAAGAAAAAAAGGATAATTTCCATCTTCAAAGAAAATAAAGATTGCAAGCACATAAACCAGTGGCAATATTTTATCACCTGGATTATTTCATCTACTCTCTATTTCAAATATTCTATTCTTTTGACCAAATATAGCAACGTATCTCAAAAATTCCAGCATTTTTATATCTAATCAGAGACTATATCAAAGCCTACCTACCTCAAAACAACAAGAGCAACAACAAAACTATAGAGAAGTTTGTTGTTCAGATTAGGGAGGGCTCAGCAGTTAAGCACTTCACAACTGTAAAGGATCCGGAGTTTAGTTCCTAGGCCCCACTGGCAGATCACAACAATCTCTAACTCCAGCTCCAGGGTTCTGTCATTTTCCTGACCTTTGTAGACACTGCAAACACGATGCCTATGCACGCATGCAGGCAAAACATTCCCATACATAAAATAAAATAAAAATACATTTTAAAGTACTTTTTGAAGTAACTGTGAGAGCAAGTTATCCTGATTTGGGTTTTTTCCCCCTTAGGTTTTTTTTAGACTATTGGAAACTTGAAAGGGTGGATTCCTACAACAGTGCTTTCATCAGAAAACTAAACTAATGATTGGATATTTGAAGCAGCTGAAATGGAAATGAATGGAATATTTACACAAATGCCAATACTTACACTGGATGGTGGTGACTCCTGCTTTTTTTTTCCACTAAAAGCAAGCAAAGAGCAAAAGCAAAGCATCTCGATTGAGCTGAGACATTGTTTCTTACCAACATAACAACACAAATAGAGCAAGCAGCATGAACAGCCCCAATTACATTAAGGAAAACAGTGGGAGGATGGGCTCTGAGTTGAGTCTCCAGCAAGGGGGAAGGGACAGGAGGAAGGAAAAGGTTTGTAAGATTACTGAAAAATGTTCAACCACACGAATACTAAAATTATAAATAAAAAAGTATGTATTTTCTATCAATTAGTGTTAATTGAGAGTAGTACTGCTTAGTGGATTCAATTATATGCAAACTGGCAAATTAGATTTTCTGGAGGTAATCTTACCACATTATTAAAAACTTTGAAATTTTATTTCCTTTTACTTAACAGCCCTACTTTCAAAGTTTACTCAAAAGAAATAGTAAGATTCACAAGGGTTCATGAATAATAATGAGCATATTGCTTACAATATTTTGGCAGTCTCTTGTTTCTGTTTAGAGTATTCAAAGTGTCACCTGGGGCTGGGACCTGAAGGGTATATGAGGATGACAACACATGTGGAGTACATAAGCCTATATAAGCTGCTAACATTTTCGGTTAGAAGCTGGCTCCCTTTGTGCATTAGTGAGAACCAGTTGCAAGCTATTATTATAGAGCTTTTTCCTTCCTAACTCTCTAAGTGTGTATGATGATTTCTCAAACTGGAGAGGCATTGCTATAATGCTGTAACAAATTCACTAACGTTCTTTTCATACACGGCAGCTAACTTTCCTGTAAGTTAGCACTTGGCGTTTCAAGGTTCTCTGGTGTTTGATGGTTATCCTTCAATGTGATTTCTGCTGGACTTGGAAACAGATATTACATGGTTCTCTTTATTCTCTTAATGAGAAGAAATTATTCATCTTTCAACTGAACCAGCACTGCTTTCACAAGCTAAAGAGAGAACTTCTAAACAGCTTCTTTAATCCAGAAGTTTTGGTGATAACCAAAGATAAATAGAAAACTAAAATTTCCTCATGAGGAAACTGCTTCAAGATCTCATGCATCCATATAGCAGAGAACGGTGCCACCCGAAGAAGGAGAACATCTTGCCAAACTAGCTTGAGAAACAGTATAAAGTTTTTAAGCAAAATGCTGAGCAATATTATGTGTTGCCTTGTCCATGCAGCAACTATTGCTGAAAGAACACAGCTGGCAGCAGAGGCCAGATGACTTCTTTATAGTTAGTTCAGTCTTGCTAGTATACTACATAATTCAAAAGGAGCTTGCTTTGGTTTTATTTAATTAAGTAGATATATCTAACAAAACTCTTCTTAGGAGAAACTCATGATAATGTCCCTCCTCCCTCCAACACAAAAACAAAAGAAGTACTGCAGCCCCCAGCACTCTGGAATAACATGTCAAGAAAAAGAAGCAGCAGTATCCTCCTGCCAGTGCTGCCAGAGACAGCAAATGTCTGTGTGGTAGAAATGGGGGACCTTCTCTCTTCAGTCTGCTTGCTTCTCTCATTCAGTCTGTCATCACCATGACCGGAGCAACACCACAATAAAATGGTCCCACTTCCTAACAATACTTAAGTACACCATTTTATTGAATGCAATATGAAAACTAAAACATTTTCTTCTCAGAAAGTGATGCTGGAATCAGCCTTTAAAGGAAAATCAGAATGATGAATATGAGTTGAAGGGTACAAGCTATAAATTCAGCTACTGCGGTTCATAGTACTATAAGAAAAATAAATGAATGGATGGATGGAGGGCTGAAGAAGACAACACTCCCACAAAGAAGCAACTTCCCTAGAATATCCACCTAGGCAACACAGCAATCCGGTGGACTGAAAATAAGAAGAAAAGGAGATAACCTTTCTGAATTCTTGCAGTCATAAAGAATGCCACTAACTGACACAGATCACAGGGGTGGGGTGAGGAGGTGGGCGGAGGGGGACGAAGAGAAGGTGGTTGCCTGCTCTGGGAGAGCTCCTAGAGGCCAAGAGGATGGTAGGCTCACAGATCTGAGCAGCAGCCCATCGAGGGAACTGACAGCAGCTCATCATCTGGTTCTGTCTCTCTGTTCAATTCTTAGCCAGCCCAGACTACTATACCCAGTAAAACTCTCAATTACTGTAGATGAGAAAACAAGATATTCCACGACAAAACCAAATTTACACAATATCTTTCCACAAATCCAGCCCTACAAAGGATAACAGATGGAAAACGCCAACACAGGAGGAAAACTACACCCTAGAAAAAGCAAGAAAGTAATCTTTCAACAAACCCAAGAGAAGGTAGGCATACAAACATTTGGAATAACAAAAAACCCAGGATAGTGAAAACTATTCTCAACAATAAAAGAACTTCTGGGGGAATCAGTATCCCTGACCTCAAGCTGTACTACAGAGCAATAGAATAGTGATTAAAAACTGCATGGTATTGGTACAGTGACAGGCAGGTAGATCAATGGAATAGAATTAGAGTCAGAAATAAACCCATACACCCATGGTCATTTGATCTTTGACAAAGGAGCTAAAACCATGCAGTGAAAAAAAGACAGCATTTTTAACAAATGGTGCTGGTTAAACTGGTGGTCAGCATGTAGAAAAATGCAGATTGACCCATTCTTTTTTTTTTTTTAGTTCTTTGATTTTTATTTTCTATTGTCTTTCCACCATGCATCTTTTTTTTTTTGATTTTTTTTTATTGTATATATTCTATATTTACAATTCATTTCCCTTTTTCTGGTTCCCCACCCCCAAATGTCCCACATGTCCTTTTCCCTCCCCCTGCTCCCGCATCCACCCCCTCCCACTTTACTGTTCTTGTACTCTCCCACAATGATGTTTTGGTCCATTCTAGCACCAGTGTCCACTCCTTTCTTCTTGTGAGACATCACTTGATATGTGATTTGTGTCTTTGGTGTTCCAAGCTTCTAGGCTAATATCCACTTATCAGTGACTGTATACCATGGGTATTCTTTTGAGACTGGGTCACCTCACTTAGTATGACATTCTCCAGCTCCATCCATTTCTCTAAGAATTTCATGAATTCATTGTTTCTAATGGCTGAATAGTACTCCATTGTGTATATATACCACATTTTTTGTATCCATTCCTCTGTTGAGGGACATCTGGGTTCTTTCCAGCTTCTGGCTATTATATATAAGGCTGCTATGAACATAGTGGAGCATGTATCCTTATTGCATGCTGGTGAATCTTCTGGGTATATTCCCAGGAGTGGTATGGCTGGGTCCTCCGGAAGTATCACGCCCAGTTTTCTGAGGAACCGCCATACTGATTTCCAGAGTGGTTGTACCAGCTTGCATTCCCACCAGCAGTGGAGGAGTGTTCCTCTTTCTCCACATCCTCGCCAACACCTGATAGATTGACCCATTCTTATCTCCTTGTACAATGCTCAAAACCAAGAGGATCAAGGACTTCCACATAAAACCAGATACAGTGAAACTTATAGAGGAGAAAATGAGGAGGAGCCTGGAACACATGGGCACAGGGAAAATTACTTGAACAGAACACTAATAGCTTATGCACTAAGATCAAGAATGAACAAATGGGACCTCATAAAATTGAAAAGCTTCTGTAAGGAAAATGGCACTGTCAATAGGACAAAATCACAACCAACAGATTGGGAAAAGATCTTTACCAATTCTACAATGATAGACGGCTAATATTCAATATATATAAAGAATTCAAGAAGTTGGTGGCCCTCGCCTTTAATCCCAGCACTTGGGAGGCAGAGGCAGGTGGATTTCTGAGTTCAAGACCAGCCTGGTCTACAGAGTGAGTTCCAGGACAGCCAGGGTTATACAGAGAAACCCTGTCTCAAAAAACAAAAAACAAAAACAAAAACAAAAACAAATTAAAAAAACCAAAATAACAAAAAAAGAAGGTAGACTCCAGAGAATCAAATAACCTTACTAAAAATGGGGTACAGAGCTAAACAAAGAATTTTCAAGTGAGAAATATCGAATAGCCAAGAAGCACCTAAAGAAATGTTCAACATCCTTAGTCATCAGGGAAAAGCAAATCAAAACAACCCTGAGATTCCACCTCACACCAGTCAGAATGGCTAAGATAGAAAACTCAGGTGTCAGTAGATGCTGGCGAGGACTTGGAGAAAGAGAAATACTCCTCCATTGCTGGTGGGATTGCAAGCTGGTACAACTACTCTGGAAATAAGTTAGGTGGCTCCTCAGAGAATTGGACATAGTACTACCTGAGGACCCACTATACCACTGAGCTAAACCACTCCTGGGCATATACCCAGAAGATGCTCCAACATGTAATAAGGACACATGCTCAACCATGTTCATAGCAGCCTTATTTATAATAGCCAAAAGCTGGAAAGAACCCAGATGTCCTTCAACAGAGGAATGGATACAGAAGATGTGGTATATTTACACAATGAAGTAAAATTCAGCTATTAAAAACAATGAATTCATTAAATTCTTAGGCAAATGGATGGAACTAGAAAATACCATCCTGAATGAAGTAACCCAATCACAAAAGACCACACATAGTATGCACTCACTGATAAGTGGATATTAGCCCAAAAGCTCAGAATACACAAGATACAATTCAGACCACATGAAGCTCAAGAAGGAAGGAAGACCAAAGTACATGTGCTTCAGTTCTTCTGAGAAGGAGAACAAAATACTCACAGGACCAAACATGGAGAAAAAGTGTAGAGCAATGACTGAAGGAAAGGCCATCCAGAGACTGTACCACCTGGGGATTCATCCCATATACAGTCATCAAACCAACACTATTATGGATGCCAAGAAATACTTGCTGAAAGGAGCCTGATAAGGCTGTCTCATTAGAGGCCCTGCCAGAGCCTGACAAATACAGAGGCAGATGCTTGCAGCCAAATGTTGGACTAAGCACAGGTCCTCAATGGAGGAGTTAGAGAAAGAACTGAAGGAGCTGAAGAGGTTTGCAACCCCATAGGAAGAACAACAATATCAACCGACTAGAGCCCACCCCGACCACGAGCTCCCAGGGAATAAGCCACCAGCCAAGGAGTACACACGGCTCCAGCTGCATATGTAGGAGAGGATTGCCTTGTCAGGCACCAGTGGGAGGAGAGGTCGTTGTTCCTATGAAGGCTTGATAGATGCCCCAGAGTAGGGAAATAGAGGGCAGGGAGGTGGGAGTGGGTGGGTGGGTAGAGGAACCCTCATAGAAATGAGGAGAAAGGATGGAATAGGGGGTTTCCGGGAGAGGGGAAATCGGGAAAGGGGATAACATTTGAAATGTAAATAAAGAAAACATCCAATTAAAAAAAGAAAAAAAATAAGAAAATGGGATATATATATATATATATGTTTGTGTGTGTGTGTGTGTGTGTGTGTGTGTGTGTGTGCGCGCATACATATATACATATATGGAACAGAGGCTGAAGGAGGCAGCCTCAAAGGTAAACAGTGCCCTGTTGCAAAGCCCCAGGAGTTTAAGAAAACAGAACATTGTGGGTCTCTTATTTATAGCAATCCTGACCAAAGCAAGGATATGATCAGCAAAGATCCTATTCATACATTTGTTGAACTTTAGATCTGCAGATAGAATAAATATCAATTAGGAGATAGTCAAACACAGCTGTTCCAAATACTAGCTTTGCTCTGTAGGAGCAAAGGGAGGCCCATTATTTTCTCTCACTTTTGGAGAACTCCTGAAAATTTCAGTGTTATTCCATCTACTCAAAGAATCATGCCTGTCTTCTAAACAAGGGGAAAACACAGGACCCCAGGGGTCCGTTCCTCAAATGGGGAAATACTCAAAGGCATACTTATCCACAGCAATACTCTTAGACTGTAAGAAAGGAGGACAAAGAGGTATGCCTCCCTGAGAAGAACAATGTTCTGACTCTAAGAGCTCTGGAAGACAAACCAGGCAGACTTTGACAAGAAAGGGGAGAATCCTAAACTCAGAATCATACAACTCCTCTGTGGTAGTAAAGTCCTATGTTATTTCTCCAACTGAAAGGAGAGGCTTCTGCCCCCTAAAAGTCCTCCAGGGCCCGTGGGAGGAATTCTGTTGCTCTTTGGACAATCTAAGGAGAATGACTGCAAAGAATGCTGAAAGACCCGGGGTGACTTGTCAGGCCAAACAGTGTGAAAATGCACTTACCAGTTACCCACTGGCTTCTCTGCACCTATGCACGAAGTGTTTTACACCGAGACACCTATGCCAGGAAGTCCAAGATACTCTCCTCTTACCAAGTTCCAGAGGGGCTCAGCAGACCCACAAGGAGGAAATAATGGCAGACAGACCCATCTATACTCAGAGAAAATAGGAAAAGAGCTAAAGGCTAAATAGATTTAGGAGGTGTTCGATTGTTGCTTTTTTTTTTTTTTTTTTTTTTTGCTTTACTTATTGAGACAGGGTCTCATGTAGCAGGGGTTGGCCTTCATGTAGCTGAGGCAGACCTTTAAGCTTCTGATTCCCTTGCCTCTATCTCCCAAGGGCAGGGATTTACAAGTATATGTCACTATACTTGGTTTTTATGTGGTAATGGCGATGGAGCCCAGGGTTACATGTATACTAGGCTGAGATACAAACCCGTTTAAAAACTTTTAATCATTAAGAATGATTGCAAAGTGAGTCTGTGTTCCAAAGTAACTCCAAGGTTGTTAGATGACTGTGAAGGCACATGCTGATTCTTGCCTGTCCTCCCAGGAGACAGATTCAGATGTCCTCTCTTCCAGTCCTTCAGAGGTTGGAAAATGTTATCTTTATGGAAAAGAGTGTGTTGTCCTCAACCTTGATTTTCAAGAATTAGCAAATCTCAACACCAGTAGTCTCTATACTCTCTGAGGAAGCCCAAGTACAGAGCAGATCCTAATTGCAAAGTCTACACACCTGCTTTTCTAAATTCATTTCCTAGCCACCCTCTCTCTGCTCAGCTTCACCTCCATCTGCCTTTTCTTAGCCACAAGCACTCTGCTGTTTCCACGCCTCTCCTGTCTTGTTCCCACATTCAAACTCCACCTTCTACAGCAGCAAACCTACGGGTCATGTTTGTTCACAACTAATTGAGACAGTTTTAACTCTGAGCCTCTACTCTCTCTCTTCAGGCTATTCTACTGAAACATGATTTTTGCCAAAGCCACCCACTATCTCTATGACATTCTAAATGCAAAGAGTATTTCTGAGTCATTATACTGTTTGTCAGTCAGAACATCACTCAGTATCTACTGAGCACCTGCATGCCAACATGGTATTCTATATTTCATAGAGTCCAGGTAGGTTTCTTAAGCTGATGCTGTGTGCAGTTGCACACTGGCTGCACACTGGCAGGTGGTATTCAAATGCCCCTCAGTTCCCAAGCGCAGTCTCTCACCTACAGCTTGCCTCTTCCCTTGCTGGCCTCCCTCCTCGGTCCCTCACTGGGTCTACTCTTGTGTGTATTCTTAAACACTGATATTGGCAGGATTCTATCCTTGGCTATTGTCCCTGGGATGCTCACATTTGTTGGTGCAAAGGAAGCTCCAACTCTCCAAACTTCAAAAGCAGTCCAAATATCCAGAAACTGATTCAACCTGGAACATAGATTTCTGGAAGTTAGATAAAAACCACCACTCTTCAGGAACTTGTGAAGCTAGTTCCTTCTACCAAAAGTTGTAAACTTTACACCAGGCCAACTGTGATCATTACCCCAGTCCCACACCTCAAGCTCTAAAGCTTCTGAAGCTATAAATCCTGCCAAGATGTTCCAGATGAGGTAATGGGATAGCTTATTTAGAACAGAGTACAAGGATGTGCTCTTTTTTCAACTAACAGAAAGTATTGGATCAGACATTTAAGGAATTTTTTGACTATTTCCATTTTTGTCTTCATTTCTTTGTACATGTGTTTGTATTTACTTTTTGCCTTTTGTTGCCAACATTTCATCTGCAATGTATTTGGAACTTTAGCTTATGAAAAATATTACTAGAAAAAACTAACTTTATATGACCATAACTATAAAAAGATAAGCAAAATTAAAAGGAAATGTGACAGTTGACACCATATTGTGCAATAAAATGTTTTCCAAACATTCTGGAAAGCTTTGCTCAGTTCTTACTTAAGAGACAGCCTAAGTGCTAACAGGGATGATGATTTTGCTTAACAATCTATTTTAGCCTTTTAAAAGGTCTTTGTTTAAACTTAATTTGCATTAGGAAAGAAAAAAATTCTTTGATTTTAAAACACATAAAAGATAAAAGTTATGAAAGAGTATTTTCAAGGACTGGAACAATGTTTCAGCAGTCAAGAGCATTGGCTGCTCTTCCAGAAGACCGATATCCAACTGCCAACAGATACATGGCAGCTTACAGCCATCTCAACTCTAATTCCAGAGGATTTGACACCCTCTTCTGGCCTTTGCAGAAACACACATGGTCCACAGACATAAATGAATATGAAACCCTTACACACGTGAAATCAGACCTGTAGGTTTTGTTAGAATTCCAATTGCTTTTTTTCAGGCTTGCCTATCTTTCCTTCACCTTAAATGGTTTCATTTCTTAGAGTAAAAATATGATTGCTAGTTAAAATACAATGCATTTTATCCTCTAAAACAATTTGTTATCAATATCCTATAGTGATCAACAATAATATAATATCCAGAGCACATAGAAGTGCTAGGACAAGACCCAATGATAAACACCATCAGAAACACCTAGAGGGAGGTACAAATAATCCTATGTCACAGAGAAAGGAATTCAGGGGTTTTCAAGAAAGGCTATTTCCCAAAGTAATGCTACTAAAAGGAAGCAAAGCAACCCTTGATATCCTTCTGTTCTGGAGCGTTTGATTGTGAATAGTGGGCTGGTTTTGTTAAATCAAGAGCAATTTAAGGCTGAATAAACAGAAGGACCAGAGCTAAGGTGAAGATTCAAAAAATGGCTTACTTCTGAGGAGCACGGTGGTAAAGGAGTCCTGGAGAGTTTCCCAAAGAAAGTAATTTCAACTGTTCTCATGCAAACATTTTCCCTGAAAATTGTATTATTGGTATGTATGTATAAAGGGTTTGTGAACTCTTGACTTCACTAATTTGAAACACTCACCATGAAAGCAAAGTTTGCTGCTTTAGAGAACAACATGACAGGTTTACTATATCACCTGCCAATATCATTTCTAGGAATTAAAGTAGAAGCCTTCTAATCCTCAGATGGAGAGCATCACAAAAAGCACCACTGGAGACACAGTGCAGAAATCAACAGGTTGCTTGGTCCCAAGCACCAATAGATACATCTATTATCACAGTTTCTGAATCTATGGCTTAAGGAACATCTCAGAAGAGGGATCAGGAAGGCTGTAAAAGCCAAAATACCAAGAGGTCTGCTGTGAAATAGTCTTCCTGGAAATGGTTGCATAAACAAGACCAGTCTTCCTGGAAATGGTTGCATAAACAAGACCGAAACAATGACAGAATCAACAGACATATTCCAGTGGTAGCAGAAGAATCTCATGGGGTCCTTCTCTTAGACAAAAAACTGTACAGGTAACTAATGGCTGGTAGAAGGAGGAGAATTAGCCTCTCCCTGGGATGAGCCCTTATTGGTCATCCAATGCCAAGGAGTCAGTTCTGACTATGTACACATAAACTAATAAAATGGACTCAGCAGGTGGCATTTAGATATTTATGCATACATATACATATATATAAATGTAAAAATAGCTTCTCTCTGGAGGGGAACAGCTAGGAGCACACAGGGCTTATGATCAGTGGAGCAGCTGGGACAGAAGTCTTCCAGCCGCCATTTGCACCAGGGAGCCAGGCAACTCCACAGCCTTCTGTGCACAGACCTTGACAGAAGAGAGTTGGTCTCCCAAGAGTACAGACACAGGCTTACTGGCCCACAGGAGGGACAAGCTCCAGCCAGAGACAGCAAGACCAACTAGCACCAGAAATAACCAGATGGGGAAAGGCAAGCACAAGAACCCTACCAACAGAAACCAAGGCTACTTGGCAACATCAGAACCCAGTTCTCCTAACACAGCAAGTCCCAGATACCCCAACACACTGGAAAAGCAAGAGTTGGATTTAAAATCGAATCTCATGATGCTGATAGAGAGCTTCAAGAAGGACTTAAATAAGCCCCTTAAAGAAATACAGGAGAACATAGGTCAACAGGTAAAAGCCCTTAAAGAGGAAACACAAAAATCCCTTAAAGAATTACAGGAAAACACAAACAATCAAATGAAGGAACTGAACAAAACCATCCAAAACCAAAAAAGGGAAGTAGAAACAATAAAGAAATCACATAGTGAGACATCTCTGGAGATAGAAAACCTTGGAAAGAATTCAGGAGTCATAGATGCAAGCATGAACAACAGAATACAAGAGATAGAAGAAAGAATCTCAGGTGCTGAAGATACCATAGAAAACATTGACTCAATAAAGAAAATGCAAAATGCATAAAGCTTGTAACTCAAAACCATCCAGGAAATCCACGACACAATGAGAAGACCAAACGAGAGCAAAGATTTACAATTTAAATGGCCAGTAAACATCTTCAACAAAATTATAGAAGAAAACTTCCCTAACCTAAAGAAAGAGATGCCCATGAACATACGCGAAGCCTTCAGAACTCCAAACAGACTGGACCAGACCAGAAAGTTCTCCTGGCACATAATAATCAAAACACCAAATGCACTTAAAAAAAGAAAGAATATTAAAAGCAGTAAGGGAAAATGGGCAAGTAACTTATAAAGGCAGACCCATCATGATTACACCAGACTTCTCACCAGAGACAATGAGAGCTAGAAGATTCTGGGCAGATCTTATACAGACCCTAAGAGAACACAAATACCAGCCCAGACTACTATACCCAGCAAAACTCTCAATCACCATAGATGGAGAAACCAAGATATTCCATGATAAAACCAAATTTATACAATATCTGTCTATAAATCCAGCCTTACAAAGGATAACAGATGGAAAACGTCAACACAAGGAGGGAAACTACACCCTAGAAAAAGCAAGAAAGTAATCTTCCAACAAACCCAAAAGATATCCACACAAACATAAAAATAACATCAAAAATAACAGGAAGCAACAATCACTATTCCTTAATATCTCAACATCAATGGACTCAATTCCCCAGTAAAAAGACATAGACTAACAGAAATACTTTTCATGTAAATCTTCAATTTTATCAGAAAATATTTGTAATTCCTTTATAAAATTTAGTAGTTTTTTATGTCTACCATTTTTTTTTTTTTTTAACCCAGAGAGATTGATTCCCATTTCTGCTTCGCACCTAGAATACTAAATAAGCAAAGGTTGAACTGGCTCAGAGGAGCTTCATCACCTCAGTCAGGACCTGTGAGTGGTAACCAGGGCATCCCCTGACATTCATGGTGCAGAGAAAGTCTGACACTTGTTTCCCAGGATGTTGCTACAGCGAAAGAAACACTCGTGGATGCAATAAAAAATTTCCTTCCCCCTAGCAGTGAACAAAAGTAGGCAGTGGCAGAGTAGGTATCAACAGTATGTCTACCATTTTATCTGCATTATTTTTCATGATAATTTTCAATTTTAACATGTTTTTCAATATATATTTCTTCTATTTTATCAAAAATATTTTCCATGTAAATCTCTGATTTTATCACAAAATGTTTTAAATCCCACCTTCAATTAATTTAGAAAGGTTTTCTTATATCTACCATTTTATCTGTATAATTTTCCATGAAATAGTCTATTTTAACGTGTTTGTCTATATATTTCTTGAATTTTATCAGAAATATTTTCCATGTAAATCTTCAATTTTACCTGAAAATGTTTATAATTCCACTTTCAATCAATTTATAATTATTTTTATGCCTACCATTTTATCTGTATAATTTCCATGATAATCTTCAATTTTAACATGTTTTTATATATATTTCTTCAATTTTATCAGAAATATTTTCCGTGTAAATGTTCAACTTTATCAGAAAGTGTTTATAATTCCACTTTCAATCAACTTAGGAATACTTTTATGCCTATCATCATTATATCTATATAAAAGTTTCCATGATACTCTTAAATTTTAACATGTTTTCTATATTTGTCTACAATTTTATCAGAAATATTTTCCACATAAATCTTCAATTCTATCATAAAAAACTAATAATAGTCAAAGAAAATGAGTCTATCAACTTGAGATGGTTAGTAGCGAGTAGAGGGGGGGTACCTTACAGGAGCTGAAGGGAGGAAAGGGTAGGTAAAAGTGACAAATGTCTATCTCAACTAAAAACTATTAAAAATAAATCAATATATATTTAAAACATTAGAGCTACCATACAACCCATCAGAAACAGGTCTAGGAATTATGGTGAAGTGAAAATATATGTCCATACAAAAATTTGTTATTAATAACCTTGCTTATGATAGTCAAAAGGTAGAAATAATCTCAAAGCCTTTTAGCTAATAACAATAAATTATGGTATACCCATACAATGGTTATAGTTATTCAACTATAAAAAAGAAACAAACTGGCACAGAATAAATTATTAAGACACTGTGCAAAATTAAGGAAGTCAGTCTCATTTATATTACATGTGCAGAAAAGACAAATTCAGAGAGACAGAATGTGGTTGCCAGGGACTAGGAATATGGTTAAGTTGTCTGTTTTACAGGACATGATGTTCTGGAATTCAACAGTGGTAATGCTATACAACTGTGAATATGATAAAAAGCATAATGAACTGTGTAATTTTAAAGTCAGTTTTATAGTCTGTAAATTGTATCTCAATTTTAAAAACACACTGAATAGGAGTGATAAAGAAACTGAACAATAAAGCTCCCATTTACAACTGAAATCAGTTAGAAATGTGTACAAAAAGGATTAAAAAATCTACACTTTATCTTAGCCAAAAGGCCGAGAAGTGATAGGATTAGAGAATTTAACATGGACATCTGTTAAACTTGACTTAGGTTTCATGTTTAATAATTTAAAACTCATACTCTATAAATGTAAATCCTATGTAAATAAAATACAGTTGAATAAAATCTGAAATTCTTCTTTAGAGGTGTATTCTACTACACAATAAAAACCCTTGCTTTCATGATTATAAAGTTACTTCCAAAACTACCTCCAACTAATCAATGCTGGCAGATTACCCTCTATGCCACCATGGGAAACAGCTGGGGAAACCTATTTCCCATGCCCCCTGCCTGGCAGACAAATAGCTGGACTGTAGGTCGTAAGGAAAAGTTATCACACTGGGGCTGACTGTGGGCTCTGTGCAGATCTCAGACAACCTTCAACTTACCTCTAATGCGCCTTGAGGCACTTCACAAACAGGAAGTAAAGGTAAGGCTGAGTTGTAAACTGCTACCTAGTGTCAACACAGAGTCCAACTGCAAAGACTGAGAGCTGTGTGTTTGAAGGAAATTGCAATCCAATCCCTGGCTGACTGCTTTTAGTTAGGAAACATTTCACAGCCACAAGCAGAAAACAGTACACAAAACAGCACAACAAAAAATCACCAAACAAAAGCAGCTACATACCTGAGGTGTGGAAGAAATCTGATGTACAGAGTTTCTACATCAAAATACTTAAATTTAAAGCTTTAAATTACATGACATATCCAGTAAAAGAAGCAATTGATATTAAAAAACAAAAACATAAAACAAAAAAACCAAAACTCTATGGTTGAGAAAGCCCTCTTTAGGACTTGATAAACAGATCCTTCAACTCTTAAATATGCTCAAAGAGCTAAGACAAATTAATGACTTTTATAGAACAAAGGAAGTAAGCTGAGCATAGCAGTTCCCATGTAAAGGGACTTCAGCCAATCAGTCCTGGGCTGACAAACATGGTTCTGCCAGACCTTTCCCCTCCCCTCTACTTCTCAGCCTTGCTAAACACTGTTAGGATTACTTTTGAAAACCACCAAGGTCTATCCCTTATTTGGCCACTTCCTCCTCCTAAAGGCTACCAAGGTCCCTATTAAATTACTGAAGCACCCTTCTGCTTCAGAGCCTGTTCTAACACACATTCCCCCTTTTCTCTTAAAAATTAGACCTGCAGCTGGGCGGTGGTGGCACACGCCTTTAATCCCAGCACTTGGGAGGCAGAGGCAGGTGGATTTCTGAGTTCGATGAGGCCAGCCTGGTCTACAGAGTGAGTTCCAGGACAGCCAGGGCTACACAGAGAAACCCTGTCTCGAAAAAACAAAACAAAAAATAACAACAACAACAACAAAAAATTAGACTTGCAAGGCCCTCTGGTGCTGATTTTCTGCCTGAATCAGAAAGCAGCCACTTTAAGATCTCTGTGAAAACAGAGTCTGGGTGTGGTCTGTGCCTAATCTGGGGTCCAAAAAGGACTACCCACTGTGTAGGAGCTGGGAGGGTTCTCCTTCAACTTGTACAATCCCAGCAATATGAAGGCTGAGACAGACGGATCACCACACATATAGGCCACCATGAACTATATAGTGAGTTCCAAGCCAGAGTGATGTGTCATCAACTAAAGACTATGAATAAAAAATATTTAAAGGAACCAAATACAAATTACAACAGTGAAGTTCTCACTAAGATTCAGTAGCAGATCTGGGCCACCAGAAGGCTTAGCAAACTTAGAGACAAAGTCAACTGAGGTTGCCCATCTGTGGAAGACAGGGAAAGGGGAACAAAGAAAACTGAACAGTTTAAGACTACAAGACACCAACAATCATAGCAACACAGAGTGCAACAGGACAGAATTTCTGTAAATGAAAGTACACTGATACTGACTGTGGGGCAGTGAGGCCAAGCACTGTGCTAAAGACCTGCTGTAAAAGGAAACAAAGACAGGCGGGTAAATCCAGGCCATCACCTGTGCCCACCTGGTCTCAGGCTTCTGTTCTCTTCCCACTCTCTCCTATTCCTTTCTCAGCTGGCTGACTTTTGTCTTGTCCACTCCTCAGTACCAGGTCATCTGTCCCAGTCCCATTTCAAGTCACTAAGGCATAGGAAGCACTGTTATGCACTGAGGCCTGCCTTGTCTTGCCAGCAGGAAATAAAGGGCCAATAATCTCACCTTAGATGCTGCTGACTTTCATCACTCTTGGTTGGTGGGATGCAAGGAGGAGCCATTATTTAATTACTTAAGATATTTAATTATACTTATTGATCTTTTAATTCATTCTTAGAAAAAGGTTTCAACATTTGAATATTATAGAATGTTTATAGTTTTCGCCAGTATCTTTTCACTTTTACATGGCTATAAGGAAGTCAAGGTTTAATACATAAAATGTTGCCTCCACAAGTTATTTTCTTTGTCCAAAGCTCTAGTTGATGCCTCCATGGAGGAGAAGAGGTAAAAGCCCCACTCTACTGAGCCTTGTGCTTAGTTACTGCCTTTGGTAGTCACGTATTTAGCTGTCTCGAAAAGAAAGAGGGTTTCCATTTTGTTTTGAAAATGATCATCATAATTGTGGTGAGTTAGAAAATGATTTTGCACCCATTTGCACATGAAACATTTCATATGCCAAGAGCCAACTGTAATACTTATCATGTGAACAAAAGTATATCCAAAAGATTCACTTAATGAAACCTTACAAAGGTTTCTGACACCACATATGAGACTATAAAGCAAGAGGCTTTCTCAATAACTACAAAGGATAGAATATGAGATCTTAGATATGATAAATAAGTACTTATCTTTCAAAGAAGATACAAGTTATTTATCAAAAGAATTACTGTCCAATTAGAGAAGCATACAGAGATTTCAAACATTGAAATTACCATTATGAAAATTCAGAACTGTTTTAAAGCTGAGAAAGGAGCACTATACAATTAAAATAAGTTTTGCCTAACATTTGTATCACAAACTGAATCAAGATGCTAAATTTTGAATACCAGATTTTTCTTGAATCAGATTAAGTGTAACAAAAACAGCTGAGCCAATTTTTCTATTTTTTTCTAGCAATAAAAATTCTGCTTTGCAATATATAGATTCAATGCAATCCCCATCCCAACTCAGTTCTTCATAGAGTTAGAAAGAGCAAGTCTCGAATTTATCTGGAATAACAAAAAACCCAGGATAACTAAAACTATTCTCAACAGTAAAAGAACTTCTGGGGGAATCAGTATCGCAGACCTCAAGCAGTACCACAGAGCAATAGTGTTAAAAACTGCATGATATTGGTACAGTGACAGGTAGGTGGATCAATGGAATAGGATTGAAGACCCAGAAATGAACCCACACACCTATGGTCACTTGATCTTCAGCAAAGGAGCAGAAAACATTCAGTGGAAAAAAGATAGCCTTTTCAACAAATGGTGCTGGTACAATTGGAGGTCAGCATGCAGAAGAATGCAAATTGATCCACTCTTATCTCCTTGTACTAAGCTCAACTCCAAGTGGATCAAGGACCTCCACATAAAGCCAGACACACTGAAACTAAGAGAAAAGAACCTGGGGAAGACCCTTGAGGACATCGGCACAGGGGGAAAGTTACTGAACAGAAGACCAATAGCTTATGCTCTAAGATCAAGAATTGACAAATGGGACCTCATAAAATTACAAAGTTTCTGTAAGGCAAAGGACACTTTCAAAAGGACAAAACTGCAACCAACAAATTGGGAAAATATCTTCACCAACCCTACATCTGACAGAGGGCTAATATCCAATATATACAAAGAACTCAAGAAGTTAGACCCCAGAAAACCAAATAACCCTATTAAAGATGGGGTACAGAGTTAAACAAAGAATTTTCACCTGAAGAAATTTGGATGGCTGAGAAACACCTTAAGAAATGTTCAACATCATTAGTCATTAGGGAAGTGCAAATCAAAACAACCGTGGGATTTTACCTCACACCAGTCAGAATGGCTAAGATTAAAAACTCCAGAGACAGCAGGTGTTGGAGAGGATGTGGAGAAGAAGGAACACTCCTCCACTGCTGGTGGGATTGCAAGTTGGTACAACCACTCTGGAAATCAGTCTGGCAGTTCCTCAGAAAACTGGGCACAACACTTCCGGAGGACCCTGCCATACCACTCCTGGGCATATAGCTAAAGGATTCCCCAGCATGTATTAAGGATACATGTTCTACTATGTTCATAGCATTCCTATTTATAATAGCCAGAAGCTAGAAAGATCCCAGATGTCCCTCAATGGAGGAATGGATACAAAAAAATGTGGTATATATACACAATGGAGTACTACTCAGCCATTAGAAACAATGAATTCATGAAATTCTTAGACAAATGGATGGAGCTGGAGAACATCATCCTAAGTGAGGTAACCCAGTCTCAAAAGAACACTCATGGTATGCACTCACTGATAAGCGGATATTAGCCTAGAAACTTGGAATACCCAAGACACAATCCACATATCAAATGATGTCCAGGAAGATGGAAGGAGTGGCCCCTGGTTCTGAAAAGGCTCAGTGCAGCAGTGTAGGGGAATACCAGAACAGGGAAGTGGGAAGGGGTGGATGGGGAACATGGGGAGGGAAGAGGGCTTAGGGACTTTCAGGGAGCGGGGAGCCAGGGAAGGGGAAATCACTTGAAATGTAAATAAAGAATATATCGAATAAAAAAAAAAGAAATGTTCAATATCATTAGTCACTAGGGAAATGCAAATCAAAACAACCCTGAGATTTCACCTCACACTAGTCAGAATGGCTAAGATTAAAAACTCAGGAAACAGCAGATGTTGGGGAGGATGTGGAGAAAGAGGAACACTTCTCCACTGCTGGTGGGATTGCAAGCTGATATAACCATTCTGGAAATCAATCTGGGGGTTCCTCAGAAAACTGGGCATGACGCTTCCAGAGGACCCTGTTATACCACTCCTGGGCATACCCAGAGGATTCCCCAGCATGCAGTAAGGACACATGCTCCACTATGTTCATAGCAGCTGCATTTATAATAGCCAGAAGCTGGAAAGAACCCAGATGTCCCTCAATGGAGGAATGGATACAGAAAATGTGGTATATTTATCCAATGGAATATACTCAGCAATTAAAAACAATTAATTCATGAAATTCTTAGGCAAATGGTTGGATCTGGTAAATATCATCCTAAGTGAGGTAACTCATCCACAAAAGAACACACATGGAATGCAGTCACTGATAAGTGGATATTAGCCCAGACACTCTGAATACCCAAGACACAACTCATTCCCAAAGAATATCAAATCATTCGCAAGAAGAAGGCCCTGTTTCTGGAAAGGCTTGATGTAGCATTGTAGGGGATTGCCAGGACAGAGAAGTGGGAGCGGGTTGATTGGGGAATGGGCAGAGGGAAGAGAGCTTATGGGACTTGGGGGGGGAGGGGAAAGGGAAAATCATTTGGAATGTAAACAAACAATATAGAAAATAAATAAATTTTAATAAAAGAAAAAATTTCTGCTTTGTAGGAATTAATTTTTACAACTATTAAGAAGTCATACCCTGCCAGAAATTAAGAACAGCTGTTGTTGTAGCACACTTCTTCTAAACAGTTGCATGAGCTCTGTTTTGTTCTGTTAAGATATATATAACTCAATGAGTTTACTAAAATCAAGCCATCTTCATTCTTCCGCAATGCCTCCCGTGTCTTTGATAAGATTCTTCCACACCAACTATCTTAACATTTCCTGTGCCCTTCTTTAGATAATAGTTCTATTGGGATTCTTCATAATCAAAGTATTTTTTGATGACTGTATAAGTAACTGAAATGGGACAATGGTAAACCATCATGCTAAAATGATTTATATTTATATTTAGGAAAATCTTAAGTTCATGCCAAGCAATAACCGGCTCAGCTTGAGACTTATCCCATGGGCAAGCACCAATCCCTGACACTATTAATGATACACTGTTATGCTTGCAGACTGGAACATGGCTGTCCTCTGAGAGGCTCAGAGGATTCAAACAGATATAGGCACCTACGGCCAAATAGTGGATGGAGTTTAAGGACTCTTATGGAAGAACAGGAGTAGGGATTGTGGGCCCCAAGGGGGATAAAAACTCCACAGGAATACCAACAGATTAAACTAACCTGGACCATTGGGGGCTCTCAGAGACTGAACTACCAACCAAAGAACATACACATACACAGGCTGGGCCTAAGCCCTCCCTGTCCACATGTGGCAGATGTACAGCTCAATCTTCATATGGGTCTGAACGCCTGGAGGAGGGCTATCCCACAAGCTGTTGCCTGTGTGTGGGCTTCTTTGTCTGGTCTCAGTGGGAGAGGATGAGACCAAACATGCAAAGATGTAATGTGCCAGGGTAGAGGAATAACCAGGGGGGTCTCTGCCCTCTCAGAGGAAGAGGAGAGGAGGGAGGGGGAGGCACTGTGGAAGGGGTGACTGGGAGGAGGACAGTGAATAGGATGTAATGTGACTAAGTATCAGAAGATGGAAAAATATTTCTTGCTCTTGGATTGGCAGGATCAATATAGTAAAAATGGCCATCTTGCCAAAAGCAATATACAGATTCAATGCCATCCCCATCAAAATCCCAACTCAATTCTTCATAGATCTAGAAAGAGCAATTCTCAAATTCATCTGGAGCAACAAAAAACCCAGGATAGCTAAAACTATTCTCAACAATAAAAGGACTTCTGGAGGAATCAATATCCCTGACCTCAAGCAGTACTACAGAGCAATTGTGTTAAAAACTGCATGGTATTGGTACAGCAACAGGCAAGTAGATCAATGGAAAAGGATTGAAGACTCAGAAATGAACCCACAGACTTATGGTCACTTGATCTTTGATAAAGGAGCTACAACCACCCAGTGGAAAAAAGATAGCCTTTTCAACAAATGGTGCTGGTTCAACTGGAGGTCAACATGCAGAAGAATGTGAATCGACCCACTCTTATCTCCTTGTACTAAGATCAACTCCAAGTGGATCAAGGACCTCCACATAAAACCTGACACACTGAAACTATTAGAAAAGAAACTTGGGAAGACCCTGGAGGACATGGGCACAGGGGGAAAGTTACTGAACAGAACACCAATAGCTTATGCTCTAAGATCAAGAATTGACAAATGGGACCTCATAAAATTACAAAGTTTCTGTAAGGCAAAGGACACTGTCAGAAGGACAAAACAGCAACCAACAAAGTGGGAAAAGATCTTCACCAACCCCACATCCGACAGAGGGCTAATATCCAATATATACAAAGAACTCAAAAAGTTAGACCCCAAAGAACCAAATAACCCTATCAAAAAATGGGGTACAGAGCTAAACAAAGAATTTTCACCAGAAGAAATTCGGATGGCGAGAAACACCTTAAGAGATGTTCAACATCATTAGTCATCAGGGAAATGCAAATCAAAACAACCCAGAGATTCTACCTCACACCAGTCAGAATGGCTAAGATTAAAAACTCAAGAGACAACAGGTGCTGGCGAGGATGTGGAGAAAGAGGAACACTCCTCCACTGTTGGTAGGATTGCAAGTTGGTACAACCGCTCTGGAAATCAGTCTGGTGGTTCCTCAGAAAATTGGGCATGTCACTTCCAGAGGACCCTGGCATACCACTCCTGGGCATATACCCAGAGGATTCCCCTGCATACATGAAAGACACATGCTCCACTATGTTCATAGCAGCCTTATTTATAATAGCCAGAAGTTGGAAGGAGCCCAGATGTCCCTCAAAGGAGGAATGGATACAGAAAATGTGGTATATTTATACAATGGAGTACTACTCAGCAATTAAAAATAATGAATTCATGCAATTTGTAGGCAAATGGTTAGATCTGGAAAATATCATCCTAAGCGAGTTAACCCAATCACAAAAGAATAAACATGAAATGCAATCACTGATAAGTGGATATTAATGAGCCCAGAAGCCCTAAATACTAAAGGCACAATTAGCAAGTCAAATGATTCCCAAGGAGAAGAAAGGAGAGGACCTTGGGCCTGAAAAGGTTGGATCCAGTTTTGTAGGAGAGTACCAGAGCAGAGAAATGGTAGGGGGGTGATTGGGGAATAGTTGTGGGGGAGAGGACTTATGGGACGGACGTATGGTGGGGGGAACTGGGAAAGGGGAAAGCCTTTGGAATGTAAACAAAGAACATAGAATAAAAAAAAAGAGTAATCAAAAAAAAACTTGTGTTCATATATGAAAATGAACAGTATATTCACATAGTTTAGAGCCATGTTCTCTCAAAGCCTCAGAATTCTACTCCTCATTTGTCTAGGACACAGGTGGCAGTATACCTCCTGTTCTATTCATTAACATCATGACTCAGCCTTTGCTGAATATTGGAGAAATGGGACCCATTCCCTTCTCAGGAAATATCTGATGCCATTTTTCTCAAAAGATTATCCCCAGTTTGTGTGTCCAATCGTTTTGCCTCTATTAAATAGTCTATCAGCTTGCTGAGATAGTCACCAGTCTACACTAAACACAGGGCAGTCTTAAACTCACACAGTCTTCTGCCTTCTAAAATATCTGAACTCCAGGTAGAAATGGCCATGCCTAGGTTGGAACAGCCCCTTTCTATTCTATAAGATACCAGAGTAAACTCTGCTTTTCCCAAGCATGTAGCAAGCGTTTTCTACTAAGAAATGTAGGTAAAGAGCAGAACCTGGGTCCTTGCCCTTGGGAACACTTATTCTCTGCGCTAGGTCCATAACTAGGTAAAAGTACTTTTTAAACTTTCAATATTTTTTATTCTTTAGAATTTCCTACATGCATACAGTGTTTACATCACAAAATAGACTCAGCAGGCTAAGTGTGTGTGTGTGTGTGTGTGTGTGTGTAGGGGTAGACAGAAAGAAACAGATACAGAGAGAAACATACAGACATACACATAGGCACACACATAAAGAGACAGAGAGAGTCAGAAAGAGACAGAGAGGGACACACAGAAGGACAGAGAGGCAGAGAAGCAGAAGGAAACAGAGACATACACAGAGAGACAAAGACAGATACAGAGAGAGATACACACAGACTAATTAGGAAGTCATAAATTTGAAAGTGAATCGGGTCATAGGTGGAGTTGGAGAGGTCAAAGGGTGAAGTGGAAAATGATGTAAACACTGTATGCATGTAGGAAATTCTAAAGAATTCCTACATGCTGAAAGCTGGCCACTAGGGATTAAATAACCTATCAGTAGGTTCATCCCTGGAGAAGACTGATTCTCCCTTTCTCAGCAGTTTTTAACTGGTTGTAGTTCTTCATCTAAGGGTAGAGCCTTGTGAGATTTCCTCCACCTGTGTTGGCATTTCACCCCATGTTGTCATTATGCAGGTCTTGTTTTTCAGATTTTATGGATGCAGATCTTTTCGCTGTCATATATAGAAGACACTGTCCTCCCAGCAGATATCCTGATCCTCTGTTTCTTCTAATCTTTCCACACCCTCTTTTATGCTGTTCACTGAGACACAGATATAGGGTTTGCACTGTAGGTATATCAATTGGGTTGGACTAGGAGTTTGTTATACTCTGAATTTTGCCCAGTTGTAGATTTCTATAATAGCTGCCATTAGCTACCTAAAAAAAGCTTCTTTGATGAGAAGTGAGAACTATACTTATCTGTGGGCAGAAGCATATATTTTTAGAAAGGGTTTAGGGATTATACTGGTTTAGAAATGCAACAGTAATAAGTTTTCCACTAGGTTCCATCAACTCACCAGCCATAGAGATAGCTAGGTTTACAGTCCCAGGCATAAATTTCTTCCTGTGAGCAGGCCTTAAATCACTTAGACAGCTGTTGGTTACCTGAAGATACAAGAGCCACAATTGCACCATTGGGCAGATCTTAGCAGATGATCATTACTATGGTCCACTGGTTTTATAGCTGGGTAGGACTGCTGATTGGCTCCCTAGGCGGCAAGCATAGCACCTTAGATGCTATTAGAGATGGCTCTCAGGGAAAAGGCTTCTAAGTCTATTCTTCCAAGTCGTGTGTCCAAAGTATGTAGTATCTTTACAATAGAGTCTTACCATCACATTATGGTAGGAAATCAAGAAATAGCCTATATTGTTTGGGGGAATCTCTTGGAATCCCCTGAACAACAACTATGGGAAGTTTCCCATGCCTGGCAATGTCAGATAGTATGAATTCTATCTTGAGGTAGAATTATCAGAACACATGGAATAACTTCATTAATAGATAGATATGGATGAAAGGATGGATGGACAGATTTTTTTCATTTTTCTTTTATTTGATATTTTGTTTATTTACATTTCAAATGTTATCCTCTTTCTAGATCTCCCCTCCAGAACCCCCTATCCTATCCCTCCCCACCACCTGTATGAGGGTACTCCCCGACTCATCCACCAACTCCCACCTTTATTTACATTTCAAATGTTATCCCCTTTCTAGATCTCCCCTCCAGAACTCCTAGCCTATCCCTCCCCCCACCTGTATGAGGGTACTCCCCGACTCATCCACCAACTCCCACCTTCCCGTCCTGTAGGACGCATCAAACCCCCTCAGGCCCAAGGGCTACTCCTCCTTTTTATATCTAACAAGGCCACCCTCTGCCACATATGTGGCCAGAGTCATGGTCCCTCCATGTATACTCTTTGGTTGGTGGCCCAGTCCCTGGGAGTTCCTGGGGGTCTGGCTAGTTGACACTATTGCTCCCTCCATAGGACTGCAAACCCCCTCAACTACTTTAGTCCCTTCTCCAACTCCTATATCGGGGACCCCACGCTCAGTCCAATGGTCGGCTGAGAACATCTGCCTCTGTATTTGTGTGGCTCTGGCAGGGCCCCTCAGGAGACAGCCATATCAGGCTTCTGTAAGCAAGTACTTCCCTGCATCCACAATAGTGTCTGGGTTTGGGGACTGTATATGGGATGGATCCCCAGGTGGGGCAGTCTCTGGATGGCCTTCAGCCTCTGCTCCACACTTTGGCTCCATATTTCCTGCTCTAAGTATTTTGTTCCCCCTTCCAAAAAGCACTGAAGCACCCACACTTTGGTCTTCCTTCTTCTTGAACTTCATATGGTCTGTGAATTGTATCTTGGGTATACTCACTTATCAATGAGTGCATATTATGTGTTCTTTTGTGACTGGGTTACCTCACTCAGGATGATAGTTTCAAGTTCCATGCATTTGCCTAAGAATTTCACGAAGTCATTGTTTTCAATAGCTGAGTAGTACTCTATTGTATAAGTGTACCACATTTTCTGTATCCATTCCTCTGTTGAGGGACATCTGGGTTGTTTCCAGCTTTTATTATAAATGCAGCTGCTATGAACATAGTGGAGCATGTGTCATTACATGTTGGAGCATCTTCTGGGTATATGCCCAGGAGTGGTATAGCTGGGTCCTCTGGTAGTGCTATGTCCAGTTTTCTGAGGAACTGCCAGACTGATTTCCAGAGAGGTTGTATCAGCTTGCAATCATACCAGCAATGGAGGAGTGTTCCTCTTTCTCCAAATCCTCCCCAGCAACTGATGTCACCTGAGTTTTCTATCTTAGCCATTCTGACTTGTGTGAGGTGGAATCTCAGGGTTGTTTTGATTTGCATTTCCCTGATGACTAAGGATGTTGTACATTTCTTTAGGTGCTTCTCGGCCATTGGAGTTTCCTTAGTGGAGAATTCTCTGTATTCTAATATGTATGCGTGTGTGTGTGTGTGTGTGTGTGTGTGTGTGTGTTTGTTTGTGTGTGTGTGTGTGTGTGTGTGTGTGTGTGTATGTGAGAGAGAGAGAGAGAGAGAGAGAGAGAGAGAGTATGTGTGTATATATATATGTATATATATGTATATATATATATATATATATATATATATAAAGCAAAAAATGGTTCCCCCTATGGTTACTTATCTCTCTTCCCTTATTGATTAAACCCCATAGCGTTTCCCCCCATTTTCTTCTTTATAACATTCATGTTCTGTTATCTTCTCTAGATCCCCCTCCCTTATCTCCCCAACATTCCATTTTAGTTTCTTGATTCTTGGATTACTCCAGGTTAAATACTTACATCTAAAAATCCAGAGTTCATATTCACAGATAAGCACGAAGATGCAGTGGTTGCCTTTCTGCAACCAGGTTTCCAGGTTTCCTCACTCAATATATAGTATTTCCTACTTCCATCCATTTACCTGAAAATGTCATTGCCTGTAACAACTGAATAGCAGCCCATAATATATATTCTACATGTTCATATTACTCATTCATCAGAAGTACATTTAGGTTGATTCCATTTCCTGGCTACGGTGAATAGAACAGCAATGAAAATGGCTAAGCAAGTGTCTAGGACGCTGAGTCCTTTTGGTATTGCCAAGGAGCGGTGTAGATGGGGTATATGAGACTTTTAATTAGCTTTTTGAGGATTCTCTACTGATTTCCAGAGCAGCTGGACCAGTTTGAAAGCCCATCAAACCGTAAATGAGGAAAAGTTCCTTTTACCACATCTTCTCTAGCATTGGTTGTTGAATCTTTCACGATCTTTCCCACTCTGGTTGGAGAAGATGTTCTGATGTGCTAATAGCTAGGAATAATGAACGTCTTTTTTGAGATATTTCCTAGACATTTTTATTTCTTCTTTTGAAAATTTTCTGTTAGGACCTTGAGCCCAGTTTATGAATGGTCTTGTAGGGAGTACTGGAGGGTGCTTGTTGTTGAAGATTTTATGTGCTTTTCACATATTCTGGATATTAGTCCTCTGTCTGATCCATAGCTGGTGAAGATTCTCATTCCGGGGGTTTCCTCTTCACTCAGCTGATTGTTTCCTCTGCTATACAGTTTTATGAGGCTCTATTTGTCTATTGTTGGCCTTATTTTATACATACATACATACATACATACATACATACATAAAAAACACCCCAAAGTTTTCATCAGAAAACTTCTGGAAATGACCAACACTGTTAACAAAGTGGCAGGTTAAAAAAATCAGTGTGTGTGTATATATATATATATATATATATATATATATATATATATATATCCTATCTGCCTACCAGTAACAAACAGATATAGAAAGGAACAAGCTCATTCATAATAGTCCCCCTCCAAAAAAAAAAAAAAAAAAAAAAAAAAAAAAACTCTAGGAAAAAAAATATAGCCAAGGAAGTGAAATACCTCTGTAATGAAAACTTCAAATCTCTGCAGAGACCTGAGGAAGACATTAAAAGATGGAAAGACATTCCCCCTGCTCACAGACAGAATTAATACCAGGAAGATGACCATCCTACCAAAAGCAATCCACACATTGAATGAATTTCAATCAAAATCCCCATGACATTCTCTATAGAAATAGAATAAAAAAATCCTTAAAATTCTTACAGAACCACAAAAGACCCCAGATATCTAAAGCAGTCTTGAGCAAAAGGAACAATACTGGAAATACTAACGTACCAGCTTTCAACCTCTATCACAGAGCTCAGGTAATAAAAACAGCCAGCATGGTGCTGACACACAAAAGGACCACTAGATCAACAGAACAAAAGAGAAGCTGGGAATGGGAGTACATGACACTATGTCCATCTGATACTTGACAGAGAAGCCAACAATACAAACTGGAGGAAAGACAGTGTTGAAGAACAGTGTGGCACACCTGGATGCCCACGTGAAGAAGAATGAAACCAGACCAATATCTATCACTCCAGACAAGAACCAACTCCAAATGGATCAAAGATCTTGATATAGAACTAGAAACTGCCGAGAGAGAGGAGAGAGAGAGAGAGAGAGAGAGAGAGAGAGAGAGAGAGAGAGAGAGAACTCTACAAAATAAAGATGTTCTGAAGAGGACTCCAGTTTCTCAGGAATTAGAGATGCTTTTAAGAGCCAGTGTCCTAGCTTACTTGTCAAGCATGTGTAAACAATCTCTACAGAGAAGGGGGTAGAGTGCTTTTAAGTAAAAAATATCAACACCTTTTTAAGAACAGCCTTATTGTATTCTGTTCAGAAATTTTCCTAACTCACTTTAACTAACAAGTGAGGTAAAAACCTAATATCAGCTACTGCACTGAACTCCTTTCAAAAGGCAAGAAGAAAATAAGAAATTACAAAAAACATTTATGATTGTGATTTGGTACTGATAAACTAATATTTATAATGCTTTATTATATTCTCATTCAGTAGAAGCTACTATATAGTACTTATCAATATAGTAAATTCTGACTTATCCATAGTATTTGAGGAAGTGGGTGATTATTAAATTGAAATAAATCTACTTTAAAAATAAGTATATTGGCTGGGTTTGTGTGTCAACTTGACACAAGCTGGAGTTATCACAGAGAAAGGAGCTTCAGGTGAGGAAATGCCTCCATGAGATCCAGCTGTGGGGCATTTTCTCAATTAGTGATCAAGAGTGGGAGGGCCCATTGTGTGTGGTGCCATCTCTGAGCTGGTGGTCTTGGGTTCTATAAGAGCAAGCTGAGCAAGCCAGGGGAAGCAAGCCAGTAAGAAACATCCTCCCATGGGCTCTGCATCAGCTCCTGCTTCCTGACCTATGTGAGTTCCAGTCCTGACTTCCTTTGGTGATGAACAGCAACATGAATGTGTAAGTTGAATAAACCCTTTCCTCCCCAACTTGCTTCTTGGTCACGATGTTTGTGCAGGAATAGAAACCCTGACTAAGACAGTAAGCAAAAACTGGGCAACATATGGTGACACATTCCCATAATCCCAGCACTTGGGATATAGAGGTAGTAGAATGATTCGGAGTTCAAGGCCAGCAATGGCTACAAAGTGAGATCAAGGCTATCTTGGGATCGGCTCTATCTCAAATATCTCAATAAACAAAATAATAACACCATATGAACATAGGTGATAACTCCAAAGGGCCACAGAAGCATACAAGTCCTTTGTGGAGCTCAAAAGGTTGGCTTTCATGCTTTTTCTCTTATTTACATAATTTATTTACAATGGTTTGTTGATCTTTTTAGTCAATAATATATCATATAATAATATATATCATATAATTTGATATAATTAATATATCAAATAATCATAGTATATAAAAATAAACATATCTATTTGCAATACTCAGCAAACAACACAGTACTAACATGTTATTGTACATGAGATTCACATTTTAACAAATGAAGTATTAAAAAGCCAAATATTCTAAAGCCACTGGATCAGTAAGAAGTCACTGCCTTATAAACAGCAGGCTACTCTAGAATCTGGATCCACAGCCCAGTATCTTAAGCACCTAGTGCCACCTTCACAAGCTAGAGGATGATATTTTCCAAACAAGAAAGTAACTAAACTACAAATAGGACCATTAGCAAACATTATAGATAACTTATTTCACTTGTTTAAGAACATACAGGATATTTTCTCTGTCTGACCTGCATTCATCCTCTGAGGAAGACAGGGCTGTATTAACAAATATATTCTGGTGATTCAGTTCCACACTGGTGCTATTCATATGACAAAAACATGACTATTCATTTTAAAATTTGCCTGAATAATTTTTCAATTGCTTCGCTAATTCTGATGCATAAAGAAGATTATATAATCCACATTCATAGACAGTGTAAAATATGGGGTTTGGACTGGAGAGATGGCTCAGAGGTTAAGACTGACTACACTTCCAGGGTCCTGAGTTCAATTCCCAGCAACTACATGGTGGCTCACAACCATCTGTACTGGGATCTGATGCCTCTTCTAGTGTGTCTGAAGACAGCTACAGTGCACTCACATTAAATAAATAAATAAATAAATAAATAAATAAATAAATGTTTTAAAAATATCAGAAGTATTTTTATTAAAATGTTTTAAGAACATTAACAGTCCAATTTTAAAATATTTTACAAATTAAAGAATATCATGTGAACTATATGACAGCACAATTCTCCTTTAATCACCTTTCTGAGTTCTTTCTATCATATTTAATTTTAGAAGGTATATATTAAGTTAGTTGGATAGGAGTTTTGTCTGGAGACACTGAAGACATGTATTTATGTTTAAATTTTATTGTTAAAAGCACAATTTAAACAATAATTTAAGTAAGGGTGCACTCTTAATAGTAATGAAAATTCCACAGGTGGTGTACTAGTAAATAAACATACTTTTTAAAATTTTTTTCTATATTATTTGTTTACATTCCAAATGATTTCCCCTTTCCCGGCTCCCTCCTCCCCCATAAGTCCCACAAGCCCTATTCCCTCCACCCATTCCCCAAACACCCCCTCCCATTTCTCTGTCCTGGTACTCCCCTACAATGCTGCATCAAACCTTTCCAGGACCAGGGCCCTCTCCTTCCTTCTTCTTGGGAATCATCTGATATGTTGTGTCTTGAGTATTCAGAGCTTCTGGGCTAATTAATATTCACTTATCAGTAACAGCATTCCATGTGTATTCTTTTGTGATTGGGTTACCTCACTTAGGTTCCAGTTCCAACCATTTGTCTAAAAATTTCATGAATTCATTGTTTTTAATTGCTGAGTAGTATTCCATTGTGTAAATATACCACATTTTCTGTATCCATTCCTCCACTGAGGGACATCTGGGTTCTTTCCAGCTTCTGGCTATTATAAATAAGGCTGCTATGAACATAGTGGAGCATGTGTCCTTATTACATGCCGGGGAATCCTCTGGGTATATGCCCAGGAGTGGTATAACAGGGTTCTCTGGAAGTGACATGCCCAGTTTTCTGAGGAAATGCCAGACTGATTTCCAGAGCTAGTTGTACCAATTTGCAATCTCACCAGCAGTGGAGAAGTGTTCCTCTTTCTCCACATCCTCGCCAGCATCTGCTGTCTCCTGAGTTTTTAATCTTAGCCATTCTGACTGGTGTGAGGTAAAATCTCAGGGTTGTTTTGATTTGCATTTCCCCTAATGATTATCCCTAATAGTGTGTCTGATAACAGCTACAGTGCACTCACATTAAATAAATAAATAAATAAATAAATAAATAAATAAGTGTTTTAAAAAAATAAAATATGGGGTTCTAGGAAAGAATTTTAACTATATGTTGCCTCCTGAGGTGGCTCTTCCTTTTTTTGAGGGAAGCACATCTAGGAGAACAGCTTCTTCCTCAGCCAGAGTCCAGAGGAGGTAAGAAAAAAAGACCTATACATTTATTATAAAGCAAGTATATAAGCCACAACAGTAGTACCCTAGAGGAAATCTAAATATTAAAGAGTTAAGCAAACAATCAACTAGTCAGAAATAAAGAATAATCAACATGGGAAAAAGAAATAATATAGTCAAAGGGACTAACTATGATAATGCCAGGTATCAGTAACACAAAACGGAATATAGTGGGACATTCAACAGAGCGAAATGTGGTAGAAAGACTGTGGAACTGATAACCCTCTGACACACTCAAGCAAAACAAGGGACAGAATGAACGATACTAGTATTAAACGTAGGACCCACATGTGCAGTAGATACAACAGGCAAGAGAACATAATGACCATTACTTAAATACATCTGAAAGTTCAGGCAAAAGTGGACAAATTTATAACCAAAGAGTATAAAAATAATGTAGTGCCTATATGTGCAGTTTATAGTCTCAAAACTTAAACTAGATTATTTCTTATAAATTATCATGTAGTTTAATTTTTGACTCAAAAAATTAGTGGAATTTAGTGTAGGGAGTCAAGTAAATAAAACTAACAATTTTAAATAAAAATAATTCCAAGTATCATTATTCATAAATGCTCTAAAATTAAGATTTCTGTCTTTTACATTGTTATACTCATAAATCCATGCATCATTCAACTCCATTAGAGAAGTTTCTTCCTTCAGTATAAAGTAATTAAATCAGAGACCCACAACAGAGTAATGTACAAAATGAGAGTTTTAAAGCACTCGGCCCTGACATGGATATCTGCACCAAACCCCTCCCTAAAGGCTGGGGAACCTACAGGGAAGAGGATGTAGGAAGACTGAAAGAGTCAGAGGTGGCAGGTGGCTCAAGGGACAGACACAGCAGGACTAATAAACATGACCTCACAGAGACTGGCACACACAGAGGAGCTGCACAGTTCAAAGCAGACAAAGTCCCAGCAGAGAAGGGGAGACAGACACCAAGCCCCACCTCTAACCGAGATGCTCCTTGCAATTGGTACCTTCTGGGAAGGGACATCAGTGATCTCCAATGACCTGCACACCAGGGCAGGACAGCTGCTCAGGAGATAGTGGCCAGTACAAAAGAGACTCCTTGTTTGGTTTGGTTTGGTTGTGGGCTTTCTGCCTTAATATATTTTGTTTTGGCAGTTTTTGTCTTACTGTTTAGATTTTATTTTATTTTATTTTTTTGAGAGAAAGTTGGGTGAGCAGGGGAGGATTGGAAAGGACCTGGGGGAAGAGAAACGATATGATCAAAATTGACTATATGAAAAAAATTAAGAACAAGGATTTCTGTCTTTTATTATATCTTTTAATTTTTTTTAAATCTAGAGTTTCCCTTTAGTATTACTGTTTAACTTTAGGGATTAGTCAATACCAGTTCAACCTAGTGGCAAGTAGTTAAATTTGTCAACTTTCTGAACTGGAACTAAATGACCCTTGTACTCCCATATTTAACATTAACTTTGAGCTGCCATAAAACTGCCTTATTCCAGTGTTATACAAGCACAAAGGGCAACAAAGCCAAATAATTATGTAATTAAAATAAGATTTCAACCCTGTACTTTATAGATGAGGAAACTGAGCCCCAGGGAGGTGAATTAACTTGCCAGGTTGAAACATTAGCTTAGTCTTTTCCTCCAGCACGGGAGGGAGGCATAAGTGTTTACCCTGTGAATGCAGCTCTGCCAGTTATCTTTACTATGAAAGTAAAGCAACATTATGGCTCAAATCCCAGCATACGTACTCCTACGGCATACTATTTAGGGTCAGCACAACAATCAGTATTAATGGAGTTTTCACAGATTATCTGTAAAACTCCTTTCCTATGTAGTTCTTAGAGTCATCCACTATTCTTTGAAATTGACTTCCTTTTCAGATATTATACATTGGGGGTTGGGGTGGCACAATTAGTTTATCACTATAACTCAAACATCAAATTTTGTGATAGGTAGTTTCTGCATCAATGTATATATTTTTCTTTTTTTCCTTTTTTAAAAAAAATGTTTATTTATTTATTTATTTAATGTATGTGAGTACACTGTTGCTGTTTCAGACACACCAGAAGAGGGCATTGGATCTCATTACAGATGGTTGTGAGCCACCATGTGGTTGCTGGAAACTGAACTCAGGACCTCTGAAAGAGCAGTCAGTGCTCTTAACTGCTGAGCCATCTCTCTAGTGCAAAAATAAAAAATAAATAAATAAATTAATTCAAAAGCAGGGTTGGGAGTGGGAACATGGGACACGAACAACATGGGACCCCGTACCCAGCACTGGCAGCCTGCTGAGCCGAGCATGTGGGGCAGACCCCACAGGCACACAAAAGGGTATTTTTTTCAGTAACAAACTACAAACTTCAACACAAAAGGCCAATGCTTTTAACTTTTATCTTCCAGGTTAAAATGCCTTGTTTCCCTTATAATAGCCCAACACAAACTTGCAGTCTTGTTTTAGTTTTCAGTTTATGGGTATGAACCAAGACTGTTGCCAACTGTTCTCCTTTGGATCCTGCAGTTAATACAGAAGTTGTATGTCAGCTACACACATAGAGAATGATGACATATTCATATCTTTGTTTAATTTTTATACTTAATACTAAATGTTTGAAAAATGAGACACTGAATGATTCACATAAAAAATTTAAAATTTGGTATTATATAATCAAAATGCCAAGGTGACTGCAATTTTCCTTTTGCATAAACTTCCAAGATGACTACCACAATGGCTCCCAACACACATGGTCCTCTCAATGTGAGCTTCCTACTCCATCAAAAGTAGAGTACCCATATCAGTCACCTTGAATCTGGGATGACTAGTGATTGGTTTGAAACATAACAAAATCCACTATAATACTACATTACTTCTGAGCCTAGGAAAAGGACCAATTTTTATGTTTATTGCATAGGTGGATAGGTAGACACAAGGCTAGAAAGATTCCTCAGACTTGACTCCACCTGAAATGAAAATCAATTCACTAACACATGGAGGATGTATATCTTAATAAAATCGGCAGTGTCCTCTGCACACTGCACTGTGAAAGGCAGAAAGGCTAAGGACCAGGAAAGGGAAGCGGGGGAAGACAAAGTTTTTATTGGCAAGTGATGTCACTCATGGGTTATAGCCAGACAAACTGCTCAGGTGAGCCTAAGTCAAGAACTAATTATGAATCTCCAAGGAGCTCATGAAGCAGAACATGGGCAAGTGCAAAGGGTGGGGAAAGAACAACAGTTGTTTTCCCACTGAGGACACGTGGAAAGTGTATGACCACATATTTGAGAAGAATGCCTACAAATAATTAGCCAAAGAGGTCACAATGGTCACAATGTAACCTTCAAAATCATGTTTTGAAGGGTTCTTTTCATCCCATTTTGTCTCCATTCAGGAACAAGGCCAAATGCCATTTGCTACTCATCCTAAGTGTAAGATACTTTGCTTCCCCAGCTGATTGGCATGTCTGGGTTGCTCTGAGACAAGAAGCTGCAGTCTCTGGTTTAGCACCTAATAGTAAAACAGTGGGAGGCTGGGAAAAGCAGCTTTTTTTCTATCTCTGCAAGGAGTTGTCTAAGTCTCCTGAAGAAAAGGGGAGGGAGGCCTGTCTCTGCCCTTTGTTCTCAGCACTTGTACAATTTTCAGAGCATGTGTGTTCACATGGTAAAAAGTTCACTATGAGTTTGCACATAAATTCAGGTGAGTAAGAGGTTTATAACAGAATGTGTATATACATATCCACTAGGAGTAATTATGTCGCTAAACATTCATCATTTGTTACTAGCTTACAGGTTCATGGAAAGTTAGAAACCATAACTAAGCTGTCCTTAAAGTTTTGTATAGATAAACCCAGTCAATATTTTATCTCCAGTTTTCACAACTGTGGTATACACCTTCCTTAAGATCTATGGCTAATGGTTTTTATACCCTCTTGGAATGTCTCCTAGGTTTTAGAAGTCTGTGGTTTTCTCAGAAGCAATGAAGCAGTTCTGTTATAAAGGGGGCTAAAAAGTTTTGTCTGTGTTGCTGTCCAGAAACAATGGTAACCCTAGTATGCTGGTTGTTTTCTGCAGAATAGAAAACCTTCAGTGATTTTCAGACCCTTACAGTTTATAACATGTGTATTTTGAATATTTTTTAAGTGATATCAAAATCATTCCAAATATCAATCATCAACTGCTTGGATGTTTCTTTCAAGTTAAAGAGATTGTCAGAGTTACATGAAGTGTATTCTCTATATAAAACACCAACAACTTATCTGGATAGCATGAATTTACTTCTTTTGGACTATTCCCTTAAACATGTGGATGTTCTTTATGGCAAGTTATTCCTGGGTTCTAGCACTAACAAATTAAAACTCCAAATTCTAAAATACATTTTCCCATCAGAAATAGGTTTAAAAAAAGTTATTTTCACATGACCATTTCTCCATCTGTGAGCCATTTTCTAATTTTCCTCCATCAATACTAAAGAAAAGTATCCTTCAGTACAAGCTTGCTCACCTTGGGAACTTATGAACATCACCATAATCCAATGAGAAATAAGTTTTCTTGCTTCTGGAAAGTGAAAACTATCAATTTAGAAGCAAAATTGTTGATTATAACACTTTGAAAAGCTCATTAGTGGTATATCCCACAGTCCTCCTCCCCCTCACATCTTTTCTGATGAATCAACTTTATGGTGTCAACTGTTCTCTTATTTAAAGGGCCCTGCCAATGAAAAGTAAATGAACAAAAATTTTGTGATTTTATCAAAATACCAAGCACTTCAAGACTGTAAGTCTCTAGTCCATACATGTTGATTTTGTTACCTTTGACCATCTTGATTTAGAAACTCAGATGTTCATGATCACATTCTAAACTTGTGGGCCTGCTTGGGTTTCTTTCAGTATTTTGTTAACCAAAATTCTCTCTTTCCTCTCAAGTCATCTTCTTTCCTCTCCTCTCATAAAGCACAAGAGGGGTTATGACCTCTGCCCTTGTCTTAGTTAGGGTTTTACTGCTGTGAACAGACACCATGACCAATGCAAGTTTTATAAAAGACAACATTTAATTGGGGCTGACTCACAGGCTCAGAGGCTCAGTCCATTGTCATCAAGGCAGAAACATGGCAGCATCCAGGCAGGCATGGTGCAGGAGGAGCTGAGAGTTCTACATCTTCATCTGAAGGCTGCTGGTGGAAGACTGACTTCCAGGCGACTAGGGTGAAGGTATTAGCCCCACACCCACAGTAACACACCTACTCCAAGGCCACACCTCCTAATAGTGCCACTCCCTGGGAAAAGCATATACAAACCATCACAGCCCTACATCAAACCTGACCTGATATGATTAATATAAAAGAACCTTTTAGAAATCATACATATTTTAGAAATTGTCAAGAGTTTTCATAGTTCAAATGATGGATTTGGAAGGAACAAAGAGAACAGAATAAACCAGTAAGAAGCAATTTCCCAGAAGAGATGAAACTGTTTAAATAACACCAAGTAAAGTTAAATTTTCAAAGGACAATATTAGAGCTGAAAAGAATCCTACCCGCATAAGAGAATAGATCTAAACACCACAGGAAAGTAACTGTTTCCAACCAGTAAGTAAATTATGAGTTATGGAACATGAATGGCTCTGTAAAATGGCAGAAACACTAAAGATTTTCAGAGATTACAGCAAAAACTATACTGTTCTTCTATCTGCTTTCAACAGATATCATTATATAGTTATGTGAGCACAGAAATAACGAGAATTACTTGTCAATAAAAATAAGAAATATAAGTGAGAATAAACATAAAATCTCCAATGAAATCTAAAGCAACTTCTAGGTTTTGAGTCAAAAGATTTAACCTCAAAGCAAAAAGAAACTTCAGTAAGGTTAAACACTGTTTAGTTCAAGCTTATTTTCTTTCTTTTTTAAAAAATTTATTTTCAATAATATATGTATTGTGGTCACACAAGTATGGTTGCCCACAGAGGCCAAAGGTGTCACCCACATGGGCACTGGGAATTGAACATGGGCCATCTGAAGAGCAGTACTTGCTTTTAACTCTCTAGCCTCATTTTTCTTAGTCAATTTGCATTACCATCCACTAAGACAGTTTTTATAAACAGATCAAATATTTACTCTCAAACACCAACAGTACCACTTTACAATTGAAAGTGGTATTTTTGTGTTTATCTCTAAATCTTTAAAACATACCTACCAGGGCTGGAGAGATTTCTCAGCAGTTAAGAGCACTGAGTGCTCTTTCAGAGGTCCTGAGTTCAATTCCCAGGAACCACATGGTGGCTTACAACCATCTATAATGGGATCCAATGCCCTCTTCTAGTGTGTCTGAAGAGAGCGATAGTGTACTCATACATAAAATAAATAAATATATTAAAAAATTACATACCCTTGTCACATATACAAAAAAGACTCTTAATTTCTATAAAAATTTGACAGAATTTGTAAAATTGTATTATTATTTGTGTGTGTGTGTGTGTGTGTGTGTGTGTGTATTTACAGGTGGTATGAGCTGCCTGATTGACATGGGTGCTGGTAACTAAATTCAGGTTCTTAACAAGAACAGTTCACAAGTTTAACCACTGAGCCGTATCTTCCTCTCCCTCCACAACTTTTAACCACTCATTTTTACACAAAGTGACTTCAAAGAAACCAAAGTTTATCTCATTTATTTGAGCTAGAGAAAACTATTTATTTTAGTACAGTTAAAACCTAAAAATTCAACTTTTGAAAGCACACTAGCTTTTAATTCATAATCTAAAAAGCCAATTTAAATTTAAGAACTCTTTCACTTAGATATTTTAAGTTGAATTGAATGTACTTTTCTCCAATTCCTTCCTCTGTTCACTGGTGTGTGTGTGCGCGCGCGTGCGCACACATAATTCACTTTACTATTTTCAGGAAAATATGGAATATATTAAGATTTATATTAGAACAGCCTAATTTTCTACTTTGACTCTTCCCAACTCATAACTAAAGTGATATCTCATAAATAATGGCATATCCTAAAAGCCTCACATTAAACAAAAAAGAAGACTGACTGGTTAAATAAAGTTGAGTTCCACTGCATTTACAACATTATGGCGATATATGCTAAAGTAGATAAAAATTCCTGATGCCACAGGAATCTGAAAAGCAATATACAAATAAGGCAGGTGTTATTTAATGCCACTGTCTAGTTCCTGCATTTCAAACTCTGGAGTAAGAGTTTTGCTTCATGTGTGGGGTTGGGGCTGGGGCTGGGGCAACTCACATAGTCCTGGCTAGCCTCAAACTCACTATGTTGCCACAGATGACCTTGAATTCTTGATTCTCCCACCTCTGCCCCCTAAGTGCTAGGACTACAGTGTATACTACAATGCCCCACTTACATGGTTCTTGGGATTGGATCCAAGGCTTTGTGCATTTTAGGCAAAGATTTCCCAACTAAGATGCATCCCCATGCCCCCTTCACATTTTTTAAAACACTGACCAGAACCGGTTTGGGATAGAAGAGTTAATTTCATCATAGAGATTACAATCCATCGTTAAGGAAAGCCAATGTTAGAATTCAAAACAAGAGCTTGAAACAGAAACCATGAAAGAACTCTGCTTAATGACTTGCTTCCAGATTACATTTAGTTACCTCTTTTCTTAGACAATCTAGGACCATCCGCCTAGCAATGGTACCTCCCACAGCAGGCTGGGACCTCCTACATTAATTAAAAATCACAGAAATGCCCACAGGCTATCTGCAAAGGTGGTGGCAGTGGAAGAAAGGGCAGTAGAACAGGAGGAAGGGAAGTTAAGCCTGTCTTGGTGACAAGAGCCTTGAACTAGCATCAGAAGGCAAACAAGTGTGAGCCACAGTGAGAGAGCTCAGTCTGCGGGTACGAGGAAGCCATCTTCTAGCAATATCAGCCTGATCTTGTCTAGCCCGGTGTGATGAAGTCGTAAATTGTTATACCGCTACCCAGGATTCATCTCATAGCCAACAATAATTCAGAATTGTTAATTGTTTTATTAAATTAAAATTTTTCTTTACAGTGTTGGAGACAGAACCTAAAACATCCTGCATGGTAACAAGCAGTAAGATAGACTCCCAGCTTGTATTAGTATTTCTAAAAACAAAGAGAAGAATAACTCAAAGAAAACAGTAACTCAGAGGAGAGAGTACCAGACCTCACAGTCAGGAGCCTGCAGATTTATTTTTTACTTTTTGAGCAATCACTTTGCACTGCAGTATAAGTCTCATTTCCCTTCAGAGAAAAATGGTAGCAAACTGGTCAGTGTGCTGATATACTTTGTTGTTTTGTTTTTTGTTTTTGTTTTTACTTTGTTTTTACAAACTCAAACCTCTATACAGCACTTATAGGAAAATCACTGTAGAGATGTGAAAGCACTAAGAAAAGACTGTCAAACTTCACTAGTTCTGCCTCCCTCAACTCTACACAAGAGGTTTTGTGTCCTGGTCAGATGAGAATGCATATGTCCAAATATGTCAGTATCAAATCCACCCTAGGGAATATGCCCACATCTTTTATTTTTTAGAAAATCAGCCATAACCGCGATACAGTTTCCAAATACTATATGGCTACTTTTCAAAACTAACATGAAAGGTAATTTTGTAAATTCAAATCTAGATCAAGTATTTTATTACATTCATTTCTTTATGCAAAGGGCCACATGCCACAGCACATGCATGTGAAGGTCAGAGAACTTGTGGAAATCAGCTCTCTCTACTCGCATATGGGTCTTAGGCATCAAACCCAAGTCAGCAGACTTGGCAATAAGCACCTTGACTTACTGAGCCATCTCACCTGACTTCAGAAAGAAAATGTTTAAAAACAAAAATAGTTTCATTGTTGTACTAAACCACTGGGTGGGCCACCATATAATATTCATAAAAATAAAGAAGTAAACAAATGATAATTTCCTTTTTACATAAAAACTGATCATAGGGAAAACTGGAGGCAGTTCAGGTTTTTTTCCACTGCATGAACTCAGGGAATATATAGCTCCTATGCCTAACAAAATTAAGCTCATAGGTTATTGACTCATTACTGAAAAAGGTTCCAAACACCCCACTCCCTTTTATGACTTGGGTTTGTTCATAAGGAAACAGTCTAAATCATGAATTAGATATATATTTCCTAGAATTAGAAAAGTAAATATATTATAATGACATTCTAGAGTATTATTTTTCTGTTCCTTACTTCTGTATGGTCTCCTTTTCCATTATTATGCTATGATACATGATAAAAATAAATTACGTAAATACAAAACTGTATTGACATAAAATAACAGTGAAGATTTTGAAGCCTTATAAATATGCATTCAAATCAAACTTATAAAAGAGATATTGCCTCTGTTACACTGCCAGACTCTAGATAGAGCCAAAAGTCATTGTTTATAGATTCTAGTATATGAAAGCTATAAAAAATGAATAAAAGACTTGAACAGTTAGAAGGATAGCGTCACACCAAGATAAGTAAGACACAGAACTCATTAAGGACAAGACAGTTTGAAATAATCAAAGAATGTAACACAAGAATGTTGGGGCAGAGAGGAAATCAGACTCACTCTAACATTCCGAGGTCAAATGAGACCAAAGGGAAGGTGAGAAAGGACAGCCCAGGAAGCCTAGTGCATGGAGATGGGAAACAACCAGCCATGTCTAATGCTAGGTGAACTGACTGGTAGATTTAAGAACTTGGAGGCTGGGGCTGGAGAGATGGCTCAGCAGTTGAAAGCACTACCTGCTCTTCCAGAGGTCCTGAGCTCAGTTCCCAACAATCACATTATGGTGGCTCACAACCATCTGTAATAAGATCTGATGCCCTCTTCTGGCACACAGGCATACATGCCAATAGAGTACTGTTACTTTAAATTAAATTAAAAGAAGAAGAAGATGATGAAGGCTGCTGGCAGCCTTGACACAAACAGCTCAGGTGAGCAATGAAGGTAAGAATCTGAACTGAGTGGGTTTCAGAGCAAAGGACTGAAGACAATGTGTACAGATAACTCTTCAAGTTGTTTTGTCACAAAGCCACGCAAAGAAATTGAACAAGAGCTAAGAAAAGAAAGGGCAAAAAGACAACATGAAAGAAAAGCCAGAATGTTTTGTGCCACTGGGAATAATCCAGTAACAAGTGAAGACAGGCGTTCCAGGGATACAGGGAATGCTGTAGCAATGAGCTGGGGCAGAAGGGTGGGAAAACCGCTCTGGACAGGACTTGGGCTACTTCATTCTGGTAAGGATGGTAGAAGCTATGTTTGCAGTGCTAATAAATGGTGAATAGCACAATGGGTCGTGGTTGGGCACAGTAAGGGTAGGTAACTAGTCAAATCAATTCTCTCGTTCCTTGGGTTGGGAAGGAAGATCTCTTAAGAAAGAAAGCAAGCACCCATAACTTTGAATCTCCTAGTTACCTAAAAGATATCATTTAACTCAATACGCTTGGCATACTCCTCTTTTTTGCCAAGCTGTGTTTGGAACTTCAGATGGAAGAAGTTACAGAACATAAAAGAATATCTGAATGTAGTGAGATTTCAATATGTAACACTTCTAATGTTCTGGCCAGGCCTGGTGACGCATGCCTTCCATTGAAATACTCAGGAGGCTGAGCTAGAAAGATCAAGAGTATGAGGTTGAACTGGGCTATAGTAAAAACCTGTCTCCAAATAATTAAGTTGCTAATTTTCTTCATTAGTTATTGCACTTTAAATTGATGATCCTAAAAGTTAATAAGCAAACAATGTCAGAAGGGAGGAAATAACATCTCAAAGCAGACAGCTCTAGTGAGCTGTCCCAGTCCTACGCACTGTCACATACCCATTCCCCATACTCAGCACAGCAGTCCTTTGAAGGGATGCTAAACTCATTCTTTATTTTTCACAGCTGAAGAAACTACATGATACTATGTGTTTAACAAACTTTAAGTGATATGAGTAGAATTGGACCACAGTGCTTGCTATCAAGAAATAGCAAACAGCTAGGCAATAGTGGCACATGCCTTTAATCCCAGCACCCAGGAGGCAGAGATAGGCAGATCTGTGTGAGTTTGAGGCCAGCCTGGTCTGTAGATCAAGTTCCAGGATGTCCAGGGATACACAGAGAAACCCTGTCTGTGGGGGTGCAGGGGTAGCTAACATCTTTATATTTAGTGTGTATTTCATTATACAAACGACACAAACAAGTTGATCCTGGTGGTTGCCAATGTGTGGTCACATGTGTCCCGAGGCTGAGACAAGATAAGAAGTTCAAGAGCAGCCTACACAATATGGCAAAACTGTCTCAGATTTCTAAATGCAAAGGGGGGTAGCTCAGTGATAGGACATTTGCCTATATACAATTGACTTTCATGTCAAATGTAGCAAGCAGATGACATGAGCTGCTCTAGAGTACCCATGGGATATGTTCATAGGCAGTTTTCTTCTGAGGTATCTTTACTAACTCCAGATGTCTACACTAACTTTAATAATAAAAGGAAAAATAGAAAGAAAATATTATAATTTATTCAGATACACAGTAAACTTTAGATGTCATAATATTTCTTAGATGTCACCAAAATTTTCCAAATTAAACATTATAGAAAACAAATGTAGGCTGATACACCGTGTAATTCCTATACTGTCTGCTATCATCATGTTTACTTAATGTTATCTTCAATTGACTATGCTGTTTTTAAACCTTATATCAAAAATAAACCATAACCTAGAACATAACTGCAACACCCAGTTAAGTTTTCCTAACCAATGCATCAGTTAGTCAAAATCCACTCTACTCAAGGGCCTCTGATCACATGCTCCTTTCACCCCAAGTCTCCATCTACTTTCCCTCAACTATGGAGGCAACAGTTACCCGGGGCAAATCTGCCACCTGCCCTGAGTGCTCTCAGAAGCTCTCAACTGTTCACAATAACTGGCTGGCATACAGCTAGAGATACAGCAGACGCCCCAGGAACCCACAGATCACTCCACCCAGGGATGCAGGCAGATTAGCTACAGAACCTATCCTTGCTCTCCTCCAAGTCCCACCCCCTCCCCAGGCTAATGCCCAGCTCTGCAGTAGACCACCTGCTTCAGCCTCCCTCCCACAGGATACCCATCTCCAATAGATCTCACAGTCCTCTTTCTTTCCCTCACTCATTGCTTTCTACCAGGCACCATCCCCAGCAGGGGTTGACTACCACAGATTAAGGCTGAATAGCAACAACAGAAACAATAGAAAGCTTACAAACATGGAAACTCAACAACTAACTACTAAATGAAAAGGTGGGCCAAGACAAAAATTAAGAAAAAAAATTAAAGACTTCCTAGAATTGAATGAAAATGCTTATACAACATCCCCAACCTTATGCAACACTGTGATGGCAGCATTGCTAAGAGGCAAGTTCATAACACTAAGTACCTACATTAAAGAGAGACAGAGACAGAGACAGAAAGACAAAGAGAGATCTCATATTAATGACTTAACATACCTGAAAGCTCTAGAACAAAAAGAAAAAATTATACTCAAAAGGAGCAGATGGTAAGAAATAATCAAACTCAGGGTTGAAATTGATAACATAGAAACAAAGAGAACAATACAAAGAGCCAATGAAGCAAAGAGTTGTTTCATTGAAAAAAAATAAGACTGAGAAATACTTATCCAAATTAACTAAAAGTCAGGAGAGAATATAGAAATAAAAAAACAGAAATGAAAAGGGGGACATAACAACCAAGGAAATCCAGAGATTCATAAGAACATACTTTCAAAACCAACTTTGAAACTGTAAAAGAAATGGATAATTTTTTGATAAGATCAGATGAGCAATTTAAACAGACCTGTAACACCTGGTGAAATTGAAGCAGTCATTAAGTCTCCCAACCAAAAACAGACCAGGGCCAGATGGTTTTAGTGAAGAATTCTACCAGACTTTCAAAGAAGAGTTAATACCAATACTCATCAAATTATTCCACAAAATAGAAACAGAAAGGAACATTTCCCAATTCATTTTATGAGGTCATAGTTACCCTGATACCCAAACAACATAAAGACTCGACAAAGGAAGAGAATGACAGACCAATATCCTTTATGAACATAGATGTAAAAACACTCTAGAAAATACTTGCAGAACAAACCCCAAAACATATTGAAAACATCATCCACCATGATCAAGTAGGCTTCATCCCAGAGATGCAGGAATGATTTAACACACATAAATCAATAAGTGCAATCCATGACATAATCAAACTGAAAACAAAAAAGAAAAAAATGACCATCTTGTTAGATGCAGAAAAGGTCTTTGACAAGATCTAACATCCCTTCATGATAAAAGTTCTGAAAAGTTTAGTGATCCAAGGGACATACTTAACATAATAAAGGCAGCTAACAGCAAGCCCATAAGCAACATTAACTCACATGGAAAAGAAACTGAAAACAATTCTACTAAAATCAGGAACAAGACAAAGCTGCCTACTCTCTCCATATCTATTCTATAAAGCACCTGAAGTTCTAGCTAGAGCAATAAGAGAAGTGGAGAAGATCACGGGGATACAAATCAGAAAGAAAGAAATCAAAGTATTTTTGTTTGCAGATAATATGATAGTATACATAACTGACACTAAAAATTGCACTGGGAAATTTCTACTACTGATAAACACTTTCAACAAAGTATCTAAAATTAACTCACAAAACCTTCCTATATACAAATGACAAATGAACTGAGGAAGAAATCAGGAAACACCTTTCACAATAGCTTCAAATGATATAAAATACCATGAGGTAACTCTAAGCAAGTGAAAAACTTGAAAAATAAAAACTACAAGTCTTTGAAGAAATAAATTAGATTCTTGAAGATAGAAAGATCCTTCATATTCATGGATTGGTAGGATTAATATAGTAAAAATGACCATCCTATCAAGAGCAATTTAGGTTCAATGCAATACCCATCAAAATAACAACACAATTCTTCACAGATTTTGAAAGGACAATTCTCAGATTCAAATAGAAACACAAAAAACCTAGGATAGTTAAAACAATCCTGAATAATAAAAAGAACTGTGGGAGGTATCACTCTCCCTGGTTTTTCAAGTTGTACTACAGAGATATAAGTAATAAAAACACCATGGTATTGATATAAAAACAGACACTTTAATCAATGAAATCAAACTGAAGACCCAGATAAACCCAGACATCTAATTTTTGATAAAGAAGCCAAAAGCACGTGAAACAAGGCAGCATCTTCAACAAATAGTGCTGGTCAAATAGGACAGCTGCATGTAGAAGAATCCAGAGATCCATCCTTACCATCCTGTACATGGCTCACCTATAAAGGCTCAAAGAACTCAACATAAAACCAGATACACTGAACCTGACAGAAAAGAAGGTAGTTAATAGCCTAAAACTCAGGAAGAGACTTTCCAAACAGAAAACTGATGGCCCAGACACTAAAATCAACAATTAGTAAAATGAACCTCATTACACTGAAGAGCTATTGTAAGGCAAATGACACCATCATTCAGGCAAAGTAGTAGTCTACATAATGGGAAAAGATATTTACCAACTACACATCTGATTCAAGGCTAGTATCTAAAATATATAAAGAACTCAAAAACAACAAAATATCAAGAAAATAACCCAATTTAAAAAATGGAGTACAGTTCTAAACAGAAAACTCTCAAAAGAGGAAACTCAAATGTCAGAAACAAAGAAATGTTCAATATCCTTATCCAACAGGGAAATAAAACTCTAAACTTCTTTGAGACTTCATCTTATGCTATCAGAATGGCTAATATCAATAAAACAAATGACAGCTCAAGCTGGCAAGGATGAAGAGAACGGGAACACTCATCCATTGCTGGTATGAATGCAAACTTGTGTGGCCACTATGGAAATCAGTGTGGCAGTTCCTTAGGAAGATAGGAATTGATCTATCTCAAGATCCCACTCTTGGGTATATACCTAAAGGACAGTTATCCTACCAGAGATACTTGATCAACCATGCCCATTTCTCTATTGGTAATAGCCAGAAAGTGGTAACAACCTAGGTGTTCCTCAACAGAATGGATAAAGAAAATTTGGTACAACTGAGCCATTTAAAAAGATGAAATTAGCAGGTAAATGGATGGAACTAGAAAAAACATTATCTTGAATGAGTTAACCCAGACCCAGAAAGACAAATATGGCATGTGGGGTGGTTTGTATGTTTGGTCCAGGGAGTGGCACTATTAGGAGGTGTAGCCTTGCTGGTGTAGGAATGTCATGTGGGTATGGACCTTGATACCCTACTTGTAGCTGCCTGCAAGCCAGTCTTCTCACAAGCTGTCTTCAGAACAAGAGGTGGAGCTCTCAGTTCCTCCAGTTACACATCTGCCTGGAAGCTGCCATGCTCCTGCCTTAATGATAATGGACTGAACCTCTGAATCTGTAAGCCAGAGCCAATTAAATGTCATCCTTATAAGAGTTGTCTTGGTCATGGTGTCTGTTCACAGCAGTAAAACCCTAACTAAGACAGTATTATTCACTTTTATGTAGATATTAGCTGTTAAGTCAATAGTAACCAAGCTACAATCTGTAGAACTAGAGGTTAGGTACAGAGTAAGGGACTGGGGAACAGATAATTCTCATTAGGAAAGGGGACTAGAATAGATAGCTATGGCTAGATGGGAATAGGATAGATAATAATGGATGGACAGATGGATGGAGATGGGCTGAAACAGGAAGATCAAATTGGGAGGGAAGGTGAGGAAGGGAATACTGGGAGGATAGGTAAAATTAATAGCAGGGTAGTACAGAAACCTAATATAGTAGAAGTTTCTTATAATACATATATACATATATATGTATGTATATGTGCATGTGTGTATATATATATGTTTATGTGTATTATATGTATGTATACATATATATATATATATATATATATATGAATGAATGAAGGCAATCTAAATGAAATTATCAAATAGTGGGGGAAACAGAGCTCCAATTAGACATCTCTCTTCACCAAATGAGGCTTCCAAGATTGGGATTAGGTTACATCTCTTTGAGCTGTTGGCTAAAAGTGTCCCATGGGAAACCCCAAACAACCCAGTCTGTTGGGAAGACTATAGGCTGCTCTCCACAAACTGACAGGAAGACCCCATTGCTGAAGACAATACCTACACAATTCACTGAACATGGAGAAATCTACTTGGTACCTACATAGAGCCTTCAACAGTACACATTAGCCTCTTTGGTACAGGAAGGTATCCTGCATACTATCAAAAGAAACATAAATACCAACCCAGATAGAAACCCTCTGATCTACAATGGTGTCAATCCTGTAAGACATGCTATGGTAATGGGGGCTCAAAGCTTGTGGAAATAACCAACAAATTTCTGACTTGACTTAAGCTCACTCATGAGATAGAATCCATACCCAACACTGCTTTGTTGATTGAGAAGCTGAGGCTAGATAGCCTAGGGAACTAGGGTAAAGATTATAGAGGCAAGAAGACTGTAAGAACCAGAACACCAACGCCTATGAAATCAACATGATGAGAGCGCATATGAACTCACAGAGATTGAGACAGCACACACGGGGTCTATAAGCCTCTGCACCAGGACCTTTGGGTATATATTATGGCTTCCAGAATAGTGTTTTTATAGGATTCCTGCATGTGTGAATAAATGGGTCTCTGATTTTTGTGCCTTCTCTTGGGCTCTTTTTCTTCTGTTTGTTTTGTCCAATTCCAACGTTGTTTTTATGATATCTTTTATTTTATTAGACACTATTTTGTTTTATTTTGTTATTATCCTTTATAATACTGTTTGTTTTCTAATAAGAGACAGAAAGAGAATAGATCCAGACAGGAAGGAGGGAAGGTGGGAAGAAACTAGGAGGTGTAGAAAGAAAGGAAACTGTAAGCAGGATATATTATGTGAGAAAAAAATCTATATTTAATAAAAGGAATTTTTCTCAAAACAGGACACAAAAAAGAAAAGAATATGTTAAGCCTGAATTCAGTGATTTTTTTTTTTTAAATTGGGTACTTATTTGTTCAACTCACTTGTTCACTTTGTTACAAAACGAGTCTAAGGGACTGGGAATATCATGTATCCTTTTCTTAAGTCATGGCTTTTAATTAAGCAATTTAATGCAGACTAAACGTAATAAAAGTTAGGAGTTATTAGTTTTAGGTATAACAGTAGTTCATGGGATTTGCTTTAAACAACAGACAGGGATAAGTAGTAGGAATACAGAGAAAACTAGATTAGCCATGCGTGTAACTAATGAAGAGGTTAATGAGTTTACTACATGGTCCTCTCTACTGTGGCTATTTTATACACACACAAGTTAGGGGGCAGAGACAGACAGAGAGACATAAATAGAGATAGAGCAGGTGTGCACAAGCAAGCCTTGAAACAGAGAGGTAGTAAATACACAATAGGAATATTAGCTTGTCAATGTCAATCCTGCAAGTAACAGTAAGTATTCATATATTTATATCAACATTATGTGGGATAAAATATTAAAAATAGTGTCATAAATGAATACATAAAATGTATTTTGAAGTAGGACGAGCTGCAATGCAATGACACAATGGTCACTGTTTTCCATGCAGGGAGTAGAAAGAAAGCAAAGAGCCACAATCTCTAACTCTGGAAAGTAAAAAAATAAAATAAAATAAAAATCTTTAATTCTTACTGGAAAGAGTGCTTTACCCTGTTTTGTGAGAATCTCAATGAATTCTCACAAAATTCCAGTGATCTCAGCATTACTCCCAGACATGAGGAAGGAAACGAGATAGCAGATGATCTTCAGCCTGAAGTAGCACCCAGAGGCTGAGCACTAGGACCTCTTCTCCTTCCAAAGCTGTGCCCTTTAGAGATGGGCTTCATTAATGCCCAAGAGCTGGTCACAGAGCTAGCGGAGCACTGCCTGAGCAACAGACAGCCTAGCAGAACCGCACTGACTCATAGTGGGTTATGTGGCCCAGCACTATGCTCCCGGGATCCTCCTTCTAGTGCTTGTGACATGGCTGTGTTTGGCACTTCTCTATGATTCTCAGGATCCAAGCTGTGTCTTCCCTAGGTTCTAAGCCTACACAAGAACTAAGCTCAGTATCTAGACTCCCCATGTGTGTGTGTGGGGGGGGAGGGGCTATTGTGGATTGAACCCATGCTAAGCAAGTGCTCTAACATTGATTTATACTCCCAGGCCCCTTGACTCTTTTTAAATATAACAAACAGATACATTGAGCTAATAGACTTTCATGAAAATATCAGTGTACTGGTTATTTCTCTCATTTAGTGTGACAAAATACCTGGCAGAAGCCACCTAAACAGGATTTAGTTGCTTTGGCTCACGGTTCATAACAAGGAAGCAATGGCAGAATTTATGATAGCAGAAACTCACGGTTGGCTAATCACCTCTGAGCAGACCAGGTGGCTTCCTTCTTTTCCTCTTTTCCTTCAGTCCAGGCCTGATAACACTGGACCAGTCACAGTCAGGATGGGTCTTTCCTCTCCAATTAATGCCCCCTGGGAATACCACTGAAGACATGCCCAGTGGTGTGTCTTCTAGATGATTACAAACCTGGTAGAGTTAACAATGAGGTTTAACCAACATATCTGGGAAATTTTTAAATTATAAGTGACAAGTTTTCAGAGCATAATTAGTAATAAAATCCATAAATTTCCTCTTATTAAAAATTTAAATTTTGTTATTTAAAACCTGTGAATTTGAAAAATAATCACACATATTAGCTAGACCCAAAGTCTACACATCTCAACGAACTTCTATAGAGTTAAACAGTCATTTGAAGCTGTGGAGTGTCGCAATGGATTTTACATTTTCACCATAGGACAATAATTAAGAGTAGTAAGGAACTGAAAACTAATGTGGTCAAACTCTTTTTTGGGGTAACAGCTTATAAAAAAACAATTTATCTCAGTTACTAAAGAAAGGAAACAGAATTCAGAAGTTACAAGAATGCATGAGTTTTTTAACTCTGCAACTAGAGCAAAACCACCTCCCAAGTTGCCCCTGGCTCTCCCTGCATCTGCAACCACATGGCTGGCTCTTGGACTGGGTGGAGTCGAGTAAGCAAGCAATGTTTCTATTCTTGGTGTGCTCTTCCTGGCCGCTCTGAAATCTCCTCATCATAAATTATGGCCTGCTGTCTTTTACTCACAGAACTCATACAAAACTTCTCAGATTCAAAAAGAGACATATGCAAGTCCTTAAATAGATCTAATTTCATTTAGAGAGTAACCTTAGGTAAGAAATATTATACACATTCACAAATTAAGCTATAAAGAGTCCTTAAAATACCTTTCATTACAAACATTCTTAGAAGAATAAATCCTATTTAGACTATTCACTACTAATCAGAAAATTTAAATTTTAAAAATCAAATTCTCCAGACTTGAAATGATTATCTTGGCATGGAAAATTAGCAATACAGTGGATGATGCAAGCTAAATATTAACTGTTGTAAAATTCTCTATCTTTGAATTTCAAATAACAAAATTAGTAATTTCTGCTTGAAAATTATAGGTTGAAAGTAAAAAGGAAACACTCAATTTTACATCCTACATCATCTCACACTTTCTTATACTTAGTGAAAGGTTGGAACATAGATGCACACCAGGGCCAACTTATCTACTGTGCACAGGATACTGAAACAATTTTGCAGTAAATGCATTTAAAGGCCCATGAAAATGTCCTGCTTTCTTCTAAAACCAGAAAAAAAATGAAAAGATCACTGAAGTCAATAATAGGTTTAATATATAACATCTGTCATTTCATCCAAAACTAATTTCATTCTTATTTTTGTTTCAATGGTTAAAAAAAAAATCCACAAAGAAAATCATTGTGTAGCCCTACTACAAATAGAGTCCTTCCAATCCCAGAAGCTGTACTAGGTGGCTCTTCACCACCTTGCCAAAGCAAGAGATGGCCCAGTGGTGCCTTAGATAAGCCTGGGCAACTATGGGCTCATCATCGGCACAGATCCCATCATTTCTAGGCCCCCTTTCCAATCTCAAAGGCCTCCAGTCTCTACAGAAAAGGAATGCACAACTAAGCAGTCTCCCTGCCTGCTGCTGACACTCCCTGGAAGACTCCAGCATAAAGCTGGAGCTGCAACAGCTGTAGAGTTCTCTCTCCATCAGTTGAGTGCCTGGTTTCTGACCCCTTTGTCAATCAGATGAAAACATTTCAGAAACATGCACATAACTGCTAAATTTTTCATACAGTTCATTTTTGCATGAAATTTTACAACTGAAATCTCATTTTCTCACACAGGATTTTAAAGTCTACGTAATCGATTGGTAGCACCTAAAAAACAAAGGCTTGCAGGCAGAACAAGCAAACCTTTGAGCAGCACCTCCATGGGCAGTCTGCTACTTCAGTCTCAGACAGAGGGTGAGACTGAAGTCTGCTCTGCAACTCCTAGGTTTTGTTTTAGTGATGTCAGGGCGTGAAGTGCCAAGAAGGGAATGAGGACCACTCTACCACCTTTGGGAGAGTGTGTGTACAGCAGAATGGAGTCCTTTGTCTCTTCTGGCTACATCTACCTGCATCACTCCCTGTGCCTGCACACCCTATTTGGGTCTCTATGGTTAAGGGCAGCCACTCTGAGGCCATTTGTGTCATTAGGGAGAGGACTCAGTCCATATTTGAACAGGAGGCTGTGGAAACCAAGTAACTTTAAAAGACATTCTGTTGTTTTTCCTAGAGTCCGTGGCTTCTGCTTGCAATGAGGCTGCCAACTGCGAAGCACTTCTGACTCAAGCCTGCAGATGCATGTGGCTTTCTGCTTACAGGCTGTGCTTCCAGAACAGCAGCTGGATAAAAGCACTCCCAGCTTTTGAACAGCAACCAGTGTGGGAATACCAGAGACTGAACTGAAAGACCTCATTCACAGGGCCAACAAGCCACCAGATAGGCCAACCCACCAGTAAGCTCTTCCCTACAAAGTTTGCCTCTGAAAGGTCTCCTACATGTCCGTCCTCAATCACACATACTCCCTTACACCTGGTTCTCCAGAAAGCCAGTAGACCTCAGTGGAAACAAAGTCTATATTGTTTTATTATTAATGTGGGGGTGGGGTGGTTTTGTTTTGTCTTTACCAAGATCTGAAAAGACTACAAAGTGAAAAATCATGTCCCCAGTTCTGGCCAATTTAACAACAGTGCCAGTCAGAGGTCATACACTCAGTTTTTCAGTACTACTAGAAAGCACAATTGATGGCAATGAATAGGGACATGAAAAGCTACAGGTAACTCAGGACATGGGGGCATTTTTTTGTGTGTTTGTTTATTTGTTTGTTTTGACTAAATCAGCAGTCAGATTATCTGCCTACATCTGATGGTCTATTCCCTGGGTCCAGCCCTTTCTTACCAGCACAGTCTAAGGCATCCAGAACACTTCACTTACCAAAGATCACAAAAAGTAATTATTGGGCAGTCCTCATTCACACATAAATGATAAACCAACACAGGGTCACAACTGAAGGATGCTAACCGGCTTACACAGCGTAGGCTGAAGGGACCCGTCTTGCCAAAAGCTCTTGGAGAACATCAAAAGAAACCTCAGAACCTTGAGTATGCAGCACCATGTTACCGAATCTCCTGCAAATCTTTTCTTCTGCACACAGCCACAAACCCAATTTGACCATTTCCCAGAAATAAAGCTTCACAGGATGCCTCCCACTGGGTGTGGCTTCTCCTCCCACTTGGTTGCATGACACCCAATCTCTCTCAACCATCAGATCATATCCTCTCACACATATGGATGCACAGTGGTAGACACACCAGAACTCCCACAGATTCCACACTTTCACTGGCAAATGCCCTGCTGTGAAGCCAGCTCAAGGGCCTCATCTATTACATACTCAGCAATGAAAGTAAAATTAAAGAGCAGAAGTTCAATGTATCCTGCTTTCTGTGTGAGCTACTTTAGGTTAGCCTGTTATGTTAACCTGGCATACCTATAGTCATTGTGGAAGAGGGAACCTAAGTTAAGAAAATTCCCAACCAGATTAGCCTGTGGGCAAGCATGTGGTACATTTTCTTGACAACTGATGTGGGTGGGCCCAGCTCCTCATGCGCAGTGCTACCCTGGGCTGGTAGTCCTGAGATCCACAAGAAAGCAGGCTGAGCAAACCATAGGCCAGCCAGAAGCAGTAGCCTCCGTCTGTTCCTGCCTCTAGGTTCCTGCCCTGACTTCCCTGGACGCTGGACTATAAGCTGTAAGATAAAACAAACCCTTTCCCCCACAAGATACTTCTGGTCATTATGTTTTATCACAGCTATAGAAACCCTAATAGACTTTCTCAGGGGTCTAGGAGCATGTCAGGATAGATCTGTGCCAAGAAAGTGAAAGTCACTAATGCCAACTTCTAGAGCTCACATAAAGGTAACGGATCCTACCTGATATCTGATTGTTTAGTACCAACATTAGCATAAAAATAAATAATATTTTCACACAAATAATTTCAAAGTAATGGAAAATATGAATTATGGATCACAGGATGAGATGGTTAAACTTTAAAATTTAAAGGTTTTAAAGTTTAAAATCTGAAGAAAATAAATTTGTATAAATTCTTCTTTTCAAAATTCTCATATTTGTCTACCTCTAATTTCTAACACTGTTTCTAAGAAGCAAATGTTTCTGAAGCAGATTCCAATTAAATTTTGCTTAGTGATATTAAGTGGACCAACACACAGAAAATGATACAAGCACCTCAAAGATTAACGGAGGTTGAGGGTAGAGGCATATCAGTACCTAGATATTTACATGATTCCTTCTGTATCATTTCAGATGGAAAATTTTAATGTTATACCTAATTCTTGCTACAGGGAATATTTCATTTTATTTTAATAGCATTATATTAGTAGATTCCATCATCATAACAATATACCTGGGATAGCTTATTGTTTCAAAGTTGGGGCTTCTGGTGTGTGTACTGGATGGTAAGAGATAGGAGTACTTAACAGAACACACTGTTAGCTTCATGTCTGGGAAGCAAATAAAGGTGATGATTCAGTCTCATAATCCCCATTAAGGAGGCACACTCTCAGTGATTTAAAGAATTTGGACAAGGCTCCACATCCCAAATATTCCATCACTTCCCAACACTGCCATCCTGGGACCAAGTCCTCAATGCCCTTGGGGAATACATATTCATACTAAAGCAAGCATTAGAATCAGAACGATCATATCTCTTTGAACAATAAGCTATAATTTAAGCTTGTCAATACCTTTAAAAAATAAATAAATCCCCTCTAGTTCAAACTGATTCAATGGACACAAATGAATATAGGGCCTGGGGAAATGACTCAGTTGGTAATGTGTTTGTCACACACACAAGCATAAAGACCTGTGTTTACATATCTAGTACTCCCCAAACATTGAACTCAGTGGCATGAGTCTGTAACCCGCAAGGAGTCAGGTAGATCCCTGGATCTCACTGACAAGCCAGACTAGCTGCAATGGCACACTGCTGGTTCAACAAAGGACTCTTTCTCAAAAAGCAAAAATGTAGACTATGACTAAGAAAGAGAGCCAGTGTCAACCTCTGACTGCCACACCCAGCTACACTTCCACATGCATATACAATACAAACATATACATCAGACACACATACATTCCCAAAAATGTTTCAAAGGAGGATGGATGGTGGTGCTGTTTGCCAAACTTACACTAGAAGTAGACTGCTCAAAGGTGACAACAGGGTGAGAAAGGAAGACTGGGTGTGACTATGTGCCATAAGGTGTTATGGGTAATGTGCCAAAGAGCACTGGGTGGGGGGAGGGAACCTAAGCTGAAGACATCAACTTAAAACTCATCAGTGAATCCATATGTAACTGAAGCTACACCTATGGAAAGGTTGTCAAGTATAAGCCATGGAGTACTAAGGGCCTACTAAGTGTGCAGCACAGAGGGCCCTGATGAGCTCAACCAATGGAAGACAGTAGAGGACTGCCTCAAAGAGGAGGAGAGGGAGAACTCACAGATCCTCTTTCAAGATATAGCTACAAATGTGGCAAGAGGATGTCAGAGGACAGTCTGGGACAGGGCTGGAGAGAACATGGGAAAACTACATTATATATGTTGTTGTTGTTGTTGTTGTTGTTGTTGTTGTCATCTAAGAACCTGATCACATATCCAACAAACTACGGGTGTCAGTTGAAGGAGAAAGAAAAACTTTCCATGATAAAAAAATAATTTAAGGAATCTATGGCCACTAGTCAAACTCTACAATAGGTATTAAAGAAAATACTTAGGATGGAAGACTAGGTTAAACATACCCAAGAAGGAAAAAGAACAAATAAGCAATTTTAGAACACTCAACCAAAAAGAGTTTAATAGAGAATCACAAAAAACAAAATGACAGGAATTAATATGCAATGTTCAATAATTCCTAACATTAATGTTTCTGCTTCCTAATAAAGACACAGGGGGAAAAAAGATCAGAAATTTTTTGCTGACTCAAAGAACTCATAACCATGATAACACCACCCTTATAGTAAAAGGTGGAGAAAGGGTATTCCAAGCAAAGGTAACAAAGAAACAAGCAGGTGTGGCTATCAAAAATGTGACCTAATCGACTTCAAACCACTTCTGGGCCAGAGATAAGGAGGGACAATTTATCCTCTTTAAAGGAAAATGCACAAGATATTATAATCCTAATGCACCAAGCACAGAAGCACCAATTTTAGACACACACACACACACACACACACACACAACTATGAGACTTAAATCCACAAATTGACACCAACACAATAATAGGGATAATTTCAATATTGTACTCTTAGTAATAAGCAAGTAATCTAGAAATTAAATTGAGAAACTTGAATTAGATAACATCATAAATCAAATGTACCTAACAGGTATGTATCTAAGAATATCCTATACAAACACTAAAGAACACATGGTCTCAGTAGCTCAGGGAAATTTCTCCAAAATAGTCCACATTTTATGACACAAAGTGAGCCTCAATAAATACAGGAACAGTGAAATTACATTCCATATTCTATGGAAGTACTACATAATAAAGATGGATATAAACCACAAAAGATAAGATAAAGTACACAAACTCATAGAAGCTAAATAAGACACTAATAAACTGAGATTGTGTGAAGAAATCATGATACTTTAAAATTCCTAGAGTTTACATGAAAATGAAAATACAATATACCAAAATCGATGGCCACAATAAAGGCAGGCATAAGAGGGAAGTTTACAGCAATATGTTCTTACATCAAAAATAGAGATCTCAAATCACAACTCAACAGTGCATCTGAAGGCCCCAGCAAAATAAGAACCAAAAAGAGTGGGTGAGAAGAGATGACCTAAATCAGAGTTAAAATTCATAAAACAGTATTTAAAAAAAAATCAATGAAACAATGAATCAGTACTTTAAAAAGATTAAGAAGATTGATTAACCTTTAGCCAAACTAACCAAAAGAAAGAGAAAAATGGACCAAATTGATAAAAATATATATATATATACTCACTGATGAAACCCAGAGAATCATAAAAACATACTTTTAACATCTATATCCCACCAAATTGGAAAACTCTAAAAGAAACAGATTAACTTCTAGATATATACAACTTACCAAAGTTAAATTGAGATGTAATAAGCGATTTAAAAAGAGTCTTAATAAACAATAAGATAGAAATCATAATTTAAAGTCACCCAAGTAAATCAGTCCAGAGCTAGATGGATTCAGTGCAGAATCCTCCTAGTCCTACAGTGAAGACCTAACAATACTCCTCAAGCTAATCTGCAAAGAGAACATATTATAATTCCTTTTATGAAACTCATATTACTCCATACAAAAATCGAAGGCTCAACAAAAGAAAAAGTATAGACCAATGTGTCTTTTGAACATGGATGCAAAATTTTTCAATAAAATATTTGCAAACTGAATTCAAAAACACATCAAAAAGAGTATATTTCATGATCAAGCCACCTCCATCCCAGAGATACAAGAATAATTCTATCTATATCTATACCTACATCTATATATCTATATCTACATATCAATAAATTTAACTCACCACACAAATAGACTTAAGTATGAAAACCACATTAGATACATGTGGTGGTTTGAAATGGAATGGCCTCTAAAAGTTCATGTATTTGAGTGCTTAGGCATCATGGAGTGGAACTATTTGAAAAGAATTAGAAGGTGTGGCCCTGGTGGAAGGGGTGGACTTTGAGTTTTCAAAGACCCAAAACAGGCCTGGTGGCCCTCTCTCTTTCTGTTGTCTGCAGATTCAGATGTAGAACTCTTAGCAGCTTCTCTAGAACCATGTCAACCTATATGCCCCATCATAATGAACTAAACCTCTGAAGCTGTAAGCAAGGCCCAGTTAAATGGTCTGTCTTATAAGAGTTGCCTTGCTCATGGTGTTTCTTTACAACAACAGAACAGTAAAACAATGTAGAAAGGGCTTTGACAAAATCCAGCAACAACTCATGATAAAAACCTTACAGAGAAAGAAGGTTTACTGGGATATATCTCAACATAAAAAAGGCAATATACAGGAAGTGCATAGACTACACAGAAAACAACAACACAACTAAACAAGAGTTCCCCCAAACTCAACCTCTGCCAGGTACTTCTCCTCTTCAGTACCTACAAGTGAGGGGTATATGCTTCTGTGTTAGAAGATTTCCACATATTGTTTTCAAAAATAAAAAATACTATCCAAATAGAATAAGCAGGACTAATGACAATATAAGGCCACAAGCTGAGAGGTTTACGTACACACCACATAACTGAGCCTAGGAACAGTCATTAACTGAAATTGTTCTGCTTTGTGACTTATGAAATACTCTTACACCTCAGGAGTGTGTTCATTCATCATGACGTATGAACTCGGCCAGTGAGCCCACCATAATGAGAACACTGCAGTACCACCAGTCGGGTCAGTCCCTTCCAATATACATCAGCTGGACTAGCAAATACCTGTTTGGCAAGCATCACTATATAATCTCCTCTGAGTAAACAGCATTTTACTATTTGTAAGTTGTGTCATTTGAGCACAAGATTCTTTGATTAAAGGAAATGTAAAGACTTGTCTCAGCAAAGGCTGAAAGGTCTAGTCACCTCTTTCCAGGAACAGTGCTGGTGCCACTGTCAAATCAGTTCTCTGTACAAATGATTGTTCTGGCAAGGCTTTCTCCATGCGCCAACTCAGACAAACCCACACAAGAACTAGTCACTTGATTTATCAAAAAAGGCAGTGCTGTTCATGAATAAATGATTCTATTTTCAAATATAGTACTGAAGAGATCACATGTTTATATTAAAAGGAAATTTTGACCCATCTACATATCTAGCTAGCTATCTAGCTATCTAGCTAGCTATAATAGAAAAGTTTTGATATCGATATAGATATAGAGATTTTATAAAGAGATTACATAGTGAATACATATACATATATATTCATTCCACATAGAAAATGAAAAGATGAAGGTTCCAAAAGTAAATAAATGAAAATCTTCATTGTCTTAAAAAGAGATTTCTTTAGTACAGGACACAAAAATCAACTGAAAAGGTTAATATATTTGGCTTCACTAAAATTAGAATTCTTTCTCATTACAAAATAACTCTCAGGTCGATGAAGAAACAAGCCATATCCAAGACAATATATTTTCATATCTATATCACATTCATATCTCACATCCAGAAAATAATGAAGTCATACAAATCAATTTTTGTAAAAGCCATTTTTTCCAGCAGGCAAAGGAGTCAACCAGCAATTTGTTTACAAAGACAACATCTAATTGATCAAGTAATATGAAAAGGTTCTTAGTATCATAGTCACCAAGATATTCAACCAGAAAGCCATGATAGTATTTCGCTAATTATACAACCATGAAAATGGTTACAAAAGAAAAAAGAAAAAAAAAACAAAACAAGCCCAGCGACAATAACAATTATATATATTTTAGCAATCAGAAATATTCATCCTGTTTAGCATGTAAAATACTAGATGGAAAAATTGTTTGACATTATCTACTGTAGCAAACTTAAATATCTCCTATGAAAGAGGTTAGTATTTATAATAAACAAAAAACTATTTGTAAGACTATATACAAGCAATGAACATCTTAAAACAACATGTAGATTTCTTTTAACAAACTATCAAATGCCCCAAAGATACAGTCTTAATACTATTATTTCATTATCCCCAAACTGAGAGCACCTGACTAATTCTTTTAAACATTAAAATATGAAATAACTTTAAAAATCCCAACCACTATGACACAGGACAAGAAAGTTTAAATGGGAGTGAAAAATAAAAGGAAGGGGACTGCAGGGACCAGTCAGGCAGCTTGATTCTAAGGTGGCTGCCAACAGGCCCTTTATCCCGCTGCGACCCCACTGATTGATAAAAAGCAACTAAAGGTTGGTAAGCTGTATTCATTACAAAAAAAAAAAAAAAGCCCTTGCTGATCATTTTCAATTTACAGAGTAGAAACCCGCTGCCCATCTCATGCTCTCACGAGACAGACCGGACACAGGTTAACCGCCATCTTTGATACTGTTTGGTTAACTTACCGCTCAGTCTTTACTATTTATAAACAGTATATGCATGCATGAATTGAGTGTATACATGTAGCTGCCTACATCAGAAAAAAAATCCACAAAAAATGCTATCTGTAAGATCACATTTTGTTCTATTAATAGCCACATACTGCAATATTACATAACAAATTTTCCAATTCTGTTATACTGCTATGCAAATAAATTAATTCAACCATAGCCAGGAGCTAAATATACTTAGTAATCAGTATGGCCTTGTATATCTATAATGACAGAATTTTATGTGATCACAAAAATACCATGAATCTTCCTTCTAGATTTATTTTAAATCCAGCTGCTTATTTTGGGGGATGTTAACACCTGCAACTTTCAACTCAGTACATTTAACACACTACAAGAAGATGCCAAATGCTGACTCCATGGTCAAGAAAAGAGGCTTACAGATCAGGCAATGCTTTGTTGCTCCAGCAGGACTACAGTTTCAGATTCACATAGATAGCTAGGGATGTGTAGCTTCTTCATAAGAAGCCATGATCTTACAATTAGAAATCTGTCATCATTTCTGATGGAAACTTCAGCAATCTGGTGGAAACTTCCACGATTAAGAAACCAGAATGGGCAAATAGGAAGAAAAAGAGAATATGTTTTTTAAAAATAGACTTTCAAGGCAGACAAATTTGGTCTGAGTGATGGCTTTCTTTGCCTCGTGTAAATTCTATGACCCTGCTTGGGAATTCTCTCTCAATCCTTACGCAAAGGTTTCCTTGCCTGTAAAAGGGAACCATATCTGCTTGCAAGCTCTGCTGAGAGGTGTGTGAAATGACAACTACAGAACATGTTTCTTCTTTACCTAATCCATCCATCACAACGAAGGACTGAATTTCCAGCATTAGATAACAAAATAAAAGAAATTCTCACTTTGGCACTCTGCATATCATAACTGTTGGCTCCTTAGGCTTCTTCATTTATTACTAATTCCACAGCACTTCCAATAAATACATTTCGCATTCCAATAACAATGATAATAAAAGGTTAATTTAACACCTTAAAAAGAAACAAAAGCTGAACAAAACTATGTAAGTCACTTAAAAAAAAAAAAGTAGGTAGTTTGGCTAGTAGATATCACACAGGTCCAATGTAAGTCACTTTTAAAAACCCAAATACCAGAGAAGAGAGTGAATGCTTTAACAAAAAAATAACTCTGTAGCTATGCTTTTCAAACCCCGAGACCAAAATATAAAAGTGCAAAGGTATACTCTGATTTCAGGAACACAAAAGGGACAGACCATTAGACCTCATGCAGAACACTTCTGAAAGGAATGAAGTTCCCAAGCCCAGTTTTATATGAAGGTATTTTCTTCTGATTATGTTCAAAACTAAGTACATGAAAAAAGTTCTTATTGAAGCACAAAGTCCATTCCGAAAATCACCTGGAGATAAATCTAATAATCTCTTCATTAAACTGAGTCATCAAAACTTATTAACTCCCATTATATAAATAACTCATACATGTATGTGTATATATGTAAACACATATACAAACATATATATTTCTTTTGTTTTTAAATGCACACTTTCCACAAGACACTGAAGTTTCAAGCTGAAGGAGTAATGAAGACAGGCGTGCATGCGGTAGAGTGGCGGAGCAGCGTGGAAGTGTGGGTGCAGTCGGGAGTTAGAGGGCAGAAAAAGAAACACCTCTTCCTAACTGAGGAACAACCAGCCAAGAACCATCCTAGGCATGGCAGAGAAGGAGGAAACACCCCACGCAGAGAAAGCGGTGGGACCAATACCAAGCGTAGGCTTTGATACTGAAGGCATTCCACAACGTTCCTAGAGAGGGAGTCATCGCCCAAGTGGGGCACTTCTGAAACTGAAGAGACACTATTAATAATTTTTGTACTGTCAAAAAAAAAAAAAACCAAACAAACAAAAACTAGATTTCCCTGAGCCAATCAAGACAGACAGAATGTCACCCAGCTGTGACTGCTTACACATATTCAACTGTAGGAAAATATGGGATTCAGAAAATCAGCGAAAAGCTTTTCTCTCCAGAGCATCTGCCTATGAAGTTTCTCAGCACTTTTATATGTGTCGGAAGTTAAATCTTCCAAAATTGGCATGGAAATACCAGTGAATTCTAATTCCAGTGAACCTGAAGGAACCAGCCCATTGCGGAATGGTCTTCAGTGTGAAAGGGGAGAGAAGAAACATTCTAGATGGTGCTCAGGGCATTCCAACCGCCTGCCATGCACTGAGCACGCATCATCTCACAGCTTCCCAGCAGTGCCATGAGATATCTGAGACATGGGATAGACAAGGCGATGTAAAAAGGGTGCAATTTGTGTAAAAATAATATTGCTATTTCTGTTGAAAATTCAAGTTTGATAACTCAGTCAGTGAAAACAGTATCATTTAAAGCCTTTGAGGAGCAGAGAGCGCAACAGAAGAAAGTAAACCAATATGGAAAGAGACCATTCTAAGATAATAACTTAAATGACTGATACAATCAACTAATAAAACAATTTCCCATCATCTGCCCTCATGGATTTAAAATGCAAATCAAATAGAAGGATTAAAAGGAGAAGGAGAGGCGAAGGGCGGGCCAGAAACGCTGCCGTATAAAACCAGTGCACTCTGATCTCTTTGAGAAATTGAATCAGGACTTAAGCTCTTTAGACTGAAACAGTCAGTCCTGCTCTGACCTTTCAGCAGTTATTGGGTCTAAACGCATTAGCACAAAGTAAGGTGCAGAGCTGCTGATTGGCTGTGAGATTTTCTGATCTACGGGGTCACTAGGATCTGTCTATCTATCCAGACAATTCACTTTGCGACCCAGTTCCCAAGTGCCTGGCATGCAGTTGCCTTTGTTTCTCCTTGCATGAGAAAGGGAAGAGAAAAGAAAGACACACATTTAGAGTTGAAAGCAGATCTTAAGTTCTAATTCAGAAACGTCAGAGTATTGTATGCTATCAGTGCCAAAGTGGTTTTGCAGGTGTAAAGAGCCCACCTGACTTAAACCACACTCCAGTATAACGCTCAGGTATGCCTTTACTATTTTGCCTGAATATGTGTAACAGGCATAAAAAGTCTGGTGTTCTCCATGCTTGGGAGCTCAGCATATATGCTAATATAATCTTTATATGTTGATATAAAGATAGCAAAACCACTTTTTCTACTTAGCATTCTATGATACCTATGTTAAGGAAAAGAAGTCACTGTGAAGCTGGAAGGCCTAGCCAACAAGGACTTACAGGTGACTAAACAGCTGCCCAGGTGTGTTGTCTGTCAACTGCTTCTGCCAGCAGAGAGAGCATTTTGTCCCCCTTCAACACCTAACACATTTAAAACAGAAAACCCAAGCCTGGTATCTCAGGGCAGCCGAGCTCCCTTACTTACACAGTCAGTGTCTACGGATGGAGTAATTTGAAGAATAATGATGGAACACAGTTGGGTCAGGAGATAAACTGCACGCAGCTCCAGCACCCCAGCCACGTTGTTAACCTCCTGCACTGCCTGCCTTCCTCCTCTGTGGGTGGCACATTAGGGTGAACAGCATGCTTTTCCCCATGTCCTGCCCACTGTGAGAGTTTAGTAAGCTGTGGTTACAGTTACTTCATCTGAATGTCAGATACTGCAATAGCTGCATGTCCTAAGTATGGAGAGGGGCCCGGCATCTGTAGCTGCCATACTCTCCGCGTGTGGAGATCGTGGATGGCACGATCTGGGGATAGAGGCGAGCTAAGGTGGTCAAGCTGCATACAAACTGGCTAGACGACGGCAGTGACTAGGAAATTCCATAACTCTGTCATAGCTCATAAAGTTGACATCAGGTGTGACTGTGATCATAGCACCCTTTGAAAAGCAAAGTATTTAAAGTATTTAATTCGTTCTGATTAAAACAAACCACCAAAATTAATATAGTCATTTCGATATATTTGTTTCTAAAATAAAACAAAATAAATCTAAGGCCCTAAATGCTACTTCACATTGTAATTAAAGAATAAACTACGTATTTAAAAAGTGGCCACCTGAAAACATGCATCAAATGATCTATTTGAAAATAAAGTAGACTGTATTGAGCAGTGTGACCAAGTGAATTGTGGAAAGAGAAAATGAAAGTGGTGATTTCATTGACTAGATTACTAAAGACGGCTAACATTAAGTTCGTCCCTAAAACTCCAGTAATGTGCTTTTGCAGATAATCTCAAGAACATACTGTTATTTTCAGTAAGTTAAAGAAAGCTAGAAATAGTTGCTGGTGCTTTCCACAACTTCTGTATCATTCTAAAGTTATCTGTAAAACATTTTACAATGCTTCCTTACAATTGTCATCAAGATTGCTACCATAATCGAGGAGGTCTTTTAGTATAGGTCTGTGCATCTATTATGGCAGAAACAAATAGAGTTTTACAATTTCTTGCTCATTGCTATTTATAACACAGATGAGACACCAAAGAAATTATTTTAAGTACATAGAGTTCTGGTCAGCTTACAGGTATTTCTGAAAATGTCACTCAAGTTACTTTTGAGTCTTTCTTCTTTACCTACCATTTACCACATTTAGGACCTAGACCTCCTTGTTTTATTGACTCTTACCTAACATGATATGAAGATTGAAAAGAAAATGGAAGACAGACATTCCAAACGACACAAGCCCATAAACACTGGCTAGCCTCTGCTCTTCGGCCAGGCTCACTGGGCAGCTGCTGCCCTAGCACACTGGCGTACTCATCTGCTCCAGACCACCTGAGCACACTGACTCCTCAGAGCCCTCATCTAGAAAGAGCACAACAGACTGAAGAGAAACCCCATTATGACCTTTTCCCATGGGCCCTGCGTAAGCTTAAGCACTTCTGTTACTTCTTTTAATAGGTGAAAGATAACTTCTGCCATTTATATGGCCAAGATACCTGTGCAGTCTTCATTGCTTTATGGAATTTGATACTAAATCAAAAGACTCTTTATTCTATCAAGATGTTATCTTTATGCTGTACAATGTATCTTTAGAAAACCCAACACTAAATTCCTAAAATCTAGATGTTTGAAGACATCAATTCATGGAGAGACATAACTACTTACCTACCTAGCTAGAGTGGCCTTTTTTTTTTCAAAGTATACTGCAGATACAATCAATTTTCAACACTACTTCTATGATTTTCAAGAGTGGTTAGACAAAAATAAGTTGAATATAATGGCCAGAAAAGGGAATCTGTCAAGTTGTCTTATGTGGTACAAGATACCAAGGTACAACTGGTAAATCTAAAACCACCTGTTTCAGAAACTAACAAAAGTTAGAGAAAACACATTCTTCTTCATCATTCCTCGGCCCCCAACAGTAAGCAATTTATTGAGCACCTACTATGATCTACCTACTGTGCATCTAGGGATGTAATAGTGAATAAAAAGTTAATTGGTTTCATTACGGAATAAAGAAAAATAAAACATAACTTTGAAACTCAGAATTCAAAATAAGCAGCAGCACCATTTCAACTGGTGATTTCTGAAATATTCATCATTTTTCCATGTGCTTCTACAGAAACGATACTCAGTCTCTTTTAGTAAGTCACAAACAGGAGAGGCATACTTCTTTCTTAGCTCCCACGACTGCCAAAGGGAACAACACTGTCGCTGCCCGTTATGCTTCCCTGCGAATCCTAGCCTTTGAAACGGGAAAACAGGCCACCAAAAATCCTTGATGGGAAAGGCTGTTAAAATTACATAAACCAGTCCTCTAAAACTTTCACATAGAATTCTATTAATGTCACAATGCAAATTCGCCACAAATATTTAACCAACAAAAACAGAAATATTGCACAGCTCTGCCAATGGGACCAATAATCATACATACTTGAAAACAACTTTCATGGAGACCAACTACATACTAGAAGAGAAGATACATCACCGAAAGCTACACACGCAGCACAAAGGACACTGCTTTCTTGGTTTAAAAGTTAGGCGACACACTTGATCTTTAAGCCCTTCCACTGTGCCCTGTCCACACAAAAGCCGAGCAGGCAGATGACAAGGCTAGATGCAGTTTCACAACAGTCTCTTACACAGCACCAAAGTGGTCTATCTCACGAGATGGCTGCAGATGATAACAGAGACACTTCCACTGTCCTTGAACATTTCCGAATTTCAAATACCACCAGTGTCAACTCTGTGCTGCTGGCGCATTCTAACCTGTCTCCTAAGGGTTGTCAGCCACAAAAAGGGTGGGTAAGCACCAGACTGTACTCCCAGGCCTGTCCTAAAAACCCCTTCACGTCTCAAAAAGCAACATTCCATATTTGTTCCATATTTGAGCAAGCCAAATGGGTTGATCTGGCTCAAGGCTCTACTTTTCTTAGCTTATCAACTTTCTTTTGCCACTTCGTGTCACAAGAAATATTTTATGTTGCAACAATACACTGCAATATTTGAAGGAAACCACCATAAACTCATGTCACCTCCTGAAATTTAAAATTCACAAAACAACTGGTGGCTTTCGAAATAGCACCATAAAAACAAAAAACAAAAACAAGCAAGTTCCATTCCAAAGGAACTTGCTGGTCTGGAGGCCTGCTTATAGCAGCTAGGAAAGAATTAAATTGGGCGGAACTGTAATCTGTCAGAGCTTCTGAGGCTAAAAAAGAGGAAATCTGTGTTTATGTTCCCTTTCTCCGAGTAATTGCAGGAGGGGTATTTTACATCCCCCCCAAACACAATCACTTGCAAGGGGCAACCAATTACAAAGTAGATTAGAAGAAATCTATTAAATGTATGTTTATTGCCTGGGATTTTGAGAAAATATTTTCACACGATCCCTGTCCTTTAACATACAATAGAAACCTTTCGGGGAGTGTGGCACCAGGCTAAGTCCTCTCTGAAAAGTCTGTCCTACCCTGGCAGGTACAAGGCCATTTAATTCCAAGTCCATCTGAAGAGAGGTGTCAGCTCCAAGTTGCTCTGGGGATGTCAGAGCACAGCTCTCAATGCACACTCAGGATCGCCTCTCCATTCTTCCCCAATGCCACTGGCTTTCCAACGCCCGCTCCAGCACTCCAAACACCCCTGCGCCCTCGCTTCCCCTCGCAGCAGGCTCACTTTGCATCGCCTCCTTCCGCCACCGCTTCCCTCGGGCGGGGAAGAGCGAGCCCAAGGACACGCGCGGCTCTCCTACCTACCTTGATGATGCTGCTCCGGCGGGGCAGGCCGCCCGGCTTGCTGTCCCTGGGGACCTGGCCGGCGGCCGGGCTAGGGGTCCGCGCGAGCGCCACGCCTCGAGGTCCCCTGGCAGGGCTGGCCCGGGCTTCGTCTCCGGACACGCCGAGGCTGCAGTCTCCGTTGGAAACCCCGCCGCTGTCATAGCGCGCCCGCCCATGGCCGAGGCGACCTCCCCCGCCGCCGCCGGCGCCTTCCCCGGCTCCCGCTTTCAGGGCGCTCTTGGCGCCGAGGGTCGGGCCCGGGGAGGTGGGCAGGGCCCCGCCTGCGGCGCCCCGGCCACACTCCGCCATGGGCGCCCCACGACCCGCCTGCACAAAGCCGCGTCCCCGCGTCCCCGCCGCCGCCGCTGCCGCCGCCGCCTTGGGCCGCCGCGCGCGGCCCCTCCTCCTCGCCTCGGCCGCTTCTTCCGCTTTTTCTTTTCTTTTTTTTTTTTTCTTTCCCTTTGATTGGGATGTGGCGCGTGCGGCGAGCTCGCCTCCCGCACGGAGGACGTCGTGCAGGCGGAATTACCTCTGGGGTCCTGCCGGGGTCGGGGAGAGAGGGGAGAGACAGGAGTCAGCTTGGGCGGCGGCGCCCCGGCTGCCGGCACCTGGGGAAGGAAAACACGCCCCGGCACACGCGCCGCTGCGGGCGCCAAAAATAACGCGCGCGCGCCAGCGCCCACCGCCGCGCGCCGCGTCCCCCTCAGGCCCCGCGCTCACCGACGAGCGCCGCGTCCCCTCAGGCCCGGCTCCCGCGCGGGCTCGCGGCGGGGCGCGAGGGACACGTGCGCCCACTTCGCGGCGCTGGCGACACGCGGAGGCGCGTCGCGCGGGGCTCCGGGGCTCTCGGCTCCGCCCAGGCCCGTCAGTCCTCCCACCCCCTCAGGGCTCGGCCGAGGCCCAGGGCGGCTTCTGACGGGTCCCCAGGCCCACCGCGACCTACCCGCGGCCATCGCCTCCCGAGCTTCGCGCTGCCCCCTACAGGCCGAGGGGATCCGTCCGGGCTCCGGGCACGGGCGTTGCGGTTGTGGTCGCTCTCCTAGGCCGGCTCAGCCAGGCGCACGCCACCGCCAGCTGTCATTCAGTCACCTGAAGGCATCCCGAGGGGAACAGCGAGCCCGCAGGCCGCGGGCGGGCCGATGGTCCTGGGGCTGCGGTCTTGGCCGATGCGCCTCGCGTCCAGCTTCAGCCCTTCACTTGGAACCCGGTCCCTTCCCACCCTGCTCCCCCTGGGCTCCTCAGTGGAGCAAACCTAATTCACATGCAGAACCCAATCCTTTTGCGTGCCCTTGGACTGCTAAACTCAACGGGCACGACCGCTTGCCAGGATCTGGGGTAGGGATGTCATGGCTGGCAGGCGTTGAGAGACGGGAGACCTCCGCAGAGTTTATTTGGTGCCTCCGGGTTGTCCCACGGAGGTTTATCGTTGTAGTCTCTCTGTGAGTCTTTCCAAAACCCGCCACCAGAGATACTTGCTTGCGCAACCCCTAGTGGGTACCATCCAAATCAGAACCATCTTTTGGGACAGGATCAAAAATCAATGATCAATGTGTCCCTCCCATATGCAAATACTTTCCTTAAACCTCCACTCCTGGAGCCCAAGGAAGAGTGCAGGACCACTGTGTGGCCTGGCAGAGCCATTGACAGAGCAGCAGGACCAGTGCACTGTGCGGTACCAGAGGCTCCACCCACCTCCCCATCGCAGGCACCCTGAGGTCAAGTCTCATACCTGGTTCTAACTTCCCAGTTTTTCTCTCGCTATATTTCCTCTCCTGGAAAGGCACTTTCCCTGGGCTAGGAGTACCTGACAGTCCCCTGGGACATTAGCCCTAGCCCACATTAGCATGATATGGTAGCAAGTTGCCAAGAAGCCTCTAAGGAAATGAGCTTGACATTCGTAAACATGCCCACCCTTTCCCCAGATGCATCATCAAAATTCTTCCTCGTTATTCTTGGGGTGTTTTAATTCTTCCGATCCCCTGGCACGCTTTTGTTAAACATCTGAGGGAGTCAAATAGGGTATACACATTAACAAATGTTTTCTTATGGATAGATGACATTTTAATTCTTTTTATCAGCCCCACCCCTCCATATTAACTCCTTTCCTAGTTTAGCCTCAAAATATTGTTTTTTGCCTTCTGACAGTTTCGCAGGAAAATACTTTCAAATAAGATTTTCAGTTGCTTTATTACATTTACAGACATAATTGGTTTTGAATATGTGTTACAGAGGACAGAATGTAGCGGTCTTCCTGTAGAAGTTCTCTAATACTGATGTTTTCAATAATCACCTGGAGGATCCTGCCCCTCCTGTAGTAGACTCTAATCCTCAACATTTACATGACAATAGCAAAAAAATGATGTAGCTAACAAAGATTCTTCAACCCTTTCCTGGAGAGTTCTGAGCTGAGTAGGGGCATGCAGAGGGTCAAACACCCAGAATGGGCTGTTGTTTTGTTTAGGTGTTTGGTGGTTGTTGTTTACAGAACTAGCATCTAATTCACAAATGCTCTCCAAAATGAACACCTGTCTATTTCATTCTAGATTCCCAACACATCATATCAGGGAGATTTCATTGAAACAAACTTGGCATTTAAATTAAAACATTCCCCAAAGCATCTTGGCAGATCTGTAACTAAAGATGGCAGACACCCAAGGCCCTTGCCAGGTTCCTATTCATCCCTGACCTAACTACTTGTCTCCCACAAGCTCCTGGTCACACATGTGTTAGAAAGATACTTGCTCCACAAACAGCCAACTGTTAGGTACTTTGATATGGTTGCAGGAAGAAACGTTCCCGTGACATGCAATTCTTGGCTCCCAACCTGTTTCTTAAGCTCAGTTTAGAGTTTGTCTTCGTCACAAACAGTGCAGTAAGCAATTATTTCTCCTTCCTGCCTGTGCCTCTTCAGTGACTAAGTGATTGCTTTCCATCGCTCCTCTTCCATGGGCAATGCTATTCAAGAAATTGTAAATATTATGGCAAAATCCTTGCTGAAGTGTTTCATGGCATTGTAAAATTCATAGAAGTTAGAGTTAGAAAAGGAGCCAAAATATAGTCATTCAACAAATACTGTGTAGCATTTCCTTTCAACTAATTTTCAGAGCAAAGCAATAAAATGCCATTGATAAAATGTTACATCTGGGTAACTCTGCAGTGTTGGTGCCAGTTTATGGCTTCTATACAGTAATGGTTGAATTCTGATAAGCAGTCTGTGTAAAGTCAACAGATACCTTTATAATCTCATGCTTGTATACAGCAATGTGTAACTCTGTCTCTCCTGGGCCTCCCTCACATTTCAATCTCCTCAGCTGTTAATTGTTGTCATTCCTCACCAAACTATCCTCCATTTGTTTGCATTATTAATTTGAGACCTAGGACGTGAGCTCTTTAGGGTCCCAGGTTCATAATAAACGCTCAGTCTCCTCAAATAACCCTGACGATGTTTACAGACTTCTCCCTGTCACTCACACCATTGCGGGTCATGGATTCGGATCTGGTTTCCACTTCACAGGTTCTAATATTACGAGTCCAGTTTTCTCTGACTCACTGAGCACTCGGCCTCCACATGGCTCTCTCCTCAGTGTATTCCGATAACTTTTATTTCCCCCAAACCCACTCTCATCTCACCTCCTATGTTTCTCTGAAGATGCAGTTTAACTTCAGGCCTTCCTGTTTGACTTCTCCCCGAATGCTTACTGTGGGAAATAAGTGGAGCAGAAAGTATGGGAAACTTAACTGAAGTAAGAGATTACATCAAAGCACTGGTCCACAGAGGGAGGCCGTTGGCTTTCTGAGTCAATCCATGCTTTTTGTTTTTATCTACTGTGCCCCTGAAACACACGCTGTATTTATCTCATTATCAGCCTTAACAACAAGAAATAGGTAATGTCCTTTTTCTTTCTGGACATTCGTGTGCCAAAAGTTTTCATTTCCATAGTCTTGCTCTCCCTTGGCACTAAAGAGCCTTCAACTACGTTCCTTGGATCTGCGTTCCACAAGCCCAGGTGGCTGCCAAGCACCTGCACTCAATTACATCACTTTAGACATAATGCACTTTAAGACGATCTATTAATTACTGGGGATTCAATACAATTATTCTATTTTAAAAAGTAACAATATGGTAATACAAGTCACCCCAAAGATAACTGTTTTTTATCACACTATGTTTTTAGTTCTCTCTTGTACACTTGAGTGCTTGTATGTCATTATTTTATTACAGGAATCATTGCCCATTGCAAACACAAATGTCTATGTGGTTTGTGAGTAATGAGAGAACCCGGGTGGACTTGTTTAATCACCGACTGATAGAATTTATAGTTTTCAATAGTGGTATACCGTGTGTAGAAATTACAGAGGAATGTCCTGCCTGATTAATCTGATTTTCATAGGTCCTTGACACCAGAAACATTCCAATATTCTCCTATTTCTGAGGAAGATGTGCACACACAGGTGAGTATAACTTTCATTTAGCAGTGTGGGGAAGCAATATTGTGTACTGACAGCTCGGATCATCTAGGAAGGAATCTTACTGGCTCCATGAGGAAATGCTGTCCCACACAAACAATTCCATTTTATTTTTCCAGAGAAGCCACAAATCTAGAATATGAAACTCGCCATTGACTCGGTTCACAAAAGGAAAAAGATTTTGATGTGTTGATTGCTATTATTCGTATTAGTACTTTTCAAACAAGGTCTCTCACTGTAGCCCAGGCTGACCTTGGAACTCGGTATCTCAGGCTAGTCTCAAACTCTTGGTACTGCTCCTGGGTGCTGGCATTTTAGGCATGAGCCACCATGTCTTTATAAGATGTGTAGAAAGGCTTGCTTTCTCCTATTCCACCTTCAACGGCTTGACAGGCAATAGCTTGGGAGAACCCTTCTAAACTTGCATTTCTTTGCATCTTGTTGGCATGGTTTTTAAGGACATACTTATCTTCATGGATGTCAGTGGTCAAAGAGCCAATGTGCAGCGTGTTGCCCCCAGCACACCTCCCTTCATCTACCCATCTCGCGTGCTCAGCCTTAGGAAGGTCTCATCTCAGAAACCCACTGTCTAGCCACAAACATGGCCTTTCATCCGTCATGTTCTAATGTGTTTTCTGTTGCTGCAATAAATACTGTAAGCAAAAGTAACTTGGAGAAGAAAAGGCTTTGTTCCTCTTACACTTCCAGGACATGATTCATCACTGGTGAAGTCATGACAGGAACTCAAGGCAGAAGCTTCTAGCAGAAATCATGAAGGCACACTGCTCTCTAGATTACTCTCTAGTCCATGCTAACTTTCTTATACAGCCCAGACCCACCTGCCTAGGGACTGTGCCACAGTGGGCTGGGCCCTCCTAAATCAGTCATTAAACAAGATAATGACTCACAGACATAGCCACCAGCCAATCTGATTAGGCAAACTCCTAAACTGAAGTTTCCTCTCCTGGGATGATTCTAGGTTGTGTCAAGTTGACAATGGGAACTAACTAGTGCAAGACCCACCCTTCCCCCCCCACACACACCTCCTGCAACCTACCTGCCAGTCACTGATGGCCTGTACCTCCTCCACCCATCCCATTCTCAACCCACCGGTGTTCTCGCATCATCTCCCCTGAGCAGCCAGGCCTCGTGGTCAAGGCTTTAAGCTGACTTTCTCAGTGGCACACTAGTCCCTTCTTATTCTTGCCCCCCAGTGTCCACCTTGCCAAGATAAATCTCTCTATCTATCTATCATGGCCTTTTACGTGCATGCTCCAAGCTGCCATTCACCTTGGATAGCCAAGCTCTCTGACAAAAACCATGACTTCTGTCTCTAGTGGGGTCCTCGGTGCTTTTAGGCAACATTTTACCCTTTGCTACTGGGCATGGGTCTTTGTTCTCCAAACTGTTGGCCTTCTGATTGCCCCCCACCCCCGCCGCCCCCGGCTCCCTAGCTCAGAAGCTGCCCTAGCATTCTTATACAGACAGTCAGCTGCCTCAACTACACTGGCTGTTCCTCCACTCTGCCTGCCCTGATCCCACTTACCTCCCTGGTGGTCTAGAGTTGGTTTCACATAAGAAGCTGTGTGTGTGTTAGGTGTGATCATTAGCCTCCTCTGTTATCATATGGTTGATCTTGGATTTTGTTACCTTCCCTTGAGTGCAAGCTGAAATGGAGTCTTCCCTGCTGGAGTGACCCATTCCAATGCCAAACATGTAAGAACAAGAAGAAATCAAGATGTTTAGAAACAGCCTTGACTCCGGTATCCTAAAGCGACATAAGGAGAAGATGCCTTCAGAAAAGGATGGAAATACAGCTCAGCTGTGGGCACTTGCCTCTCTGGTCCCAGGACTGAAAAGAACAAAGTAGTCTAAGCCTGCTCAAGGCACCAACCAACTTCTTAAGACTATGAGTAACAACTCTATATGGAGTCACGCATGTGAGTGTAGGGAGCACAAAAAAAGTGGGCCACAGTAAAGGGGTTCAGAACACGTGATCAAAAGTTCATTCAAGGTTAAATACGTGATGAATGTTCGATGTCCGGCAGAACTCACCCACGTCATCACATGACCTCACCACTCTTGGATCCAAAGGTGTACTTGGAGCTCCTGTAACAAGCAGTGCAATGCCAGAGCTGCTGCCAGGGGCCCCGCGGCTCAGACCGACACCGCTGTGTGTAGACACAAAGTTTTCTGTCCTTGGATAAATGCTGGTTTAATTACAGAAAACAACGACTTCTGATGTTTTCCTACCATCAGTTCTCAGCATGTAAATATCAATTAGTGTATTGAATCATGTTGGGTTCAAATGATTTGTCTTTAAAATCGCCACTTAACTTCTAGATTTGAACTTTATTTTTTTTTTAATTGTTAAATGAATTTTGACACGGAAGTAAGTCTATTTCCAGCAAGGTTTGAAATGACCTATACAGACGTCCGCCATTTCGTGCTACCTAGTTATGCAAAGCAGTTATCTTTTGCACTGACAATCATAAAATCAAAATTTCCATCAAGTTTGGAAAACATTGAAGATATTCCTTATCCTACTAATATCCAGCCAAGCTTTTACTCTTTTTGTAAAACAAACAAACAAACAAACATGGTACATCCATCTCATTAGAAGGAAATTTACCTTTGTGGCAGTTTGAATATGCTTGACCCAGGGAGTGGCACAATTAGGAGGTGTGGCCTTGATGGAGTAGGTGTGTCATTGTGGGTGTGTGCTTTAAGACCCTTGTCCGAGCCATGTGGGAGTCAGTCTTCTCCTGGTTGCCTTTGGAATATGATGTAGAACTTTCAGTTCCTCCAATACCATGTCTGCCAGGATGCTGCCAGGCTTCCTGCCTTCATGATAATGAACTGAACTTCTGAACCTGTAAGCCAGCCACAGTCAAATGTTGTTCTTTATCAGGGTTGCCCTGGTCATGGTATCACTTCACAGCAATAGACACCCTAACTACAATAGACTTTGTCTTTAATAAATAGTAAAATTATATGTATAGAAAGAATTATTTTTAAATAAGTTGACTATTGATTGTGAGCAAATGTTGCATCTGTATTCCTATTTTAAATACTTATATACATAGATGGCATAAAAATTTCAGGAGTTAAAATAGTGAGGAAGAAGTTCAAGAAACCCTGTTTAAAGCAATGGGAGGGGTATCCAAAAGCCAGGCCAGGAGGAGACGCCTTCATCCGAGCACCCTAAAGCTAGACGGTGAAACACTAAGGAAGGGAGTTGAAATCACTCTGTGTGGTTTTAAGTCCCTGATGCTGTTGGTTAAGATGGATTCACCAATCCTAGCTCCCCTCCACTGTGACACTATGGATACAAACACATTCCATGAAGGAAAGAGGACACCCTCCTCCCCACCTCACTCCTAGACAACATGAGCTGGTTAGAGATAACAGTCACCCGCAGTACGGAGGGGCTCTCTCTCCTATAGTATCATGGACGTGGGGCAGGTCCTCCCTCTCTCCTTATTGTCCAATCTATTTTTCTCTCCACGGGCTGCTTTCTTTCCACATATTAATATATCATAGACTGCTTTCCTTCACTATCTCCCTCTTTTCTTACTCTCCCTCACACGGAGCCTCCCTGTCCACAACACACCCTGTTCTGTGATTCTCGTGCTTTCTCCACTTCTAGGCTGTTTTGTCTGCTTTTTGCCTTTTCCACTAGAACCGCCTTCATAGAGATCCTGGTTGACACACCGAGTTCTGGTTTTCATTTTTTATATTTGTTGACTTTTTCTGGAACATCTGATGTTAACCTCTCTGTTGTTGACATGTTCCCCGGGCCTGCCGAGGTTCTGGGCTGACACATCAGCTTAAACATATGACATCTGAACTCCATAGATGGGCTTTCCCACACTCCGCATGTTATTCAGGCGTGTTCAACCCACACAGGAGGACCACGGGGAAGCCAGCATCAACAGCCACCCCTTGCGTCCACTGCTCCGCGTAGCCGCCGAGGCACTGCTAACTAACCTAGAAATGTCTCTCAAGCCCATTCCCACCAGGATGGAGCATTTACTGTGTCAGCACACTCCACAGACTCCTGCACCTGCCTCCTAACCCTGCCTGCCACCGGTCCCTTCCAGTGCCAAGCTGTGTCTCCAGCTCCAACAGAAAGATCCTGAGGGCAGGGGTGAGAGGTGGGGTAGGGGTGGGATTTCTAATCCAATTCAAACTCTCTGATGGTCTTGCTTCAAGAAAATGTCCTTTTCTTGTAGATATACACAAGGACAATTTTAAGCTAGGCCTCAGGTTTCTTTCTAGTGCAAGCTCCCGCTTCAATGTAACCAACAGTTTCACACTATCTTTGTGAGGAAGCCAGACATTGTCACCTTCTTCCTGTGGTGTAGAATGCCTTTTTTTTTTCTCCTCACCATTAGAAGTAGGAGGTATCCTTCAAGAAACATAAATGTTTATTTCCTTTTATAATATATTTTAATAATTCATTTACTGTTTCGAGGCCCTTGAAGCACTAAATACACACTTCCACAATGGCTCTCATTAAAATATATCTCATTCATTTATTTATGACTCTCTGCCATTATGAGTTAGCTCCACTTAAAGCCTTTTCTCCATGCTAAGCTAGTCAGCCTTTGACATTACATAGGATTTACCACCACTCCACCAACCAAGGGCTTGCCTACCACAGATGGTTAATAACTTTGCAGATTTTAATTAATAACACTATCTTTGTCCCTCAATACTCATCAGCTACTTTCTTGTTTCCCAAGTCCTCTTCTTTGAATATTTTAAATTTCTGTAAACTCTATACTTTATGCTTCTTTCTGTTTTTTTTCTTATTACCCCATGCAAATAAACTCCTTCAGGTAGCTACTACCATTTGTACTTTGTGAAAGTGACTGTGTGATTCTATAAAGGAAAGTCACTAGTTTGAAGTTGAAAGTATGTCTATTGTCCATTGTATATAAATTAAGAGTTCCATTAAAAATGAGTTAGTGAAGCAGTCTGGGCCTCACCATAGGGCATTAAGAATCCTAGCCTAGGTGTGAGAGGTAGAATATAGCAAAACCCCACTAGACCAAACACATCACCCCTCCAGCTTGGTATAGTACTCAACTCCATAATTAGTCAGAGACCCCCCTATCACAAACAACACAACACACAAGAAAGGATGTAATCTCCAGAAACCTGTTGTAAAGACAACTGAAGTAGCTGGTAAAAGGAAGCTTCCCTAGACAGCTCCCTCTTACACACATTAGAAAAAAAAAAGCTTCACCTTATCCTTGATGGAAAAGGTAACTGGAACACCTGTGAGGGACGAAAGTTGAGTTAATGGTGTCACACAAAGGCAGTAGTGGGGAAAGCCTCCATACAAGGCATCCTACCCTCTGTGGGACTTAGAGAGGAGCATATGGAAGGAAATAGAGGAGCTTGAAAGAAAAAGCAAGCCTGGGAATCACAGGTTATGGTTTTATAATCTGGTTTGATGTCAGTCAGGAGACAGAAACACCAGAGCACCACAGAAAGGAAGTCAGGCTTGTGTGAGCCTCGCCTTAGAGGAAGTGATGGAACTTGCTTGCTTCTGACCGTGAGGTCAGAAGGTCACAGTGGAGAAGCTGACAGTACATCTTAGTTTCTGTCTTCATTAGAGTCCTGTACAAATGGCCCTTGTGTGACTTAAGTGGTGTTAAAGTACTATGGGGAGATAGCCTCAAATGATCTCTGATGTTTTCAGAAGAATCATGGACCCTGAGCTAGATTGCAATAAAGGCAGGCCTTCCCTGCTCTGCCACCAGGCACTGGAATGCATTACCAATGGAGCCTTGGAGTTTCCTTTTCATGAGAACCTTGAGAACTGGGAAGGCAATTATCTGCCAGGATGGTAGGGGCAGTTCCAGCCCCAAGGCAAAAGGTCATAAATGAAAGACTCTGGTTGACCTGCTGATTCTCAGTGTTCAGTCACTGGTGGTTTTTGAATTTATAATTGAAGTCAAATAAAATGTTTTACCACCACCACCAGCAGCAGCATCCTCACCTCCCTACCCCCTTCTTCCTAGTCTATTTTAATGGAATTATTATTTGGTCTGATAAAATGAAACATTGTAGCCTTCTTCCAAATGCATATTTCTTCCCTGTGGAATCTTGGTGTCTTGAAACCAAATACCTTTGTCATCATATATTTCTAGAATCTGAGTTGTAACATTTCACTTCACTGGCCCATTTCCCCTGCCTTGTAAAGAGAGATTTCCTTTCTCTCTTTACAGTTGAGCAGAGATCTATGTTACTTGGTCAATTTTAAATGCCTTTTCCCTGAGATGGTAACTTCTTTGATGTTGTGTGCTTGTTTGTGATAATTAGGAACAATTAGGAACATGACAGAATGCAATCAAAGCATAATTTGGTATTGTACTTCGGGTTGCAATTCACATTGCATCCAAAATAAAGTTGTTTTCTCTTCCATAGACTCCAGGATCAAACTCAGCCTCCTAGATTCCACCAAAGCACACACTGAGCCAGCTTCACCTTCTCTCTTTGCACACCCACTCCTCCCCAACCATCTTATTAGTGTGCACTGACACTTCAGCCATAAAAACGATCCCCCTTGTCTCCACTCCATCTCTGTTTCCCTTTTAAACACAGAGCTTAGTTCAAAGGTCTTCCTTCCCTAAGCCCTGTTCTCTGTGGTGGCCTGGAAATTTTCCATCCAACAGTCTAGCGGGCTCTCTTACTTTTAGGGGAAGTCAAGCCTTCTGTCTTCTTTAGGTAAGTAGGAAGAGCACTGGCTGGGTGACTCAGCCCGGGCCAGAGGCACTTTGCCTGGGAGTGGAGATCAGAACCCTGGCAGTCAATCACTGATTTACATGAAACAAAATCCTTCAAACCTCAGAGATTTTTATTTTCCACCTTGGTCACATGGGGGATAAAAATGATGTCTGGGGGACCAGTGATGTGAATCAGAAGGTAAAGTGATTGTGGCCTAAAGAGCTGATTTCAGTCTCTAGGACACACATGGTGGAGGAAGAGGAGTGACCTCTGAACACACACACACACAACACACACACACACACACACACACACACACACACACACACATACATACACTAAATGTAATAAAAATGTTTCAAAGAAAAATAAAAAATAGTAACTGGTCTTTATATCTTGCTCCCAGGGTAGATGGTGGAGTAAGTCACAAGCCTTCAAGAGCGTCAGGAACACTGATTTTAAAAGTAGCAATGTAAATACATAAATAAATTTTCCTCAAAACTTTACACACCATATCTGGCACACACAGGAAATTTCAGTTCCATCTTCATGTAAAGTACATCCCTTCTCACTGCTCCAGTAAAGGTTATTTTTAGGTACTATATCTTATAATCAGCAGCCTCCTTATTTCCATTTTCAATATAATAGAATACTTGTTCTATCATGGAATATGGATATCCACTGTGTCCCATTGAAGTCTGTTAACAATGGATTTCCTCTTGACCACCTTGGGGATTATTTACACATCCACTTGTCCATCCATATTCAGCTATAAAACTGTTTCAGTCTTCTACTACAGAGTCAACTAACCTGGGCTCATTGGGACTCACAAAGATGGAACCACCAACCAAAGAGCACGCAGGGGCTGCCACCTACACATTTGTAGCAGATGTGCTATTTGGTCTTCATGTGGGTCCCCTGACACTTGGGGTGGAGGTTGTTTCCAACTCGTTGGATCTCCTTCCTCTCTCTGGATGGCTGGTTGTGCTTGGGGGGGCGGGGAGAAGATGCGCTTAGGCCTACTGCAACTGGATGTCCCAGAGTAGAGTGGTATCCAAGGGAGGTTTCCCCTTCTCTGAGGAGAAGGGCAGGAGGAGGTAATGGGGGAGAGATTTGTAGAGGTGGACCTATCTCATTGAAAAAGAGGGGTGCCTGCTTAGCAAGCAGAAACTGTTTGGGGGGAAATCCACTCATCAATCCTGAAAGGCAGGTAGATAATGGGGATCACAGGTTGGGATTGTTCCCAGGATCAAAATGAAAGAATGGATTAGAATGAGGGCTTTCCTGGTGCAGATAGCTCAGTGGTCTAACTTCTGGCCAGCACAGAACAGTGGAGAGGACCAAAAGTTATATTACTGGTTCTCCTGGCAAGTCTGGCTGAGTCCAAGCCTCAGGTAGGACATACAAGAATCCTGGTGAGTAGGGCATTGGAGAGTGGCTCACATCCAGGCTGTCACACCGGCCTTACAAAGAGAGCGCAGAGATTTTATGATAGGCCTGCTTTGACATTTGGATGTTATGGGTTTACGGTATAGAGACCCTGTTTCCAAGATCTGGAGGTGGGATTCCTTTGTTTCTTCAGCCTTTGGCTGCAGCTGAACTGAAAAAAAAAACTCATCTGGGAACAGACAGAAGGATGAGACAAGGAGAGTTAGAGCTGACACCCCCTCCTTTGTGAGTGACATAGCAAGAGCAGGCATAATGCACAGGGTTGTTCTCATTTCACAGATGAGATGCTGCGGCAGGACCGAGATTACGCAAGTCTTCTTGAACTGACTCCATCTATGTCACAACTGATCAATATCAAGGGAGGAAGTCAGGATGCCATCCACAAAAGTACAGCCCAATAGAATGGGTAGGTGTAGATAGCACCATCATTTCCAGAACACTGGGACCCAAGCCAGTCACCTGGTTAGCTAGTCCTTTAACCAGAGCACTGAAGTTTGGAGAATGCCCATCTTCCCGTTCTTTTCCCATTTCCTTCCCTGGGATCGCAGTACAAAGTGATACTTCTGAATATCCAAAGACCTTCACCATGTTAGTATAGCCCTGAGGCTCAGCCATGCAGCTCAGTGAGAGAGCAGTGAGTTAGTATCAGGCAATCGGTTTCTTTCAAAGGCTTCTTGTAGTTACCTTTCTTAGCCCACACAGAAATGTACATGGGCAGTTATTGTGCTTTTCCCCGATTTTATGGAGAGGAAAATTAAGAAGACAGAATGATAAGCATGTCCTGCATAGACATGAGATCCCTAATACACCCCCCAGTGGCCTAACCCCACCCTACTTCACCAAAGACATCTCTAGTCTCTGGACTGCTCAGAGGAGACTCAGCTGCCTTCTTTGATCCTCCAGAGAAGGGCTGTATTTTGGAGAAATGTGAGTCTTGCACCTCCAGGATGATGGTGGGATGTAGTTAAGGCAGAAGGATTGTGGGAGAAAAAGATTAAAACCAGAGCTTCCTTTTACTCCAGCTGCTCCAAACTGAAGTCCTGGTGGGGCCTGAGCTTGGTCCCATCTGTTGGACACCTGACCCCAAGCTCCTCTGGAAGCAATAAAGGAACATTTGACATTAAGTGAAGGAGACACAGCGAGAGCTGTGGGCAGTAGTTTCACCCGCGTTTGGGGGAAAGCTAACCAGAGGACTTTCTCAAAACTGCCTGCTAGAGAGGCATTTCATTTAGATGATGGAATGACTTATCTAGAAAATCCAACACATCATCCCCAATCAACCTGTGACAAAATGTAACTCCAGCAAGGCCATTGACTGCACAGGGCTGGCTACATAATAGGGGCAGGAGGGCTCTCTGCAAACTGCAAATGCTGAAATGACTAAGAATCATAAGACACTGAACATCAGATGACCAGTCAAGAATTAAACCAAGTTCTGAGAATAGCAATCTATGGGTGGGTTCTAGCATCCTGGAAGCATCCTTTGTGCAAGCACATACAGGAGCATCAAAAGACTCTCAGAAATATGACTGTGGATACAAGTACTGAAATATATGGCAGAATCTTTAGACAAATAGGAGAGAAGGTCTGTGACTGAAAGGGGCGTAAAAGAAGTGGAGCAGAAGACTGGACAACGGATGGAAAGTAACTAGAACAAAGGATCAGAAAGATCGTTTTTAGTTACATAAATTGTATATGGAGATAGAAAAAATGCCCTTCTGCTGAATGCAAGAAACAATAACATGAAATCTATGAAACCATATCCTGGCATTACAATGTAGCAATACACTTATAATTAAATAAAGAGACTAGAGTTCTACAGAGACAAAGCTCATAAAAATGAAAGCCAATGTTCTATAGTAGTCCTCTCAGAAGGAAGCTGGAGTAACAACAAAAAAATGCCAGGAGGTTCCGCAAGCAGATTTCTCTCTCTGAGTACATACTCCTTAGGAAATGAGATTAGAAATGCCATGAATTAATTCTGTACCTAAAATTTATGGAAGTAATGAGCCAAAAACACAATAAGAAAATAAAAATACTATCTTATAAAGAAATCCAACATGAAAGTAGTACACTTTCTGACAAAATGGCAAAACTGGCAAATTATTAACCAATAAAAAAGAAATAACGAGTTAATGTGATCAGCGAAAGATTAAAATGATTTTTTATTAAATTTGAAGAAACACTGTTCAGGGCTAAGGATGCAGCTTAGTGGTAAAGGGCTTGCCCTGAGTTTAATCCCCAGCCTGCAAACAAAGAAACCAACAGAAAGCCATTATTCTGAGCTGCAAATGTCTGACTAATTGATTTAATAGTCATGCTTTCCTGATTTTGCACAAGCATGTAATAAAAAACACATAGTCATGAACAGAAAGCTGCTGGGGGAGCTAGGTGCTGCTATCCCAGGACATTAGTGGTGAGTTCTTTCGAAGCTTTTAAAAAGTAAACAGTTCCTACACTACTTAAGTTGCTCTCAGATATGGCTTTAAAGTACAGCATGCTTTCTTCAAAACAGTATGAATTTTTGAGCCCTGACTTCATCATAAAAATACAAAACCTGAGTAACATTTACAAGCAAAAACAAAATAGGAGGGAATCTGCCCAACAGAGGAACAACCAGGATTTCCCCTGGAATGGAAGGTTAGTATCAGTGGACTCAATCCTAAGAAATTAACAGCATACATGTAGCTACTGCTACACCAAACACCACCAAGTACCATCTGAACATTCCATCACAATGGTCTCAAGGAGAGAGATTACAAACACAAAAAGAATGAAACTTAAAAAATCTTTTTTATCAAGCTGATGGCTTAGGGGTTAAGAGCACTGACTGCTCCATCTGAGGTCCTAAGTTCAATTCCCAGCAACCACAGGGTGGTTCAAACCATTTTCAGTGGGACCCAGTGCTCTTCTGACATACAGGCATACATGCAAACAGAGTGCTTATATAAATAAATAAATAAATAAATAAATAAATAAATAAATCTATAAAAATAAAATAAAGCCTTTTAATCAAGTTAATATATCTACATCTAAAAGCTAGAAAAGGGTCACAACAATATTAGACATAATTCAGAAATGGTAAAAAGAGAGTCAAAAAATTCATGGTGTGAGACAGCATATGCCTGGAATCCCAACACTCACAAGGCTGGGGCAGGGGGATTGCCTTGAATTCAAGGCTAACCTAGCCTACAATGTGAGACCTTGGATTAGAAAACAAAGCAAATGGGAAGAAGATGGAGAGACAGAGACAGAGACAGAGAGAGATGGAGAGGAGAGACCTCAATGGCATGTCTTTGTACTGATGACAAGTTAGTTAAGAATGTGAATGTCTCCCACCAAACAATTAGATAATGCTAATGGCAAAATGGGTTTGTTATTAAGATATCATAAAGCATAGATGGGGAAATAAAGGAATGTGTAGTCAATAAAGCAAAAATCAAAACTGTGGAAAGCCTAAATTTAGAAGACTATGCATGTTTAAGTTATAGGGGAGGTGATAGTGTTTGGAGGGGGATAAGCGGCAGTGTAGGGGAGAGAATAATCCGAATACATCATAGATGTGTGTGACAATGTTAACAAGATCAACAAATAAAAAGAGAAAAGCGGGTTTAATTAACTATGAAATTGAGTTCCCATATGATACTATGTAACATTTTGTAAATTGATTGTATGAATTATCTGAAATAAGAAATCAATTGTCATTAAAGACATAGTTGTGTTCTTACTAATTTCAAAATTTTAAATTCTCTTTGTTAATTTACTTATTTGTTGATTGATTTTTTTAAAGATAGGTTTTGCTATGTAGACCAGGTTGTCCCCCAAAAGAGATCTACCTGCCTCTGCCTCCCAAGTGCTAAGACCAAAGGTATGCACTCACACATGAAACTTAAATTCTTAAAGTGATAAAAAATATAGCTAGCAACTTGGTACAATTAATAAAAAGTGATCAAATGAGTAGAAAAATCAGAAATACATTTAAGGCTTTTAGATAATTGTTGTCAAAAGAATCTTAAGCAGCATATATAATTCAAATCATCTAGAAGACACATTTTGAAAATTACAAAAAAGCAGGTGAAAATAATTTAAATATTTTTTAATCTATTAAAATATTTCAAAGTGCATTCAACATGAGAGTTATTAGGGATATACTTCACATTTTTGTTTATATGCAATCTTCAAATTTTTATGTGCATTTTGTAAATATTGTATATGTTTATTCAGTCTCCTGATATTTCACCATGACTGATAACATAACATTCATAAAACTCAAGTTGAGCAAACTGTATATGTTGACATATAACAGAATTGTATTCTACATAATATGGCATAGAAATATGTATATGTAAGTATACATGTATGTGTATATATATAAATGGCTTAAGAAAAAGGAGTATGGTTTTATTGTGGTATTATTTATGTCAAAACACTGAAAACATTGAAATGGCATCAAATAGAGGCCAGATTAGGGGAAAAATGCACAAAATAAAATTCTTATAATGAATCTAAAGATACTAGCAATAGATACAAAAACATTAAAATCATAATGAAATAAAAATCCCAGATGAAATACTGTATAATACTTATTCCACTCTATGATAATGTATTTTTGTACAACTATAAATAAAAAGCCTGAATTTTGAAGAATTGAAAAATAGTACAGTACAATTACTCAGTGGTCAATAGTATTACATACTATTTTACATAATTGCATATACTCTAACAGTAACATACTATGCAATGTACATATTAATAGTAATGTACTGCTATATAGGATAGTTTATATCACAGTAATCAAATGTTCTAAAGGAGTTTTACATTAACCATGTTTTAAGGGACTTCGCTGTGTCATGCTGGAGAGAGACTTTCATTTCCAGGAGAGAAGAGGAAGTGTTAAGTTGTGACATGCCCATGAGAATTGCCCACTTTTGGTGCTATAGTGCACTTGTGCCCTGTGCACGGGACTTGGGGAAATGCCTAGACCTCTCTTTGAAGTCATTTGAGCTGTGGGCACACAATGATGTCTTTCTCACTTGGGGTTTGGAGAAATTCGGTTTCAATTCTCTAACGTAGCCATCTGTACACTTAATGTCTAACTTCCTTCTGTGGTGTCAGACTTCGTTAGCATCCTTGGAAAACAGTTGAGAAGCAGTCACCCTCTCATTCTTGTGTTCTGTGGTCTAGGGGATGAAGTTGGGGAAATTTATGAGAAACCATTGAGTTGTAGATTTAAAATGGATTAATTTTGAGAGTAAATAAGTCATAATTTGGTAAAGTTGCTTTAAAAATTAATCTTTGGATATTAGTAGAGCAAGTAATTCCCCCTGAAAGAAAAACCAGACACCAAGAACCTAGAACACTGTTGTCCGTGAGAACTTTCTGGATGTTAGAAATATTCTCTATCTGCTGTGTGCTGCGCTATGGATGGATTCTGACTGACTGCCTCATGGTTTGCCTACTGTGACTAAAGAGGCAGATTTTAGTTCTAATTTTAGTTCATATCTAATAGTGTGACCATGTGTGCCATTTGGACAGTGTAGCCACAGAAAATTGAAGCAGGGTAACCAAAGACTCACCTAGGAGTCAGCTGACCTCCTAGAAGGTAACTTGGGGAAATGTTGGCCATGATAGCCTCTTCGGAAGATTAGCTTCACCAGAGTCAAGCTGTGAATCCTTTACTCTTCTGCAACAGTCATAATGTAACTGGACTCACACCCATCCCCAACCCTCACCAAAGACACCAGGAGGGAGCTTAACCCCACTAAATACTTTAGATTTCAGGTTAGAAAGCACTTCCTTCATAGTTGAGGAAACCAAGATTGCCAAGTCGTTTGCATGGCTCTAGGGACTCAGCCCTGACTGGGGGTGAGGAGGAAATGAGGACATGACATTGAACTCACATACACAGGGAAGGCTGGGTCGGGTGGTCTGGAGAAAATGCAGAATCTCAGCATCTCAGCATGTTTATTATATATAGTTGGACAGGAAGGTGGGGGTTATTGTATATAGCTGGTCAAGGAGGTGGGCTGTTACAGAGAAGCAAGGGAGAGGGGGCCTATGTATATGTAACCGAACCAGGGGCAGGTTTAACTAATCTCTGTAGGAATCAATCTTCAGGCTGTAATTGTCCAGATGGGGCTGGAGTGAAAGATATAGTCGACTTTTTCTGCACACATTCAATAACCATACTCAGAAGGCTTTGGCATTTCACTGAATCGCATGGAGCATGAGGACGTTTGCCATTTTCCCATGGGTAAATGGCTTTGGGGTCCTTGGCATGGTCATGCTCATGTCAACAGCATGCATCTACTCAGGACTTCACTTCCTCAGGGCTTCCTCTGCTCCCAGAGTGAGATCTCAAAACAAAACCAAAAACCAAACAAACAAAAACTGTGCTTAGTGAACTGGCATCATTCCCTAAACTGTATAGATCCAGTGCCCTAAGTCTAGGACTTCCTCACAGGGTTCAGAAAATCCTGTGGACCTAAAATAAGCTAGAAAACAAAGAACCTTGTCCAAAAAAATGGATGTGAGAAAAAAATTAATAAAATTTTTCATAGCAAATTGGTTAAGAAAAACATAGTGGAATTATACTTAATAGAGTTAGTATGCTGAGATGTGAGACCCACTCACAGCATACAGCCTTTGGAATTAACAGAAAGGCCTCTAGGCTCATTATTATTCTTTGTGCCCACTCTCCACATACTGTGTACACTTTAATACTAATTTTAAAGACTGAGTTGGGCACAGTATTCACCATAGCTGTTAACAGAAGTGTGTAAGCGCACACACATATGGACACACGGACACACATGCATTATTGCACACACACATACATACACACACATGGGAAATGTATATAATATGACATTTCTTGGTATATTTTTATTTGTAAGCCTCAATGCTTGAGTATTCTTGGTTTGGCTTAAAGAAGAAAAAGTCAGGCTTCATTTCCCTCCTTTTGTCTGAAATTATACCAGATGTCTGTTTGTTAAACATACTGTGATAGCTGTCTAGGCTGTCGTGACCTATTTGACAGCCATTTCAGTCACCTTTGCCAGTACATCGACTGTTCTTCTTATTGGTAACTGGTTTGCATCAGAATAGTTTTTCACATCCTTACCAAGAATAGAAGCTTGGTGACACAAGCAGCTTGACAAACAGTAAAATTATTGTGGTTTTGCCTTTCTGGAACATTAAAATGTGTCTGCTTTGGGTATCGCTGTGTTTCTCAGTATCTAAAGTCCCACTTTACTACTATTCCAATGTGGCCATACAGCCAGCCGCCCTTTGCTCCAAGCACGCAGCACCCCACTCCAGTTACTGATCTGATTCGTACTTAGTCACAGAGATGGACAGCAGAGGAGATTTGACACACAGCACTCATGCTGTTCCATTGTTTGTTTGTTTACAGTGGCTATTTCATGATTTATTATTATTACAAACATGACTTGTCTTGATATTTTGAGACAGGATCTTATTACGGTAGCCCAGGCTGGCCTTGAATTCTCAATTGTCCAGCCTCAGTCTTCCACCATTCCCTGATTCTCAAATTTTTGGTAGACGTAGCTGTATGGCCCCATTTCCAAATCAAACATTCTTCTTGCTTTATTATTCTGCACTTTCCACAGACCTTTATTAATTATGCAAAGTAAATGTTTAAGTATTAGATACATTAACACATCTAGTTCCCATGACAACTCTGTGAGTTAAACACTCTTGTTATCATCCTCACTGTACAGATAAGGGAATTGAGTCTCACAAAGGTAAAATGACTTTTCCAGGGTTGAACATCTAACCAGTGGCAGAGCCAAGGTTTGAACCTGGCTACAAAGTAGACTGACCCATAATGGGTTGGTTGCTCCAAGACAAGGAGATACTCCTATATGCCAACTCTGTGTGTGTGTGTGTGTGTGTGTGTGTGTGTGTGTGTAAACCTTTCCTCCTAAGTTATCCCTGATAGGTTAATAAAGATGCCTACAGCACAGACTGAGCAGAAGAGAGGGGACAGAGTGAAGTTCCTTGGACTTGGGAGCTCAGGGAGGGACCACGAGGAAAGAGAAAGGACATGAAAGAAGGAAGAAGCCTCCATGGGGTGGGTGGATCATGAGTGTATGACCATGAGGGCTGTTCTGTTGGAACAGGAGTGGCCCAGGCAACACAAGACAAGTGCTACCTCAGGGTTATTGACAGGGAAAAAGACAAAATAGCATAGAGGGTTGATATCTGCCCAGCTCTAGTGCTTTAAAGCTTATTATAAATGTAAAGGTTTTGTGTCTTTTATTTGGGAATTGAATGATCTAAGGTGGGATAGAAGCTCCCAAATAATATTTACTGTAACGTTGGCCACTCAATTATTGTGGTATTTTTAAATATTGAATGTCACAATTCAGATGCAAGGCTCTTTCAGATTTCCAATGTGACTGTACTTCTGAGATCATGTCTAGGTATAGAGACTTAACAGGGCAGAAGCACCTAGAGCATTTTAAGGTCACACCGACCAACTGAAAGCCACAGGTTATAAAGGATATGATGGATGAGGGGGAAGGCTTAGTATTCTCTGGGCAGTCTGCTTCCCTAGCCTTGGGATATTACTACTAGTAAGCCAGGACCATATTCCTCTCTCGTTTCACATATGATTTCTTGGCCCTGCAGTGTTTTTCCTCTAAGCACTGCCCTGTTCAAGGACTTTAAAAGGGTAACAACCATCAGAGGAAGGGCACCACATGAACATCTGAAGAATTCTGCTCTGATGATGTGCAGCACAGTACTATCAATTCCTGGAAGCCTTTCCAGAAAGATTAATCAACCCCTAAGATCAAACGGAAGCAACCCAAGGGCCAAATGGACATAAATCAAGTCCAAAACCATAGCCTACTATGGAAGTTCAGCCTTGGACCTTACATCAAACAGCATTTGTCATTTAAAAAAAAACAAAACCAAAATGGGAAGGTGTGGGGCAATGACTGCATGGGAAGACTATCAAAGGGAAGTGGAAAAATCCCACTGCAAAGACATCTAGTACACACACACACCCACAAAGATGATCATCAAGGACCCGTATTCTGTGTTCTACAACATTCTGTAAAACAAAAACAAAAACAAACACCAGTGAATTCTCATTTAGGGTCAGCCATGCGAATTGATTCTCTGGGACCTTGAGATAGAGATAGACTTATAAAAGTGATTGACAAGTGCTCTTGGGGACCATGACTGTGACAAAGATGATGAGAGAAGAGGATTGGGCAGAGAGCGCTCTGGCTCTGACACAGTCACAAGAGTCTGAAAGCAGCCCTGTGTGGAGCTCAGGAGCTGGGCTGACCCTGAAGACAGCCCACACTGGAACAAGCAGGAAGCCCAGCCTTAAAGCCTCCATTGGCCAATTACCAGGTGCCTGGCAGAAGACACCAGGCATAAGGTGGTTCCCTCTAGCTCAGGAGAGCTGAGGGCCATTGGAGAGCATTCCCAGCAGCTGAGAGAGCAGATCCTTCAGCCTTGACAGCAGAATGAGTTATACATGACAGTTTGCATTCCACTTCAGTGTTCACAAGCTACCTATGGGGAAGGAAGACATGTTGCTCTTAATATAACTCTACAGAGACAGATCACTGTGTTACAGAGTTCTTCCCTGTAACAAAAGGTATGGTGAAGTTATAAAACAAATCATGGCCTTTTATGCACTTTAGGATAAGCCACTTATGATAACATAAAAAAGCCTTGTCCTTGGAAGCTAGGAGGCTAGGACTCCATCAAGAGTGTTTTCCACGTAAGAATGAAGAATTTTGATTTCCAGGACCCATGTTAAAAGCTGGTGTGGTGGTGTGTGCCTATAATCTTAGCCCTGGGAAGCAGAAACAAGAAGACTCAGGGGCTTGTTAGCCATCCAGCTTAGAAAAATAGTTGAACTCTAAGTTCAGTAAGAGGCCTTTCCTCAAAGAGAGAGGGGGGAGGAGAGGGAGAGAGAGAGAGAGAGAGAGAGAGAGAGAGAGAGAGAGAGAGAGAGAGAGAGATTAGAGATGGCTCATCAGGTAAGAGTGCTTGGTGAGCCATTGTGAACACAGGAGTTAGATTCTAGCACCCATATAATGAGCTGGAAATCCCACAAATGCCTGACAGCCCAGTTCAAAGGTACATGCCCCCACATACACACACACACTCACACAGACACATACCCTGTACCACGCACATACATAAGCAAATAAATAAGTCTAAAAACAAGGAGGAGAGTGATTGAGAAAGACACCTGATGTTGACTGACCTCTGACCTTTAAACATATACGTACATATACATATGAACCAGAATGCATGCATACATTCATACCACACATATTCATTAAAATAAATTTTTATAGCTCTTGTTCTCTTCCAGAAAGACAAAGTTCACCCTTCATGGTCAGTGGAATATTTTCATTGACCTTTTTGTCAGGACAAAAATTTTAAATCCATCAGAAAAGTTAGAATATAAATAACTACCTAGTGTGTTTTCCTGCATGTTCTGACCTGGAGTGAGGCAAGCTGACCTTGTTTCCACCCGGCTGAGGATGCTCTTAACCTGTTCTAAGGCTACTGTGGCTCTCGGTCCCCAGCATTCATTTCCACCTAGGGGAAGATGAGAACAGCCATAGTTCACTGAATCAGAACAGCTTAGGGGAGCTCGGTGCTTAACTGAGAAGATGGTGGCAACTCGAGGGTTCCCATTCTCTTCAAAGGAAGGCAGCTAGGAGTCGAAACTCACCACCTTATTAAAAAAAAAAAAACAACTAGCCAGTGTCCCCTTGTCAGCACAGCATTAATAAAGCAGAAAACATGGCACCTCACGCCATACTTCTGACTCATATACCTCCAGAGATCACCTCCAAACCGTGTTGCCTTGAAAAACACAAAGTGCAGGGCGTGGTGGCACAGCTCCACCACCGTTTTGTTGAGTTATAAACCACATTTATCTGCATTTTCAATAGTCTTTATTTTGGGTGATATCTCTGCACACATAACAGATAGGCTATAAATAGACTCCCCGTGTGGGTTCCTGTGATTTAAAGTCTCTCTACAGCTACACATAGAAAAAAAATTCAGAATGTTACTGTTTCCTACCAGGAAAACACATAGTGCTCTTGGAGTAAAATAAATATATAATCACCTCTATTGGATAGTCTGCCACTGCAGTTATAGGAGTAAATGTTCATAACACTGCTTAACTTTTGACTGTTAAAAGGGAAACACTGTGTAAGTGTCCATGATTAGAACACCAGTGCCTGACGTTAGTAGAAGTCTGTCTGTCAGCCCGGCTCTGAGCTGCCTCCTTCTGGGAGTCATTTCTAAGTTATGACTGCTCCCTGTTTGAAGTCCAATGGCAACTTCCTGTTGATCCCGGCATCCTCTCCCGCCCTCAGCTATACCTGTCATTTGTTTTGGGAAGCTGGAACCAATCAGAGCTGAGAATCTCAGCATGGACTTCAGCAGTAAAACGGACATGAACTAAACTTCCCTCAAATGATTGCTGTGAGGCTTGACCGGCTAGCTGAACCAAAGTATTTCTCACGGGGGTGGCCTCTGAGGCTGTCTAAACTGGAGAGTCGTCACTGCGGTCTTAAAACTGTGCTGTATATGACAGTGCCTATTACTGTTTCTTGTTTCCTGGTACTGAGTTTGTACCAGGCAAGTGCTGTACCACGAGTTACACTCCTAGCATCTTACTTTTAAATAGTTCATAGAAAAAAATATATATAATCACAAAATTAACAACTGGTAAATGAAATGAAACATAAAAGTATTTGGTTCTAATTTCTCCTAATTTTTCATTTATTCAAATGTTTAAAAATAAAACTCTGGGGGAAGACGTAAACAAGCTTACACGGCTTCCTGCTTGCGTGCTAAACAGAGCTTTGTGGACACTCAGATTCTCATCTTTCTTCTGAGGGTTCAGACACAGGCACACCCAGCTCCAGCGAGCACACAACAGCCCGTCACCATGGTGGCGCTGTCACAGGTGGCTTGCAAGGTTTTCCATTTTACTCAGGACTTCCTGCTCCTCAAACTTCAACTCCACCCTGGCCCTCTTCAAACCTGCCTCTCCCTGACCCCCTCACTCTGTCTCTGACTTGTCCCGGGCTGTTTTATGATTATTCTGATGAGAAATGTTAAGCTGCAACACTGCAATGCATTCTTTTGGTAAAACACAAATCGCAGCTGCCCTGAAGCACAGGAAAAAAAGAATCTCTCTTCACCACAGGATCTGCTTTCTCAAAACAGCCCCTTTTGATCATTCGATGTCTTTAAAAAATAGTTTTCTATCCACATTCAACAATTTTTTTGTGTATTTTAAAAAGCACATTTTCTTATCTTTTAAAGATTTATTTTAAGGATGCATGCGTGCGAGTGAGTGTGCCTGTGTTCGTGCGTGCATGAGTGTGTGTACGAGTGTGCATGCCCTCGCACATGCACACGCTGGTACCTGAGGAGGCAAAACATGGTGTTAGATTCCCTGGGACTGGAGTTACAGCCAGTTGTGAGCCACCCAACGTGGGATCTGGGAGTTGAAATCAGGTCCTCTCCAATAGCTCTTAATGACTGATCCATCTCTCCAACTCCATATTTTCTTATCTTGCTGCATTGGATTGGATCTCTACAACAATGGAAAAACAATGATGGGGGGGGGTGAGAAATCCTTAAATTACTCCTGGTTTTCCCTTACACTCCGTTTCCATTTGCTTGTTTGTTGTAGATGTGCACATCACAGGTCCTGTGTGAGAAGTCACAGGACAGCTTTTAAGAGTTCATTCTTTCCTCCCACCGTGTAGGTGTTTGGGGACTAAATCCAATCTTGGCAGCACGTCATTCCATCAACCACCCCATTTTTTTTCCTCTTAGAAATCACATTCTCAGGTTCAAGTTAGGTGTCTTTTGACAGTCTTTGCCAAGATAAACCCTCATCCATTGCATTTTATCTTCAATCAGTTAGATTTTTTAATTCCTTAAAGGTAAGAACTGTCCCTTCTGCCATATTTTTTTGTGACTTAGTCACTCACCTTTACTGTTTGTGCTTATTGGCTGAAAGGATTAAGTAAAAATGACCTCTTCCAGGAAACGGTCACTTTTACCGCAGATCAGTCGTGGTGAGCTAGAAGTCCTCCTGATGGTTCTGGAATCATTGCTGTCGGAGGTCAAGAACACACACAGAGTGTTCTCACTCACACAGCTTTGGTAACTGTAGGCTTGCTGTGGCTGATTAGGCAAGTGCTTTACAATAGCTTTGCCTAATTAAAGATGCCACCTGAAAAGCAGAGAAGGTCAGCCCTGTAGACTTAAATGGCTTCTTCTCACTGCCTAGTAACAGGTCCCATCTTAAATTCTAACCTGAGCCAAAAATACAGAGGCAGATACTTACAGCCAACCATTGGACTGAGCTTGGGGTCCTCAATGGAGGAGTTACAGAAAGTGCTAAAGGAGCTGAAGGAGTGTGCAGCCCCATAGGAAGAACAACAGTATCAACCAACCGGATCCCCCAGAGCTCCCAGGGTCTAAACCACCAACAAAAGAGTACACATGGCTCCAGCCACATATGTAGCACAGAATGACCTTGTTAGGCATCAGTGGCAGGAGAGACCCTTGGTCCTGTGATGGCTGGATGCCGTATAGGGCGGGGAGGTGGGAGTGAGTAGGTGGTTAGGGGAACACCCTCAGAGAAGCAGGGGGAGTGGGAGGGGATAGGGGGTTTCTGGAGGGGAAACCAGGAAAGGGGATAACATTTGAAATGTAAATAAATAAAATATCCAATAAAAAATAAAATAAAATATAGTAAATGGCCCATAAAAAAATTTCTACCCTGAGCCAAGTGCATATTCAATTACACAGATGAAGGCCAGAGTTCACATAAACCACTTCTTTAGTAAAGACCTATGAAGACCATGCTAGGCCATAATGACTATTCCTCAGTGACCCCTAATTATTGATTGGTCAGTATGTTCCTGCAACATTTAATGGCTACTCTGGACCAATCCCTATGGTATCGGTGACAATAAAACCATGTAGGCTAAAACCCCTCCTGGCCAAAGCTTTATAATCTTGACTTACGATTGTGAATGATTTTAAAAATTAATTTTAATGTTCTCTTAGTTTTATTGCATATTATTTAACAAGGCACTTCCATTTTCAACGTGGTTATATCCTAATAAATCCAACCAGGCCTGAAGATATGTCAAAGGTACATCTAATCACTAGATGCTGGTCAGTGTAGCCTGTCTTTCCTTCTTTGTGGGTTCTTCTTTTTCCCACTCTTTAACCACCCCCCAAGTTTTACCCCCTAACACTGGATAGGAGAGAAAGGAGAGAAGAGAGAGAGGAATTAGGAAAATCCCTGAACCTAATTTTTTTCCTTTTGTTTCTTCTTTGACTATGGCTATTAACAAAACACAACCAACCCCTTTAAACGATCAACAACCACCCACTCTGCCTACAGGGGCTCTAGCATTTCTATCCCCTCTGAAAATTTTCTAGAATTCCAAACATTACACAACTGTAAAAACTATCTACAGCTGGCAAAACTTTGTCTCTGCTAGAATGTGAGACCAATCATAGCTGCCGTGGACAGTCCTAAGCAGCCCCACATCCCCATACGTGAGATTAAAATGGAAACATACTCTTATAATATTCCTGTGTTTTTTAAAAGAAACCAAAATTATGCCACAGTCTACTGTAGAGTGCCAGCTGTCTCTCCTGGTGGTGCCATAGGGGACTGTGAGCTGCCCCTGCCCACTGCCCAGCACTGGGGGAGACCAGCATAGTGCATTTATCAAGAGTCAAAGTTCAAAGCACAAGATTTATGGAGACCATTTCACTTCTGCTTTGTCTTGTTGAAATGATATGCAGTGAATTACCTGAGGTCATTTCCAAATGTATTCCACCGCAGTGTTCACAACTGAAAGACACCAAACAGCAGCAAAATTTACATTCGCTAATCTGCATTGAACCAGTCACGATGGACGTCAGTCTCTCTAAAGAGCTTCCACAGTTTGTACATTCTGTTTTCTTTATTCCTACAAAAGATAAATACTGTGAATTATTAAACAGAGTGTACTCAGGGTAAGCTAAATAACCAGTGACCTCCTGGCTCACTGTGATTCACACAATCCAATGGTTTATGCAGTGCTAGCTGTAAAAGCTGAATGCATAGTCCTCGGGTTACTCTGAACGGTACCAAGTAATGCATGTAATCGGAGTAAACTGATGGTTGCACATTTCATAAGCACCTGAAGGGCCATACCCACTTCATCATAGTAGTCTTCTGAAATGCTCTCCTGCTGAAGGTTGAATATGGCATGGGAAGGGTTTTAAACATCAAAAGGGTTGGGAATGACTGAGTGTAAGAAAAAGCAGCCTGGCTTCTTATATATTACCTTCATCCAATACTTCTGGAATAAAACTCAACAAGATTCACAGGGTGGGTTCAGTGTTCTAACTACCTGCTTTTAGCAACCTGGTTCTCCAGAGCCCACATGCTTTGGGATATGGTCAGGTATAGCATGAGCTGTGTGTTACTTAAACAGTATCCCAAGGCTTGTGGAGTTGACAGTTAAGACTCTGTAGGGCAAACCAGCAGGCCGATTTCTTCTCCAGAAAGGCGTGAACTTGCTCTTAAGGTTAGGACCAGCCAGATTTTCAAGATGATTTTTCCTTTCTTAAAGTTGCCTGATGTGTACATTTTGGAAAAACCCTCACAGCAAGACTTAAACGAATATCTGGGTATTACAGCCTATCCAAGTCGTCAGATAAACTCTACTGGATACAACTGTGAATTACTTCAGGAACTGTGAGCTAAATCAAACCCTTCCTCCCCTAAGATGCTTTCCCCAGTCTATTTTATTACAGAACAGACATAAAGCCAAGGCAATGGGATTTAACCAGATTAAATCTTATTTAATTTAATCAGATTAAAGTCTTATATTTCAAAGGACATCATAAAGAAAGTAAAAAAAAATAATTGAAGGAAAAGATGTCCAAATTATGCATCTGGCAAGAAACTTAAATTCAGAATATATAAAGGATACTTATATATCCTTTGATATGAAGAGATAACCTAGTTTAAAAATAAGAACTACCACATAAAAATATGATCAACATTATTATTTATTAAAGAAATGTAAATCAATCATTGTGAGATATGACTTCATCCCCACTATGTGGCTGAAGTTCAAACACAGACATAACAGGCATTGGCAAGGATGTGGGGAAATTAGGTTACTGTTGAATTGCCGAGAGATCTGTAAAGTGGAACAGTTTCCTTGAAAAACAGTTTTACCGCTTTTTAAAACATCAAACAAAGAAGTATAATTTTACCCTGAAACTCACTTCCCCAAATCAAAATACACACTTACATGCACACACACACACACACACACACACACACACACACACACAGCATAGGATACCTACTATCCTTCATAATAGCTAACCAGTGGAAACAGCCCAAAGCTTTAATTGGTGCATGATAAAGTGAGATATACATGCAGTAGAATGCTATTAAGGAATGAAGAATCAGTATAAACTATACCATGAATGAACATTAAAATCTCTGTGCTAAGATGCTGTCATGGACCGTCACATGGAATATGATCCTATTTACATGAGATCCATGATGAAATGAACTTTAAAGACAGGAAGCAGATTGGTGGTGTCAGGGACTGGAGGGACGTGGGCTGGCACTTGACTGCTAGGAGGTATGGGCTTTCCTTTGGGAATGGTGAAAGGCTTTGAAATTAGTATTGATGAGCATATGGCTGTTACACGTTGAATGGTTGATAAGGGCAAATTTTGTAGACATGAATTATGACTCAATAAATCTGTTTTGGAAAAAATTAATGAATTCTGCATCTTGCTGCAGTTTTATTTTGTGATGAATTCTTTTTATTATACTTGTGTATATAATTTTTTGATTATTTGGATATTTTTGGAAAAACGCTGCCGCTAAATTAAAACATAAAGAAAATAACTGATGCTTTCAAGTATATTTTTTAATGATGAATTCTGCTTTTTCTAAGGCACAGTGGAGGGATTTTTTCCTTTATGAATGCTTTGATCATGCAGTGCTCTCTCTTGACACTTCTATAGCTCGTGCAGTTTCCAGCTTGCATGGTTTTCTTGCCTCTGCACTGAACAGACATGGCTGCCTAGTGCCAGGAGGAACTTGTTCATCACACCAGGACAGATTTCTCAGAAAGGATTTTTTCAAGCAGTTAAATCGCTCAGTGGGAGTTCACAGGAATGGATCACACGCTGTTTTTCAACTTTGCCTTTCATTTTCACCTCCCAAGAAACCATCTTTTCCTAACCATCCACTCACCCAAGAAAAATAACTACTATGAATAAAGTATAGACCCATGTATATGTTCTATGTGTGGCATATATATGTTTATGTCATTCAAAAGCAGTTTTTATTTGCTTGCTTCACCACTCCCATTGAGATGTATGGTTATACCTCTGAATATCATGTGTGAATACATTTATTATTTTCTCTACTACAAGCTAAATTCAGAACTCTTGATAAACTCAATCTATAAATTTAAATGGAAAAATTTTAATTTTTATAAACTTAACTTGGGAAGAATTATAAATGATTTGCAAATATGCTAAAATACAAAGTGTCTCTTAAAATTATCCTTGTGAGAACATTCACAGACTGGGTAGTTGGCTTATGGTATGCTATTATGTGGCAGACAGCAGCATGCAAAGATATTCCAACAACATGAGTTTTCTAAAAGACTGTACATTTATGAACACAAATGGCTGGAAAACACAATTAATATCAAAATATTATGTGGTAGTTCTCTGTATGTATAAAAGACAGGCGATGAGCTCAAGTGTCAATTTCATATGTCTATGAGTGCTAAGCTTACAAGGAGTTTGCATTGCATATAGTAATTATGGAAACCAGTTACCGACAAAAGCTAACTTGTATCAGAGAACACCTGTAAGGGCTGGAGAGATGGCTCAGAGGTCAGGCCATTCGTTCCTCTTGCCGAGACCTGAGTTTAGCTCCTAGCGTTCACACTGGGTGGCTCACAACCACTTGGATCTCTATCTCCAGGGGATCCAATGACCATGGCTCTCACGAACACCGGCACACACATGCCAATATCGACACAGAGATGCATAGGTAAAAATAAAAAAAATCCTTTTAAAAATGAAAAATATCTTGGCATCTCTTCTATAGTACATGCAGAAAAGTGTGTACGTGCCCTTTGGGGAAGGCACTGTTTCCTTTCGTGACCTCCGATAGATGGACCTACTTTTCTTGTGTTTGATTTTTCTTGTACCTTTCCAATGCTTACCCAGCAAAAGCATTAGCCCTTAGTAAGCAACAAATCAACTATAGCCTTGATTCCCCCCAACCATCTTTCTATAGAACGGACTGTAGTGCATTTTAAACTTACAGGAATGCCATTCAAAAGGCATACATTTGCTGATAAACACTTAGAAGTGGTGGATCCTGCAGCTGACCAGAAGTCATTTCAGCAGAGTGCATTTCAATGGCGGCTCAGCTCTGATTATAGTAATTTTGGGGGGACCAAAAGAACAATTACTGCTACTGCTCTTGATGCTGAGTTCATGGGGTAAATGAATGAACTAGATTGTTGGGAGTGGGTGAAATCCTGAGTGGATATGTATTTGACATAGACACAAGGCAAGCACCATTGCTCCAGGCCCATGGGAGTGGCTAAATCTTCCAATGTGAGGCTTAGAGGGATTACAACGCCTTCCTTGGGTCCAAGCTGTAAGTGTGAGAAGAAAACGTCCACCTTAGCTTTCTCCCATGAGTACGTTCAAGTCTTATAGAACTGCCCCTCCCGATATTAACTAAACATGCCTCTTTGTTCAGTTACATATAATAACCCCACCTCCTTGTTTATCTGTAGCAGCCCATTTCCTTGTTCAGAGATATACAATAATCCCTCCCCCCTGTTCAACCGTATCTAATAAACATGCTGAACTTCCAGGGTGCTGTGGCTTCTCCATCCAGGAGCTCAGCCCACCGGATCTCAGCTTGTCAGCATTTGTCATTACTTCCCTCCCTCGCTGCTTCAGCTGGGTCAATTCCAGGAGCCCTGCAGAGCACAGTGCAGAGCACAGCGCTGGATTCCAACCCACGGAATATGGTTTTAAAATTTGGACTCTTTCCCAATCATTTAAATGAAATAAGTATTCACATATAAGTGAGGCAAATGAGATGGTTAATTATGATCTACACGGTCACCAAATGTTTATCGCTATATAGCAATGTCCAATGCACTTTCACTCTCTCCTATACTTTTGTGGCCTCCTTTTGACATCAGAGTAATAGTCAGTTGGTGGTTTGGGTACAAGGTCACAGACCCATGAGGAAGGTTCCATACTGACAATCATCCCTCTCATCCCCATGGGCTGGCTTCTTCCTCAAGACATGAAAGGTGCTCTTTTCTAGGATCCTCAAGCCTCAAAGAAGTGGTAGGATGGGGTGAAGGGTAAGGCCAGGCTCAGCCGAGGCTTGGGCAGTGTATCTATTGAGGAATCTACATAGAAGGGTTTATTCAGCACAGCTTTGTAGCCAGGATGAGAAGTGGGTAGGGAATGGGCTGCCACCATTTGCTGGCCACTTCTAAGTCAACTTGACCCAAGCTAGAGTCATTTTGGAAGAGGGAATCTCAATTGAGAAAATGACCCAACCACAATGGCCTGTGGGCAAACTTGTAATGCATTTTCCTAATTAACAATTGGTGTAGGAGGGCCCAGCTCACTGGGAATGGTGCTGGGCTGCTGGTTCTGGTTGCTACAAGAGCAAGCCAAGAGAAGCAGGCCAGCAAGCAGCCATGTCGGTGCAGCCTGTGCTTTAGATTCTGCCTCCAGGTTTCAGCCCGGCCGTCCCTGGATGAAGAACGAAGAGCCATTCCCTCCCCACGCTGCCTTTAGTCATAGTGCTTTATCACAGCAACAGGCACATAGCTAAGACATAACACATCCATCACAGTTGCGTTATGGGTCAGGACTGGAGTATGATTAAACTGTAAGCCAAAATGCCAAACAATCTCAGCCTGTGTTTCCTGATGACCTAACTAGATTTATATTTTAAGAGAAGACATGTTTAAATTAAAAAGTTATCAAAAAGATAGATAACATTATTCAAGTAAAGCTTCCCACAATTCATTGCATAAAAATATACAATGGGAGCCACAGTCTGGGTTTTAACCATTACTCTCCCAGCAACACAATGAATCTTCCCACAAATGTTCATGATTTGTGGTCTAGTAAACTGGAGATGACATACTTGCAAGACTCCCAGGTTAATTGCTTTTTACTAGTAAAAGAACACATCTTGGTTTTCTTTTTCATATTTCAAGAAATTTAGATTTTAAAACTAAACGCACACACAAAATCCCTGTGCTTAAATACAGCAGAGATAGCCTATAAAATGACTCCATGTGTAAAGGCCCTTGCTGCCCAGCCTGACAACCTCAGTTTGATCCTCAGGGCCCACAAGATGGAAGGAGAGAACTGACTTAGCAAGCTGCCCTATGACCTATAATTCACTAAAATTTAATTTAATTTAAGTATATAATATGTGTATATGTATACATGTCAGTGACCAACTATTCCTATTATGTAATGTGTATGGGTAAAATGGATTTTGTACAAGTGTGCCAAATGTCATCTAATGGAGAACGAATAAGCATAATCTTTAAAGAAATGATATTGGAACAACTGGGTAGGTACAGAAGGAATCAAATCTCTCTCTTTAACTACACCATACTCTACAGTTAATTCAGAATGCTTCAGAGACCCAAATATTAGCAAAAAAAAAAACTATAAAAAACTATTTAGAAGAACGACTTCAGGGAAATAAGTCTGGAGTCCAGGGTAGGTCACAAATTTTTAGGAACTTTTATACACATGTAAATCATACCATCAAAATTAAGAACATTACTTCTCAAAGGACACTAATTAAAACAATGTGTATTTTTTTTTCTAAGAAGCTAGGCATTTGGCACACACTTTAAATTCCAACACCAACACTTGGGAGGCAGAGGCAGGTGGATCTTTGAGTTTGAGACCAGCCTGATCTACAGAGTAAGCTTCAGGACAGCCAGAGCTACACAGAAAAATCTTGTCTTGAAAAATTAAATAAATAAATAAATAAATAAATAAATAATATATAATGTAATAATAATTATTATTTTTTAAAGTCCAGTACAGTGGCCATACCATAACTCTATCCTCAGCACTTGGGAGGTGGATACAGGAGGAGAAAGGGGCTCAAGGCCAGCCTGAGCTACATAGTGAGTTTGACACCAGCCTAGGATACATATAATAAAAAAATAAAGGAAAAAATGGAGGGAGGGAGGAGAAAGGAATCCACCAACTGAGAGAAAGTATCATTAGCAATCTACATACCTGATGTGGACCAAACAGTAAACAGCATTTACAACTCAATAATAAGGAAAATTAACAAAGGCTAGAAGAGCCATTTCAAAGAAAGTTAACAAACTAGAGTACAAATAAGACACCCAGAATTATTGATCACTAAAGAAAAGCAGATTGAATCCATAATAATACCATGACACATTCACTAGAATTGATAGAATTAAAGACTAGCAACACCAAACATGGATGAAGATGTGAAGAAACATAACTCTTGGTGCATTGGCTGTCAGCAGACAATTACTGTAGACAATAATTTGGCAGATTATTATGAAGTCAAATAATTACCAGTATAGCACTCCGCAATTGTTACTCTAGGTATTTATCCAAGAGATGTGGAAACACACATCTGCAGCAAGAAATGTACCTGGACACACAGAGAAGATTGTTCATAAAAGCCCCTGCCAGGAAGCAACCCCAGTGTTCATCGCGGAGGAGTAGACAAGCAAACCATCATGCCTGCTGCCTAGAAAACACTACTCAGCCAATATAAGGAGCAAATAAGGACCAGGGAAATGGCTTGGTCTTTCAGAGTGCCTGATGCTCTCATGGAGACTTAGGCTTGGTCTAAAAAAACCCATGTGATGATTCACAATTGTCTACGCCAATTCCAGAGGTTCTGGGGTAGCAGGAATGCACATCACCCACACGCATGAACACACACACACACACACACACACACACACATGCACACACATGCACACACACACACACAAACTCACACACATCACATCACAATGGATGTCATACAGTCATTATACAGAGTGACAGTACAGCATATGCACCATTTAGTTCCGTTTTTCTAAAGCTCTAAAAAGTTATCCATAATGGTGGAACTCACAACAGCGGTTGCCTAGAGTAGGGAGAGGAAGTGAAAGGCACGCGGAGAGCCACAGTGGAGAGAGTACCACACTGGACGCTGGAACCACCCCGCAGATACATGGGTATACGTGTTCATCAAACTATCAAGACATGTGTGCCTTCTAAAGGCAATATCTGCAGCATTCTACAAGTAACAGACAAGAACATTCATTTTATATGTGCCAGGTTAATGAAAGTGAGTTTCCTCTGGGTACATATGGGGAAGTTGGATTTCACCTACTTAATACACTTGTTTAAATTAGACCCATCTCTGTAAGACTGTAGGATCTCTCTCTCTCTCTCTCTCTCTCTCTCTCTCTCTCTCTCTCTCTCTCTCTCTCTCTGTGTGTGTGTGTGTGTGTGTGTATGTGTGTGTGTGTGTGTGTGTGTGTGTGAGTCTCCCTCTCTGTCCCTTTCTCTCTTTTTCTCTTTGTCTCTCTCTATGTCTGTCTCTCTTTCTCTCTGAGATCCTCTTTCTATGTCTCCCTATATGCACATATATGTGTTTCTTAGTCACAGCTCAGCTAATTATTACTTAAAGTTGAACAGTTTACTGACATGGACATAAACTACAAATTCATGCTCTCACTGGAAAGTCTGGAAATAATTTAACGTTGAGGCCTGCCTTCATTTTCACTCTTATTCAAAACTGGTGTGAAATAAAGAAATGAAAAAAAATGAATAAATAGATGTCTGCTTCTCTCACTCTAAAAGAAGCATTTCATCAGACATAAACCAAAAGAGTTATACCTGATCCCAATTAACCTGTCACCACATGATAGAAATGACATATGTGAGGAGGTGCAAAGTAACATGGGATCTAAGCAGGATAGACCAGAAAGAAACTGTAAAAAATATTCCCACTCCTATCTAAGTTATTCAGTTTGAGAGGTTACTCCACTGGGCAGGACACAACTCTGAGCTCTGGAGCAGTAACCTACGTATCCCTGGCCAGCCTGTCGGAAGTATGGAAATCACAGCAGCTACATGGACCTGCAGAGTCACAGCTTCCGTTAACAACGTCCCAAGTGACTTGTATGCCCATTAAATTCTTAGTAGATGTGCCCCAAACTGAGAGGATGCCATCCCCAAAGTCACTGGACTGAGGCGTCAGACATGGGGCTGGGGGTGGGGGTAGGGTGGGTACTCAATATGAAGCCGTTTGGGTTTTTCCTTTACATACCTGTTATTTGACTTTAACTCAATGAAAAGGGAGTTTTCAATGACCATAAAATAGCCTGTAGGTTATATATTAATCGTAAATTCTAACATTCAGTAGCACAATGTTAGATCAAGTAAACAGAAAGCTCAGTAGTCTCCCGTCAAGGAAAGATGGTCTCCTCTGTACCTGCCATACAGTCTGACAATGCAGGCCACTGTCTGCAAAAATCGGTTACATGTCAAGCCTTCTTGCCTGACACAGTGGCGTCTCGGAGCAGTTAGTAAAGCTCACCTTCTCCAGCCAGAGTCAGGTCACTCCTTGATCTGAGTTAATCTGCATCCTGCAAGTGGACATGGCTGAGGTTTTAACTAGCATCGGAAGTTATGTAAACTTCTTGTTATGGCATTTTCGGGGGTAGAAACAAATCATATTTCCCCCACAAAGGATGCTAACCCACAAAGGGAAAAATCCAGGAAAAAAAAAAAGAATTTTAAATTCAAGAATAGTTTTGTTAGATACCAAGATACAGATATTAAAATGTTAGCAACATGATTCCCTTAAAAGTTCTTCTGAGAAAACCATTACCAACCATATTAATCCATAGATTCCTCCACTTCTAAATATGTGATTTAATGATTTTCAAAAATCATACATTAAAAGTGCATGCACTTTGTTCTTCTGTGTGTGCATGGGTGTTTTGCCTACACATATGTATTTGTACCACCTGAGTGCCTGATGTTCTTGGACAGTGAGATCCCCTGGAACTGAATTTATGGGTGGGTTTGAGCTGCCATGTGGGTGCTTGGCACTGACCCCAGATCTTCTGCAAGAGCAGCCAGTGCTCCTGACTGCTGAGCCTCCTTCTGGTCCTTTGCCTGATTTCCACTGTAATACACACACACACACACACACACACACACATATGCACACGCACACGCATGTGCGTGCACACACACACCACACACAACCATACACACCACACACACACACACACACACACACACACACGCACTCATGCACACACACCTGTGTGCACTCATAGAAGCGCGATGAAGCCTACCCTCATGGCTTTTCCAAACTCAAACTCAATCTTTTTTCTATTTCATTGTATATTATTCTGCATACTCTATTTTAAGTCATCCTATCCTTTCTGTGTCTGACACTGTTTTGGTTTTTTGGTGTTGGGGATCAATATATTAGGCAAGCGCAGTGCCTCTAAGCTGTGTCCTCAGCCCTGCGGTATTCCATTGCCTTTCAATGCTTTGAAAACGCTGCCAACTATTCACGGCATTGATCTCACCATCTGTTTATAGGTCAAGACCTAGGATTTACAGAGCACATTAAAGATAAGACAGGAAATTTGAGAGAAGAGACTGGTGGCTTCAGGAAAGAAAAAAAAGGACATCTAAGACATCTAAAAGGAAAAGAGTGGGGAATGTCACACAGAAGAGAGTGACAAGAGAAAGCCTGGTTCCTGCCTTCTGTCGTGGACTGCTCAGGGCCTGCACTTCCGTATGCACCACTGGCCTTCCTGCTCTGGACCACTTCCTGAGCCCACTTCCGGTTCCTGTGCTCGGCTGCCTGCCGCCTCTCAGGTATCAAAGGGGCCTTTTGTGCTCTGAGATCTCTAAGAGCTCTTGAGGATGTCTCCTGGCTCCTGCATGCCGGTCCTCTTTCCCTGGTGTGTCCAACCTAACCATAACTCTCCTCTCCTTGTGCAGCTCCTATCTCTGCCCCCCCCTTTATGTACAAGGTCACCTTAGGTGAAAGAATCTAAGTGCACAGCACTTTGGAGGACGAGCTGTTTGGATACACTATATAAGGTTACTGTTTCTCAGACTCAGAGGATGTCTAGACCCTGGAAGAAATCACTGAAATCTCTTACTGGCTCTCACTGTAAAGCACTGGCCTGGGCTGGAGATCAGATCTGCTGGTGTAAGTAGAAAAGAACTGTAGGATTCTAGAAGAAAGAAGAGTAGGTGGAAATTATCTGGTTTTAAAGGGCTTTTAAAACCTTAACTAATTGGAGAAGATTCTGCAAGCAACGTGGTGTGGAAGGACACAGGGAAAGGGCTGGAAGAGCCGGAAGTTTACCAGCAACAGGAGCCTTCCATAAAGGGGACGTGTTTAGACTGCCTTGAGAAAAAATGGTAGGCAAGAAGAGGAATTTCTCAACAAGAATCTCAAGTTAGTATCTTCATATGCTTAGTCCAGGACCTCGGTGAACAGATTTGCAAAGACATGGGCCTCCTGTTAAATCTCTTCTAAAGGAAGCGCTGACATCACTCACTAGCTAGCGGTTGTGACCTCAGAGCAGATCAAAGCCGGTTTCCTCAGACCAGAAAGAGCTCTCATGAGGGCTTCGGTGGCGAACCAGAGTCTGGTTCGCGTGCAGCCAGAACAGCTTGCCAACCTTGGCTTTTACGATTTTGTTTTCCAGTGGCTAAGACAGGAAATGACGTGAGGCTCTGAACACACTATGACAGCAGGCAGCTGCTCTGAGAGAACTTTCTGTTTCCAGGCCCGGCACCTCAGAATGCCGGCTTCTGTGTGGTCGGTTGTTGAAGACTAACTCTGTGCAAGGTGTTAGGCTGAGAAGAGGTGCAGCAGAGGATGCTGGGCCACAGCTGACGGTGAAAGCGGGGCTTTGATCTTCATGACAGTCCCCTACGCACAGCTTACTAACCACTCTGTCCTATCTTTTCAGACTTGAGAGAACTTTATGACCTCCCCAGTCTCTAAGCTGCATCCTATAAATAAAGTCCTGGCTTCCTTCTCCTCTTTCTTCATCCTATATAAAAGGCTGTGAATGATCTGTTTTCTCAACAACAACAGTGGAAAAAAATAGAGAAGTAAAGAAAAAAATCAAAACCACGAAAATACAGCAGTTTGCCTTTCCCACAATCAAAATGAATGAACCACCCCCATCCCCTTCGGTGCTTGGGAGAGGAAGTACAGTTGCAAATGTTCCCCGCACTAAACCAGATTAATTTTCCATTCAAGAAGAAAAGTAAGCAGCACGGGGTAAGGGAGGTGAATTGCAGGGCCCTATTATTTAGCACGTTTGAAATGAAAGGCAATACTGCTATTGAAGGCAGGCCGAGGCGCTCTCTCTTCCTCTCACTAATCTCCGCCCACAGGTTGCCTAGCAACCAAATTACATCGTGGAGAACACTCCCCGGCAATAACTGACCCTGAATTTTAATTTTCATGTTGACGTTGAAGGGGACTAAATAAATAAATAAATAAATAAATAAATAAATAAATAGAACCACTCTGAAAGAGCATTCTTTTTGATAAATAAGCTACCACTGCAGAGTATAGGATAGCAAACACAGCAGTATTTTTCGTAAAGCCTTTCTTCTTTCTGGAGCATTATGCTAAAAAGTAAAAAGAATCTGGAGAGGTTTATTTTAAAATATCATAATTGCTTTATGAAGATGGGAATGAGAACTCGACTCAACAAAATAAACCCTAAAAAAATCTCTGAAAATACTATTTAAAAAAAGGAAATGTCAAATTTTAATCATTGCTTTTTTTGAATGACCTCTTAAAAAAAAAAAGAGAGCTGACAGTCAATGCAGATCATAAACGACCACCCAGAACCCCAGGACCTCTTCTTCACCCACGGCAGAAATAAAAGTTCACATGAAGAGAGGAAAGGCAGTCTGCCCCAGGTTTCTCGTCACAGTGCTCTGCTGTGTACTTGAGCCCAACATTTCAAACTGAGCATGCTGGAAAGGAGTCCTCCCTGTCCCTATTATCACATAGGCACATTTTAAGAAATGTGTTCTATCAGTCCAGAATTCCTTTTCCCTGGGTCTGGACACAGCATGCTTATCACTTCTGAAAAGACATCCTTCTACCTTAGCCTGAGGAGGAAAAAAAAAAATGGAACACCTCTTCTCTTTTCAGCGTGTGCATGAAACTTAATTCCCACCAACAGCGCCGAGTATGTTCCAAAGCAAACAGAACAGAAACAGAGGCTTGTTTAGTGTTTAGATACAGCTGTGGAGCCCCTTTGGACATCTGACCTCTTAGCTCATTGATAAAAAGAGCTAACAATCATCCATTTGACCTGCAGTGGCAGTGCATGCCTTTAATCCCAGAACTCAGGAGTTAGAGGCCTGTAGATCTCCGAGTTCTAGGCCAGCCTGGTTTACAGAATGACAAAGTATCTTAGGGTTTCACAAACAGACATCGTGACCAAAGCAACTGTTATAAGGACAGCATTTAATTGGGGCTGGCTTACAGGTTCAGGGGTTCAGTCCCATTATCATCAAGGCAGGACCATGGCAGTGTTCAGGTAGGCATGGGACAAGAGGAGCTGAAAGTTTTACATCTTCGTCTGAAGGCCACTAGGAAAAGGCTGACTTCCGGCACCTAGGACCAGGGTCCTAAAGGCCGTGCCCACAGTGACACACTTCCTTCAACAAGGCAACATCTACTCCACCAAGGCCACACCTCCAAATAGTGTCACTCCCTGGGCCAAGCATATTCAAACCACCACACAAGGCTACACAGACAAACCTTATCTCAACATTCTTGGTCATATTATACAGTGTCATTTCTGTAGTGGGTGCTCTGATGTACTTACTGGCTGGATCCTCCTTCAGGGATAAAGTGCATGTTCTCACAGCTACAGGGGTTGCTGACCCAAGATGGCCCTCAGCTGTGACCCCTTTTTAGGGATGACTTTACCAAAATATATGCATTCTTGAAGAAACAGCCTGAAACTAATGATCCTGAGGAAACAAGTAGCAGCATTCCCAAAGACTATATATCATTCCCTTGGGAAAATTTGTTGATAATATTATAGTTTTGTCTTCTGATGCTCCACTGGCAACATTCCCACTGCTACCTACAACATGGAGCAGACTCTATTATAACTGTATAACAAAGAGAGACACCATATTTAACATAACAATGTTCTCAACTGCAGAAAGCTCTTTGTGTGCACTGTGGAGAAACTGAAAAGCACACAAACATTAAGGGTGTTTTTTTTTTTTTTTCTGGGTGGTAAGCTCAGAAGTGATTCTTATTGTCTTTGTACTTTGTATTCCCAGCTTTGCAGCAAGGGCTGAATTGCCCTTTCTATAGGGTGTGGGTGTGGCTCCCAAGGGCTGAACACTACTATTACTATTTCCTCCATGTATACAGTGATTGTGGGTGATAATGAATGTAATATCCCTCATTACCACACTAGTCAGCTCATTGTCACATGTCTAATGGCTGGGACCTATAGACATCAAGTTTTGACTAAGAGAATGTAGGAGAATCAAATGTCTCACACAGGTTCATATATTTGAATGGTTTGTCTCTAGGGAATAAAACTGTTTGGAAAATATTAAGAGGTGTGGCCTTATTGGAGGAGGTGTGTCACCAAGAGTTGATTTTTTAACATTTCAAAAGCTTATACCATGTCCAGTCTCTGTCTGACTCTCTGTCTTGTCTCTTTCTTTCTTTGTTTCTTTCTTTGTTTATTTCTTTCTTTGTTTCTTTCTTTGTTTCTTTCTTTCTTTCTTTCTTTCTTTCTTTCATTCTTCCTTCCTTCCTTCCTTCCTTCCTTCCTTTCTTTCTTTCTTTCTTTCTTTCTTTCTTTCTTTCTTTCTTTCTCTCTGTGTCTGTTTGTTTCTCTTTCCCTCCTCCCTCCCTCCCCCTTGCTGCCTTTGGGCTAGGATGTAAAGCTTCAGCTACGGCTCCAACATCCTGTCTGTTGTCTGTTTGCTTCCTGCTATGGTATTCTTGGACTAACCCTCTACAATTGTAAGCAAGGACCCTATTCAATGATTTCTTTCATAAGAGTTGCCTTGGTCATGGTGTCTCTTCACAGCAATAGAACAGCACCTAAGCCATGGGTCTTCTTCCAAACACAAGTTTTCATGGGCATTCAACATATAAAGCATCTCCAGAAAGGACTTGATTCTAGAAGGGAAGCCTGGGAATAGGTAGGGGAGGAGGGAAAAGCCTTTGCCTTGTCGTTAAAAATCTATAAAGATTTTTCTCTGAAAACTTTGGGAGTTAGGATTTTGAAATGTCAGAGCCCTCACTTTCAGTTTTGTTGGCGTGATCTGAAGGGCAAGACATAAAATCTGACTCCAGTCTGGTTGAAAATGTAAATGTATAGTTGACAACTGGAAAGTGGTAATTTTTGTCACTGTAAACAAGCACAGAACTGCCAAGAGATATGCTTGCTGGGTAGAATGATCACAAAGGGCTTCATAGAGAAGTAGGACTTAGCTGTCTTGAAGACTAGCTGAGACTTAGAAAGCAGGATATAGGACTTTAGCCAAGGGAGTACATCCTAGACGCAGACTGTGATCATAGCACAAAGGGGGATCACTGTGGGACTTTGGAGTACAGTGAACAGTGCCCACCTTCCCTATTGGAAGGCACTAAGAAAATAAAGAAGTCATATCAAATCAACATATATTAGAAGTATCTGCATAAAAACAAAGCAGTAGGATCCTTGAGAGTTCCTGACAAGTAGAAGGTGACTTATAAAATATTTTGCTACTCATAATAGAAACAAAAATGAGGCAGAATCACCAAAGGATGATGCCATGACTCTCAGCTAAGTGAAGTTCATACAGGACAACCTGGGGATAGTCCCTGACAGTAGCTGAGCTCTTGAACTTGAGTTCAATAACAATAGTTTTCTGATGCTTGTGCAAGCTGGTCACATCACATTTGTCATCATTAGTTTGTCAACTTGACAACACCTTGAATCACCTGGGAGAGATCAGGTTATCATGTAGGTTATCTGCAGGAGAGTGTCTGGATTGTTAATTGTTGTGGGAAGACCTAGCCCATTGTGGGTGTCACCATTCCCTAGGCAAGGAATCCTAGACAGGGAGTTGGTTCAGAGGCCATGGAGACACATTGCTTACTGGCTTGCTCATCATGGTTTCCCAATTTCCTTTTTAATCACCCAGGACCACCTGCCCAGGAGTGGTGCCACCCAAACTAGAGGCTCTGGGGTAGAACACAAGGCCTGATCAATTCCATTGCTGACTTTAAATTGCCTGTGCTGGAGCCATATAGATTCTTACATACTGAGTGGCATCAAAAGTGACATGAAGAGGTGCCTGATGGGACTCAATGGTATCATCTGGAACAGCCATCTCCAAAGTTCCAAATCAACAGGTATTTTTTACTCTCAAACATTCTAAGTAGGCAATCCATCTTTATCTACATTCCTATCAAAGCAGCCTCAACTTGCCAGTTTTGTCTTTTGTCCCTTTGCTTTACCCAGCTACTTTAATTGACAGTTCTTAAGTCTTGATCAGTACTTGGACTTTTCTCACATTTGTGGAATGGTATCCTTATAAAGTTGGCTAATTCATCCTGACCAATTTGTTGGGAAATCCTCTTTCCTATTTCTTGCATAATCCACCAATTTCTCCCTTCTTAACATACTCAGCAGGTGCCTCCCAGCGGATGAAAGTCAAGCATCACCTCCTTTGTCAAACATATGCTGGTCAGAGGACACTTCATTGGGATTTTCTTGAAAGACCACTCTGTTGACATTTAATAAATCATATTTTTGTGCAGAACTGACGTCAACATGGCACCACTTGCTAAGGACTGGACTGTGTGGCCAAGGTAGGGCTTATGATTGAACATGTTCACCTGTCCTGAATCTGTTTTCTGCCAGCATGCACAATGGCAAGTATCTTTTCCTTTAACTGTTTCTTGTAAGCTGACATAAGAAAACACACACATAGAGATGGATACAGGGGTCTCGGTGGGATATATGTCCAATCTGAGCTAGTTTCATGAAGCATCTAGTTATTGTGGTAGTGACAGGAAAAAATTTTGTTCTTTCTTCTTGTGAAATCACCTGAGCTGGGCTTCTTAAGTTCTAGTTGGGGAGATAAAATAGAAATGTTTGTCCAGCAGACAGCTCCAGTTAGTAAGCACAGGTTAGTTATGGAGATGAGAAAAGTGTGGACTCATGATCCACCGTTCAATAATGCTGAGATTATTCACATTTTACAATGTTTCTTAAGAAACCTAAGGCCGATGTTGGCCATCTTTCCTGTTTTTATTAATGAATGATTAGACCTGTACTGACAAATACAAGTGCCACTAGCCACATGTGTCAATTTAACTTAACCTTTAGAAAAAGTTATTTTATGTACATGTGTCTTGCCCACGTGTAGGACTATGTACCTCTATGTATGCCTGGTGACCTCAGAGGCCAGAAGAGAGTATTGTATCTCTTGGAGTTACAGATGATTGTGAACTCATGTGTTCCTATTCAAGTTAATGCAAATTAAATTAAAGTTAAAACTCTGTTGTACTGGACACAATTCAGATGGCCCGTGGGTAGATATTTGCTACCAAGTTGGACTTCACAGATATAGCTGTAGACTAGCATGCTACTGGACAGCACTAGTTTAAGAGTGGAAGCTTGGCCTTTTAGAGAAATACCCAGAGATGACAAAATCCAGAACTTATGCAACGAGGATGTTACAGAATTAAACACAAAAACTAGAAACTATAAACGGCAAGTCTAAGTTACTTTTAGACACCAAGGCTTGGCTACATTTTTGTCTGATGTTTGTGGACTGGGCTTACTTGAGGAGAGTATGGGTGAAGGGTTACTTGCAGGAATGTGCATGAGTCCAAGCAGTCACACTAGAAAGCACCCAGCACAGATGATGGCTTTCTCGTGCTCACAAAGACACACCCTCCTTCCTTGAGCCATTATCAGCCTCCTTCCCTGAGCCCCTCCCCTAGACCAGGGAGCCATTGACAACTGGGCAAAAATTGAGAATAAATGTTGACAGGAGTGGATGGAATATATGTCTGAGAAGCTTCCAGTGAACCTCCCAAATCCCTTCCTCCTCTGGGAAACATCAACAGACCAGGCCTGCCCTGATGGCCCCATACAGAGGGCACTTTTTTGCTTGGAGGATAGTCCTATGGAGCACAAGTATACAACAATCCTTTGGGGCACATATCTTATTTTTCATCCCAATATCACAGAAGAGGAAGCTGAAACACAAAGAGGTTAGAGGGGGATGTCCTGCCTAATACAGCGACAGCCAGGGTTTGCACCCAGGCTCTCCAACTCGAGCGTCTAGTGTCTGCCCTATGAGCCACTTCTGTTGACGGTCTAAGGTCTTCATATCCGTGTTCATTCATTGCACAGTCAATATACAATAAGCCCTAATGCTAAGGGTATCAGGACCCATGATAGCTATGAAACTAAAATTAACGACCTCCCTCATGAGTCAGTGCCAAGGATTTGGAAAAAGTCAACTGTGTCTATAAAGACTGATTAAAACGCCAATGCCTGTGGAGAGTTTGGAATATTACGAAGAACAGAGTTATAAATTCTCTTAACCTTTAGTCCCCAAGAGCCTCGCCTTGTTCACATCTGGATTAGTCCTAATATAGTGTAAATGAGTTAAAAACAAAAAAACGTCATCAATAACAAAAAGCCCTTTGGACTATATTAACTAACAAAATCCCATTCTCCACCAAGGCTAAGAATGCTACCAGATGGCAGCTGAGGCTGTAGTTGAGACTTCCCCCATCTTGCTGTAGTTGACTTCTCTGATATTCCCACGTGTGTACGTCTTAAATGCCTTGATTTATAACTTTGTCCTGTTACCATGCATCCGCGTTGGAACATTGTACTGGGGGAAGACCTAAATCTGTGTTGCTAGGCCACAGGAAGTCACTCACACTTTAGCTCTGGAATAAACTCTTACGTCCTTTGACTTGAGAGCTCTATTTTTGGGTTGACAGCTATGTGGGGCTCCAAGAATAATCCACTTTTCACAGAAGGAGTCATCTGGATAGGAGGGAGAAACCCATATGAACCCATTAGTACTAGGCTATCTGGTCTTAAGGTATTAAACCCCCCCCCACAAATAAGCAGCCTACTTTTAATTAAAATGTAAAAAATTGATCTATAGCTCAAATAATATAATTGATATATGACCAATAATAGTAGTTAGAAAACATACATGTACGTTAAAATTTTTAGAGGTTATATCAAACTAAAGCTAAATTCTAAACTTCCACTCTTGTCTCTTTTGAATGGCACTGACAGAAAACAATAGACATTTTCTCTGCCCATCCATACCTCGGAGTATATCTGTCCTAAGCCCATCCCTTACCTTCCAAAAAGGGGTCAGAATCACAATGACCCTACCCCCATCCAACTATGTAGCTAAGGCAGAGAGGGAGGGAGGAGCAGAGACAGAGAGACAGAAAAAGGGAGACAGAGTGTGGGACACACACACACACACACAGAGACAGAGACAGAGACAGAGGCAGAGACAGAGAGCCTGAGGGGGGAGACACAGAGAGGGAGGACAGAGAGAGAGACAGAGAGACAGAGGGAGGGAGAGAGAAGTACAGAACACCTATGCTTACAAGACAAACTCCACCCTTTGAAAGTTTGAGTTACTAAGCCTTTCTCACATCCTAAAAAGATAGAAAAATGTACCTTTTTCTTTAAGGAGGTATATCTAGATTTCATGTAATTGTGTTATGTATGCCTATAATAATTGTCTTCATATATTTCTGGTTGTTTTCATATGTTGTTTGGATCAAAAAAAAACCATCAACAAGCTGTGGCCACTTCAATTTTTATTAAATTCATTTTTGCTATGTGCTAAAATTGCAATTTTTCTTCTGCATGCCCAATTAAGCCTGCATGGCTTGCATGAAAAAGCATGGGTGGAGCCCTTGAGTCCCCTAGATAGATGCTTTGTAGCCTCAAGAGCACATTTAAAGGAGGGTTTAGTGCCTTAGATCCTTGCCTTGTTTTTCAAACATACCATGCTTAAAGTAAATAAGTTCATTTGCACAATTGAAAAGAGAAAATAAATCCCAACTCTGGCTGCCCTGACAAGCTGAGCGTCCAGCTGAAGGGGAAACAACGCTGAAGGCAGAAGCGTGTAGTGAACCAGGGAGTCATGTGACCCCCGAGGACCGCAGAATGGAGGGCCTCAAGAATGGTCCCAGATCCTTCTTTGGGAAAATTAACATGTTTTTTAAACTTAATTTTTAAAATAATTTTTAGTCAAACAGTTATCTCTTTGATTTATGCATCCGTTCTGGCGCTACAATATACTCCCTATTGCTTGAGGATGTAAATTAATTTTAAGGGGTGATTACTCTTACTCCAGGATACTATTTTTCCTGTTCTCTAATTACCCTCTGAGATACTTAACCGTTTATTCCAAGGATTGAGAGGATACATCGTGTCTTTGCTATGTTTTGTCTATATGTGAGGGCACATATAAATATAAACATTTAAAAAATATAAATCTATTACCTCTTTACAAACAAACAAACAGATTTTCCAAGTTCCATACCTTAGCTATAACTCTATAAAAGACAGCTCTGAACGTTTTTTAAATTGACATTGTAAATCCTATTTCAAAGGCTTACAAAGGCATCTTAAAGTTTACATAGACTGTCAGGGTGCTGCATCAGCAAGATATGGTCAGGACTATAATTCATCTTTACTTTTAGTTTAGTTTTTTTTTTTTTAAGACAAAATAGAGGCTGGAGAGATGGCTCAGCAGGTAAGAACACTGACTGTTCGTCCAGAGAATCTGGATTCACATCACAGCATGGCGGCCACGAACACCTGTAACTCTGGTTCCAGGGGATCCAATCCCCTCCTCAGGCCCTGCCAGCAGCTTCCTGCACATGGCGCACATACAGACACGCAAGCGAAACACTCGTACACATAAAAAGGCCGATGTCTTTTCAAAAGAGATTAGAAAGTTTAGGGAAACCTATTAAATGATTAACATACTTTATACAAAGATAAACAGGTCACTCAAAAGAAATAAAGTCATAAAGGTTAAACTTTATCCTGCTTTGGATGCCTCACAAACTGAAATGAAAATCACTGCTTCTCTTTCTAACAAACCTGTTCGTGTATTTCACTTGTACCGAGATCTAAGAAACCATTTTTCCCCCTGTGTTTTAGATACAGCCTCCTTTGTCTGTATCAGTCACTGTTACTTGCTAAAATTGTTTTTTACATTTAACAGTAACACTAATAATATTAAGATTCAAGTATATTCTAAGAAGATGATAAAAGTCAAACTTAAGGCAATGTTCCCAGACCACAGTTTGACTCAATAAACTCTCTTATCCCCTTTGGGTTGAGAACATTGCTTTTGCTGGCTTCTGTACTGAATGAAAATGAGGCCATGACCCATGACTGATCCTAGGTATGGTTGAGGAGGTTTTTATTGTAGATATGAGGGAGAACATCGCCAGAGGCATTTGGAAGAGTCCGGCTGTAACTAGGTCACAAGAGGAGAGGAACTGGGAGAGAGGGAGAGATGAAAGAAGAGGGCAAGCGGACCGAAAGAGAGACAGATTCAAGCAATGAGAGAGAGAGGGGGGGGGGAGAACCACGTGAACGCATGGCTGCAGTGGCAGGGCTATATAGCCAGGTGCTTGGGCTAGAGAAGGCAGAGGTAGGGGCATCGCGAGTAGAGCTGAGAGGAGCCTAGAGGCCAAGCAGGCGCCTTGGTCAGCTAATAGGAACCCCAGTTAGCCCTTTATCCTGCTTCTTTGGGACTCGACAGATACTAGGTTTGCCCTGGTGACCTTATTATCTACACGATGGGAAAAGTTGACTAAAGGGATCAAACTCATTACGGACACTTCGGGTGAGTAATAGGCTAGGTCTCAAGGGACGGGTAAGCCACTGAGACCATTAACAGAGTAAAGTGGGAAGCTGTGTGTCACAGCACAGGATGGGAGCCCTAGCACTCAGGAAGCTGAAGCTAGACTGGGCCGAATAGAAAGACTACTTCAAGAGAGAAAGGGAAAAAGCGCAGGCAGGGACAGGTGGAAATAAGGAGATAAGGGGGGAACCCTGTGCAATTGGCTCCAGGGAACCACGCACACCTCACCTCAAGACTTAACCTTTCCCCTCCCAGAGTCACACTGTGACCCACCCTTCTTCCTCTCTCACTTTCTCCTTGCTACCTTCTTAGACTGCTTAGAGCCAGCTTCCCTACTTGCAAGGAGGGCCTCAGCCCAGCAGCCTTAGGCGCAAGCCCACCCAGACTTCCTGAATCAGGCCTGCCATTCAATAGATCTTTCTGGGTGGGTACCTGGCAGGCCTACGGAGCCAGAAGCTGTGCAATGAGATATACCTCGGTACTGTCACCTCTTTGAGCCTAGGTGAGGCTCCTTCGCAGAGAGTAACATCAGGGTCGGGCCTGTCACCACCACAGCTCTCCCAGCACTAAAATAGATTTGCTGCTCTACAGAGTACCCCGGCCCCTTCTCTCTGTTTGCTGCACCCCACCCACTGCTGCTGCTATACAGCTAAGTGGGAAAATAACTTCTCTGAACATGAAACTTTAGTCTTCATGTCCAAGCAAGGACTGGGGTGCTTTGAGGCTCCTGCTTTTTGCCACCTCATGACAGAACCATGTAGGAGAGTCCCAGCAAACTAGTGCAGGCCTCTGCTGCTTACAGGACCACTTCGACAAAAGCTGAGTGCTTCCGGCAGGGGCCCAGTCTTGTGCCTGGCCTCGGTCCCCACACCAGGCTCTCCACTGCCTTCCATTGGCTGCCTGTGCCAGCTCTCAGTGCAGTTACAGGGACTCAGCACTCACCCTGCGGGCCTGTCTAGTCCTCAGGATCTACACACAGAGGATTCTCATCTCTTATCAACGCAGCACATGGCTGGTTTAGCCTCCCCTGCCCGGCTGCACCAGCGCGAGTTTGGGGAACGCCTTCAGTATTGCCAACTTTGATGGAGTGTTTCTTTCACTTGTGATGTATGTGACCAGAGACGCTGCCACAAGATTCATGTGACTCCTGGGCCACAATGGAAAAGGCGTCCCGCCTCTGTGACCACTGGTCTTTGTCTTTTCCTTTTCCTGCCTAGCTAACTGAGCTGTCAGGTCTAAAGAGACTGTAAAGCATAAAGAGGAAACTGTACGCCTATAAAAAGAGTTAGAACAGCAAATACGTTTTTTAATTTTAAAAGATTTTTTAGAAAGTGTTTTTTGTTTTTTGTTTTTTTTTTTAATAAATGCAACTGGTCTTTATGCTAGATGCAGAAAGCTGAGACATACGAAGCATCCGTTACCCATGATTCCACCATGTAGAGAAAAAGCACTCATTACCCATGATGCCACCATGAAGAGAAAGCACCCTCAACATTTTGGTAAATCTCTTTCTGAACATCATATACCCAAAGCCCTAGAGTAAGAGAATTTTCCGTGTGATTGGAGATGGTTGTGGAGGAATTAGTGCAAACACATTTTTCCTCTTGCCTATGGAATTTCTCATATCAAAGCCCATTAGAAACACAGCTAATTCTAACACTATCTGGCATTTTGTTAGTGATGTCTTTACATTGAATTCCATAAATAATAAATACTTAGCACAGGCCAGTGCCCACACAGTGGTACTTAACCTCAGATTCTGTTCTGGGTGAGCAGAGAGAGGGAGGGCAGATAGCAGCAGTGCTCGGACTCAGGATGCAATCCTCAGGCCAACCTGTCCTCTCACAGCCCCCTGGGATGCTTGAGCCCACACCAGGACCCGAGAGGCCATGCACAGCCCTTCTCACAGGTGTCCAGCCACGAGGCATCTGACAGAGCCTGGATCCAACGTTAGATCTTGTGGGCCTCAGACTGGATACTCCTGGCTGCAAAGCACACAAATACCTTTAGAAATTGTGGTGGCAATTTGAAACTTTCAAATAACACCTGTGATGGGCAAGGCACCTATAGTGGTTAATCATCAACAGGTATAGATTTAAACTTGTCCAAGATACACACCTCTGTACGTGAGAGGGTGTTTGCAGAGTGTCAGCTGAGGAGGGAAGACCCGCCCTGAGCCTGGACCTCACCATCTAGGATCTGGAGCTCTAGGCTGAATAAAGGGAGAAAAAAGAGGCAGCCATTGTGCCAGCATCCCCTTCTATTGCTTCCTGTTCCTCTGAATTCTACGGCAGCAAGGACACCCTGCTGTAGGCGTCTACCACCGTGAAGCTACCTGAACTATACCTCTGTACCATGATGGGCTGTCAACCTTAAATGAAGAGTCAAAATAAATTCTTTAAGTTGCTTCTAACTGATGTCACAGCATTGAGGGATGATGAACAGTGCCTTGTTCATCTTTGTTCCAGTGTAAAATATCTGTCTCCAGGAAAGGTGCTCTATTTCCCTGTGCGCTTCTGCAAGGGAGAAAGAATCCTGGACATGGCACCTGCCTGAGGTCAGGGATTACCCTGCCTCCATTTATGACTCCCCAAGGAAGGATCAAAGAGAGAAAAATAATCCAACCTCTATGGGGAAATGGTGAAGGTGCTGGGCTTGGCTGGCCCTCGGATGGTCCCAAGGAAGAGTTTATAAAGAGCAGCATCTCCCAGTCTCATGGTTAACGACAACTGAAATTACTGTGAACGTAATTTGCAAGCACAAAGAGAGATTGGCACAAATCTTGCGACGAGTTCTGAATATCAGCCCAGTAAAACTTCAAGTCTGAAACTGAGTGTTCTCCCTGTCAGCCTTCACTGCTACAAGTCCAGGCTACTCAATACCCATAATGCAGCTCGTAAAGCTTGGAACTTTCCTCTTTAAATGAACATTTAACTTAACTTTTCAGAGGCACTGACCCATGATGCCACACTAATTTGTAGACTGATTTACTATAGCGCTCTCTCTCGCTCTCGCGCTCTCTCTCTAGTTATGAAAATACTCATGCCTCTGAGCTCCTAAATTGGTTTTCTTACTTATGTTCTACAAAAGTACCCAGTGTTCATTGTCAGAGAGAGATGAGGTACACACCTGTTACTAAATTCTAATCAGGGAAGGGAAGCCGGGTGTGTGTGTGTGTGTGTGTGTGTGTGTGTGTGTGTGTACACAGACCCCCATGACAACACTGCGAATTCCTTCCCAGTGCCATCTGAACAGAAATCAGCTGGACTGTAGGCATCCAAGCAGCGTGTTCCACAGAGGAGGTTGAGAGAGAGTTCTCTTGCCCGAGTTAAGCAAATGTGAGCCATGCTATCAGGACCTGGCCATGCCAGATGGCAGCTGCCACACCTTGGCAGTTACCAATCAGCAACAGCAGCTGCTGGGCCTGACCAAACAACTGTCCTAGCCTCCGGCTCCTGATCATCTGTTGATTATAAATAGAAGCTCAATGCCATGAAAAAGAACAAAATACTTGGTGCAGCTATCCAGGAAGTCTGGCCTAAAATGGCAGAACCTTGAGCGTTGGGATGAAGCTTGAGAGTGGAAAAACACCAAGTCTGAGAAGAGGAGAGAGCGTGCCAGCAGGAGGCATCTGTAGCCAGGAACCACGGGTGTTTTCATGAACTCTAGAATTAGCTCTGGACCGCAGATGAAGTCGTGTGGAAGGCTGAAACTCTCAAACTGAAAAGTCCTCTAGGTCTGACAGATAACGACTGTTAGAGTTTCCATAAGAAAATAGGAAAGCAAATCTGAACTATGGCGCCAAGCTTTTCCATACCAAAATTGACACTAGTCCACGATTCTGCTTCCTGTAAAGTAACCACTTTACCATATTTCCCATTAGAGGCAAAACCCTAGGCCTGAGCTATTTTGTTCTTTTATGTGCTCCAAGTTATCCCAAAATGTAGCATTGGGAAGAGATTTCCTTGTGTTCTGGGGCCCAATACCCATAATCATCACCTGAAGACAAGTGACAGGAGTGTGAAATAAAAATGGGATTATGGGTGATCTACAGTTGGAGGAGGCTCTGGGTCCATTCATACACTCCAGATAAGATTCAAAGAAGCCACCAGGAAAGGAGAGAACAATGAAGTAGAACAAAAACCCAAGCAGAGCTGAGTGTAAGCACCAGAGAGATTTAACTGGCCTATCATTACCCAGGGCACACTCAAAGCTTGAGGCACAAACACAAGCAGGCCCAGGCCCAGGAGCCTCTCCAGCACGAGACAGCTGGGCACATCCTTCATTACTGACAACTGGGACAGGAATGTAGGGACAGAACCAGCAACACTGTGGACTTTGCAAGGCTCCAGGGAGCTGTGTGTGTGTGTGTGTGTGTGTGTGTGTGTGTGTGTGTGTGTATCCATGTCCAACACAGCTCCTTCCTTCCAGGGGAATCTGACTGGTGCTCAGATAATATTCTCAAAATTAAAAAGCCACTCTTGATATGCAAGTAGTTATACTTTGAGTCTTAAGAGACTGAAAGCCACTAGGGAATTTAGTAATGCTTGTATTTGGTCCCCGATCACCCGATCTGTGTAGTTAAGTCCTGTAAGATCTGCCAGACAAGTAAAACACTGGGCAAGGACTCTTGTGGGTCAGACACTCTTGCTTCAAAGCCAAGCGCTCTGATTAGAAATCACATCTCTTTTCTCCAGCACGCTGGACATGTTGGAGTTTTGAAGTACTTCAATGGTGGCCTTTTACTTGTTTTAGGAAAAATAATATTAAGTTTTTTTTTTAATCAACATCTTCCTCTGTGGAGATATTCGTCAGAGTTTCATGGCTGCTTTTCTTTCTTTCTTTCTTTCTTTCTTTCTTTCTTTCTTTCTTTATTTATTTATTTATTTATTTATTGCAGGACATGCCATTTGTTTGAGGGGATTTTTGTTGCTGCTGCTCTTAGTTTTTAAAGGGGGTCTCATGTAGGCAAGGCTGGCCTTGAACTCCATCTTCCTGCCTCTATCTTCCAAGTGCTGGGATTAGAGGGAGGAGCCCAGACTTGGCTCTCTTGGTTGCTTTTCATTCTTCAACTTAATCTCCTTCAAATTTAGAGGGTCTCTTGCTCTTCCGTTGTAGAAGCCTCTCTCTCTCTCTCTCTCTCTCTCTCTCTCTCTCTCTCTCTCTCTCTCCTCCTCCTCCTCCTCCTCCTCCTCCTCCTCCTCCTCCTCCTCCTCCTCCTCCTCCTCCTCCTCCTTCTCTCTCTCTCTCTCTCTCTCTCTCTCTCTCTCTCTCTCTCTCTCTCTCTCTATCTGTGTGTGTGTTTCTAGCAGGTTTTATGACTTTGAACTCAGGTCACTCCTCTCCGAGAGGTTCTGAGAAAAACCACTATTATCTCAGCAAGGAAGGTGTATCCTCTCACAATCTGGTACTGGGAAAGCAAACGGAGAAAGTGTGATAAACAGTACTTGGCAGAATTTTCCAATTGCACAAATGTGTCACAGAAGATAGCGTAGCAAAATTATAGGGAAACGGGTAGGCCTCCTGTAGGGCTGACTTTCCACAATACAGATACTCAGAAGAGCCCACTGGAAGCTTTGGTCAAACAGTTTTTATCTTGAAGACCTTTCTAACTACTAGTAGAAGTTGATAAATCCATCAAAGAACATCTTAAGAGTGACGACATTCAGAGGGGGAAAATCTTGAAGAAGCTCTGTTCCTCCGTTTCTACACACCAGGAGGTGGTCTGCTGGCCCCACCCCATACAGTTGTTCCCATTCAAATGATATCTGGTATATAGTCCAGGTACCCCTGATGTCTAGATGGGAAATATTCCACACTTGGTAGCTTAGGTTTGATTTTGTCAATGGGGTCATGACTTCCCTGGAACAACCATCAAGGCTCCTGGTCCTCCAATGGCTTAGCCAAGCAGGGCCAACATGGCATGTCATCTGAGTTCCTCATCTTGGGCTCCAGCTCCATTTCCCACCCATTCCCAGACACCACAAAGTCACCTAGAATGACAGACCCTTCGTCAGTCAACATAGTATGTAGGGTGACCAATGACGGCTACCAAGTTGCTCACCAACCTTGACATTCAGCTACCAGCTGACAAAGTGTGACCAAAACAGATGTGGATGATGCCATTGAAGAGGACACTTCACTTGGATTATCAGGAGCAGCAGGACAGACAGTGAAAATTACTCCCCATAATTGTCTGTGATTGGGGGGGGGTGTCTGGATGACTCCATGGGCAAGCCGTAGGCAGGATCTTTTGTCTTTAGGGGTAACCTCAACATTGCCTTTGGTGATTCTGGGTTGATGTTTTTGGATCAGGAATACCCAGATCACTGAGGAAACTCTTATTGAAAAGGACTTGAAGTACAGCTACAGAACACCCCTCTGTCACACCTGAGAAGGTTATTGAATTATTTGTGACTGTTTCCGTACTCACAGTAACACGTGAAGTTGACCACCATAGAGGAACATGTGCTTTGTCTTATTTTGATTAAGGAAGGGTCTCTTGCCTCAGAGTCAGTGTTCAGCTGAGAGTGATGTGGAACTTTTGATTCTTCTGCCTGCCTCCTGAGTGCTAGGATTCCTTGCCTGTATCAGCAGCTTGGGGCATCCCTCTTGATTCCTGTGGGAATAGTTCCATATTGAAGATGCCTCGGTGGTCCCAACTATTTTTTATCATAGTATCAAACAGAAGATGGACAAAAGAAATTTACAGCCTGAATCAGACCACAACAGGATTGTGGATAGGGCACAAGATGTGAGCTCATCTCTCTGCAGACAATAGGACCCAGACAGAGTCCAGGAAGTGCTTGAGTGATTGCTACGTTTGGGACTGGGTCACACTATGCCTTACCAATTTTCATCTAAGCAAAAGGAGTTAGCTTTTATCAATGACCTCATGGAAGCGAAGGAGACATGTGGAGAAGTCAGATGTTCTGCAGCTGGTGGGAAATTTGGCAAAAGGCTGTGAGGAAGGACATCCAGTCTTCCTTCACAGTCTCCCCTGCCAAGAGTCTGAACCCCCAACCCCAACCCCAGCCCAAATGAGAAAAGTGAGAACCAGCAGCCACAACCAGAGCGTAAAGGGCAGGGCTGGTGAGTCTTTGACACCAGATTGCTGTCTACAGGACTTGGCAGGAAGTGTTCTCTTCCCTTGTGATCTCCTGCTCAGCCCTGTGCTAGTCTCCAAGCTTCTAGACCACAGAGAAAGTTTACTGTGAATGGAGCTGAACCCCAGGGTACTCCATCCACAGGAGCTGTCCACAGCTCAAAACATCCTACAGGGATTAGGAAGGAAACCTCCTGTGCCTTGGGAAAACTCATGGGGTCAACCAGCATGGGGTCCTGGGTCAGTCAACTCCAGTGATCCTTGATCCCTTAGAAAGGGAGTGAGATACTCTGGCACAGCATTTATCCAAAATATTAGCATGCATAGAATTCCAAAGTCTCCTGGAGAACTAGGGCAGAAGATGCAGAGATGAGTAAGAAGCTCCCAGGGGCCCAACTGTTCCCTGCCAGGGTGAACATTCTGCTAACACCAGCTCTGTCTATTGATGCTCTCAAAGAATTCTATTAATCAAGATACAATAGGGAGAACAGTGGATTTGCTGGCGGAGTGCTGAAAATGCAGCATGGTCTTCGTTATCCTCCCCCCATCCCCATTTTATATCTAGATCCCATAGACCATCTTCTAGCCAGCAAGAAGGCTAGAATGTAGTTGATTCGGCAGGATAAAAAGAGAACACAAAGCCAGCCAGGAACATCACAAGGGAGCTTAGCCAAGGCTCATCTCTCCAAACAGCTGCCAAGCCCTCGAGCTGAATGTAGACTTCATGTTTCTGCCTCCATTTATGGGGAGAAACGTGGGAGAAGGCCAGCCCAGTTTATTACCATTTGACCGTTGCCTCCACTAATATCAAGAGCCTGAGTCCAACCACACTGGCTTTCCCTGGACACTATGGACTGGGCTGCTCTGCTCTTAGATGATACCATTGTGATGGGGATGTATAAATATGTAGTACCAGCTACCTCATCCTCCAGGAAGTCAACAATAACAAGGAAAATCACCACTGAGAGGACTGGTCCATTTCCAGATATCCTTATCCAAATAGACCGGCACTGTGATGTGCCGTGTGCAGGAAATATGACCTGCTAAGGCAAGTGGACACTTGCTGCCACCAAAAGGTTTATCTTAAGGCTGCTGAGATGGATCACTGGGTGAAGGCATTGGCCACCAATCCTGACGACTGGGGCCTAGAAAAGAACAAACTCCCTCAAGTTGTCCTCTGACCCTACACACACACACACACACACACACACACACACACACACACATATATATATATATATATATATATATATATATATATATATATATATATATCCTTGGCATCTACCTCTTCTCTCCTCACTTTCTGCCACACAATAAAGTTACAGGGCAATAGATAATTGTATGGAAGTTACTTAGAAGCAGAAGAGAGTGAGTATTTGGGAGTCTCCTCTGTCTTTGCAGCCCACAGGAACCCCAAAAGCAGTTTATCTGATGATTGATTCAACAAAATCTTAGTTTTGTTTCTTGGTTTTCTTTTCTTTTCCTCTCTTGCCTATCTTTCCTTTTCCTTTTCCTTTTCCTTTTCCTTTTCCTTTTCCTTTTTCCTTTCCTTTCCTTTCCTTTCCTTTCCTTTCCTTTCCTTTCCTTTCCTTTCCTTTCCTTTCCTCTCCTTTCCTTTGTAGCCCAGATTAAAGTTGAGATCTTCCCACCTGACCAGGCTGAGCGCTGAAACTACAGGCATATACCAACCCAATGGAGTCTCTTCTAACATTTCATGACAAACCCTGTCTCACACTCGGGAGACACATCATCGAATACAACGGATCCCACCAAGTGCCCTGTCTCCTTCATCTGAGTTCATTTGACTGCAGAAGCAAACACCGATCCCCTTCCTGGACACTTCCTTAGCATTCTGCCCTTCCAGGTCTATCCACAGGACGGCCACAAGGTACCTCATAAAACAAAATCATGTTCTGTTGAGTCTGTTCTATTCTAGCCTTGCACTTCACTCAGCAAACATCAAGTGCTCAGTTGTGGGGTGGTCTCTGCGTCACCCCCGGAGCTGGCTGTGGCCCTCTGGGCCTCCTGCTCTGCTCTCTCTGCCACTTGGGCCTTGGTATTGCTTTTCACCAAGTGCCAAAGCCACCCTGCCACAGGAACGTTGTTCTCACTGTTCCTATCCCTGGGCCGTCTCCAGCTATCCATATGGCTCCCTCCCACCCCTCCTGAAGGTTCCATTTGAAAAAGTGTCACTCCACAAAGGTGACTGCCACACAGGACTCCTCCCTTGAAAGAAGCCCCCTCATGTCCATCCTTGATGTCGTCATTTCTTCTAAGTTGCCAGCACTTTCTGCAGATGTGGCTTTCTCTCCACTTCCTCCTGCGTCTCAGCCTGCTCTCTTTCCTTTCCTTTTGAAGTAGTTTTTATATATGATTCCCACACTACATAATCCTGCACTTTACAACATACAAGCCAATGTCTCAAAAAAAAAAAAAAAAAAAACCAAACAAACCAGTTTTGTTCACCCACCGCCATGATTAATCACAGGACATTTTCATGACCTCAAAAGGGAACCATCTCTTTACTCCTGTCAGTCCTAAGCAACTTACCAGTCTACTTTGTATTTTCTTCATATGCACTTACTTTGCACATTTCATATGCGCCAAATCATATAACACATGGTCTTCTGTTACTTGCAATAACCGTTTTAGCATAATATTTTCAAAATTCTTTTACATTTTAGCATATATTAGCTCATTTTTTGTGCCTGCATAACGTACTGAAGAGACCGCATTATTTACCAATTGATGGACATTTGCATTACCTCCATCTTTGGGTTATTATGGATAATATTGATATAAATATTAATGGTCATTTCATTCAAGTGTACTTAAGGGAGTAGAGCTATGGGTAGGGTAGTAACTATAGGTTTAATCACCTGAAACTTATGAAAATGTCTTCTAGCATGGCCATGCCATATTATGCTTCTACTCATAACATGATATTGACCATTTTTATAACTTTGTCAACACTTATTATTATTTGATTTTTTTATTTTAAATACCGTGGAAAGTGTGAAATGGTATAACATTGTGGTTTGGTTTGGTTTGTTTCTCTGATGGCTATGTATTTTTTTGTCTTTAGAGAGACACTCATTTAGGCCATTACTAATTTTGGACCAAGGTACTTGACTTCTTATCTGCTGTAAGAGTTCATAATTGTGATTACAGTCCCAATTATCAAACTATAAGTTAAAGACATAATTAATAGATCTCCCCTACTAAACATCAAATACAGTAACTTAGCAACTCGGTTACCATGGTTGCATGGCCAGCTTGATGCTGTTTCTTACTACCACTGTCCCAAGAAGAGATCAAAACTCAAAATATGAAGCAGAGTTTCTACTGAACAGATCATCTTTGCAGCATCATAGAGTCCAAAACCTTTAGTTTGAAACATGCTGAGTCAGATAGTATCTGCATGCTGAGTAAAGCCCCCAGACCTACAATTGGTACTATTCTGATCACAACTTTGCCTTTCCTCCATGGTGTTCTTCAAAACCAAAATATAATAAAATCTAATTATTGTTTGAATCCTCCAAAGCCTAGGCCAAGAAGACTTTAGTGTTTTCTTTTAAAAATGTTTGCACGTCTGACTCATTATGTTATTATTCACATCAGATGAGCAGGGACAATCCACATTCGCTCTCTATCTATAACTGTCCAGTTGACAAATGTACCCCTAGACAGCACTACTAGCCAGACAGCTGTGAATCCTCCAGCTTTGTTTCTTGTTTTGCCAAAATTATTTTTATCTGTTTGGTGTCCCTTTGCAATTCCATGTGAATTCTTGTCTATTTGAACAAAGGAATCCTCTTGGAGGATTCTGATGAAAATTGCCTTGAAATCAATATGGGGACTATGGTCATCTGAACAATACATCTTCTAAGCCATGAGTAGGGGAGGGCTCAGTTTTAATTTTATTTGGATTTTCTATAATTTTTAAATAATATCTTGTAATTTTTGTATTATATATATTTTTTGGTTCTCTTGTTAAATTCACTGTCAAGTATTTTATTTCATTTGGTTATCTCGAAGATGGACGTCTTTTAGTTCCTCAGGCTTATTGATCATTGTAAGTGTCCAGAGGCAGAACTGAAGTTTGTTTGCAGATTTTTCTGCCTTCAACATTGTCTTATGTGTTGCCTTTTCAGACTCTTGAGAATTTCCTACATACAGGATCTTGTATTGGGTAGAGGAATTTCTATATTTTCTCTCCAACATGATACCTTTTTCCTTTTCTTGCGCATATGATTTATGACCTTTCTAATTACATTTTCTTTTTCTTCATATCTCAACCACTAATTATCATATTAAAAATAACCTGTGTGAAACTAACCTAGCTGGCATATAACCCCTGAAGCCTGGTGCTCCTTCTACTCTGATCACTGTCTTTCAGGTTCTAGAAGAAGCTTGCCACAAATAGGTGTTCCATGAGTCCCTAGGTTCTCTGGCAATGTTCAGGATGAGCCTTTCAAAAGGACATGGTCCTGGCTCTAGCCTTTTGTTGACACCTAGGCCTGGCTGCAGTGTCTGCGGCATCTGGCATCCAGAGTTCCTGGGTCAGGGGGCTGACTTTTTCAGAAGGCAGCACAGGACACCAGAATACAAACAGATACCAACAAACTCTTCTCCATTTCTTTTTATGTTTTTTAAAAATACAAATAAGCAAATATATCACACACCAACATACAACCAGAGTAAAAAAAATCTATACAACTTAATGAATTTTTACACAGTTAGAATTGGCATTTGTAACGGAAGCTATGAAGTGTCATGTTAAATTTTATACTTTCAGAATCAAATATATTTTATGCACTTATCTACCACCCGAAACCAAACAAAACAAATCTGTGACATAATTAGAACTGGAAATCCATTGGCTTTATTTCCCTTTTCATGTGTTGGGTATGTTACCTGCATCCAGGCCTTCTCATCTCCCGCCCTCCTCTCTTCATGCTCTCCTGTGCCCACAGGGCATTTGTTTGCCTAGATGCATACATTTTGTTATCTAGATTCCACATATGAGAAACATGTTTCTTTATGAGACTGTGTGACATTGTATACTCTTTTTATATATATTCTGTCTTTACATTTTGCTGTAACTTTTTAAACTTAACTGTTTTTTTAGATCTGAGGGATACGCGCGCGCGCACACACACACACGCGCCCAAACACACACACACACACACACACACACACACACCAAACTTTTTTTGTATTTTTTTATTTATTGAAAAGGGAAGTAAAGGGAAATAAAAACACTTTATGATAAAATTAAAGATTTACATGGAAAATATTTCAGATAAACACGTTAAAATTGACAAATTTCATGGAAAATTGAAGAGTAAAGTGGTAGACATGTAAAACATTGCTAAATTAATTGAAATATGGGATAGAAACATTTTATGATAGAATCGAAGATTTATGTGGAAAATAATTCTGATAAAGTCGTAGAAAAATGTAGAAAAACGTTTTAGAATTGAAGATTATCATGGAAAATTTTATATAGATATAATAATGGTAGGTATAAAAGTACTCCTAAATTGATTGAAAGAGGAATTATAAACATTTTCTGATAAACTTGAAGATTTACATGGAAAATATTTCTGATTAAATTGTAGAGATATATAGGAAAAACATGTTAAAATTAAAGATTATCATGGAAATTATACAGATAAAATGATAGACATAAAGATAATTCTAAGTTGATTGAAGGTGGAATTATAAACATTTTCAGATAACATTGAAGATTTGCATGGAAAACATTTCTGGTAAAATTCAAGAAATAAATAGACAAACACGTTAAAATTGACTATTTCATGGAAAATTTTACATATAAAATGGTAGATATAAAAACTCTAAATTAATAGAAGGTGGAATTAGAAACATTTGTGATAAAATCAAAGATTTACATTGAAAACATTTCTGATAAAATAGAGGAAGTATATAGAAAGACATTAAAATAGAAGATTATCATGAAAAATAATGCAGATAAAATGGTAGACATAAAAACATTACTAAATTAATTAAAAGGGGAATTATGAACATTTTCTGATCAAATTGGAGATTTACATGAGAACTATTTCGTTACTCTATGTCTTTTCATTGGGGAGTTGAATCCATTGTTGTTAAGAGATATTAGGGAACAGTGATTGTTCCTTCCTGTTATTTTTGATGTTATTTTTATGTTTGTGTGAGTGTTTTCTCCAAACAAACTTTTTGTTGTCCATTCATTTGCTGATAGACAACTAAGTAAATCACAATTCTTTGCTACAGTGAATGAAGAAGCAACAATAAATATGAACAAGCAAACGTCTCCATGGTGGAGTACAGGGTTCTCTGGGTATACACCCAGGAATGAAATACCTGAGTCACATGGCAGTTCTATTTTTAGTTATTGGAGACATTTCCAAACTAACTTCCACAATGGCTATATTAATTTGCACCTCCTCCAATAGTAAATAAGGGTTTCTCTCTCTCCACAGGCTTTCCAACACTTGCTGTCAGATTGGCTGATGAGTTCTCACTACCCACAGCAACTCCCACTGCAGCCCAGACTCTAGGGGGACCTCCAAGATACTGAACTGTCCTTCTAACTCTGGTGACTGCACCCCTTCATGGTCACAGGACACTAAGGGGCTTCAACAGCCAATGAGCTCCAGGATAAGGACACATCTAGAGTTGTCTTAAAACACTGTATCGCTTACTCCTGCCCAAAGCCACGTTCCACTGGCCTCTCTGTCAACAACTTCTCCCTGTCCAGCCCCTGCTGCTCATCAGAGCCATCTTTTGTCACTGTAAAAATATTAATGGTCAGAACAATGAAAATATAATGGGGGAGGGGCCTCTGTCAGGCAAAACCAGCGACAAGCCAGTCTGGACCAAGTTGGGGCTCTTCAGTACAGTTAAGATCCGGGGAATGCAGACAGGCTACCCACCAGGGAAATGAGCCAGTCATAAAATTTCACCCCCTTCCCCCATCCAGCCAACTGGGGCACCCGAAAGAAAAGAAATATATTAAGAGATGACCCTTTGACGCTACTTGCATTTATTAAAATAAAAAAGGTAGTGCCAAATTTACCCAACAAAACAAAGTCAAGATTATTGGGTAAAGCACAAGAGGGGTTTTCAAAGACTTAGGGTGTGGTAAAGAAGATCCAGAAACTCACCTGGGACTCTGACTTTCTCTGACCCAGAGGAAGGTTGAGAATTTAGGGGAAACTCCAATACCACAAATAAGGAAAAAGAGGTAGGGAAGCCCAAGGTTTTCCAGAGAAGACTAGGAGGACAAGAACCCAGTGGGTGAGTTAGTCAGGTCTTTATAGGGCAATGCCCAGTGGCAAGGCTGCCTGCTTTGCACATGCTTTGGCAACAGAATGAAAATGCTATGAGATTAATATTCTTTCACTGAATCTATCCGAAATGTTCTTACACTCAAAACACCTGCCTCAAGTTTTACGGTCCAGAGAAGAGACTTAGATAACAGCAGTGCTCAGCCCATGTGCAGTGCCTGGTATTTATCAGTATCTCCTCTTGTGTATCTCAGGCAGGGCTACCGACCCCCTTTGTAGATGGAGACATTTTGAGGCAAGTAGGCTGCACAAAGACTAGTCTGACAAAGCCGGGACTTAGGTCATCCGACTGCGAGTTAGCATTTCAGTTTAGCTTCTCTGTCATCTCCAGTTTGTGACTCTATTCTGTCTGAAAACTCCTACCGTGGAACTATAACCATCATTAGGCAGAAAAGTTGAAGTCAGTGTGTCCAGCTACAAGGTGCTGAAAAATTATCCACATGGTATGTCCATACACAGCCCAAGGTATATGTCCTAGACGTGTCAGTTAAAAAATGGGGTGCTTGCTTTTTTTTTTATAATGTCAAAATCTTAAAACTGTTCAAGTATCCAGTAATAAAAAAATGGTTAAATAAATTATGATTTCAGATTAAGGTGGAATATATGGCAGGCACTAAAAAGAATTAGCAAGAACAATCTATGACAGCGTTTCTCAATCTTCCTAAAGCTGCGACTCTTTAATACAGTTCCTCATGTTGTGGTGACCCCCAACCATAAAGTTATTTCCACTGTTGCTTCATAGCTGTAATGTATCTGTTGTTATGAATAGTAATGTAAATAACTGTGTCTTCAGGGCACACACACCTGTGCACATATACACATATGTGCACATGCATGCAAATACCCTTCACCCTCCAAAAAATTTAAAAATTAAAATTGAAATTTTAAATTAAAAGAGGAAGACAGTGGCTTCTCTTTCCTTAACCCCCTATTCTATTTGATGCTTGAACACAGTGAGGTTTGCTTTCATATCTAACAGAGAGACAGAGAGCGCTTCTCTGAACATGGCCTGTGAACTGCCCATTTCAGACATCATCTGACACATTTTCTTTTCCTGGAATTTATTTCAGATAATATTGTTCTGATTAACAGGTAGCCCTTGTGTCATTTCGGGTTAGACAGCATAGAACACATTATCCTAGGCCCCTCCCTCTCTCCCCTTGATAAAGAAATGTCTTCAACCTCTTTTATGGACTTAGTCTCTGCTCATGACTTCATAATGTGAGCCAGAATAAAATAAATAAAAAGTCGCACAGAGAGTATGCCAAATGCTATAAATTGTATGCCTCAGTTAAAGATAAAACCTAGGCAAATCGCAAAGAGAAACCATCACCATTTTCTGTTTACTTACATCCTACCTTTTTTTATATGGAAACACGGACTGAGCCTGAATCTCTAAGTCTTACATCCGACCTCAAAGATTGATAAAGAAAGGAATCTCAACTTCTGGAAGAGATTTTGGAGGTCACCAGACTCCCAACGTCCGCCTGACAGAAGATGGAAGTGGACGAGTGAGAAACCTGGGGAGAGTCCGCCTTGCCTAGGGAGATCAGCGGCTCAGCTCCAGCTGGTGGATTCCGGGATCAGTATGACAAGAGCAGCTCTTCACACGCTTTCCAAAGACTCCAAATATACATCTGTATGCAAATGCTTCCAATTTTTATATGCTGGCAATTAATGTAAAACAAATTTTTTGAAAGCATTATGGGAGCCAAACAAAACATGTCTCTTGGCTGAACCGAGATGTGGCCTCAAGAGGAATCCGACTTTCCTGACTTTATAGAGAGGTGGCCAAGGCCCGGAGAGAAGTAGAATCACTCTGCATAGGTCCCAGGGCCAGGGTGGAGAGAGTAACTTGGGCAAGACCCAGTTCTGCTTTGAGCTCGCCCTCTTTTCTCAGCTGGATAGCAGACATTTGACAGGCAGCAGCAGCAGCAGCAGCCTCCTTCAGAACCGGATAAGCACACACGTCAATCAACCTGTAAGTAACAACTGAGCCGCAGCTACAAATAGAAGGCTCGGCTTCCGAGATCCACCGCCTTCCCTCCATCTCAGCTACAGCCAACGGCTCCGCTTCATTTGGATGGATATGGGAAAGAGAGGAAAGGTGGGGATTTTTACCCCCGGGGAGTCCATGGGAGGAGTGGGAACGTCTCCAATGTCCAGGGGAATATTTTTGTAAGCTTTTGCCTGGGAAGGCTGCTAATTTGGTTTCCCAGGAAGCCTCACAGGTCTCCACACAGAGGCCCCCACCACTGCTTTATAGGCTGGGCCTTTGCCACAAACTCATGTTTCCCATGATTCAGGAGGAAATTAGCCCGCTGGCTAAGAGTGTAGGCTCTGGAGCCAAATGGCCCGGGGTTCACAGCAGCTCCTTGAAACCTGTCAGCAAGCGATCTCAGACAGGAGTCGGTACTTCGCTGTGCGGCTGCCTCTTCAACCGTTCGGTGACAAGGAACGATGCTAGCACGCGTCTGATGAGACTGTCGTGAGGGCCCAGTGAGTTTCTGTACATAAAGCACCTGGAAGGCAGCGTGTATGTCAGCTGCACCTTGCAGGCACCTAGAGAGCATTCCGTATTCCAATATTATCAATTCTTGGGTCCCATCCCCAGAGATCGGGTTCAACTGATCTCATGGGTGTCCCAACACTGGAGTTCTTTGCATCCACTCTGGTGACTTCAAGGCCTGTACCTCTGAGAAAGGGGCTCGGAAATAAACTGTTCTCAGAATGATTGATTTTTAAAGAAAATAAAAATGCTGCCCTCAGTATGTTTTCATCTCACTACCACCACTACGAAGTTCCTTAACTGGTCATCTATAGGTAGAGTTTCACAGAGGGTTTCTGGGTCCTGAACAAGTTTACGAAAGTGATGAGATGCTTCCATGAACATTCCTGGTCTCTTGCAGTCTTCTCACTCATTTGTGTTAAGACATGTAGGTGGTCCCCAGAGACTCGGATTCAGCTGGACGGTGGTAGGCGAAAGGCAGGAACTATCATGAGGTGACAGGGTATTTTTCAATCCACATTCTCTTCAGTTAGTGGAATGAGCTTGTTTAGGTGTAACTGTGTAACCGCTCCACCTCTGGCTCCACCCCGGCTCCACCCATGGCTCCACCCATGACTCCACCCCCTTGACAATTTCAAGATCCAGGCTGATAGGGGAACAAGGGAACAGGGGAACAGGAGCTTCCTGTGTGGTTCCCTCAGCATCCAAAGATGGTCCCTCTGAAATCATCTCCTCTAAAATGCTGGCAGATTACATTTTAAAGGCCGCTGATGGGGAGCCGTTATGAACTGAATTACTTCCTACACATGTATTAATAGTGCTGCCCATGTGACTACAACTCAGTCTGCTGCCATTTGGGTTTTACTCTGTTGTGATAACTGTGGTCTCAAGTACCCCGTCCAAATGTCTCTGTTGATGATCAGAAATGCTAGTATCCCTGGAGCCAGGGTGATGAGTAACAGGCAGGTCGGGTAGGTGAGGAGTCCGCATGATGGAAGATCTGCCCTGAAATGGGAACTTGTAAGGAAAGACTTTTAAGCCGACCGAAGCCTCTCAAGAGGCATTTGCAGCAGTATATCTGCGGCTTTCTCATTAGCCTCTGAGCACTCCCTGGGTGGGTATATTCGCAAGCATTCTGTGCAACAAACACTTCTGTTCTCATGGTAGAAATGTGAGTCCCAGGGAGCCCTTCTCGACTGTGTGGAACTTGTCCTAGGAAGGAAGGAGTCAGTTGACAAAAAGTAGGTTCCTTTTTCCCACGTGCCCACCTGAAGCATTGCCCCTTCCTCTGGACTCCAGCCACCAGGCTGCAGGACTGGACCAGGAAGGTGCAGGCCACCAGCCAATGTTCCACCCTTTCTCTATTCCGGGCCATCAAGATTGCATGGACTAGTGTCTTAGGGTTTTACTGCTGTGAACAGACACCATGACCAAGGCAACTCTTATAAAGGAGGAGATTTAACTGGGGCTGGCTTACAGGTTCAGAGGTTCACTATCACCAAGGAAGGAGCATGGCAGTGTCCAGGCAGATATGAGGCTAGAGGAGCTCAGAGTTCCACCTCTTGTTTTGAAGGCAGCTAGGAGAAGCCTGGCCTCCAGGCAGCCCACACCCACAGTGACACACCTACTCCAACAAGGCCACACTTCCTCATAGTACCACTCCCTGGATCAAGCATATACAAACCATCACAGCTAGACTAGGTCTCCTATGAAGAAAACCACATGAAGAAAACAAAATTACTGAGACTAGACTGTAGCCTAGTGGTTGGATGCTTGTTTCCTTTTGTGCATAAGGTTCCAGATTCAAACTCCCAACACACAACAACGAAAAAACACCACTCAGAGACACAAGAATACTTTAGGAGGTATTAGATAAGACACACGTCTTACCTTGATTTTGAGCACAATGCTAGTTTCATAAATAATTACCTATGTTCAATCTCAACTTGTATATACGAAATATATGTTCAGTGTTCAGTTCCTTTTTTTTTTTTTTTTTTTTGGTTTTTTCGAGACAGGGTTTCTCTGTGTAGCTCTGGCAGTCCTGGAACTCACTTTGTAGGCCAGATTGGCCTCAAACTCAGAGATCCACCTGCCTCTGCCTCCCAAGTGCTGGGATTAAAGGCGTGTGCCACCACCGCCCAGCTAAGTGTTCAGTTCCTTGTACATCAGCTGTGACTCAGTAAAAGAAATAAAACCTCTGCCATTGGAGGGGAATTAAAAACAGCAGTTATACTAGCAATGCTAGGAGGCCCACAAGAACCCCGTGAGGCAGGAGCAGGTTGTTAGCACCTTTGTTTTTCTTTTTCAAATGAAGAGAGCAAGTCAGAGAGGTTATTTGGTGAGCCCTTTTTCAGGGCACAGGTTCCACAGTACCTCCTAAAGAAATCCTCTGTGACAGTTCCTCAGAATACTCTGCACCCACTTGTCCAGCACCATCAAAACACAGCCCCTCTGCCAGAGTCATGGGCTCCTGGGTCCTCATTTTCAATTTGCCCGGCTGTCGCTTCTAAAACCAGATGACACCAAGCGCTCTAATTCCGTGTGCGAGTATGTGTGTGTTCTCACGTTCTGAATCCCCACTTGAACCCCTGAATCCTTATCCACTCCTTACAGATGAAGCCTGTAGCTCCATAATTTACCTCAGGCCATACATTTAGGAAAGGCCAGGCTGAACCCTGAAGGCAGGTCTGTCATTCCACTGAACCCATGTCTTGAGCATCATGTGATACATCTGCTTGAACGACTGTGTGCTCCTTGCGCTAGCACCAAAAAGTGTACTCTGAACACCTCATCAGGGTTTCAGAAATGGCAGTGACGACAGATGATAGCACAGCAGGGTCCCTGCTGGCTCCCTCAGTATCTGCCACAACCACCATCCCTCCTTCACCAATGAGAAAGCAGGCACGGGATGGATGGCCGAGCCACTGGCCCAGATGCCTGAGTGGAAACTGCAGTACTGGGAAGCAATCTCAGAAAGCCTGGCTCCTCACAGTTCACGGTCAGAAGCCTGCATCCCAGTGCACGCTCATAACCCTGGCCTGTCACACAGCACATCATCTTGAATGAATTTTAGTGAGGAAAAATAATCCTATCACTGGAATGGGAATTTCATACATTTGTGCCAGATGGCAGGAACTGATCTGTGACACTCAGCCACATGTCCCGCTCTGAGGATGAGCAGGTCAGAGGGTAAGAGGTTAGTGGCAGCTCCCACAGAGGGGCCTGGAAGCAAGCAGCAGGAACCCGAGCAAAACCTCCCCGTCCAGATCCCTGCTGCGTCCACTCTCAGTGACACAGAGGCCTGTGGAGGTGGCTCTGGACCCTTGGCTGTCCTGGTATGACCTCTTTAGGGTGAAATCCAGAGGTCTGCTGGCTTCCGACCTGCTGCCAGTTTGCTCTCTGTATCAGAAACACCAGTGCCAAGTTTTATGCTGAATTCTGGGAGCATGAGCCCATGAGTCCACAGAGATACACTCCCCGATGACCTGCAAATAACTACATAGTCAGGATGCCCACTTCCTGGGAACTACCTACATATTTTGCTATGGCTATCTTAAGAAATAGGGCATATATGCAATGGGGAAAACGAGAGGCATAAAGAGAGCCCCCTACTCAGTGCTGTCCCAGACTTGTCCCCAGTGTTTATCTCAGACCCTCCCCCACTGAATACTTGTCCCACATCCTCCTTCATCCTTATCCCAGACCCTCTCTCTACTGGGCACCTGCCCCAGATCCTCCCCACAGTGCTTGTCCCGTCCCCACTGCATGGACAGCCCTAGCTCTCTCTAATAAGCACAAACACTGCCGACACCCAGGAGCATCCTGTTAGAGCATGCTGTTCTTTTCTTATCAGAGCACTCGTCGGTCTCCGCTTTAATTGCTCTTCCAACGTCCTGGCAACTGGTCAGAAAGCTCCCTAAGAAGAACCACTCGGACATCTCCATATGCCCAGGGCTTACTGCTATGCATTGCAATAAACTCGAGTATGTGTTACATGAATGTATGAGGAAGTACATAAGTTATCACGTCAACAGTCTCTAGGATATTCTGTTTCCAGGAATGTTTTAGTTCTCTTACTGGAAATTTATGACTTGTTTTGGCCAATAAGCCATGAGTGGAAATAACATAATTTATGGTCTAGTGTGTTCGCTGTTGGTACAAGAGCCACAATTTTCTCGTCCTTTCTCAGGGTGGTTGGTTCTTTTCTAAATGGAGAGTCCCTTCTCAGTCTGCTTCCTATACTGGACGTTTTATGTAAGCAAAGAGCCAACCTTTGTTTGACACTACCAATATAACGTGGTTGTTACTGCAGCAACACCTAGTCTATCCTGACTCAGAACCACCTGAGCCTAGAGAACAGAAGGGCTCCAGAAGGCCCTTCTCTAGGGCAGCCCAACAGGACTTTCTGTGAATATGTAAATGCTCTAAGGAATACCATAATGAAAGCTATCAATTCATCACATTTTAGAACTCTTTTCCGTTTTTTCCAACTCTGTATTAATGGCTTGTGCTTTCCTGCTTTTTGTTTGTGTGTTTGCCTCTGTAACAGGCTAGAGGGACAGGGGCTGCCTATCAAAGTCAGGCTACACGATCACTCATACCCTGCCCTTGCCGTTGCTTTAAAACAAAAGACAGATATCACCCTTATTAAATGCCACTAAAACATAGGCCTTGGTTTCTTTAGGAAAAAGATAGTTATCTCTATGTCATATTCTGAGGGCAAGCGGAATGCTCTAAGGCTCCACATTGTATTGCTGTCGGATTTAAAAATATTCCAGTGAAGCCGTGGCTCTCACTGAAGCCTGTCCCACAGGCTCCCAGAGGAGGGGACTAACTCTCCACTCCCATGACCTAATTTGCCATGTACTTCCCCCCTCCTCAGTCGTTTTGACTCTCCTGGAGATGAGTTTTTTTGATGAAGAGGAAGGCCTGCAGGAAGGTCAGCTCCAGGGGAGAGCCTAGTCAGAAAAAGCACAGAGGAACAGAGCTACTGTGGAATTCATTGTTCTCTGAACAGGCACAGAACATCCTGATGCGCTGTTAGAATATCCAAAGATATTCAGTTCTCATGAACTGAAACTAAGGGCCAGTTGAACCACGACTCTACTGTGTTTTCGCTGAGATGCGTTTTGATGTTGTTGTTCTTTTGTTGGTGAAGACAGGCCCTTACTATGCAGACACGCTGGCCTCAAACTCACAGTCCTCTGGCCCAGCTCTCCAAGCACTGGGTTCACAGGTATATCCCCACCATGCACATGGATTTTAAGTGCAGAATCTCATCTCGAGAGATAGAGATCTTTAGAGACATTTTTGTAGCTGAAACAAACCGAGACCCAGAGACCATTAGGTCCAGAGAACATGAAGTTTCCAGATCTAACTTTGATTGACACAAACTGCAATTGTTCTCCCTCTATCTCTTCTATCTCTAGGGTCTGTGTCATCTCCATAGCTCTTTGGACAAAACAGGAAGAACATCAAACTGTGAGACTTCTGCATTAAACGAAATGGTTTGGGGAAAAGCACAAAGAAGGGGAATAGCACTGGCTTAGGAGGAAAAAGATGGGATGTTCGCTGGCCTCTCAGCTCAGCCTCCATATCTACAAAACAGTGGTTTAATGGGATACCAAGCACTGTTCTGGGACTGGACATAGACCACCAAGGCCACTATCCTCGCCTCTACCATTTTGAAAAATCACCTCAGATTTTGTCTTCAAGGTCAGGGCTTGGTATGCTCCTGTCAGAATTAATCTAAATCAGATAAACAGCCTGCCTGGGGAAATGCTTCCATCAAATATTTGTCTTCCTTCCTTCCTTCCTTCCTTCCTTCCTTCCTTCCTTCCTTCCCTCCTTCCCTCATTTCTTTCTTTCTTTCTTTCTTTCTTTCTTTCTTTCTTTCTTTATTTCTTTCTGTCTTTCTTTCTTTCTTTCTGTCTTTCTTTCTTTCAGTCCTCCTCCTCCTCTTCTCCTTCTTCAACAAACTTGCTTTAGAACTGGGTACTGGTCAGCTATTGGTCAATTTGACACACATGAGGGCCATCTCTGAGGAGGACTGACTGAATATTGATTTGGGGGGATCTAGCTCAGTGTGTGCAGTGCCACCTGGGAGGTGTGGTCCTGGGTTGTAGAAGAAAGCAGCTGAGCAAGCCACAGGGAGCAAAACCAGTAAGCAGCAGTTCTCTGTGGCCTCTGCTTCAGTTTCTGCCTCCAGACTCCTGTCCTAAGCTGACTTCTCTTCATGATGGACTGTGAGTTATAAGATGGAACAAACCCTTTTGTCCCCAGGTTGCTTTTGGTTATGGCGTTTATTACAGCTGTAGAAAGGGAGTCGTGACAAATGATTTCAAGAAATGTAGCAAGGGTGGTGTGGAGAGTCCTCAAACACCACACACCCAGATTCTTCTATTCATATCTTATTACCAGGAAGTATTTGCCTCAACTAATAATTCAATAAGGACACATTTTATACTAAACCATGAACTTGTTTTGTTTCCCTTGTTTGTACCTCTTTTTTTGTGTGTCCCGTGACTTCTTCTGGGACACCACATTAGCATTTAGTTGTCATGCTGTTACAGACCTGTCTAGGCTGTGACAGTTCCTCTAACTTTTCTCGGTTTGGGCGATGACAACAGCAGTTTTGAGGAGCATTAGTCATATATTTGTTCTTCAGCCCACGTCGATATAGTTTTCTCACAGTTGGACCGTGGTCATCGATCGGCTCAAGGAGGAAGAAGTCTGAATTTAAGGACCATCCTCACATGGCTGGGGGCCCACATCACCAACGACGTAACTGTTAACACCAGCCTTCTCCGTGGGGAAGTCACAATCTGCGCGTGCTTTGGAAAGGTCACCCTGGGTACAAAAGATAGGGTTTTATCCCACCTCTTTGATGGAGTGCATTCAGTTTTATAAAGCACAACTGTGCAAGCAACGCCAGTTGGGAACAGGTTTCAATTTGAGACTCAACTGCCCCAAAATAAGCTGAGGCAAGGGACTGGCTTCCATATCCACCCTTTAAAAAGGACATTTCTTCACAGTGCCATTGTGCCAAGCTTCTGTATGAAGCAGTGTGCAGACACGGCAAGGCTCCGTCGAGGGCTTATTCTTATTCCTGTGCAGATAAGACTTGCTTATTGACACAACATTGACTCTCACCCTTACCTACAAATCCAATGCAGCTAAATATCACATACAAAGAGCTCTTAGAAATCAATAAGGAAAGGTATCATTCACCTTTTCAAACAAGCACAGGACATGAAAAGGAACGTCATATGGTAAATGTGAAGTGGATATTAAAGCTACATGCATGTATATATGCTGAAGTCTAGAGTGGTTACTGCTAAAAAAAATTACAGCATGCTCTCACTTCCTGCTTTGTACACTTCTGAATAGCTAACAAAGAAAACTCTGCAACTTGTTTTTGGAGAAGCAATTACATTTTCTTACAAGAAAATTATAAGCATTACAATCGATGTGGTAGTGTGACTACTTTTAGTGCAACACGCCTCTCTTTGACTCTCTTTCACTTTGCTTCTTTTGGAAAGGAGAACCCTAGGCTTATAGGATGACTGACGGTTGTAAAACATAATGTGACCACTTATTTGTATTTCTTAATTAAAAATTTGGCATTCAAGGTTGCCCCAACCTTGTACGTTTATGGTTAGAGACTGCAGGTATCATTTTCCTCTGCCGGGTTTCTGAGATTTGGCAATTAACCTGACAGCAGAGGAAATCCATTGTTTGCCAGATAATTTCAGCTCTACCTGGGAAAAACTAGTCATGTGTGTAATGTCTGAGGCGTGTTAGTATTACTCTGCACACTAGCACTTTGGTTATTAAATAAATGTTTAGACAACACCCGAATGAGGGAATTATTAAATCATAGGCCACTTTGACAGAGAATCATTTAAACAAATCTGTCATCTCTCTATAAGTTGTGTGTGAAAAATTGAGCTGACTGTGGTGGCAAATGCCTGCCATCTTTACATGGGGAGCCTGAAGAGGGGGAAGGGGATTGGAGGTCTAGACAAGAGAATCTGTTTTGACGACAACAATAGCAATTAAAGAAGAGGGAATCAGGAATGGCTGGGAAGATGGCTCAGGGAGTAAAGCACTTTCCAAACAAGCACGAGAATCTGAGTTCGAATCACCGGAAATCCTGTAGCTAAAACTGTGGCAGGGTCCCACTTGCTATCCCAGCTCTGGTAAGGCAGAGGTAGGCAGACAGATCCTATCTTATAGGTCAGCCAACCTAGTCTAATCAGCAAGCTCCAGGTTTCACTGAAACCCTGCTTCAAAAACAAGGTAGACAGCCCCTGAGGAAAAACAGACACTTCTGGTACACACATGTGAGCACACACATATGAACATGTATGCCCACTGCGCGCGCGCGCACACACACACACACACACACACACACACACACACGACTGGCTGAGTCCAAAGAAAATTTCTGTTCCTGAAGTAGTGATTATTCTTAAATGAAATCGCTTATATTTCAGGGCATCTAAGTAACAAGAAAGTAAATATTATTTAAACACAACATTTTGCTGGTGAGCATTAAACACATGACAAGGCATGACTCGGACTTGTTGAGATACTGCTGGACAGGGTGTCAGAGCCATTGGCCAGAGATGGGCAGCCCTTCCAGGGATGCTCCCCAGAGAAAGAGCCCGGGAATGAGAGAAACAGATGGATGGCCGTGTCTGACGTGAGACACGATTCTGAGTGTCGGACAGTTGCTTGTGGGGATGCTATGGATCTGTCCATCTGAGGAAGGGCAGCAGAGCGGTCAGGGACCTAAGCTGTGGGGGTGCAGTTTGCTTTGGCAGTACTAGTCAGGCCGGTGACTAATTCTAGGTCTGTCCACCACTGATTAGCCGAAGAAAATGCATCCAAGTCATAACGAACCTCCTCTATCACCAAGTTTTACTGCACCGCCAGATGGGCCATTAGCATAATTTCTGAATCTACTGGGAAGGCAAAGCAAGAACATGGTTGAGACTTGAGAGAAGCACGTGACTTAGCCACCTTGGACAGGTTTAGGGCTTTTGAGGCATCCCTTCCTTCAGTGAATCCTATCTGGGAAATGTTCTGGGGCCTTTTGTTTTTAGACACAGTACAAATTCCAGTTGAAATACTTAAGTATTTTTTGGATGATGTGTTTGAACAAAAAAAAATCTCTTACAAATGTCTCTGAGAATTGAAGTTAAAGAAGCCCGAAGATTAATTTTTATTAATGTCAAACCTTCAAATGTCATTGAAATATTGGAAATCTACATAGCAACATTACAGAGCTTGGCCACAATTTTTCTTTTTGCTATACAAGGCTGTTAGACTAAAAAAACAAACAGGCACAGGTGTGTGTGTGTGTGTGTTGGGGGGGAGTATGGGTGTCTGTGTGTTTGATATGTGTATTTGTGTGTATGTGGTATGTGTGTGTGGTATGTGTTTGTGTGTGTGGTATGTGTGTGTTTTTATGTATGTGTGGTGTGTGTGTGTGTGTGTGTGTGTGTGTGTGTCTAATAGGGTATAGACTAAATGAAAACTGAAGTCTACTAAGTGTCACTAGTAGACTTTTGTAGGGTTATGGGTTCCGAGTCTGCTCAGCCACAGGGCTCAGGTGCTTGGGGAGGCAGGTTGCAGAAATCCCCAGGACACCGTTCCAGGGGTAGGAAAGCACAGTCTGAGGCTTGGGCCAGCTAGAGCTGGCTGGGGGAGTGGAGGGAGGTGCCCAGGCCTGCACCATCCTGGACTGTCAGTTCTCAGGCTCTTGGACAACTAGGCTCCAGCAGATGCTGAGAAAGAGAACAGAGTGGGAACTGCAAGGGCTGGATCTGGCTGGGGACGGGGGGTGGGGGTGGGGGGTGGGTGGGGGGGTGGGGGGAGCTGGCAGGGGGTTGGGGGCTCCAGCTGTTCCCTCTAGAGAGTCCTTGAGTGTTTGATGGCAGTTGGCTTGAGCTTGGCTTGGTGGTAGTCCTGGCTGGGAGCGCAGAGAGGCCTTCTACAGGAAGCTAGACAGCCACTCTATAGGCAAAGGCCTTCTCCATGGCTCCCCATGGTGGAGCCAATGAAAAGAGGCAGTCCATGGGTTTAAGGCATTCACTGTCATGGCAGAAAGTGGATGAGTAAAACCATACCCTACTTCTAAGTACCTTCTGCAGGGAGGAATGTCTGGGAAGGAAAGCTTATTGGCTGAGCCCTTCAGGCCTTTAGCTACCTCATTAAAAATGGAGATCTGTCTTGAGCCTACATGACCTGTGGTGGGGGTTGGGGCATTGCCCATATGTGACTGATGGCCACAAATCTATAGAGGGCTGTGGCTAGTGGCAGGAGCCTGGTGCCTGGTGAAGCACCTATTGTCCCTTTAAGGTCTCCGGGATTTTAAGCTTTAGTTCAACCAGGGATCAAGCTGGCTTTTATGACCCACAGACTTTCACAATTGCTCAAGTTCAGACTGACTACAAGAACCCATCTAAGAAGCCAGAGGTGGGGTTAGGGGTGTGTGTACACGTAGAAACCCAGCACTTAGAAGGTGAAGGCAGAAGAATCAAGGGTTCAAGGTCATCCTTAGCTTGAATTATCTAGAACTGCTTTAACAGTCAGGCATTCTGAAGTATTGAACTCAGAGGCAAATGTCCTGTAAACAAATGCTCATCTGATTTCATTCCCTAATTTCTTGTACCAACTTCCTCCAGAAAATGTTCCACCAAGCTGCTAAGATTTCTGTTGATACACACAACAAAAGGAGCTACAGACATTCTATAGCAGCGTGGCCAAGGATGCTTTGATGAACAGATACATTAGGCTACATTATACATTACATTCACAATAGGCTAATCTGGGAGATCGGGGCTAGGGTTGGAGGTGCACTTAGATATATTTTCAGTCTATGCCGAGTTTACTGAGATTTAAGTGAATTGTGAATTAAGCAGCATCAGCACTTTAGCTCAAACAAACTTCTGTTATATCTCACCACCAAAAGCTCTCACATACTTTAAAACCTACTAGTAGATGAACACCAGTATTTGGATATAATCTATAAGATAAGAAATTGTATATGGCCCTATTTAATATTAGTTTTTCTTCAGCTCGAATATCTTTCAAACCTGACATTTGAGTTGGCAACTGTCCCTTTGGATATTTATTCACAGGAGTTGAAAACTTATGCCCATCAAATCCTGCACAGTGATGTGTCTGTCAGCTGTTTGCTTCAGTTCCCACATGCACTTTGGGAGGTGTATCCAGAAAATGGGATACCACTCCACTCTAAAAACTATCAAGCCAGGGAAAAAGACATGAAGAAAAAAATACATACACACACACACACACACACACACACACACACTCACATATATATGTGTGTATATATATGTATATGTGTGTATACATGTACATACATACACATATATATGTATATATATGTGAATGTGTCTATATACATATATATGTATACATAGACATACATACATACATATATACACACATATATATATGAATGAAGACACACACACATACATATATATATACATATATATATGAGTGAAAAATCAGAAGCCATAGTCAATCTGAAAAGATGCCATACTATGCCAACTGCATGACAATACAAGAAAGGCAAAACTACAGAAATAATAAAGAAGTCAGTGGCAGTGGCCACGAAAGATTCCAAGGGAGCTATGAAGGCCTAAGATGAGCCCAGCAGCTCTTAGAGCACTGGAACTAGTCTTTTATGATCCTTCCGTGGTACCCTTTCAGCTATGTGCAACCACACAGCTCTACAGTCCTTTTTGTAAACCCGTGCAATGCACAATTCCCAACAAGAAGCCCCGGAGTAAAATCTTTCCTTTGAGTAAAAATGATGTGTAAATTGGGGTTGGCTCATGAACTATAAGATATGCCCTGTGCTGGTGACAGAGATTGCTAATGGGGAGGTCATGAAATGAGTGGGCACAGGAGAGATATGGGACATCTCTATGCTTCTCTCTTGTTATGACTGTGAACCTAAAGCCTCTCTAAAATAAATAAAATCTGGGGATATAGCCCAGTCGGTGAAGCACTTGTCTAGCATGGATATTCTGATCAGATCCCTCTCCAACACCATATAAATCAGGAGTGATGGGGAAGCCTGGGGAGGTTAGGGAGTCAGAAACTCATCCTTAGATATATACCAAGCTCAGGACTAGCCTGAGGTACATGAGTCTCTCTCTCTCTCTCTCTCTCTCTCTCTCTCTCTCTCTCTCTCTCTCTCTCTCTCTCTCTCATATATATATATATATATACATATATATGTGTATATATATATATATATATATATATATATATATATATATATATCTTATGCTAGTGTTGCTTTAGTCCATAAGTATATTACAATGAAATGTCTGCAAAGAGAGCTCCATCAATTCCCTCCCTTTGTATAGGTTCATGCTTTTTCCCAAGATTGCGTTTCCCCTTCCTTTAAATAGAGCTGACCCGTGGCTTTCTCTAAATGTCAGGAATGTCAGGGGTGAGTCCTGCTATGGGCCTGCCAGGTTGCACTTCCTTCACTCTCTGAAGAAAACCACTAGGTGAGAAATCTTTCCTTTCTTCTGTCTCTCCTTAACTCTTGGGACCCCTGCTCTGACACTCTGGGCCTCCTGACTCTTTTCCCTGCTGTGTGTCTGACCTCCATGCCAGCTGAAATAGCATAATGTCCCCTTCTCTCCTCCATTGTCTTCCTCAAGTGGCATTCAGGTTTGACAGCTGACTGTCCTGTGGTCTTTCTTATAGATACTAATAAAATTGTCTTCATAATTCCATTTGAGTCCATTTAAAAAATATTTTATTAATGAGACTAAGAACCCCAGAAGAAGATCCTGATTTCCCCTTTATCATTACCAACTCTAAAGCTCTGGGTCAGTTATGACTAGGGTAGATTGTCTTACACATTGGTAGTCCTTAGGTAACCTAGGAGTTATACCTTTTGCAGTCTCCTCCACTCCCATGTGGATTGCTTTGGCCAATGGGATATGAATAGTAATGCAAATCAGAAGTGGGGTGGCACCATTCTATCCACAGTTAGGGTTACAGTTTCAAGGAGAACAAGACTATTCACGTGTCCATGTCAGAACTAGCGCTTAGTGCTGCAAGCACAGGGGTTTGTCAATGGACTCCTCACATTCAATGTCTGAGGTTTCTATTGTTGTAATAAAACACCGTGGCCAAAAGCAAATTGGGGATAATGGTTTTATTTCAGCTTACAGCTTGTAGTTCTTCATCCAGGAAGTCATGGCAGAAGCCCAAGGCAGGAAATGAAGCAAAAGTCATGAAGGAGTGCTCCTTACTGGCTCGTTCTTCATGGTTTGCCCGTCCTGCTTTCTTACAGCACCAGATCTACCAGCCCAGGGGTGTGATACTGAACACAGAGAATTGGACCCTCCCACATCATTCCTCAATCAAGAAAATGTAGCATAAGCTTGCATATAGTCCAACATGATGGGGGCATTTTCTCAATTGAGTTTCCCTCTTCTAAAAAGACTGCAACTTATGTCGTTGACATAAAAACATCCAGCACAGTTGGTGAGCTAAGGAGTTAAAATCCAAAAGACCCTGACCCTCCAAGATGTCAGCTGACAGCCAGCTTTCACTTTCTGAGGCTGTAAGGTCTTTTATAGGACCCATCAACAAAGCAGACTTTCCTACATGCATTCAGATTAACCAATCAGACTCATCTGAGTTTGATGCCTAATTTACATATGGGACCAAACTGGCTCATTCCTGAGATGTAAAAACTGTTTCAGCATGCTCCTTGGTAACTCATCTCCCAGTCTCCCCTCTGGCTACGGGGAGATGCTTCTTTACTTCTCAATGAACTGTCTTGCTTCCCTTTATGTATCGCCCTTGCTTGCCATCCTCTTGCAGGAGCCTTCTATGAGGTACTGCTAGAAACTTGCTCGGTTTAAAAGCAAATGAATAGACTGTCTTTGTATATAAATGTTTACAGAGCTGAGTTGCTGGCTTCTATGCTCATATTCAGGGTCTAATACAGGTCAGGGTCACTCAATTTGACCAGAAGCTTGGGTTACAGACCCCCACCTCCCACCTCCTTCAGTAGCTTCCAGGACTAGAGGACCATCTTCATCAAAGACTGACTGACGTCACCAGGCCTAGGCCAACACTATGCACCCCTGGAAATGAAACACGGAGGAAACATGCAATGTAGTTCTGGCTCTCAGGAATCAGTGTGCTTCTTGAGAAGACCAAGCTAGTTCACAACCACAGAATCATCCCAGGTAAAGTCAGGTGTTAACAATGCCAGGATAAATTAAACAACAGGTATGCATGGGAGAAAATTAGGGCGGCTGAATGGAAAGTAGAACTCTATTTTGGCTCAGGTGAGCATAGTTTGGGCAGCTTTGGAGACCACAGGAGAGGGCACTACGGGGAGGTCACCCCAGAGAAAGTGGGGTGACCATCATTGATACTGATGATAGTCCAGAGGGTGACTATGGGTGGAGGGTAGTCTGAATCCACAGACCAAGACACTTTGACCAGAGACTGTATCAGAGTCACCTGTGCCACCTACTTAGAACATAGATAAATGCTCATTGAATAAATGGGTGTCAGGCATAGAGAGGAGTGTCTTTTCCATAGAGTATTTGGGGGAGGAAAGTTTTTCTGGAAAGTCTAGGAGGTAAGAATCTATTTCAAGGACTAAGCAAAGAATTGAATCAGAGCCATGCCCAAGACCTTAAGGAGGAGTCCTTAGATGGTATAAGGATCCTGGGCCAATTTAAGCCTAGAAGTGGCATCTTCCACTCTAATGGATCCTGAGGACCACCCAATTTCTGGGAGACGGTGGAAGCTGTAGAAACTTCCTTCACTGACCTGGGTCTGTACTCTTCCTCCTATAAGGTCCTTGACTGCACAGTGACTTTCCTTTCTCATCCTTGTCCCCTCCTCCCCCTAGGATTTGGCCAGAAACTCTCACAACATATCCTGTTGAAAAGGGAAAGCCTTAGCACATGCAGGGACTGAAGACTCACTGTGCTCCTGTACTGAAGATTCACTGTGCTCCTCCAAAGGTCACCACCATTAGCACACAGGGTTGTGTCTTGCAGAGTGTTTCTGCTTGGCAAAGCCTCAGGCTACAGGCCAAGGCCATTTATAGGTATGAGCCCTGGGGTGCAAGAGTCAAGGAAGTCCAAACAGCCCTCCTGACTACCTGAGCCAGAGGGCTGGACTAGTGCTCCTAACCCTGGCAGAATTCTTTCCTCCCTCTGTTCTTCAGGGAACAGTGAGATTTGGTTTGAGGTAACTTCAAAGGAAAAACAATCTGATATGTGATAAGCCTCTCTGGGCCCTGGGCAGAAAAAGGAGGGCTTCTCAGACCCAGGCTCCAATTAAACAAAGGCAGGCTTTCCACAGACCTTGTGCTTTAGGGACAGGAACTTCAGTCCAAGGTGGACACCTGGGAAACCTTTTAGAAGAATTATAAATAAGCAGAGGAAGTTGTTCTAGGGGATCTAGAGAACAGAGAAGCAATATTATAAGCTTAAAGCACTTCCAACAGCACCTGGGCAAAACCAGCTCAATTTGAAGTATTCATTTGCATTAGAATAGTCATGAATATTCAAAAGTCAGCGGTGTTTCAGATCCATTGTCTGTGCCTGGCACTTTCATCTTCCCCTTGAAAAGCAGATCATGGGTTTTCAAGAAAGGTGGGCTGGACTCTTTGCACTGCCTGGCAGCGAAGGTGATTATTTTGTTTTTAAATATTAAAAAAAGAAAGAGGCTCAGCCAGTGTGAAATCTTTGCTTTTTGTTCTAGTCGGGTTAAGGATCTCCAACCTGACCTAGAGATGACACGCTGCATCAGCTGGGGCAGAGCTCTGGCTTACAACTCCTGCCTGCGCTGTCGCTCCGGTTTCATAAGCCTTTAGACACACTGAGTCAGACCCCTGGCTGGCAGACAGACAGGAAAAGGCACCACAGATAACCAAGAGGACACACCTCCAGCTTCTTCCTCACCCTCCAGAAGGGATCCTCTTCTGGCTGACTGGTCCCTGCTGTTCAGATGTGTTCAAGGTCTATTTTGACCATGTCTACTGGAGCTGCGGGCTGATCAGCTTTCTTCTTTGTCTAAGTTGACCAACCCAAAATCATTGGAGGAGAATCTGCCCTATACCCCCAAAACCACTTAAAAAACCCAGGCCCTCCGATTGGATTTCACTCTCTGCTCTGCTCTTTGGGACTCTTTTCTTTCGATGTACATTGTGTTTTGTTCTCTGTCTCTTCCCTCCTCCTCCTCCTCTTCCTCCTCCTCCTCCTCCTCCTCCTCCTCCTCCTCCTTCTCTCTCTCTCTCTCTCTCTCTCTCTCTCTCTCTCTGTCTCTCTCTCTCTCTCTCTTTCTTTACTTATAATAAAGTCTGTTGCAGCCTGCAGTGTCTGAGGTTTCTCTTGCTCTTCGGTTCTTTAATTGACAGAGAAAATGTACCAGATCAAGACCCCTAACAGTAACCCTATAGTGGACATGACTATGTTACATGGACTGTATACTACATAGGGTTCAGGGGATCCCTGCCAGTTTTAGGACTCTAGGTAAATATCCTTTGGCCAAGTCATTTGACCATTACATTAGCACCTTCACATTCAACAACTAACTTATTATTCTGTATTCCCACTAGTCAAATTGACTCGTGTGCATCCCTCTTCCTCTCTTAAATGAAAGGACTTGGAATTTCTGGAGGGAAAAATCTGGGGCTGTATACCAAAGCCTTCACCACTAGAAAACAATACAATCTTTTGATTCTCAGAAGATTATCTCAGGCAGGTTTTATGTAATAAGAATAAACACCATTTGTTTAAATTGACAAAAAGAGGCTCACGGGTTCGCCATTGACTGAGGTGACTGACTCTAGCTTCTTTTGCTAAAGCTCACTTTCCCCAACATTTCTTCCTTATGCTCCAAACTAGTCCACACATCTCCAACCGGCTTGTGGTAAGCTATGAAATAAGTAGAGCCAAGAAGATCTAACATGCACACAGTTAACGAGTTTGAGTGTGTGCCTCTGCCTCACCATGCTCCAGCTGCAGCTCTTTCTACTGTTTTATGTGACAAAGATTTGATGATCTCTCTTTGAGGCTGTCAGAGGAACTGGTGTGAAGGCAATTCAGCAGTGAAGTCATGTGAAGTCATGGTTACAAGTGTCCTTAGGTTTTTTTGTTTTTTTGTTTTTTTTTTTTAAGTGACTACGTGGGAAGTCTCTTACCTATTCTTGCAGTTATTTCTGTCTTTGATTTGCAAGATAAAAGATGAGCACCTTTCCACCTACTCTGTACTCTGTAATCTTCCTGTTTACTCCCAGGCATTTTCAGAATCCTCCTTGGCTCCTAACAAAGGATCCTTGAATGTGGGTTCTGGGCAAGGGCTTTAGAGAGCTCCTACCCTAGAGAACGCACCCACAAGAGACAGGGCTACTCAAACGAATGTTTATATGAACTGGGAATTTTAAAACAAGACAGAGCATATGTTACTACCAGTGCTACAAGTGGAATTAAAGGGAAAAGCTCAAGATGGGGGAAGCATGAGACTGGACACACATTGCCCTGTGGAAAGACAGAAGAGAACCTGCGATAGCTAAAGTTGTTGTTGTTTTTTTTTTTTAAGTTTTAATTATTGTACTTAAGAGATCAATAAAACAGGCTGGAAAAATGGCTCAGCGGTTAAGAGCACTGACTGCTCTTATGAAAGTCCTGAGTTCAAATCCTAGCAACCACATGGTGGCTCACAACCATCCATAATGAGATCTGATGCCCTCTTCTGGGGTGTCTGAAGACAGCTACAGTGTACTTACATATAATAAATAAATAAATCTTAAAAAAAGAGAGATCTATAAAAGAAAAATATCTCTAACCTAAAAGCCCCACTTGCCCAAAAAAAGATAACTCCTGCAATGCTGGGGGCTGCCGTTGGTGTGAAGTAACAAGCCATGGGTTTTCACTTCTGCAAACAAGCTTGGTTGCCCAAACTGCCCAGGTTGTGTTTGATTACACATAGGCAGGAAGTATGTCAGGATGTATGCTTGACTCTGATTGGATAAAGACAGGAAGTACGTAGCCTTGTTTTTGCCTTTAGCATATGACTAAAGTAGTTCAGTACATACTGGGTATGAACCTGACCAGTGACCATTGTCCTGGCCGGTATCTAATAAAGCGTGTTTCGAATTTGTCTTAAAAATGGTGGTAGTGGTCTTATTCACACCTAGTAGAATTAACGTTTTCTGAAGGTCCAGTGAGATCAGATCACCCACTCAAATTCTAAAGCTGAAACTTCACTCTGGGACTCTGGGGCTGAAGGGCCATGCAATGAGCACAGTAAAAAAAAAAAAAAAAAAAAAAAAAAAAATGCCTTTTAAACATGTAAAAATAGCCATGCCAGGATCCCCACGACACCCAAGGCTGCACCTGATAACTAGCACTCAGGGCTACTACTTGCTCAAGATAACCAGATGCAGCCCTAGAACCCCACGATGCCCACTGCATAGTATATCAGCAGAGACCATGAGCAACGCTCTGGAGAGAAGCCAGCTTGATCTGCCCAGTGACTGAAGAGTGCCGCCCAGGATCCTGACCCTCGAATCAGAGACTTTTGTAGAGACTGGACCTTGGGGAGATACAAGGTCCTTCCTTAGGACTGTATCTAAGCATTTAGAGTGTGAACCTTATGTGATGACCCTCAGCACAATAAAATATAACTTGTTTTACCAACTATGTGTATCTACCCTCTTGCATCTCAGGAGGTACACATCTTGAGACATGCCAAGGCTCTGTGGCATGCTTTTGGTTTTGTGGACATTATTCAGAGAGAATTTCTGTGCAGAGGGAAACACTAAGCATCTACAGAGGCCTGCCCTGGTAAGCCACAGCAACGTCCTGTGATTTCTAGTCTTCTGGGATCCTGATCTGGGATGTGGAGGGGTTCGGCAGATCCCAATGCTCTCCTGTCCACCTGGTTCTGGTTGTTTGGAAATTTTGTCTGTCTGTTTTGTGTGTGCGCATGGCTCTGTGTTTTCTGGTGTGTCCATGAGTTTTGTTGTAAACCTGAGAGCTGAGATAGAAACAGGTTAGGCTCAGTTGAAAACACGAATGATGGTGGCCACCAGATGTTTTGTTTCTGACTGGTCTCCTTTGAAGGTGGGAGTTTTCAGTGTTCTGTGCTTAATGATTTGTTTCTGTTGTCTCTGCCACCGCCAGCTACCTCTGCTAACCATGGCGGCTTTGGCAGGCAGGGTTCGGAATTTATCTCTGGGCTTTCTAGTCACTGGACTCAACTGAGCAGAGATTCAAATGTCTTTTGAGTATGGATAATACTGAAGTTGCTTTATGCTGATTTACTTTACTGAAAAGTTGGATCTGAAGCTGGGTTGTGGCTCTCCTTCCCCTTGACCCAACCACGCTTACTTAAAAGCCTCCTCTCTGTCCTCTGCTGGGCGAGCCATCTGACTCTGTGACAGGGAAAAGAGGGCAAAACAAACAGCTAAGAAAATATGCCATGTGTTTTGTTTAATTGCCTAAGACTTTTGCTAAGATATGAACCCTATCTCAAGATCTGTAAGAGTGCTGTGTGAACTTTCTGCCCTCTTTAAATTTGTGTGTTTATTGGGTGTGTTAAAGTCGGTAAAATCTGGAACAAAAAAAAAATGTTAACTTCAAACTTGCAACAAGGGGGTTTGATTGTTAAAGATCTATGCATAGGTTCTTAAATGAACCATGTGGTGCGACGCCCTCTTCAGAGGTAAGCAGCAGATGGCTTGCTCCCCCCCCCCATTGGGATGGAGCCATCCACACGGTTGGCAGCCTCCTTTGCTAGGGTTAGAGAGGATGAGCGCCACATGATTTCACCACCATATTTATTAAACATGGTATAAACCAACCAAGGAGGCAACAATAGGTCTCCAAGATATTTTGGATGATAATCATCCTGAAAATAAAGTCATAACAACTAGGCTTATGAAAGAAAGTATTTAAAAAACAATGCTTTTTAATAAGGTACTGAAGCTACAGCCCCATGAATTTATATACAAGAATGTACCTTGCGCTGGTAGCCTAACTTTGCAATATAAGAGTCACCCAGGGGGTATTGATTTTAAAGGCATGAAGGGGTCATGGAGAGCAGCTGAGACTTGGCACTGTGTGGCGGGGCTGGAGTCCTGTTGAGCCCAGGAGAGGATACTGGTGAAAATGCAGCCCAGTTACAATGGGGGACCCCAGCGGTTTTGAAGGTGCCAGTGCCATATGACAGCCACCAGGAACAACAGCCAAAACGAAGCAGAGTTGTCTGAGGCCTAGATGACAGGAAGCGTGTGCTGCTGAGGGTGACACGCGTGTGTGTGCATGCCTGTGGACATGTGTGACCTGAGCTCCTTGAGGAAGCACAGAGGATCTCAGATATTAAGCATTGACTTGTTACACTGTTGGAGTTTGGTTTTACCTTGTCCCAATTGTGGTTGTGCCCCAGTTCTTCTCTCTCGATATAAAAAGGAGAACCTTATTTTTGATATTGAAGGAGCCTATGGTTGAGAGATTGTAAACTTCCTTAAAAGGAAGTTTAGGAGTTTTTTTAGAATATTTAAATTAAAAAAACATGGACTTTTTTTAAGGAACAGCTTTTAAAATATTTAAATTTATAAAGTTATGGTACATTTTAATTTATTATGACATCTTTATTAATATGTAATCTTAATATATGTATATATGTATATATATGTATATGGCTAAAGAGTTAGGCCACAGCTATGAGAACCAAAAGCTAAACACCAGAAACTGGGACATTCCTGTCTTATGATGCAGTGAGACAGTGACCAAAGCAGTCAAAAAGTCCATAGAATGTCTCTCCTTACCTAAGGTCTATGTAGGTGAACAGACACTGACTTATGAATGTATGTCTAACCTCTCTGTCTTTAATAATTCTCTTAAGCTTCAGCTATTTTGATAAACTGAGTCATATAAGAAACTGTGCTATCCTGTAATGTAGTACTATAAAAAGACCAGGAAAATAAAGATACCCATCTCCCCCATGGACTGTATGCATGATTTAAAGTTTTATTTTGATATTAAAAGTGCTTCAATTCAGAAATTGTTATTTTTTTTTAAGTCTCAACCTTAGCAGAGATAATGCTATAAAATTCTAATCTTACAAAAGCTACTAACTTATTGCAAACCGTTAAAGATAATTAAGATATGCAAGTTAATAGTCAACCACTTCATAAAGGATCAAATTCTTTAATGTTCTCAGAACTGTGCTTGTGTCATGGTAAGTTCAAATGTAACTCATTTACAACGAAAAGCCTTTTTTAGCCTGCTGTGTATGTTTTCAAGGTTAAGCCAAAAGGTAGTAACTAAACCTGAAGTCTGTTTAGCTCAGATATCCTTAACAGATTATGGACCTCAAACTCTTCAGAGATCCCCTGAATATGACATTTAAAATGTTTGATGGAAACACTTTCCCATGGTAGACAGAAATGCCAGCTCCTGGTGGTGACTAAAGAAGGATGTGGGGCAGACGAGGCTGCCTGGACTGTGGCAACCCTGGCTACTGCACAAAACTGTTGCGTGTCTCCCTGCCACCGGACCCTGTCCAAACTGAACAAGCAGGACACTGGAGAGTTGATTGCCCCACTTTGTCTAGACAAGGCATGCTAGTCCTCCAAGTTCCTCCGCCTCAGGAGTCTCTCAGGTCTTCTGGGTCTGGTGGCCAAAACCTGATGTTACACTGGGACCTCTGGCCCCAACCAAGCCATGGAAACCACGAGAGCCTAGGGTAGCCGTCTAGATAGCAGACTAGGCTCTGTCATTTTACTTGATATATAGACCATTTGGATTATAAATTCTTCTATAATTTCTCCTCAGATCTCCGATGGCTTTGGTGGCTAGGCTATCTGTAACTTTGTAAGTTTCACAGCATCAGACAACCACCTCTTTCGCCTAGCCTGCAGCTACTTAGTTCATTTCATATACAAAAGCCAGGCCTTGTTTGTTCTAGAACTACTCGATCTCTTATTCAGAAAAAGTAGACAGGTTTGCCTTGCTAGCAGGCATCATACTAAAAAATAAACAGGTCTCAGGTGTAACTTTTCACTATTCCTTTATTTAAAGAAATAGTAAAGTATTGCCAAACTGTCTTAGCTTCCAATAACGACAGAGACTTATTATTTATTAAGACCTTATAGAGCCGGGTGGTGGTGGCGCACACCTTTAATCCCAGCACTTGGGAGGCAGAGGCAGGCAGATTTCTGAGTTCAAAGACAGACTTGTCTACAGAGTAAGTTCCAGGACAGCCAGGGTTACACAGAGAAAGACTGTGTCAGAAAAAACAAAAACAAAAACCTTATAGTTTAGGCTCATTTCCAACTAGCACATATAACTTAATTAACCCATTTATTCTAATCTACATTCTTCCATGTGGCCTGTTCTCTCTCCTTCAGTTCTGGTACATGTTTCTTCCTCCATGTCTGGCTGGCAAATACCACACACACACACACACACACACACACACACACACGCACACGCACACGCACACGCACACGCACACGCACACGCACACACGCACACACACACATGCACACGTACACTCACATGTACACGCATGCATGCACCTGCAAATCTTTCCCAGAGTTCCTCTCTCTGCCTAGATGTTCCCCCTTCCTCTCTTGCCCTGCCATAGGCTGTCAGCTCTTTATTAAAGCAAACTCTGAGATAGGTGATGCTTCATAAAAATAACAATTTGGTACAGAAGCCAACGTTTGAATAATACAAAGGCAACCTTTACATAGTGCACAAGAGATTATCCCAACCGGAAAGGACTGCTCTGTACCCGGGGCTCATGGCTCATTACTGCTCTCAGTAATCAACCACTTGTGTCTTATGGAAAATGATTAAATCGGGGGTGAGGGGTGGGGGGAGGTTTAAAATTTTCTAAGTTATGAGCGTCTAAGAAAGTAATTTCTGGAGATATGAAAGCTTAAGTTGTGAAGGTATGAGGAGACAATGATTTAAGGTATATGAAAAAATGAGAAATGTTCAGATTTCTTCTCCTCCTATGTGCCTGGTATGCTCGGGGCTGTTTGTCATGTAAGATAACAGGCCACGTTTGGTTACTTCAACTGCACGGGTGTGCTTGATCACCAGTAGGCAGGAGGTACCTCAGGATGTATGCTGGCCCCTGATAGAACAAAGACAGAAAGTCCATAGCCTTGAAGGGTTCGCCTCTATAAGCCTCTGAATAAAGTATTTCTGGCATACTCAGGGATCCTGTGTATGGGCCTGACCAGGGTCTATTGTCCTGGCCAGTATTGAATAAAGCTTGCTTCAAATTTGGCTCAAAATTTGTGGTTGTGATCTTCTGCTGGCCTGCAGGAATGAACAAAGCAGCGTGTTCCTCCGGCTAGCAGTTCCCAGGGAGACAGCCCCCATGCTGGACATTGCACAACTGCAGTAACCTTGCTTATTAGCTTTCTTCTTTCTTCTGATTCCCTTCCCGTTTGATTCCAATGTGAAGTGTACCGCACAGACCCTTGTGTTTGAAAACCCGGTCTTCAGCTAGAGGCTGGCTAAGGAAGGTTGTGAAATCTTCAGAGGGTGGTGGCTTAGAGGAGGAAGTGGGTTCCTGTCGGGGAGAGCCTTGAGGTCTGTTAGCCTGGCTTCACCTGTTGCTCATTCTTTACTGCTTCTGAGTGTGGATATAACGCACCTGGCACCCTCTCCTTCCTGCCACTGCGCTCCTTCACCCCCACGATGGACTGTATTCCCACAAACTGTGAGCCAAAATAACCTTTTCTTCCTTAGGTTTCTTCTTGACAGTTGTTTTTTGTTTTTTACAAGACCAAGAAAAATAAAAACATACTTCCCCACTCCCTCAAACTGAGGGAGGTACTGAGGTCAACTCCCACATAAACTACTTTCGATTCACTTCCTGTTTCAATTGTATATTGGAGATGTTGATAAATCAAAAAGGTGTCACACTAACAGAAAGGATTTTTTTTTTCCACCAGAGGACATTTGGCAATATATTGGGGACATTTTTTGTATGTATACTCATAATAGTTGGTGGACAGACAACTGTCATCAGGAAATGACTGAGTAGAGGCAAGGACTATGGCTTGTTGTGATTTTAAGAAAATGTCAGACCAAAGAAAAGTTCTCTTCAAGTCCAGCTTGGTGAACCAATTAGGTTGTCGGAGTTACTTACAGAAGCATACATGACCCAAAGGCAGTACTGCCACTGGGAAGTCTCTGAGGGAACTTCTGGGCAGCTATGTTCCCAGAGAAGCCTTATTCTGGTCACATGTGAGGATTGGAATCACAGTGAGGAGAAGCTACTCCTGAGGATCTCACAGGAACCCCATGAACTCACCCCTCTCTGGAGTCATGATGCTGAAATCAAGACGGTGATGACCCTATCCAACACAGAGGAAACAGTTACGCCGTACTGTTAATTAAACTACAATGCACAGCACAGTCCACACAAGAATTCCCAGGCCTCAAATGCATACCTAAGAGCGGGAGATCCTGACTTAATGTACCTGGGGCTCATGGCTCATAACCTCGACTCAACACATTAGCTTAGAAATCAGGTAAGAGCTGGGCGGTGGTGGCGCACATCTTTAATCCCAGCACTTGGGAGGCAGAGGCAGGCGGATTTCTGAGTTCGAGGCCAGCCTGGTCTACAGAGTGAGTTCCAGGATAGCCAGGACTATACAGAGAAACCCTGTCTCGAAAAACCAAAAAAAAAAAAAAAAAAAAAAGAAAAGAAAAAAAGAAAGAAAGAAATCAGGTAAATATCAACTTTGGAGAACAAGCTCATATAGGTGATAAATCCAGGCTTCAATTTTCCCTCTGTGACAATAAAGCAGGGATTATTGGGGGGTGGGGTGTCATGTGAGCCAGCCCTTAGCTATCTGTGAGGGGAAAATTGGCAATTGAAAAGGGGACAAAGTTGGTGCCGGTTTAGGACAGCATGGGGCAGGATTGGTGATGTCAGTGTGTGCATCACTATGCTATGCTTGCCCCAGGTTTGGTGGAGACAGATATATCTTTAGGGCTCACTGGCCAGCCAGCCTACCTGACCTAGGTAAAAGGAACCCCTGTCTCAAAGGAAGCACGTCCTGAGAATGACACCTGAGGCAGTCCTCTGAGCCTTGCACAGACACAACACATGCAAAAACACATGAGGTAAATAAAATAGTCTTGTGGTCTATTGTCTTAGTTACCTGTGATAATGTACCCTGACTAAAGCCACTGAAGGAGGGAGGGTCTTATTTTGGCTTATACTTCCGGAACATGTCATCGGGAAGGTAAGGGAGGGGTAGGAGCAGGAGGCTTACTGGTCACCTTTCACCCACACTCAGGAAGCAGAGAAGGACAAAGAGCAGGTGGAACAAGGCTATAAAATCTCAAGGCTGACCTCCAATGACCCATTTTCTCTGTGATGAGCTATATCCAAAGGGTCAACAACCTTCTCAGAGAGGCCACCAGCTAGAGACCAAGTGTTCAGTATTCTTAGGGTGGGTATGTCATATTCAAATAATAATTGTGCTATTTTTAACACAATCTATCTGTATTGGTTACTTTTCTGTTGCCTAAGTATTGTTCTTCATCCTCTGCTTCCGGAGTGTGGATACAATCGATAGACCCAGCAAGCTCCTGCTCCTACCTCCAGAAACACGTTGTGCTAATTACCATGCTGTGATGGTTGATTTTGATTTTTCAGTTTTACAGGGTTTAGGATCACCTAGGAAACAAACTCTGAGTGTGTCTGTAAAGACATTTGTAGGGAAGCTTGTGTGTGTGGGGGGGGGCATGCACTCTGGATGTGGGCTGGCTAGGAGTTCCCCACCGTGGTGGACTATATCCTCAAACTACAGGCAAAATAAAAGCCCTTTCCTTCTGTACATTACCTTTTGGGGGGCATTTTATGATCATCATAGCAAGAAAAGTTACTAATACAGAAATATTGTTACTGAGCAGTGGAATGACACTCTGTTAACCCAACCCTGTAGATCGATCGTAGGCTTGCAGAACTGGAAAGTGTGAAGAATGTGAAGAGCTTAATGGGTCACTCATGATGGGTGGGGGATTGGAAGACCAGAATGCCTGAGAAAAACAAGCAATGGAAGCCCAGTTCATGAGGTTTCAGAGAAGAACAAGAGACTGGGCTATGTTACCTTTGTGTCACATGTGTGCCAAGGACTTAGCTGAAAGTGCTTGAGAATATGAGGGAAGCTGACTTCAAAAGTAACAGACTGATTTGTTTGGCAGAAACAGGAGAGCAATCAGGCTGTGGCTTAGCTACTGCTCGCTGTCCTTATCCAGGTCTACAGAGAGCAAAACAGGAAGCAGTAAGGTAAGTGTAAGTGAGATTTAGCTAAGTTTCAAACTTGGTGAGGGCGCACCAAGCAGCTGCCATCGCAGACATTAGCATAAGAGAAACTCAGCTCTGCACTAAAGCAACTGAAATGCAGATTAATTTGAAAGGAGAGGGCCTGCATTGAGAGCGCCACCAAAGGTAAAACAACTGCCTACAGAATGTTTTCTCAGACACTCCACCAAAGGCACACAGAAGCTGCTTCAGTTCTGGACCAAGGGACCTCATTGCAAGCTGCCAATGGAATTGAGCAATGCAGCTGACATGGCGTTGCCTTTTGCAAGCATGCAAAAGACAGATGTGAGGGAGTCAGGGAGGCTTATCTGAGGTTCCAGAAATCCACTGAGTCAAGTAGTGTCTGTCAAGGCCAACCTGCCAGGTTGTCATGGGATTGAGAATACCTGAGATTGACAATACCAGGGTCATAAGACACTGGCAAAGGAAAGGGTGGGGCCACGCCCAGAGATAGGTTATGTGTGCTGCATGTGGTAGAGCTGGAGGAACGGCGCTGCTGAGGGTGCTGGAGGCTGGATGATTCCATCTTGACGTTAGATAGGAAGCTGCAGGGTCTGGCATTTGCTTTGCTGGGCTTTGGTCTCAGTTTGGTTCAATCAGTGGCCTGTTCCTCCATTTTGGAATGGGAACATTTATATTAGAAGTGTATCTTTTGCTTTCATCCTTAAACAGTAGCTAAGTTAAGAGATTGTTTCAGAGGACACTATATACTTACATTTCTGAACAAGAAATGGGACCTGGAAACTGTAAGAACTTACAGAAAAGGACTAACTAGGAAGAGCAGGATGGCTTGCCTGAGACAGGCACTTGCCACCAAACCTGACAATCATGATCCCTGAGACCCACATGACTAAAGAAGAAAACTGACTGCCACAAGTGATTCTCTGACCTCTGTGTGCATGCTTGGTGCCTGCATGCTGAGTAAACATATGAACGAACGAGCAAATCGTTAGAAATAAGAAGGATGACTAAATGCATCCTGCGTTATGGGACGAAGCCTCCTGGCTCCAGGGCCAAGAATATAAAGCTGTGTGTGCTTTGAAGAGATGTGTTTGGGGGTAATGTTGACAGGAAGTAGATTTGTGATGGCTATTCTAAGATTGCCAGTTCCACAGAACGCAGAAGCACAGAGGAAGCAAACCTCTGAAAGTATGGGTAAAGAGGTAAAGATATATGTAGCAAGGTCTTACTGATGAAAAAGCCTGCCCTGCGTATGGATGGCATCATTCTATGGGCTGAGGCGTCAGGCTGAATAAGTAACAGGATTGGAACCCTTGGGACTCCCCTCTCTCCGCTTCACGACTGTGGACACAATACGACCAGCTGCTTCATGTTTCTGCCGCTGTCCCGTCGCCAGAGGTGGCCTGTCCTCCCAAACCGTGCACCAGAATAAATGCTGTCCTTAAGTTGCCTTTGTCAAGTGTTTTGCCACAGCGAGGAGCAAAGCAATGAATACACAGTTTCATAATTAGTAGAAAGGCAATTATGGATTATATAATTAGCTGTAAGTCTCCTCTTCTTACTCTTTCAGAGATGCCCGCATGCATTTTGCTCTGCTTCCAGATGAATTTTAGAATCAGCCTCTAATTATGTGAAAACTCCTGCTGATGTTTTTGCTTGAAAGGGTCTCATTATATAGATCAACTTGGGAGGCTTGAGTCCCCCACCTACCTTGCACACACAAAAAATGAGTGCCTACACCATTCTGAATCCAGGATGAGCAAAGGCAGCAGGTAAGATACTCAACTTAATCTGTTTTCAACTTCCCGTCTTCCTCCCAGGTTTCTGCTTGTCGTTCTTGAGACTCTGAGTCAAGTCCAGAGCCAGCTTCCTCCTCCTCTTTTTTTTCTTAAAGACTCTTCATTTTATTTTATGTGGATGAATACTTTGCCTGCACATGTGTACCTGCACCACATGTGTGCTTCATTCCTGAAGAGGTCAGCAGAGGGCGTCACACCCCCTTGAACTAAAGTTGCAGATGGTCCCACAGCATCATGTGGGGGCTGGAAACGGAACCCTGGTCCTCGGCAAGAGCAACAAGTGCTAACCACTTATCTCTCCAGCACCTCCAACTTTATTTTTTAATGTGCTTAAATATACTTACTATTTTTATTTATATCTAATATATTCCTATAACAAGTACATATTATTATAACAATCAAATAAATATATTGTTTCTTTTTTTCCCTTGGCATTCACTTCAGGATCAGTATACCATGTGTCTACGGACTTCTTTAGCAAATCAGTTACATGCCTGGCCTGAGGCACCCCATTCTCAGAATCCTTCTGAGTGCAGCGCTGTGGTAGCCACTGCTAATTCGAGGTGATAGAAAAGGCTTTGAAGTACAAAGTGACAATTCGGCCTCCCTTCTGGATCTGTATTCTATGAGTAATTCTGAGGATGTCAGTCCAAGATGCTGGGGGGAACACTGCTCATGGAGCAGCACCCAGTGTGAAAATCTGTTGCAGCCACTCTCAAATCCAGGCTTATACACACTACACACACACACACACACACACACACACACACACTATATACACATACACACTATACACAGCAATACTAAACACACTTCACCCACTGCATATAACTACATACACATACACAAACCACATACACATATACCACACATACACAAACACACCATACACACACAAACCACACACACATCCCACATATACACATGCATGCACACACATCCCACACATAACCTACACAACACACATACACACACCTACCCATATCACACACAGACACAACACACACACACACACACACACACACACACACACTCCTTTCATACTCTTGTGATAAATATTTCCCTCATCCTTAAGCTTCCTCTGTGAAATGAGGAAGCTGGCTAAAGTGTGGTCTGAGCATGTTGTAGCACCTGATGTGATTCTAAATTCCACACTCCCTACACTAGCACTTTTAATCTTAATTTCAATCTGATTGGCTTGAGAAATGCCCAGTGCATTAGTAATGAACAAGTATGTCTGCCTTTGAGGGTGTTTCCAGGGACAATGGAATAAATCTGAGGGGCTCTGCCCTACTCAGTGAGATAGCCCCTTGATGGATCACAGTATGATGATGGAAGGGGCCATGGGCCTCCTTGGAGAACTCGGAAATTGCAGAGTTTGTCTTTGGACACTGTATTTTGCCTTGACCCCATCCTGTATTCCTTTTTGCTCCTTCCTGGTGACCATCAAGTGAACTTCTAGTCACTGCCTCGCACTGTGGACACACATTGCTGAAACTATAAGGCCCCAGACAAATTCCTCTCCTTATTTCTGTCTGGTATTTGGTCACAGCAAAGAGAAACTGGATGTGGTGGTGCATGCCTTTGATCCCAGCACTTGGGTGGAGGCAGAAGCAGGCAGGTCTTTGTGAGTTCAGGGACAGCCTGGTTTATGTAGAGAGTACCAGGTTAGCCAGGGCTACACAACTGAGAAAATACAATAATGCCATGTGTCTAAGGCTTCCTTCATATCAAGCACGGAGGTAACACTTGGCTGCATTTGGTGTTCGTGTATCTAGTGGTGATGAGGCAGAGACTTGCCTGTCTGAGGCCATGTGGTAAGTCCAGAGGGGATCCCAATCCAAAGCTTACTCCAGGGAATGCTGTCTGTGCTCTGCTCACACCCCTGCTTGGTTCAGATCCAGCAAAGTGTATGTGCCAGGACTTGGTCCCCACTGTGGCAGAGGTGAGGCAGTGCGTGGTGAGGTAGCTCTCTGACCTGCAGAAGGCCCTGATCTCACGGACTCGGTCTTGCTGGAATGAATTCTTCTAGTGTGGTCAGTCCAAGTGCTTGGCCATCTCTTCGGGTGGTGATTTCCTTTTCTGTTTCTCTCTTACATTGTTATATAGCAGTGGGGATTGGGGGATGGGAGGAACAGGCCGGACAGACTGCACCACGTGATCTTGGGATTGAGCCTCTAAATGTGAACTAGACAAACTTCTTTAACAAGCGCCCAGCGTTGGGTCATCCTTAGTGACACATAGTAGGTTAACATACCCCTCAGCGTTCTTCGGCCTCGGCAAGCATCAGACATTCTCCCCTGGAGGGCTTTCTCTTGTCCTGGAAGATCCAAAATGAGAAGGCAGCCTGTCCCGGGCAGCGGCTCTCATCTGTGACAGATGGGCGAGAGCGTTGGAGGAGATAAGCTTGCTTGGGGGGGACTCTGAGGTGTGTGTTTCCCGTTCCTGTCTTGTTTCTTCTCGTCCCCCGTTGTCACTTCCAGAGACACCCCCGCCACTGCCCACATCACTACAGGAGTTCGTGTACTCACATTTTTGTCTCAGGATTATTTCCCTGGATCTTAACTCACCACAGCCCTGCTGTCATAAAATTGGACATAAGTTTGGTAGAAAACACTCACTGAAATTTTGTTTTTAGGTCCTTCTGATTTTTATTCTACTTTGTTGTGTATAAACCTGGTATCTTGTGGTCTGTACATAAGACTCAAGAGTTAGGGGCTTTGGGGTGTGCAGAGCTGTGGTGGTGGCTTCAGAAACCTACGGATTCTCAGGCCACCTCTGGACACTTCAGAGAGACCTATGGAGTCGCAGGCCACCTCTGTACACTGCCCATGGTAAGTGATGGATTGATAAAGACTCTGTAAACGCCAAGCTCTGAGATTCAGAGGTTTCAGGTCTTGTAGTCCAGATAATCCAGGTAGACCGGCTGAGTGGAGTGTTACTTTGTAGTAGATTAGTAACAGAGGGGCAGGCGGCAGGTGTGTGTGTGTGTGTGTGTGTGTGTGTGTGTGTGTGTAAGGGGGGTGAGGTGGGGGCATTAAAGCGCCTGCAGCTGGCCAGAACAGCTTCTTAACAGGGAAACTTTTACATATGTATTTTCTTGATTTTTAGTTTTAAATTTGTCTTTCTCTCTGTCTCTCTGTAACTGTCTCTGTCTGTCTCTGTCTCTCTGTCTCCTTCCCTCCCTCACTCTTTCTTCTTTCCTTTGTGTGTGGATTTAGGTAATTTCTTCACTCTCCACCATTATTTTTTTTTAAAATATGGCCTCTCAATCAACCCGAAGTTCATCAGTTCTGCAAGACTGGCTGGCCAACAGGTTTCGGACTTCGGCACAGTTTACAGACAGCGCATGCGTGAACGCTGGGGTTCCGAACCCAGTCCTTGAACAATTGTACAAGGGACAATTGGAGCTCCCGCCCCCACCTCGTAATCACTTCTGTTTATAATCACTGTGTTTTAGCAGCAGGGACATTATCTCTTCCTCCAGCTTATATTGGTGGTAGGAACCATCCTTGGTCATTCATTTGAGAACTCTGCACAAAGGGAAGCGATCCTCTAGCTCTAAGGACAATGCAACGAAAGCCAGCATGTTGCTCTCCTCCGCTGATGTCCTCTGTGACTGTTGCCTGCAGTCAGGCCTGGCTTCCATGTTAATTTTTTCCATCTGCTTTGGCTGCAGGTAATTTGGAGACACTGACGTCATCGGACCATCTGTTCAGTAAAGCCACAGCAATGCTTTTTTCCTGAGCTGTTTATGCCTTGACAGCTACTTTGGGCTATTTTAATGTACTCCGGGCAGGGACCACATTGTGTTTCAGCTAGCTCTTTAACCTTACGTCAGAGTTAGAACGGAAGTTAATTCTTTTTGTAATCATTAAAAAAAACGTTATAAATAGAAGTGCTAAACACTCATGGTTAATCCCAAAATAAAACAAAACAAAAAGCAATGGCGTGCATATGCATTTGAGTATTAGTGGTCACAGGAATATACAATGTGGCTTGTTTCTCTCTCTCTCTCTCTCTCTCTCTCTCTCTCTCTTTCTCTCTCTCTCTCTCTCTCTCTTCCAGGTGACTTCTGACAGACTCAGTTTCCCCATCTGATCACTCCAGCTGTGCCTGGGGCCTGGCAAGGCACGTGCCGAGTAAATTTGGTAACTTGGAATGATCAGGTTTTCCTTTTCCTAAGGCATTCCTGAGGAGACCTTAGACTGTGTGCCTGCTCTTGGTTGTCGGCCTAACATTTGGAAAGAACTAAAACACGAACGGCTGGACAGGCCTGCGAGGGAGGTTTTCTAAACCATTTGAAGTGGGAGGAGCCACATTTATTTATTATTTATTTATTTTTTATTTAGTATTTATCTTCGAGTTGGGAAGAACTACGGTTAATCTGGGCCACACCTTCTGCCGGAAACCTACATAAGGACGTGGAAAGAGGAAGCGTTTGCTCTTTACCTGCTGGCAAGTCCGTGCCTTAATGGCCTTGGAGCTGCCTCAGGATTCCAGTGTATGCTGAAGACCGGCTTAGACAGGCAGTTCCAAGGACCGAGCGACTACTGGATTCTTGGACCTACTGTTGGTAGACAGCTGTTCTGGACTAGCAGGACCACAATCTGTAAGCCAATCTACTAAATCCCCTTTCTATACAGATATAGACTCATTCTGTAAGTTCTGTTCCTCTAGAGAACACTGTCTAATATGTATATATGTATACTTTGCAGTCCGTCATCTTCCTGGGCCCCAAAACAACAGAGATATGTTTGCTTCTTCCTTAAGAGAGATTCCAGGGGAATAGATGGAGCTTTCACTCCTTAAAACCCCGAGGCTATGTAGCGCCTACCATATTTCCTGGAGGGCTAGAGATATCTCCAGAATGGAGTAGATATTTGTTGTATAATAGTTTTTTTTTTTTTTCTGGGTCGATGTAACACATTGTCTATTTACCTCACATAGGAAACCCACAATAGACAGAGGTATGGACACCACCAAAGTCCAGCTTATTGGGTTTCTTACTGGCATATAGGTAAGGGCTTACTTAGAGGAACAGAAATGATCCAAAGAGAGCTGCACCACCAAGGCCCACCCCAGCAGGGGTGCCGTCACAGAGCTGGGAACCGGGGGCACAGTGCACAGCCTACAGGGAGCGCAGCAGGTTGGAGAGTGACCTCTCCAGGCGACTCTGGTCGAAACTTCCTCCAGGTAGCTCAGCTGGCTCTGCTTCTTCCGGCAGCTGGTTTGATCCCAACAGTCTCATCTGCAGATCCCCTTAGTTGGTCTGAGAGGGAATCTCGGCCTCTAGGGCTCCTCCCTCTGGGCGGGGAGGGGCCTGTGAATCTGGTCAGTTTCAGGGATTTCCTAAATCTATATTGAGTTGTTTACTTTCCTGTTTAAGAAGTCTCCTGTAGGATAGAACGTTCCAATAGTAGAGGAAGCTGCTGTGTAACAATATCTTCTTCCAATTCCAACACGTGACACTGATAGTAAATATTAAAACGAGACCCCATCGGACTTATTTGTGGGACACAGCACACCACAAATCAGAGTGTTTGTTTGTTTGCTGAAGCAGATCTTAAGACAGAACAAGTACAGTGGACCTGAGTGGCTATCAGGTCCCTGCCTCAGTCAGCTGCTATGTGCTGAAGCCCTACCTCCCTCGATCTGTCTAGATGCTACTCTTGGTTTCCATATTAAAAAGAGCAGAAGGCTTGGTCTGGCTTGAACTTGCGCTGGGCTTGTGAGAGCTGTCATAACCACTGTGGATGCTTACGTGCAGCTGCCCTGTTCTGTCCCGAGGATACAGCTTCTCGCATTCATTCACAGCCTCTGGCTCTTACAATCTCTCCATCCATCTTCCACAATGATCCCTAAGCTTAGGAAGAAGCGTGGAGTACAGATGTTCCCGCTGAGCCTGCAGGAGCTGAAGGCTCTAATCCGCTGCACCTTGGTCAGTTGTGGCCACTGGGGACAGAGAGTAAGCTTTCTTTAAGAGCATTAACCATTGCGATAGTTTATATGTGATTGGCCCAGGGCTTGGCACTATTAGGAGGTGTGGCCTTGTTGGAGGAAGTGTGTCACTGTGGGTGTGGTGCTTTAGACCCTGTCCTAGATGCCTGATAGCCAGTCTTCTCTTGTTTGCCCTTGAAACAAATTGAACTCCCAGCTCCTCCTGTGTAGGACTTTGAAAGGCAGCCTGTTTTCTGGTTGAGCTAGGTTTCAACCCCAGCGATCCTGCAAGGGACGGTAGACATTTGTCAGGCTCCTAGACACCAGGCTCTTGACACAAGGCCACAACTCTCCATAATTCTGTGGCCATCAGTCACATAAGGGCAATGTCCCAAGCCCCTCCACAGGTAGAAGATGTGACCACAGACCACACAGCCTCAAGACAGAGCTCCATTTTAGTGAGGTGCCTAAAGGCCTGAAGGGCTTAGCCAATTAAGCTCTCCTTCCCACACACTCCTCCCTGCAAAAGGTGTTTAACATCAGGCCTGCCCTGAGAAAGTGGGGTACAGTTTCACTCATCCCAATTCTCCACCATGACAATAAATGCTTTAAAACCATGGACTGCCTCTTCTCATTGGGATCTGCCATGGGGAGCAATGGAGCAGGCCTTAGTTATAAGAGCTGCAGAAGGCCTCTCAGTGCTTCCAGACACAGGTCTCCACCAAGCCAAGCCTCTTGCCCAAACAAGCCTAGGACAGTCTTGTCCCTGAGAGGCCCAGATGGAGCTATCCTCCCATCTCCTCTTTGGCCTTGGGCTAGAGCCAGCCTGCAGGCCCCCACTCCATCCTGAGCTTGTCCGTGGCATCCAGTGGCATCTGCGGTGCCCAAGAGTGAGAACCTGCTCTCCCTAGCCTCAGTCCAGGCCCGGGACCCTGAACCAATTCCGCAGTCCCCGGGGACCTCAGACTGCGCGTTCCTACCCCAGAGTGGAGTCCTGTGTCTTCACACAGCCTGATGTCCACCTGGCAGCAGCATGGGGTGTGCGCAGTCAAAACTGTCCCATCCAACGTCATCCAGTGACCCAAGCCCTGGGCCAGACGTGGGTCACCATTTCAACCCACACTCCTGTACCATGCTTGCCTGGACGCTGCCATGCTCCCACCTGGATGATACTGGACCGAACCTCTGAAACTGTAAAGCAGTCCTAATTAATGTTGTCTTTATAAAAGTTGCCTTAGTCATGGTGTCTGTTCACAGCAGTAAAACCCTAAGCAAGACAACCCCTGATATGACAACTACACTCCAGTGGCAGGACACACATCCATGAATATATGGGCACCACAAATAGGACCTGATGATTGGGGAGAGAGAGAGAAAGATTGGATTGAGTTGAGAAGATAGGGAAGGAGAATGGATCTGGGAGGAGCTGGGAGAAAGAAACTCATTGGATATTCTCAAAGAATATCTTAAAAACACCCCACACATTTACAAAGTTAATATCTAGAAGGAAAACCTCTGTTACACCCCTCTTCCTCCCAGCACGGTCTACCGAGACTAACCTTCCCCTCAGTCCCGAGTTTGGCCTCTGTGCCTAGGTCCACACCCCTTCTTCCCATTTTATTTCATTTTCTCCAGTATTAATTTAGATCAAGCCACACTCATATCGATCTCGGAAGCCACTCATCTTTTTTTTAATCTACTCTTCATCTTCTAATTTGGTGTCTATAAGTTATAACATATATTTGGTGGTAATCTTTCAATGTCTGAGACCTTTGGTGAAACAGCACTGCTTTCAGAGTGAAGCTTCATACTCTCCACAGAGCATGGCACAGTTGTCCCCTGCCTGCCTCTTTAGAACATCACACGTCGCATGCCTCTCTTCTCGGACGTCAGAGTTTTTAAAAAGTCCTCCTATCCAACTGTCTTCTCTCTGCTCTCCGTATGTTTCTTCCTTCCGGTTGTTTTTCTTCGGTTCATGCCATACAGATCTCTACTATGTTTCACGTTTTTTCTTAACCTACCATTCCTTGTCAGCATTTTTTACAGCAAGCCTGGTCCCTCTGTCCACATGCCGTTCCCATATGTAAACACTGAACACTTCCTTTGTTGGGCGGATACCACGCCGCTCTTTCTCATCTTATTTGGCAACGGAATCTCTAATGTTTAACAAGATGCATGGCTTGCGAGTGTCTCAGAACTAAATACAAGTGTGTGGTTAAATAACGGCCAAAGGTGTTGTACTGGCTAGTTTTGTGTGTCAACTTGACACAGGCTGGAGTTATCATAGGAAAAGGAGCTTCAGTTGGGGAAGTGCCTCCATGAGATCCAGCTGTGGGGCATTTTCTCAATTAGTGATCAAGTGGGGGAGAGCCCCTTGTGGGTGGTACCATCTCTGGGCTGGTATCCTTGGGTTCTATAAGAGAGCAGGCTGAGCAAGCCAGGGGAAACAAGCCAGTAAGTAACATCCCTCCATGGCCTCTGCATTAGCTCCTGCTTCCTGACCTGCTTGAGTTCCAGTCCTGACTTCCTTTGGTAATGAACAGCTGTGTGGAAGTGTAAGCTCAATAAACCCTTTCCTCCCCAACTTGCTTCTTGGTCATGATGTTTGTGCAGGAATAGAAACCCTGACTAAGACAAATTGGTACCAGGAGTGGGGTATTCCTGTGACAACCTGACCATGTTTTGGGGAGGACTGTGGAAGGACTTTGGAACTTTGGGCTAGATGGTCCATTCAGTGATGAGACCTCTGTGAGATGTGGAGGAGCTTGGAAGATTATGTTGAGAACAGTGCAGAAGATGGAGGCCTGGCTTGTGAAATTTCAGAGGGAAGATTAAAGACACTTATCAGGGCCATGAAGACTCTGTGGTTTTGGTTAGCTGGAGCTGAAGAATCAGCTGTGAGTAACAAGATACCAAAACCATTAAAGTCAACCTTTGTATTACTGGGACTATTGATGCTGGTTAGCTGGAGCTAAGAAATTAGCGGTGATTAAGAAGAAACCAGCATCACTGAGGTGAAATCTTTTGGAAAGTGTTTTCTGAGAGCACAGAGGGTGTGTTCCAGATAACCAAGGTTGTGCCTCGTGCTGTAGCAGGACTTGGTACTGTGTAAGAGTCACCCAGGTGGTACTCCTTTTGAAGGCATGAAGGCATCATGAAGAACAGCTGAGGCTTGGTACAGTGAGAGGCCATGGAAGGCCATTGGTGAAAGTGTACCCTCAGTTGTAATTGACGGCCCAGGACTGAAGGGGTCATGCAAAAGAGTTGAGGCTTGGAGATGCCAGTACTATGCGATGACTACCAAGGACAGCAGCAGCAGTGGAGTACAGGCAGCTGGAGCCTAGAAGACAAGTTGTGTGCTACAAAGGGCAAAGCTGGAGAAGTGACCCAAGCCCTTGGAGGAGCCCAGAAGATCGTGAGTTGGATCCCAGACATTAAACCATTGGAGTTTGAGTTTTGCTTTTTTGATTGTGACTGTGCCCTGATATTTTTCCCTCTTGAAAGAAGGTATTTTAGTGGAGCCCACAGTTAAGAGACTTTGAATTTATAAAAAGACTTGGAATTTTAAGACATTGGACATTTTAAAGGGGTTGAACTTTTAATATGTAAAGACTGTGGGACTTTTTACGTTATTTACATCTTGGGGATGAATAAGAAAGTAAGGGTTGAGGCTTAATAGTGATATGATGGTATGTCAAGTTGAAAGGGGTCAATTGTACTGGCTAGTTTTGTGTGTCAACTTGACACAGGCTGGAGTTATCATAGGAAAAGGAGCTTCAGTTGGGGAAGTGCCTCCATGAGATCCAGCTGTGGGGCATTTTCTCAATTAGTGATCAAGTAGGGGAGAGCCCCTTGTGGTGGTACCATCTCTGGGCTGGTATCCTTGGGTTCTATAAGAGAGCAGGCTGAGCAAGCCAGGGGAAGCAAGCCAGTAAGTAACATCCCTCCATGGCCTCTGCATCAGCTCCTGCTTCCTGACCTGCTTGAGTTCCAGTCCTGACTTCCTTTGGTAATGAACAGCTGTGTGGAAGTGTAAGCTCAATAAACCCTTTCCTCCCCAACTTGCTTCTTGGTCATGATGTTTGTGCAGGAATAGAAACCCTGACTAAGACAGGTGTCAAAATGAGAGTATGTCCATTCACAAAAAATGTCCTCCTTTACGCATTCTCCTTCCCCTGGATGGAACAACAGATGCTGTGGTTAGAGACCCAGCTGTCAATCTGGGTCATAGTGGAGCTGCACCCTGGGGACAGTGTGTAAAACAGAAGACGAGTTCTTTATGCTGTAGGCGCTGTAGCATTGTAGACTGTCTACACTGACATCAGAAGTAACTTCTATAAGGCATAAGCCATCTTCATTTTGGTTTATTTTAACTTGCATGTGAAACTAATTCAAACCGATTCTGTATAATTAGTATGTCTCCTCCATCAGACCAGGAACTGTAATGAGGGCAGGAACCATCTGTTTGGATGGTCTCTATTTGTTTTTGTTTGTTTGTTTTTGAGACCGGTGCTCACTGTGTAGCCTTGGTTGTCTCAAATTCAAATATATCCCCCACCCATTGCCTTCTGAGACTAAAGGTGTGCACCACCACATCTAGCCTGAATGGTTTTTATATTCTAAGGACCCAACAGAATGCTAAATATCAGGTCAACACTTTCATGAATATTTCTAGAAAGAAGAAAGGACAAATGAAGCAGACAGCCCTAGGGAATATTGTAATAATGTAGGAGTCTCTTAATGATGCATTTGGCTGTCTTGATCCCTAAACTGCACATGCTGTGCACACATACACCCTCTCTGAACAATGTACTTAGCAATGTGGGACTCCTCCCTGTGTCTCGCTATATGTATATACCCCTCTCTAAACAATAGTATAAGTCATTGTTCCCCTAACAATAACTAAATCTAGATAATTCCCATTCAAATATTCAGTGTAGCCAGTATGTAGGATATGATCTGGTCTGAACTGGTTTGAGAAATATGCCCAGCAAGTCAAACTGTGTCTTTCACAGGGATTTTTAGGGAGTATCCTTTGTTTACCATCTGTCTTAGTCAGGGTTTCTATTGCTGTGATAGAAGACTATGGCTGAAAGCATCCTGTCGAGGAAAGGGTTTATTTTAACTCACATATCAAGATTGTGGTCCTTAATGAATTGAAGCCAGGGAAGGAACTGCAGCAGAAGTTATAGAGAGGTGCTGTTTACTGGTTTGCCCTCTATGGCTTGTTCAATCTGCTTTCTTATTAAAACCCAGGATGATTGCCAGGGGATGGTAGTGCCCATAGTGGGTGGGTCCCCTTTCCAGCAATCATTAGTCAGAAAACTGTCCGACAGACTTGTGTACAAGTATTACGGGAGCATTTTCTAAATTAAGATTTCTTCTTCCCAGATATGTCTAGATTTGTGTCAAGCAGATATAAAACTAACCAGCACACCATGATTAAAGTCAGATGCATTATGCAAAATTAATTATATTAATTTAGGACATTTTTTATTAAGTCCTATAATGAATATAGGACTTAATCTGTCAACCAAAATAGAGAACTGCCTTCTCTATGTCTGTGAATAATTAAACTCCTCTTGAACCCTGTAAAATGTAGCCCTCAGCAATAATGAGGCCCTTGAGTAAGTGCGTTAACATGGCCACTGTCAGTCTTGATCATATATCCCTCTTTTCAATCTGTACTGCTATTTTTACTCCAAAGGAATCTTCCTCGCTACTTTTGCAAGTCTGTAAGAGTCCTTACTTCCAGTTCTTTGAGTGAGAGTCCAAAAGCCTGGACAGACCTGATTCTACCCCTGACCATGAGTAACAGAGAGATAGAAAGAAAAACATAGAGGACTCCTTTGTGGTTTAGAAAGAACATTTTAAATAAGTCCCTGTTAAATGACATAGCGAGTCGTCAGGCCTTTGGATTGAACTGTCAATACTGATTAGATCTTTCTCCATATGAGGAAACAGAGAACACAAATAGAGCATGAGAAAACAATCCGTCTCTTCTCTGTAGATACCTCACAGCAGTGTGTTTCAGCCTCTCCTGACAGACACATCCATCAACATCCATTCTGGCACTGCCTTGGGCATCGGCTCAAGGTAAGTCCACAAATGAGATAGAATAAAACACGTTGAGATCAATACAATTTAGAGCAAACTAGCATTTGGAAATGCCCCTTTCATTCCCTAAGTTATAAATCAAAACCACTCTAACTCTTGATAAATTGTAGATGCCATCGTCTAGAGATATTGTAACTCCTGTTTGATGTTGAGTCCATTCATTATAAACAAGTGGTCCTGGGACAGTGTTCTTGAAAGCCATGGATGCCTTTCTATTTCCCAGAGGGACTCTGAGGATTCCCAACAAACTGATTCAAGTGGACTTACTAATAATCTTGACACACCAGTCTGTGTGTAAACATACAGTAGTGCCACCGAGGCCATGCCCTTCACATGTTCATGATCAGGAGAGGAAGAAGATGCTTAGTAAAAAACAAAACAAACAAAAAACCCCACCCCATTTCTTTACCAAAAATAGATTATATGTGTATGTGTGTATACATGTGTCTCTCTCTATATGTGTGTATCTGTATATATCTATAGTGTATATATATGTGTGTATGTCATATGTATGTGTGTATGTCTATATATACATGTATATGTGTGTACATATATATTTATAACATATATATACACACAGAGGTATATGTATGTGTGACTATATATGTGTGTATGTCTATATATATATACATGTATATGTAAATATATATACACACATAGGTATATTTGTGTGTGAGACTCTACATATGTATATGTCTCTTTCTCTATATGTAAATACATGTATATGTGTGTGTGACTATGTGTGTATGTGTTTGTTTGTATGTGTGTTAAATGTGCAGTTGATGGCCAGAAGTACAGCAGGGAAATATGAATCAAAAGACAAGTCCACATATTAGTCATGTAGGAATGGCTGAGTAGAGTCTGTGTACACTGACGTTGGCCTGAGTCAATAATATATCAAATTACAGAGAAAAATAAGCTTCTATTTGCTTAAGTTGTAGTGGCACATTCTGTTACCTGCAAATGTAGGTACTCCTAAATCCTAAAAATTTCCCTCAAATAGAATACTTGAGGTATTTTTCAAAAACTGTAAGTTTAATTTTGTAGTAGCAAGAACTAATTGGGGGTATCACAAGATCAATAAAACATTGGTTAATTAGAACTGAGTTTTCAGAAGACACACAGTTCAGTTTGATTTGCTCTATAAAGAAAGCATAGTAATTAACTGATTAGCTAAGTAGGGAGAACTGGAGGCTGAATGACTGACTGTGTGTTCAATAATCCAGTCTGAATGTCAGAAACTGTTGATTTCAGAGAACTCTCTCAGAAGATAGTCCTAGCATCCACAGAACTCATCTGCGTATGAAATATGCGTCTTAGTTGCTTTCTTGTTGCTGCAATAAAATATATTGACAATAGCAACTGAAGAGGGAAAGGGCTCGTTTTGTTTTGCAGTGATAGAGCCCATAACTTCAGGGAGGGCACAGCAGCAGCCAGAGAGACAAGAGGCTAGCTGGACTGGACTGTCTTATTATGGCCAAGTTTAAAGAGGCTATAATAAGACAGTCCAATCCAGTATATCTTGTGTCATTATAAGCGGGAAAGACCATGTGAGGACAGGAAGATGAAATCAACCCCGCTGACATCGTGGATTCCGGTCACTAGAACAACTTGAGGATAAATGACCACCCTTCAGGCCATCTCATGACCTCTGTTTTGTTATGACCTCCTGACAGGCTGATGTCACCAGGATGGAGGTAGTTGCCAATATTTCGCTATTATAATTAGTGCTATAAGGAGGAGTCTTGTAAAAACATTTTCCTGTTTTTTTTTTTTTTTTTTTTTTTTTTTACAGATTCTTTTTTTGTTTGGGTCGGGGGGGGGGGGCGGTGGATAAATGGCCAATGTGGGATTGCTGGGTCAAGGTTAAGTGCACAGTACAGCACTTAGACAATGACGGATTGTCCTCCGCGTGGAACTGCCCTCTGTGGTTCTACAGTTCTGCATTCCAGAGTCCAGTGCCTTCCCAGTCTAACCAATGAAGTCAGGGTAAAGTCCCGCCTGCTTGCTAATCTCATGGTGGAGTCTGTTTCAGCACAGTTCTGGCTATGTATCCTGTAAGACAAGGGAAGGTCAACAGGCTTTCCAAGTGTGAGGGCCATCCGTGAGTCTCTCACTCTTTAACTGCCTACACATTAGTTTCCACCCTTTCAATTGCATTTCTATAGAATGCTCCCCCCTGGCTGCTGCTCAGTTTCGTTTTGGTCTTTGGAGACAAGGTCTCCTCATGTAGCCCAGGCTGGCCTAGAATTCCTAACCCTCACCCCCCCAAGTCCAGGAGTACATGTGTAGGCCACCACACCACTCTCTATTTTGTAAAAGTGTATTATGCATATGTACTTATAGGAAGCAGGGGACATGTATTCGCCTTATTTCAAATACTAGGTCCTGCTATTTCTGCTCAGTATTTAAGCATTTTTGTTGTTGTTTTACTTTAGTGCAATAGTTTTTACTTCAAAAAGATTTTAAACCTGCAAATGTGGCCAGAATAGTATAAATGTTTGCTTCACATTCTTGACCAAAATTTGCCACCTCAGTTACCAACTTAATTTTTTCTTTCCTTCCTTTCCCCCTTCCCCTTCTTCTCCCCTCCCTCCTTCCCCTCCTTTTCCCTCCTCCCCTTCCTTTCCCCTTCTCCCCCTCCTCCCTCTCCTCCTCCTCTTCCCTGTTTTTTTTTTCTTCTTTGTCCCATTTACTTCCTCCCTCCCTGGACATCTCTAACTTGCAAATGTTGAGTACTCTCCTTTATTAGCATACGTCAATACCAAATCCTCAAATTCTTCAAATAACAACAAAATTTAAATTAATATACTACTAGTTAATCTACAGGTTTAACTAAATTTTGCTACTTATGCAAAAATGCAAAAGTAACCTGCAGATTACTTTTCTTTTCTGTTATTCAGTCCAGGAAGCGCTTGCAGTTAGTTTGGGCAACAGTTTCTTTTGGCCCCAGGGATAGAACCCAGGACTTTGCATATGTTAGGCAGGAACTTTACCACTAAGCCTTATTTACCCTAACCCTTATTCCCATAGTTCTGTAGCTCTCTTCTCTTCTTTAACTAAATGCAATTCTTCAACCTTTTATTGTCTTTCATCACAGTAGAAAATTTGAAGAGCACAAGCCATGCGCTCTGCTGAGTGCCTGCTTGTGAGTGTGTCTCCCTTTGTGTCTCCCTGGGGGTAGACTCAAGCCAGCGCAGTAGGGACACCACAGAGTAACTGACATTGACCCTTTATTGGTAATCGTGACTTTAATCATCTGATTCAAGATACTTGTAAGCTTTTAGCTATTTTTACATTGTCGAATATATTATTTGTAGCATTGCTATAATAAAATATTCCGTCAAAAGCTACTGAAAGAACTTTGGCTCACACTTCCAGGGCACAGTTCAGCATGTGTCTTAGTTGGGGTTTTACTGCTGTGAACAGACACCATGACCAATGCAAGTTTTATAAAAGACAACATTTAATTGGGGTTGACTTACAGGCTCAGAGGTTCAGTCCATTGTCATCAAGGCAGAAACATGGCAGCATCCAGGCAGGTATGGTGCAGGAGGAGCTGAGAGTTCTCTCTCTTCAACTGAAGGCTGCTAGTGGAAGACTGACTTCCAGGCAGCCAGGGGGAGGGTCTTAAGCCCACACCCACAGCGACACACCTACTCCAACAAGGCCACACCTCCTAATAGGTTCACTTCCTGGGCCAATCATATACAAACCATCACAGCATGTCTGCCCAGTTGCAGAAACTTGAGGCCAAAGGGACCTGTCCACTGAAGTGTGATCTCCTCTGGACCCTAGATTAGGCCCAGAGCACACTCAAACACCAGTTTCCATCACAAAGAAATCCTTTATTAAGCAAGGCTACTGAGACAAGGTAGCTGAATCTGAATCGGGCAGAAACAGCAACAAATAGCTTTGCAGGTATCATTAGCTATCATTTTAAGATGAAAAGGGGGATGGGGAGAGAGGAAAGGGGAGAGAGGAAAAGGGAGAGAGAGGTCTGTGTTAGAATGAGCTAGGATGGATTGGTAAATTCAAATTGGACATGCTAGTTACGGAAGACAAATGGTGATTTTTGCTTCCTGAACTTTGATGTTTTGATAGTTGGACCTTGGGGACCAGCCTCAGGAATGAGTCAGGCATAAGAAAATGGCCAAAATCAGAAACGGACCTCGGTGACCAGCTTTAGTAATATAATTTAACAGTTTAGCAAGGGAGAGGGCAGAGGGGGAGGGTAAATCCTGCTGGTACTATGTTTGCCATGCTTGGGCCTGTTCGCGCCCTCTAGAGGGAGCTGGTCGCATTGCACCCCCAGAGGGATGTGAATGTGTGTGTTTAGCTCGCTTTCTTTTTATCCAGTCTATGACTCTTGAGGCCGAATGTACCACACAATGGCAAGTTTTCCCTGCTTAGTTAACTCCATGAAGAGAATCAATCCCCCAGAGTCATGTCCACAGGATTGTCTCTTACGTGATTTTAGATCATATCAAATTGATAATATTAACTGCCACAGTCAATATTAACTATCACAGTAGTTCTTTAGTAATTTATTGTTGACACTTTGAGACCTATGTTGTTCCTTATCAAATGTTTACAAACACATTTTGCATCCTTAAATGGTCCTTGCTTTAAAAAAAAAAAAAAGGCCCTTTCTTGAATTAATAGCAGAATTCTGCAAAGTAGAGGTTTTCTAATTCCATCATTCCTTCTGTATATTAACTATTTTTCTGTTATAGCCCATCTCTCTCTCCCTCCCTCTCTGCTAATACATCTATCAATCTTGCTATCAGTTTATTTAAAGTCCACACAAACTCACACATTTTTATTTTATCCATAAATTCTATTCTATTGTTTACTTTGATGTCTATTCAATATTTTATATTTCATAGAATCCATTCTCATTTTCAGTTGCCTTCTCTTTTGCAAATGTCCCCTCAGTGATTTTTAAAAATAGGTTACTTGTAAATGTTAACTTCTACTGTAAGTTTTGTTTCCTTTTTGTATCTCTTTCTTGAGAACAGTACTTTTTGCAAATACCTGGGATTTGTATCCTTTTGAGTCATCGGAACACATGAAGGGGTGGGCAGACTCATGCCATTGGTTGGCTATTTCCTCTTCCGGCTGTGGGTGCTTTTCCATTGGCTGGCTATTTCCTCTTCCGGCTGTGGGTGCTTTTCCATTGGCTGACCATTTGCTCTTCCCAGTGGGTGCTTTGAGGCTTTTCCCTAGATATTCCTGCACATAGGGGCTATTGGATGTGAGACATGTAAACTAGAGGCTGCTGTGCTTCTGGATGGACTGTTGAGCCTCTAGATTGACACATTCCCTCCAGGAGGGACTTGGGAGGCTAATGTGACTCAGGAAGGTCTTGAAAACTCACGTGTCCTTACACCCTCCTTGAGGTTATATAAACTGAACAAGTTCTGGAGAAGCGAGACTCTTGGGTAGAGCTGTCTGAAAGATGGAACCGGAAATGCAGGAATGCCGCTTTCCTTTATGCCGGGGTGAGCTTTTCTACAACATATCCGTCTGAGTTACCCGTGCTCCTAAAAGTAACCCCAGTATATTCTTGCTTCACTAGGCCAGACCTGGATGGAACTGTTTTCTTTGGTCTGTCGCTGCTCTCCCTGGAATAAGGAAGCATTTATCCATGTCTCTCTAGAAAAAGTCATCCAAAAGGAAGCGAGACTGGGAGCCTGGCGTTCTTCCCGCCTCCTGAAGAACCAGCACAGAATTACCACGGGGCTTCATTGCTCTACTGTGGGATTTTGCTCTTTCCCCAGACAGCCATCCTGACATGATATCTTGGGAAGCTCTGAGCTTTTGGCCCAGCGCTGAGCTCATGGCCACCAACTCCAGCAGTAGGGGAACTTCTATACACCAGAGGCAACTGGGAGTCAGCACAGCTGTACAGAAGGTCGTATTCCTCTGAGCCCTTTCTCTACAGTTCACCATCCCCAGACACTAGCTCCCTCTGCCTAGGGACTGCAGGAGTTCAACTTTCTTGGAGATCAGGCTGAATGGCAGCCTTAACACTAGCCATGGTGGGCTCTTCCGTCTGTTGACCTGTTACTGTGTTTCTCTTCACCGTCTGCCATTGAAACATTTATGAAATTTTTGAAATAAAACAATTATGAAACATTTATGAAATAATTCTGAGGATGATCAGTTAGCCCCTCTCTCCACACTGCCAGGGTTCCTTCCTCTGCAGTCCTGTGCATTTTCATCAGAGTTTGAGAGCATATCCATCCATATCAAGGGCCCAAGGACCCTGAAGACATAGCACTGCCCTCAGGAGCCTGCAGTTTTATCCATCAGGTTTTCAATCATGAGGTCAAATTGGAAAGAGGCAGTCAGCTGCTCCCCACTATCGATAAATGTGATAATGCGTGAGAGTCCACTTTGTGGGGGCGATGACCCCAGGCATGCCGTCTGTCACTGTGGAAAAATCTGACAAGGGCTGGAGTGTAGGATGCAGATATGAAGAAGCCCCATGTGCACATGGCATTGAGTTGACAGTTCATGGAGAAGGAAGCATGCCAGCCCGGCATACTGTCATAGTTAGGGTTCCATTGCCGTGAAGAGACACCATGACCTAGGTGACTCATGGCATTATGTAGGCACACATGGTGCCAGAGAAACCAAGAGTTCTACATCTTGATTCAAAAGCAGCCAGGAGAAGCTCATCAATTCCACACTGGGCAGGGCTTGAGCATTAGGAGCCCTCAAAGCCCACCCCCACAGTGATGTACTTCCTCCAACGAGGATACAACTACTCCAACAAGGACACATGTCCTAACAGTGTCACTCTCTTTGATCCAAGCATTCAAACACATGAGTCTATAGGGCCAAACCTATTCATTGGTGTTAGAGGACAGGTAGATGAAGATAAAGTCCACGTCTCAGCTCACCTGCACCATTTGCCCGTGCAGAAGGGTTGTAGGGTTATTCAGAACTGGTGACACACCTGTTGGAAGATAGCCTGCTGTTTATAATGGCAGGCAGAAAAGCTAACAGTGATTTTTTTTTAAGGCCAGATTTAACATTTGCCTCAATTACCTCTTGCCAGAACCAGGCAGCTTACACAAACATTTCATTATGCATTCTAATGATACATTGGACCGAGTAGTTCTCGTATTTCACCTCAACTGGAATTGCTTGGCGACCTCAGTGGCAGTGTTCTTCTGGTGGGTGCGCTGCTCTGTGGCGACTGGAAGCTCCGCTCATGTTTGATTCTGTAAGTTGAATGGACAGCTGGGCCCAGCTGGGGCTGACAGTAGGAAGGGGCCATCTGAGTCACTTCAGCTTGGCTGTCTCAGCAGTGCTGGACTTGTCCGTGGTGCCTCGGGGCTCAAAGAGAAAGCATGGCATCAGACAGATCGTATGACATAAGACCCGAGCCACAGCACCCTTCTCCTGCACTTGGTGCAGTCGCCAGACCGTCCACACTCAAGCCAAGGGAGAATAGGTCCTACTTCCTAAAACAAATTGTAGCCACCTTGGGCCAGCATAGTATTACAGAGCACTGTATAAAGGACAGTGCTACATTATCGGACTCACAGGGTAACTGTGTAAGTTAGGGTTCTTCAGAGAGACAACATCTATAGGATTTAGTTGTCTTAGTTACTTTTCTATTGCCGTGATAAAAATACCATGACCAGCCAGGCAGTGGTGGCACATGTCTTTAATCCCCCTACTCTGGAGGCTGAGGCAGGCAGATCTCTGTGAGTTTGAGGCCAGCCTGGTCTATCTCTTAAATTGGGGCTTATGTTTCAGAGGGTTAAAGCCATGAGGTCAGAGTGAAAATGTGGCGGCAGGAATATTTGAGAGCTCACATCTTGAGCCAATGCAGGAGACAGAAAGCACAGGAGGGGTGGCACAAATCTTCTGAAACATAAGCACACTACCAAGCAACACACTTCCTCCAGCAAAGCCACACCTCCTGAACCTTCCAGAACAGTTCCTCCAAATGGGGACCAAGAGCTCAAACATATGAGCCTATATAGGCCATGCACACTTGAACCACGACAAGAGCATAGAGAGATAGAAGAGAGGTGAATGGATGGACAGATGGATGGACAGACAAATGGGTGGATGGATGGATAGATAGATAGATAGATAGATAGATGACACATGAGAGGTAACTTAATAAGGGAGTTGTTCACATGATCATAGAGACTGAGAAGTCCCAGGACAGGCTTTTGCAATACAGAGTTGCAGAGATGCTCAATCTAAACCTAAAATCCTGAAAACCCAGGGGTCAGAGGGTATAAGAGAAACTGAGAATATAGTTCTGATGTAGAGGCAGGAAAGAAAGATGAGATCCCAGCTACAAGAGGAAAAGACCAACTCACTTATCTGTGCTCTGTCTGTGCCACCCCACAGCCATTGCTACAATAGCACCCATGCATGTAGAGGACATTCCTTTCCTCCTAAGTGTGCTCAGATTCATGACCGTTTATACCCCAGGGTAATGGTTTACCAGTTCTCTGCATATTCCTTAGTCCAGTCAAACTGATACCCAGAACTAACCATCATGGTAATGAATACTCTCTGGGTTTCTCAGGACTGAACAGTTTCCAGGGACTTTAAAGAAGACTTTCCCGGATAAAGGGGTTCTGTTAGTTACCCCGTCTTGGTTCCTCTTTTGATTCACTGGGACTTTGATTGGGCACAGGGGTTCTTATTTTAGTTTGCTGGGATACTCTTGTAGGAATTGTCTGTAAGTGGGTATGGAGTTCTAGCAGGTGACTCAGGAAAGAGCTCTCAGTGAGTCAGCAAACATAGATCCTTGGAAGTAAGGAGAAGAAAGGGGAAATCATGGGAAGAGTCAGTTCCATAGGTTCCTTTCCCAATATGAAAGCAGGCACAGCAAGTAGTTCACATCTATAACACCAATGCCAGGGGAGGCAGACCCTGGGAAGGCCCCAGAGTTCACTGGGCTGCTAGTCTTGCCATCAGTGAGCCCTAAGTTCAGTTAGAGATCCTGTTTATAAATAAACAAAGTGGTTATTGATAGAAGACACCCAAGGTTGATGGCTTATACAGGTACATACATAAGTACATACATGCATACATACTACTCGCACATGTACACACATGAACAGGTGCTGATGAATGGTGGTTTGAATGAGAATGGCCCCCACAGACTCACATATTTGAATGCTTAGTCTCTAGTTGATGGAACGATTTGGGAAGGATTAGGGAGTGGTGTGGCCTTGTTGGAGGAGGTGTGCCACTTTATGATTTCAAAGTCCCAAGCCATTCCCTGTTATCCCCCTGCCTCATGCCTGTGCATGAGATGTAAGCTCTCAGCTACCACTCTAGTGCAGTTTCTTCCTGCCTGCTGCCATGCTTCCCGCCACGACATTCATGAAATCTAACCCTTTGGGCCTGGGAGCTCCAAATTAAATGCTTCCTTTAGTAAGTTGCTTGGTCATGGTATTTTGTAACAGCAACAGAATAGTAACTGAACAATGGGGTACCTTCTTTCTGCCTATATAACACTTATAACTAATTCATCTCATGTACCGCTAATTTTTTTTGTGTGTGTGTGTGATTTACAATGTTACTCATCAAAACTTTTTTGCTTTAACAAGGTTCCCCATTCTGTCATGTGTCCCATCATTGAAGATACATGGCATAGTCCTGTAGTGATAGATGAACTTAGAAACGAAGGCTTGGGAATCCAAAATAACTTACACAGAGCATCTAAGATGATTAGTATTCAATAGGCCCCTGGTTCAGAGGTTGATAAACAACAGCTCCTGGGTCAAACCCAGCTCACTTCCTTGTTTGTAAATGAAGACACTCATTTACATACTACTTATGGCTTCTTCTGTGCTGTAACAGCTGAGTCAAGTACTTGCTATAGACAGTCCATGGCCCCCCACAAAGCCAAAGGTCCATCTGGTGGGAGCTTAGAGTCAATGTTCACACTCTTCTAGGCCACTGCTTTTTTTGTTATTGTTTTGTCTTCTAATTCTTAACATTTTCACTTATATTTATGTAATTTACATATAACCACAACATTCTCTCACATATAGCCTGTCACTTAGGCCTTCTTCACGGAGGTATGAAGATTCTTTCATTTTATAATTGAGAACATTAAGGCCTAGGAAGAACAAGATTCCTCAGAGGGTTAGTTGGTTGGTTGCTATTTAGGAGTTGGTACTCAGGGCAGCCTGGTTTCCTGTAGGGTGGGCCTAACCTGAGGTGCTTATCTTTCATGGTTTTCTTACTGTTCTGATTCAAGCTGCCCTACTGCTATAGCACAAGAGGACACGAGAATCCAAGACCACAGCCATCCACTCGGGTGATGGAAATGGTAGTTCTCGAAACCGCAGTTTACCGAGCTCAAAGCGTATGTTGTTCCTTGGGCTAGTGCCTACCGCTTGTTTTATCGCTGGGTCAGTACCATTCATGGCTTCTGTATTGCTTGAGTGATCTCAGCGGCGTGTTTCCCTCTTTTTCTGTTTGCTGCTGACTCAAAAGGATAGCTAGTCCAATACAAGTGATAGGAATCTACGGCTTCTCTTGGCTGTCGGAGAAATATCAAATGATCATGATCTTTTCTAAATGTTTTCCCATGAATTTCTCTTAAATATATAAATTGCTGCCGGGCAGTGGTGGCACATGCCTGTAATCCCAGCACTCTGGGAGGCAGAGGCAGGTGAATTTCTGAGTTTGAGGCCAGCCTGGTCTACAGAGTGAGTTCCAGGACAGCCAGGGCTATACACAGAGAAACCCTGTCTCGAAAAAACATATATATATATATATATATATATATATATATATATATATATATATTACTTTCTTTGGTGACACTGGCTAGTAACTCGTAACTCCCGACCTGCACCCAGCTCTGCTAAGCACCTGAGTGCCCGGGAAGCCATCTTCTTCGTTTTCCAAATGCACGCACCGACCCCATGTGCTCAGAGGAAGTCCCCTCCTGCCTTCTCAGCGCCCGCCGTCTGCCCTGCCGACTTCCTTACTTCCCTTCCCGAAGCAGAACTGAACACAGTGTTGTTACCAAGGAGACTTTTGTTTTCTTGATAATCCCTGCCTGCCAAAAATGCAGCTTCTCTTTTTAAATCCATCCCTCTAGGAACGGCGGGCCATCATGCTAGGCTCTCTCGCTGTTACCTTGAACACTCTCGCTAGAGAGAGTGGCATCTGTCAGAGCAGAAAGAGGGGCCATTTACCTTGCATATGCTAGGAAGTGTCACCTCCTCGTTGGGATTTCAACTGAAAGCAGACATATCCCCTGGGCTGTATCAGTGCAGCCTCCACACTACCTATTCCTGCCGCCCTCAGGACCGCTCTTTCCCACAAGCCCAGTACCTCAGACGAAAGCCAGCTCCATCCGCTGGCACTGCTCTCTCTCCTCCATCATATACTGAACATCACGTAGCCAGGACGTGTACTGATTTGACAGACAGCTTGCTGGAAAATTTAGTGTCCCCACTGACTCAGAAGTCCCTTGAAGCTTCTAAGAATAGTTGACACAGGCGTTTTCGTAACCGGAAGAGATGGCTGTGTATTTTAAAGCACACTAATCCCATCTGAAGTGTTAACTCCTGAAATACACTGGGTGGTAGTACTTTTAGGTGGGTAAAATCTTAGCCTTGACTCCTGATTTGTGTTAAGATTTTGATGACTAAATCTCTCTAGAAGACAAGTTATTTTGGGCACAGTGTGGAATAGGACTGGCTTCATTTCAAATGCAAGCTTACCAGTTCGTACATTTCGCCTCCACATTCTTTCATTTTGACTTCCAGAACCAAGGTTCCTGAACCTTCCTCTGCATTAAAGGCAAGGGGTGTGGGCATGGTACACAGCAGTAGGCACCAGGAGGAGGCAGTGGGCACCGGACACGGCAGTGAGCACCGGACACGGCAGTGGGCACCAGGAGGAGGCAGTGGGCACCGGACACGGCAGTGGGCACCGGACACGGCAGTGGGCACGGGACACGGCAGTGGCCACCGGACACGGCAGTGGGCACCAGGAGGAGGCAGTGGGCACCAGGAGGAGGCAGTGGGCACGGGACACAGCAGTGAGCACGGGACACGGCAGTGGGCACCGGACACGGCAGTGGGCACCAGGAGGAGGCAGTGGGCACGGGACACGGCAGTGGGCACGGGACACGGCAGTGGGCACCGGACACGGCAGTGGGCACCAGGAGGAGGCAGTGGGCACGGGACACGGCAGTGAGCACGGGACACGGCAGTGGGCACGGGACACGGCAGTGGGCATGGGACACTGCAGTGGGCACCAGGAGGAGGCAGAAAGCACAATAGGTAAATGGTACTTTAAAGCCTGGGAAGAAAAAATTCTATTCTGTAGGGTTTTTTTTTTTTTTTTTTTTTAAGGATTTAAAACACTAAACTTTTAAAACTGCAAGCAGGCATCATTAAGTTAAAATCCTGGACAACTGCCGAAAGCGTCCCACGGTTTGACAAACGTAAAGACTCCTCAGCCCATCAAAGCCTCGTATTACAGGAAAACTGAAATTCACAGCTTTCAGAACGACTTAGAGCTTTGCAGCTCTCCGTTCTGGAAGCTTCAGGGCCATCACGGGAAGGATTCTAAAGGTCAGCTTCCTTCCGCCTGGCCTCCCTGCTTCGTGTGTGTTGACTCTGACCACTGAAGTTTAAACTTTGAGATAGCAAAAACTGATCCCCCATATCCCCCCATGATCCCCAAAGCCCCCTCCCCCGCCACCTCAGCTATTTTTAAGAAGTTGTTGAGTTCAGGTGTGCTTTTCACTCATATCCTGATACGTGACTAGCACTTATAAAAGAGTTACTTTTTTTTTCCTTCCAGAGCAAGGATGAAAAATTATGCACAAAATAAACCCTCTGCCAATTCAGAAACAAAAGTGTCTGAAAAAAAATTTTTTTGACATGCCACTTTAGGGGTAAAAACCAGGTTACTGCTGCACACATTTGTTTAAAGCAGCTTTTGGAGCACAGCGCCGCCCCAGAGTTCTGTCGCCTCCACGAGGTTCCTTCTTAGTCTGCACCCGTAGGCTGGGACAGCATAGAATGACAGACAGAGCACTGGCCTTCAGCCATGGTAAGACCCTGACTGTCCAAGAAAGGGCACACGCACGCTCTGTCCTTACCAAGGCAGGAGACTACACACGAGCACTTGAGGAAGACTTCCGATGGGAAGTGAAACTTTCATTCAAGGACAGTTAACGCACTGAGGAAACTAGAATCTATGCCATTCTATGAAACTGTTCTATTTGAAAGCTCATTAGTTGATTCCAAATTTCCCACATCCTGTCTTTTCTTTCTTTGTTTTTTCTTTTTCCTTTAAACCTTAAATGTTAATTTTGAGGGGTGCACGGCAGGCAGTGAGCAGAGGAAGAAGCAGTGGAGAATTGTCCAAAACCTCCCATGTGAGGTAATGAGCTTCTGGATATATTGCTGTGGTCCACAGAGGCTGGAGAAGGATAGAGGAGATGCTGGATCAGTTACGGGAGACTTTAAGATTTTTTTCTGCGCAGATCAGTTTCTTTTTGTTTAATCAAATAACCAGTGAGTTTTTCCATGAAGTAGGGTCAACTTAATAAGAAACTAATTAGTCTGATGCTGGGAATACGGGCATGAGGAAAATCAAGCCCCTGATTCATAGGACTTACAGGCTTGAAGGTGAAAGTGGAGCAGAGTAGAGCTAACTGGATGTAAATAACTCACACTGTCAATTGTGATAGATACTACAAAGCAGCAGTATTAGCAATATTAGATATTACCTATGATAGATCCCAGCAGTAAGTACATGTGCAAAAGGTAGGATGTTTTCTTTTCCTTTAGAGAAAAGGAAAGAAAACAAAAGTTAGAAGCAACATAAAGTACTATTGAGGAAGCAGGAGAACAAGCCAAGACCTCACCGAGCAGCGAGTTCACATTTTATCCAAAAATATGACCAACTCCTGTTTGTCTCTAATATCTGTGTTATCCAACCAACCTGAGCAACAGAACTCGCGAATTGTTGACAGGGACATGGCTGCCTCCAGTAAAAACTACATTTCCCAGAATCCTATCTGATTTGGTTCTGCCCCATGAGATATAAGCAGAAGTACTAGAAGTAACTGGGGGTGGAGGATAGGAGAACTGCCTTTAAAGCAGATGGTGTATTCTTCCATTTTCCAATTGGTAGGAATGCTGATGAGGTGGTAGGGTTTTGCCCTTGAGCTGTGTTGTAGGAGCCACATTCTAAAGAGAGCAGCACTAGAAGCCTGTCACCATGGCTGGGGACACAGGAGTTCCAGGTAGAGACCTGGACTTCTTGATGAGAGAAAATTACACTTAGATTGAAATTATACTTATTTGAGGTTTATGTCCATCTCTAGTAAGCTAATTCTAAACCAATGGTAACTCATTTAAAAACTTTAAAAAAACATTTAAAGAACTTTGCTATGACTGTTAAATGACTGTTAAACCCACATATAATTTCTACAGCTTTTATAGCATCCCTGACTAGATACTTAGCATGAGAACCAAACTCCAGAAATATTTGTTTATATTTTGTTTGTTTATTCATTGGCATAGTCATTTGGCATGGTGTTCTTTGAAAAGTACATTTGATAGTATAGAAGAAAAAAGTCACCAATAATTAATGCCTTTTTAAAAAGGCACCACCTGCAAACCACAGGTCACTGATGAAGGCTAATAAAACTAATTAGTGACTCTGAGAAAGTGGATGTAGCTACCATCAGGCAAGAGCTTGTTTGCCGCCTCTTCTCTGGTCCAGTGGAAAACACCAGCTCAAAGCTCCAGCCCAGCAGAAACTTTACAGAAAGCTTTTATTTATTCAGTTCAATAATTAAGAGGTCTCTGCTGACGAAACCGAGCAAAGTAAACAGGTAAAGATCACTCCCTTGTTTGAAATCAGGAATTAGCTAGGAAAACTCAGTTGGGCGCTGGGCTTCAGACACCTGCTGATGAAAGCTGTCTTCTCTAGGCTGCTGCTGAAGCTGGTCCTCAGGGCTGCTGAGACCTTACAAATGCACACCACTGCCTTGCAGGAGAGAAACCCAGAGCTGTGCCAGGAAAGGAAGAGCACAACGCCGACTTTTTGCAAGTGCGGGGGAAGCAGGCTGAGGAGGACTAGGACAAACGGATGTCAGAAAATCTCTGAGTCACATGGCTAGAGTTCGATCCCCAGGACTCACACAGGAATAAGAAAGAACTGACTCCTGCACACATCAGAGTGCATGCGTGCATGCAAGGATAATCCCGTGCTTGCGTGAGTGCATGCACACACACAAACACATACACAATAAATAATCTCAGGGGACAGCTGTAACAGGAAAGAAGGGCTATTTTGAGAATCTCTGATCCAGAGGGTATGTGCCAGTGAATACAAAAGGAGCCGAGCAGTGGGTATATTGCCATGTGTATGAAGAAAAGCCACTCACATGCATAAGCAAGCAACACGCCTTCAGAGTCGCTGAGAGGACTGACAGAAGCCACGAGGCTCTGCCAGAAGTGGAACAAAGAATTTAGGGCATGTCAAGCTGTTCAGATTGTCATCGTGAGTACATCTGGTTGGTATGACTCGAAATTCTCTTTTCCTGAAAAGCAGGAAACTGATACAAGTGGCTAGAAAAATTAGATAACAGATTAAAAAACACTGAGGAACTTGCTCTTGGTAGTCTGTAGTAGGTAACCTTTAAACACTCACTTCTTCTGTGAAGATTTCCATTTCTGAACCCAACTGCTGTAGTTGGGGTTTTACTGCTGTGAACAACACCATGACCAAGGCAACTATTATAACAACAACATTTAATTGAGGCTGGTTTACAGGTTCAGAGATTAGTCCTTTATCATCAAGGCAGGAACATGGCAGCATCCAGGCAGGCATGGGGCTGGAGGAGCTGAGAGTTCTACATCTTCATCTGAAGGCCACTAGGAGAAGGCTCACTTCTAGGAAGCTAGGATGAGGGTCTTAAAGCCCACACCCACAGTGGCACACCTACTCCAGCAAGGCCACACCTACTCCAGCAAGGCCACACCTACTCCAGCAAGGCCACACCTCCTAATAGGGCCACTCCCTGGGCTGAGCATATGCAAACCATCACACCAACACACCTTTGGAAGTCAAAGGGAATAAAAGTGGAATAAAAGCAATTCTTGTGTTCAACTAGTGTTAGAGGTTCTAACCAAGTACTTGGAAAAGAAATGAAAAGGTAGGGCGTACTAGGACAAAATAAGTACTCATTTAAAATTGACATGAAGTCTATGTGGTCAGACCTAAGAGCCACAAAGTTCACCCAAAAATGTCAGCTAAAGAATTAAGGAAATTCACTACCTTAAAAAGAACGGGGAGGCTGCGGGAGGAAGGACAGAGCATGGTGGCACAGGTCTTCAATCCCAGAACTTGGAAGGCAGAGGCAGACAGGCCTCTGTGAGTTTCAAGGGTAGCCTGGTCTATACAGCAAGTCCAGGCCAGCCAGAGAGTCATACTGAGACCCCATCTCAAAAACAAGCAAAAAGACAAGACCCAAAGAAATACGAGAAAGGTTAAATGCACCTCCCCACACTAGCACAATTGGAACACACAATTCTAAAGAGGCACCATTTTTAATAGTCAAGAAACCACTAGCCACCTAGGGATAAACCTACTGAAGGTGTGCAAATCCAGCTGGAGAGAGCCTTCAAACTCCTATGAAATGGATTTACAAGATAAAAACTAAGAGGGCTCGTCATTTGTGGGATGCCAGAAGACTTAATGTTGTGACAGCGTCTGTCCACTCTCTGCTGCACCAGAGTGATTTTGATACAAATTAAAATAAGCTTTTGTTTCATGTCAACAAGTTTGTTCTAAAATTTATGTGAAAGGGTGAAAGGGAAGAGTAGCCGTGAGGCTGGGGTTGTGACGGGAGAGGGGGAGCACCTGCCTCAGCCTGCAGTTGGTCCATGGTGGAGTGCAAGGGATGGTCAAGATACTCCCCAAAGGAAACAAGGGGGCTCAATGACCAGGTAGATCTGTTCATCTAATATTGATACAAGTACCAAGTCAGCATGAGACACACAAAAGAATGTGCAGATTCCAGCAGAGCAGAAAGAAGAGAGGAGAGTAGACTGCATATAACTGCATATACAGGGGCCAGGTAGACATGAGGCCTGAGTCAAACACCAGACCAGGGCGCTACAGATGGCTGCTATTGTGGGTAATCTGTACCGTAACATATATGTTCCCCCTGTGCACATTGAAATCAACTCTACCTCAAGCAAATATTTAAACATGAAAGGCAAGGATTTAAACGATTTAGGAGATGCTTTGGCGCTATAGTTTCATAGCCTTGAAGTAAAGGGGGAAAATTAAGATACAAAGGGTCTCAAATCAAATATCATGATAATAGACTTAGCTACATTAAAAATCAACAATTTCTTTTCATCAACAGGTGATATAAAAATAATCTTTTTTTAAAAAGAGACTAATGCTTAGAGGTCTCAAAACATATATAAAATATACATAGATGGAATGTATACACACATACATATAAATATATATATCACTGTTCACATTGTAAATAATTTCTATGAGCAATGGTGAAAAAAAGCACAGGACAGAGAAATGGACCAGAGCCTCCAGCACATCAGAGAGGAAACACAAACAACTCCTAGCGTTGGGCAAGGCTGCTCTACTTCAGTGGTAACTAGGGAGACACAAAGTGAAGTCATGCTGGGATGTAATTCATTCCCATAGGTTTGTACAGATTAGAAAGGCTGAAGCTCTTCAGCACGGGAGAGATGACAACAGTGGGGTCTGTCTGACAACATCCAGTAGATTTGAAGTGTGACCCAGAAGGTCTATTCCTATTAATGCCCTAGAAAATTTGTGGTATCTGCTCCTCTGTGTATAAAAATATTTACAGCATCCTTGTATGTGAGAACAGAAGAATTAGAAGTGACCTAAATGTTATCAAAGGAAGAAAATATATCTTCTTATTCATAAGACAGATATGCAAAAGAGAAGATAATGAACTTCAGACACACATATCAATATGAATGAATATCAAAAATGTTAAACTTATTGAAATAAGTATCTTATATGCATATCTATACATATCATACTCGCATAAAATTCTAGTAATCACTCATATCATGGGAAACAAATCAGCATACTATTTACAAGTATAAATGTATATACTCATTATAAAAATTGAAATGTGTATGTGAAGAGATGCACCATCAATAATCACCAGGGAAATGCACTTTAAAAAGAAAAATGAGATGTCATTGCACACCCGCTATTAGCGAGAAGACACTGATCACCAAACGTTGTTAAAGCTGTGAAGAAACTGCCATCTTCTTACATATCCAACAGGGCATGAAAGGCTGCAGTCACCTAAGAACACCATCTGGACAAAGCGAAAAGCACTTTAGAAACAGTGGCTCCAAAGGTTAAATACAAAATTACTGTAGGACACAGCAACTCCCCTCCTAGGGATCAAAATACTGAACATGTTAATAAGTTCACATAAAACTTTACAAGTGAATTTACAATAACATTATTCATGATAGTCATAAAGTGGAAATGACCTAAATGCCAGGCACAGATGTAAACTAACAATCGAGAAATCTATGCAGTAGATACAGTTCAGCAACAAAAAGGAAGGGAGTTCTGGTCCAAGCTATAAAATAGATGTAGACTCACAAAGTGAAAGAAACCTACAACCAACCAAAACAAAACAAAACAATTAAACCACCCTACCTTCCCTTTGCCTGAAGCACCCCCCACTAGTAACTATAAATAGACACAGGGTTGATTGATAATTCCCTAGGGCGGGACAGTGGGACAGTGAGGTGTGGTCACTGATGAAGAACTCACAGCATCTTAGGAAGGAAAACATGTCCTAAAGTTGACTGTCTTGCACAGCTCTGTCCCAGAATCTACTGTCTTGGGTACCGTAAAGGCCTTCATTGTACAATATGTGAATCATATATAACTCAACAAAACTGCCACTAAAATATAAATTAATAGATGGTAACAGTAGCAAGAAAATATAACAACAAAACTCACTATATTGACAACTTTGGGAAGATAGAAAAGGGATTAGAATCAGTAAAATGCCTTTTATTAAACTAGATGATGTTACATATATACTTACCATACACATTAAGTTTTAGTGGTGTATATACTCAGAGTATTTTGGTAACCCATAAATATGTGAAAAAGTTTGCCCAATAATCTCAGTGTTACTGCTAGGCCTGTAGGTCACTACAGGCTGGGATTTGAGTGTGGAACACACACTCTCAGCAGCAGAGAGCTGTACTGAGGTAAGATGTCTCTAGGGGACAACTTGTGGTATGAGCCTTACTTATATGTAGGGTCTGCCGGGCATTTGTACTTCTAGAGTACATTTATATCCTCTCTCCTTTGAAGCCATCTATCAAACCACAAAGAATCCCAGACCAAGCAGGCAGTGGGGGGAGGGGGGATAATGGGCTACGGAGAGGTGGGGCAGGGCAGGGCTACCTTGGATGGTCCTGCTCCCCTGTCAAACTCCAAACAACATCCACAAAATGCAAAGCTTCTCATCTAGTTGGCTTAAGGTATGAACCTTGGGATGGCTTGCAAAAGTATCACAGCATCCTAGGAAACAATGGAAGATATGAACAAATCTTCATGCACAGGAAACCCACATAAACATGCTTTGAAATATCAGAAAAACAGATAGACTGCTTCTAAAGGTCCCCTGGAGGTCCCCTATGTTCTTTGGCTTCTTAGCACCCACTCCTCTAATCATTTCATAACGGAACCCAGAATTGCCTCCAAAAAACCCTCCCTCCTGACTTACAGTACAGCCTCTGTGGGGCTTCCGTTTACCGTCCATGGACAGATGACTCAGGTCCACACCTGATCATCGATCCCCCTGGGATGGGTCCAGTCTGGGCCATGACTTAGCGGTGTAGTCACAGTGCCTGTGGACCCTAGGGAAGCACAGTTGCCTCTGGAAAGTCTTCTTTCCCTCCAGCGTGCTACGCATAGATGGAACAGAACTTAAGAGGTTGAGAATTAAACAAACGCCCTAGGATGAGGCTGAGAGATGGAGAGGAGCAACTCCAGGTCCTGGATTGACCCTGGACTGTCTGGTTGATAAGTCAAAGCAGGTTTTGTGGTTTTAGTTTTTTGCTTAAGTCAGTTGAGTTGGGCTTAAATTTCATTTCTTTCAACCAAGATTCCTAACAAATGCAGTCTCTCTCTCTCTCTCTCTCTCTCTCTCTCTCTCTCTCTCTCTCTCTCTCTCTCTCTCTCCATCAGGGAAAGTCTGTTTGCAGAAAAGCAAACATCTACTCAAAACAATTCCAGAGAAGAGAGGAAATAAAGGAATCAGAGAAGCTGATGAGAGTGTTAATCACAACTTCTCCACGGTTGGTGTTTTAAATCCACCTGTCTTGTTTCTGTGTTTGGTTGGTTTGGGCAGGACTCCTCAGTTTCCTGTATACACAATTCATTATAGCAGTGTCAATCCCCAGATTTAGTATCACCGTTATACTTACTTCTACACTTCTGACTCCGCTCAGGATCCACGTATCAGTTAGCCTTTTTATTAAGACAGCAATCAACATATATAGTGCCTGCTACTCTCTGTGAGAAAGAAGAGCTCCCATTCACAGTTTGCTATTGTTAAAGGCCACATGCCAGTTCTGACTGAGGACTTCATGGTGAGTGTCAAAGTGTGATGTGTGGGCAGAAGAAGGATCCATCTTGAAAAAGGAAGCAGCAGAAAAGAGAGAGGGAGGGGGGAGAAAGGAAGAGAGAGGGAAATGGGGAAGGGGAGGGAAAGAGAAGGGGGGGAACTCAGGTGAAGCCAAACTCAGGCTTTTATACAAACTCTGCCTATACATCAATGGGTCTCTTGAGAAAGAGTTCCCACCCCTAGGTTATTCCCCCAGTGACCTAAGGACCTTCCACTGGACAGTCTCCCCACACCCCACTCCCAAATATCTATCTCCCCCAGTGCCACCCCTGGGACCTGACCTAATTCATAATAGATCTTTGTGGGTAACACCCATCCAGAGTAAAATCTGATAAGTCAGTCTTTTTTGTTAAAAAAAAAAAAGATTTATTTATTTTATATATGTGAGTACACTGTCACTGTCTTCAGACATACCAGAAGAGGGCATCAGAACCCATTACAGATGGTTGTGAGCCACCAATGTGGTTGCTGGGAATTGAACTCAGGACCTCTGGAAGAGCAGTCAGTGCTCTTAACCACTGAATCACCTCTTCAGCCCAATAAGTCAATCTTAGCTGAGTATGTCTCCATGAAGGAGTGAGTCAACCACATCCAAGAGTGATGTCATAAGTCACGGGATTGCCTTTCCTGGGGCTGTGAGGTGGATGGGTTCTCTAAAGAAAGGTCTGGGCAAGGAGTAAGTGATATGCTTTTCTACAGCACTACAGGAGAAAGAGGAGTAAATAATAACATGCTACAGAATAATCTACAGCCACAAAATCATCCTTTCCACAAGGGTCTAACACCATTCAACAAATGGGACTCAGAAGGCTGGATTTCCCATATGCAAAAGAGTGAAGCTGCACCTTTTCCTCATATCATATACAAACACATACAATACCAGTTCAAACTGGAGATAAAACTTAGAAGAATATGTAGGCATAAATCTCCTTGACTTAACATTTGGCTGTAATTTCTTAAATATGGCAACAAAAGGATAAGACAATGGAATGAAGAAGTTGGAGACAGGCATTGTGGACATGGCTGTACTCTTCACACACACACACACACAGGAGGCAAAGGCAGGAGGATTACTACCAGTTCGAAAACAGCCTGGTATACTTATTAGGGCCCTGTTCGAATGAATGAATGAATGAATGAATGAATGAATCAACGGATGAATCAATGAATGAGATGGACTTACCCCAAATGAAAAGGTTTGTGATATAGTATGTCCACACACTGGAAGTATTATCCAGCCTTTAGAGGGAAGAAATATAGATATGGACTGCATAATAAATGGGCCTGAAAACTTTGTGCCAAGCAAAATGATCCATGTGGCTCTTCCTTCTCCACATGAGCTGTTGGCCACCGGCCCAGAAGGACCAGACTTCAGACAGCATGAGTACATCCAGGATCAGCTTCAGGGAGAGAAATCAACATTATTGGGCTGGTCAGATCTTAGGGAGTGGATAGGGATTTCCAGGGTGGGCATACATTATGGCTAGGACTGGATACTTCAGTGACATGAAGAGGCATTCCAAGAACCTTTGGGCAAGTTCTTATTAGGAGAGAGGAAGCTAAGCCTGTAATCTGGCCATAAGCTATGTCACTTTCCTCAGAGGTTGGTGTGTGTGTGTGGGGGGGGGCGGGTTACAGGTGGGAAGTGCTGATTGGTCATAAAGCTACCTAATTATCCTATGGTGGGAAGGACAGATTAGGACTTATGTGCAAAGCCATGCTGCACTTGTAGGAAGCTTTGTGTAGTGAGAAGTCACGTGTACCACTAGGTCAATTATCTTAAAATCACAACAAGTATTAGCTCATTAATCTGCGATTTGTATGTCAGCTCCATCAAGTCAGTGGAGAAGGTCTAAGCCTAGAGGGCAGGAGCAGCCTGGGCTCCTCTCAGGTCAGCAGCTGACACGGGCTGTCTGCCATTAGCACAGATCTCAGCTGGAGGTGTCTGATAGAACAGCCATGTAGGATGGCCCCGCGTGGCCACTTAGATTCCTTACAGCATCGCACTAGGTCACAGGAGTCTCGGGAGAGCCAGGCAGATGCTATGCCTTCTCATGTCACCTAAATGTCCTTCTGAAGGTCTTTCTGAGGAACCATGACTCCCAAGACACTCTGGCTGAGACCCTTGGTAGCCTTTGACCAACCCTTCAGCTCCTTCCCCACTCAGCTGTCACACAGCCACGTTTGGGGAGAGTAGAAGGACAAGGCGGAAGTGGACTACATCATCCTTGAGATATCACAAGATGGCATGAGAAGCCAAGCACCTTAACATCCTGGGAGGAAGGAATTGCTCCTTCAGCAAAACGCACATGAGGACAATGCGAGGTGGGGGAGAGCAGTGGGTGTGGCTTAGTGGTCTGTCACTAACATTTCCCTGCCGCCCCCCCTTATTTCTTAACCACATAAGCACTTTGGCTACATTTTGACTACTTTGAACTATGCTGGACAAGTGCTCCTCAAGATACAGGGTCGCTCATACACACACATATTATCACATATCCTAAATACAAAGTAAGAAAAGAAACATGTAATGGCTTACATAGGTCCTCATCAATATTCTTAATTAAAAACAGTAAGGTCTAGTTATAAAATGGGAACTAAGGGATCCAATATTCATTCTCTGCTGTTAAATGAAAATTAATTAATCAAAGGAATGGTTATAAAATCGTCTGAGAGACAACCTTGGTAAAACCTTTCCTCATAACAGAGAAACACACACACACACACACACACACACACACACACACACACACACGCACACACGGACACACGCACACACGCACACGCGCACACACGCACACGCGCACGCGCACGCGCACACGCACACGCACACGCACACGCACACGCACACGCACGCATGCATGCGTGCGCGCGCAAGCACATGTGACGGTTGGTTATAGGACAGCATTGACTGCTGTTCCTCAGGAGCCATCTAGCAAGCATTTTCTCACTTGCTTAGAAATCCTGAATTAGCTCGTCTGGAGGCTAGGGGGATGCCAGGAAGTTTGGTGGGTAGAGCAGGTTGAGACCCAGAGACTGGGTGGGCACACACCTGAGACTTAGGGGATTCCCTGCTCCCTGCCAGATTCCTGGCCTGTAACATGTGCCACACTCCCCATATAAGAAAACATGGCCTGTGGTCACGTAGGCCCAGAACAGAGTTCTCTATGCTAATGAGGTACCTAGAGGCCCTGAGGGCTTGGCCAGTAAGCATCCCTTCCCAGACACTCCTCTCTGCAAAGGTCCACCCTGAGAGGTAGGGTATGCATCCATTTTCTACCATGAACAGTCAATAAACAGATTAGAAGCATGGACTGTCTCTTTCTTTTCTCTTCTTTTCTTTTCTTTTTTATTGAATATTTTATTTATTTATATTTCAAATGTTATCCCCTTTCCTAGTTTCCCCTCCTCAAACTCCCTATCCCCGCCCCTTTCCCCCTGCTTCTATGAGGGTGCTCCCTCACCCACTCACCCACTCACCCATTCCCACCTCTCACCCACTCACCCATTCCCCTACACTAGGAAATGAGCCTTCACAGGGCCTAAGGCTTTTCCTCCCATTGATGCCAGAAAAGGCCATTCTCTGCTATATATGGGGCTAGAGCCATGGGTCCCTCCACGTGTACTCTTTGGTTGGTGGTTTAGCCCCTGAGAGCTCTGGGGACCTGGTTGGTTGATATTGTTGTTCTTCCTATGAGGTTGCAAACCCTTTTAGCTCCTTCAGTCCTTTCTCTAACTCCTCCACTGGGGACCCCGTGCCCAGTCCAATGGTTGGCTGGGAGCATCCACCTCTGTATTTGTCAGGCTCTAGCAGAGTCTCTCAGGAGACAGCTATATCAGACCCCTGTCAGAAAGCACTTCTTGGCATCTGCAAGTGTCTGGGTGTGGTGTCTGTATATGGGATGGATCCCCAGGTGGGGCAGTCTCCGGATGGACTTTCCTTCTGTCTCTGCTCCTCACCTTGTCCTCCTATTTCCTTTAGACAGGAGCAATTCTGGGTTAAACATTTGAAGATGAGTGGGGGGACCCATCCCCAAACCCGGGGCCTTACCTAACCTCTGGATATGGTCTCTACAGGTTCTTCCACACCTTTGCTGGCCATTTAAGCTAACCTCATCACCTTTGGGTCCTGAGAGCCTCTTGTTTTCCTGGCATCTGGGACTTGCTGGTAGCTACCACCAGTTTCCCATCCCCCATTGCTTTACACCTCTTCAAATTTCTGACCATCTCTATATCATTCCTGTCTCCTCCCATTCCTGATCCTTCCTCCCTTCCCCCCTCCTCTTTTTCTCTCAGTATTTCTCTCACCCTCTACCTCCCAGTATTTTGTTCCTCCTTCTAAGAAGGTCTGAAGCATTCAAACTTTGGCCTTCCTTTTTCTTGAGCTTCATGTGGTCTGTGAATTGTATTGTGGATATTCCAAGCTTTTGGGCTAATATTCACTTATCAGTGAGTACATATCATGTATGTTCTTTTGTGACTGGGTTACCTCACTCAGGATGATATTTTCTAGTTCCATTCATTTGCCTAAGAATTTCATGAATTCATTGTTTTTAATAGCTGATTAGTACTTCATTGTGTAAATGTACCACATTTTTTTGTATCCTTTTCTTTGTTGAATGACATCTGGGTCATTTCCAGCTTCTGGCTATTATAAATAAGGCTGCTATGAACATAGTGGAGAATGTGTCCTTGTTATATGTTAGAGCATGTTTTGGGTATATGCCCAGGAGTGTATAGCTGGGTCCTCAGGTAGTACTATATCCAGTTTTCTGAGGAACCATCAGACTGATTTCCACAGTGGTTGTACCAACATGCAATCCCACCAACAATGGAGGAGAGTTCCTCTTTCTCTACATCCTCACCAGCATCTGCTGACACATGAGTATTTGATCTTAGCCATTCTGACTGGTTTGATGTGAAATCTCAGGGATGTTTTGATTTGCATTTCCCTGATGACTAAGGATGTTGAACATTTCTTTAGGGGCTTCTCAGCCATTCGATATTCCTCAAATTCTTTGTTTAGCTCTGTACCCCATTTTCATAGGGTTATTTGGTTCTCTTAAGTCTCACTTCTTGAGTTCTTTGTATATATTGAATAATAACCCTCTATCAGATGTAGGATTGGTAAAAAATCTTTTCCCAATTTGTTGATTGCCTGTTTTGTCCTATTGACAGTGTCCTTTGCCTTACAGAAGCTTTGCAATTTTATGAGGCCTCATTTGTCGATCGCTGATCTTAGAGCATAAGCCATTGGTGTTCTGTTTAGGAACACCCTGTGCCCCTGTGTTTAAGGCTCTTCCTGCTTTCACTTCTATTCATCTCAGTGTATCTGGTTTTATGTGGAGGTTCTTTATCCACTTGAACTTGAGTTTTGTACAAGGAAACAAGAATGGATTGATTTGCATTCTTCTACATGTGACTGCCAGTTGAACCAGCACCATTTGTTGAAAATGTTGTCTTTTTTTCACTGGATAGTTTTAGCTCCTTTGTCGAAGATCAAGTGACCATAGATGTATGGTTTCATTTCTGAGTCTTTAATTCTATTCCACTGATCTACTTGCCTGTCTCTGTGCCAATACTATGCAGTTTTTATCACTATTGCTTTGTAATACAGCTTTAAGTCAGAGATGGTGATTCCCCCAAAAGTTCTTTTATTGCTGAGAATACTTTTAGCTATCCTGGGTTTTTGGGTTATTCCAAATAAATTTGCAAATTGCTCTTTCTAGTTCTATGAAGAATTGAGTTGGAGTTCTGATGGGGATTATAATGAATCTTTGCTTGCTTTTGGCAAGATGGCCATTTTTACTATATTAATCATGTCAATCCATGAGCATGGGAGATCTTTCCATCTTCTAAGGTCTTCTATTTCTTTCTTTGGGGATTTAAAGTTCTTGTCATACAGATCTTTCACTTGCTTGGTTAGAATCACACCAAGATACTTTATATTGTTTGTGATTATTGTGAAGGCTGTTATTTCCCTAACTTCTTTCTCAGCCTGTCTCTTTCATCAAGATTAGCCAGGGGTGTGTGGGAAAGGCCTTTGCCTACAGAGCAGCAGCTAAATCTGCAGAAGGACCATCTGTGCTCCCAGACAACCACCGCCAAGATAAGGACAATCACTGCAGAGCTAAGCTGGAGCTCCCCCACCCCAACCACCCTGTCCCCCAACTCCAGGCTAGATCTTGTCCTTGGCCTGCATGTCCCCTGACTCTACTGTAGGCTGTTCTGCGACTCCCAGCAGCTCCTGGATACCCAAGAGTCAGAGAACCCAATCTGCCCTGGCCTCATTACAGGTCTGGGGACACCTGAATCAGTTCTGGCTTTCTCCCATCATAGACTGCACTTTCCCACCCTCTGAGCAGTGTCTCTGTGCTTCCCTTAAGCCCAGCAGGATAAGGACAGTCAAAATCCCCACATTTCAACTCTGAAGCATGCCAGCAAAAGGCAGACCAACAGTGGGAGGCAGTTATCTCTTTGCTTCCCTTCCCTATCCTGGTGTCAAAAGCATGCACCACCACATCTGGCTTTATTATGTGAATTTAAGGAATCAAAATCAGGTTGTCTTCATGCTTGTGGGGTTAGCAGCTTACCATCTGAACTATCTCCCTCATTCATGAAAAAGAATTATCTTCTTTTTAAAGCATATTACTTGAATGTGTTTTGAAAAATCGCGAGGAAATACTTGCTAGAAACAATACATCATTGCCAAGGTATTTATAAACCCATGAGTAGTTTAAAGGAAGTTTGAAGATGCCTGGAAAATATCTATCACATTTGAACATGATAATAAAGTCAGAATGGATTTGGAAAAGAAAGGTTTGTGACTCACCCGTGCTAGATGGCTGAGTGGGCTGAATCAATGGACAGTTCTATTCACGGTCTCCTGCCTAGAGGGAATGAGAGAGACTCAGGAAGCTGGAGCACGGTTTTTGTGCTAAAATAAAAGATTCACAGGAGACAGGTAACCTCTATATTGCCCAACTTCTACCAGGCAAAATCTAATAACTCTGAAGGGGGAACAAAGTATTATTTTGGGGAACATAATAATCCACCCAAGTCATGTGGTCTCAGCTGTAGAAATTATGAAATGTTCTGTTTGTTCTACAGGAGCATAAATGTTACAGACTGTTTTTCAAGATGAAAAATTAAAGCAAAAAAAAAAATCTGGTTGCCAATCATCTATCTTGGTGGCTTTTCCTTTTGGTATGATAAAAACACCCAACGGAAGCAACTTAAGGGTCCAGAGTTCAAGTGTCCATTAGGGGAGGCTCGTCAGCGGGTGCTAAAGCAGCTGGCCACATCACAGCTGCAGCCAACAGAGAGCGAGGAAACTCAAAATCAGCCCTTTTACACCTTTTTATCTGTTCCAGGATCCATGCCTAGACATGATACCATTCACATTGATGGGTCTTCCCACCTCAATTAGCTAATCACAGAATCTTCCACAGGCCCTGCCCGGGCCCAGTCTGCTAGATGATTCCACATTCATCAAGTTGACAACTGAGACTAACCATCACACCACCTCATGGAAAAGCCTGCAGTAATCATTTCCATTCACCACCCACTCCAGAAACATTAAACATGGAATTATCAGCAATTCTACTTCTAGGTATAGGCCGCAAAGAACTGAATACAGAAGCTTAGTGGTTTGGGCATCTACTGCCCATCAGGTAAGGGAATCTACAGGAAGCATGGCGGCCTGAATTTGATTCCTGATACCCACATGGTAGGCAGAGGGAGCTAACTCCCATTAGTTGTGCCTGATATATAAGGAAACACACATGCTCTCACACCTCACAGACACAGACACACAAACACAGACACATACATACAGTAAATAAGTAAAAATGTAATTAAAACGTATTTGTATACGAATGCTCATATAAAAAAAATAGATGGAAAGAAGTCAAATAGTATCATTCAACAAATGGGTAAACAAAAATGTACCGTATCAAATTCAATGGAATATTATTAACCAATAACTCTTAAAAAATAATGGATTTTTATATGAAACCACAACATGGGTGAACCTTAAAAATAAGTGAAATAAGTTAGATACAGAACAAATATTTCATGATTCCACATGTATGAGTGACTAGAACAGGTAAATTCATTAAAGGTAAGCCAGTGGAGATCAGGAGCTGTGGAGAAGCACTAAGTTACTCTTTAACTAATGCAATGTTTATGTTGGGAGTGGTGCACTTTTAGGAATAATAGTAGTGGTGGTTTCACAACAGCTTTCAGTCACTTAATGCCAATGCATCCCTAAAATAGTTAACACTGTGACATTTGTGTTTCCTGAATTTCACCATCAGCTTTAATGGTCCACCTCTCTGACCTCCTGACCGCCATCCACTGCTCACAAAGTGGATGGAGGTTTCCTACTCGAGAGTAGGAAACACCCGTTTCTTTCCTGGTCTTTTCTGTCGTCTCAAGGCAGGCTCTGCCCACTGCAGCCACCAATTAACAAACTGAATGTAAGAATATATAAATCCAAAATTATATGTATGGAGGAAGGGATCAGAAATATTCATGGTATTTTCCCCATCTCCAAGCGTAACAATCTTCATCTAAGAATCAGATTTAAGGGATTCAGACTCAGATCTTGCCCTGTAGACTCAGACAATATCTCTTCTCTGGGCCAAATTTCCCCCACAAAACAGAACTATAAGAACAGTATACCATGCTCAACCACTAGATCCCAGGAGTACACCAACCTTCTAACTGGGCAGACCTCATTCTGTGATGAGCAGGGTAAGGAGTCAGGTGGCTTATGGATGACAGCCTGGAGACTACCTGGCTCTCCCTGCTTAGGCAACTATAGATTTTCCTTTTCTAGTCCTATCTTGGAAAGAAAAGACACACTGAGTCGGGTTTGTTTGTAAGGCTAGATCTTTACTATTTAATGATCCCTGCTGTGCCTTCACTGGGCTTCTGTACCATTTTTTTTTTTAAATAGTATTCTATCACCTACCAGCAGCAGCAGCCACAAATAGAACTCAAAAATATAGTTACTAAGTTGGGGGAGGAGTCCATACTGGCCCAAGGGACTTAGTTTCTACAGTTGTAGAAGGAATCTTTATTAGCAGGTTGACATTTCCTTTCAAGTAATGTACTTTTCACTCTTAACCAGTTGTTTTGGCAATGAAGTTACTCTGCAAATACACTGTCAGTTATGAAGAACCTGAAGCCATGAGAATACTGTAACTGATGCTTTTCATTTGCTTGTGAAGCCCACGAGAGAGAGATTGGTTTTGTTTGTGTGGTTTGGTTTTTTTTTTTTTTACCCTGCGTATATAGTTCTGCAGTATAACAGAGGGGGGCTAAACTTTTCACTCTTGAAAATATAAGCTGGAATGTACTTGTTGGAGGGATAGGAGACTGCCCATGTGCTGTAGGATCTTTAAAGGTGTCCTGGTGTTTGCTTACCACCTAGTCTCTATGCTAGCTGTGACAAAAAAGCTCTAGAGATTGTTGGATGACTCTGGAGGAAACTGATTACCCCAGGAGAGAGACACTGCTGTTTTGCAATCATATAAACTGTAAGATGGACAGTGGGTGTGCTGGCTGACTGTTCTCTGCATGGTTGTTGCATCCTGCAATGATACCCCAAGGTTGTAGAAAAAAAAAAGCAAAACAAACCAAAACAGGAAGTCAGCAATTGTCATTCCTTCCCAACCTGTGACTTAGCTGCACTCTTGGCTCTGGCTGCTCCACCTTTGTATCCATGGTTACACTACAGACGTAGCCGCAGGAAGCAACTGGTATCTCCGTCAATGCATTGTGCAATCATTAGAAAGAGCTAGGGTTAGCCTTAGGGGATAGCTGGATGGTCAAGTTACTGTGATCGCCTATTATTCTTGATTATATCTGAATGAAACCTAATTGCTTCGATTAGGTGGTTTAAATGGGTTTAGTGTTTGAATACTTAGACTCCTATTATACAATTTGGTCTAGTAACATGATTCTCCAGCCACCTGACCACTTACCCTGCTCATCACAGAGTTAGGAGGCTCATGTGCTCCTGGATCTGGTGGTCCTGTGACTTACTCCCTAACACCAACAGCTAACTTGATTTGCTTAGAGCCTTTCGGTATGGAGGCCTGGAAGGCGGCCTCTGCTAGGCAGCTTCCGAGGATGTAGCACTGTGGCATTGGTTTTGGCTCCAGTCATGTTTCTTCCTGCATCCCACTTATTAATAATGTCTTTTGACACTTCCTGGATGATTTTTACCATTTATTTCCCTCTTTGCTTGTCCACTGTCTTGTAAAACATCCTAAGCTTCTTCACAATTGTCTCAACATTGCATTTTCCTTTGGAACACACCCTGAAGCTCTTAGACCAAAATGGGCCTAAGGTTAGCCCAATACGAAGGCTTATGCTGATCCTGTCTCTTAGCTTAATTTCAACTGCATCCTTTGATAGGGGTTCTACAAATTAACACACCAGTAGATAAACTAATGTGGATGTGGGAGACTTTACAAGACACCAACCTCAGGCAAAGAACTACAGGCAGCTGAGGAATGCTGTGAGTGGGAGATACAGTCTTCCTCATCGACAACAACCCTAATTGCTTACCCAATACCATGTGGTCATCCCTGAAAACATTTCTACAAGTAACCGAAAACAATCCAGCAGGTTGTATTTATATATTTATGTGTGTTATATGTATCATATATGAGTATATATGATATATATATGTGATATATATCACATATTAGCTTTGTCATATAGGTATCATATATATGACAATAGCTATTAAAGAGAAATAGGATATGAATTTGAGAGGGGCCAAGTGGGGCATGTGAGGAGTTGGAGGAAGGAAAGGGAAGGGAGGAGGTGATATCATTTCATTCTAAATTGAAATTTACATAAAAATGAAAATAGCTGGAGGCTGTCTTAACAGGCATCAACACTGACCCCAGCATTTTCTTTTGCATCCATTAACTATGACAGATAAAAATAACAAGAGACTCTATATATCCCATTTCTTTCTGGTTCCTCTTCATTTTCTCTACAGGCAACGAGGCAGCTCCTTGGGAGTATGGCCCATCATTTAAAAATTCCCCTGGAAGTTCTACTTCTAGTAACTGACCACAGAAAACTGTACCTCCAAATCACAAGTAACTCTGCATCCATCCAGAAACCAAAGTCTCCCAAACCTACCTGTCTGTGTTTCTTCTTCCCACAGGCGTGCTGTCACACATCAGGTTTGGGCTCACAAGCCCTGCTTCTGCCACCAGCTGTCATCTTTCAAAGCCAACTATAAGATTAAAAAGAACAAGCCCCATGAGGTGCCATAGCTTCTGAACCCTCCTGCAATTCAGACTCTTCCCCCAATCTACCACCCACGTTCATAATTTGCTGTACTTAAAATTCATTATAATCATTATATCACAGGTTTATCATGGAGAAAAGGGTGCAGATTCAAACCAGCCGAAGCAGGAAACACAGGGCAGTGGGCCTGAGGGGGTTCCAAGCAGGCTTTTGCTGCTTCTTCCTGTAAGAGGACATGAGCACCTCCTGGCACTGGTGGGGAACGGTCTCAGAGCACAGCAGTCAAGATAGCTCATCTAGGCTTCCATTCTCAGAGTCTGCACTGGGTTTGCATTACATGCACAAGATTGACTAATCAGTCACATGGTTGGAAGCTGGTCTCTAGATCAACTGAACCACATGGCTCACAGTCCCAGCCTGGTTTACTTGGTTGGTTTTCTGGAATGGTCAGACTCCACTTGGATCACATGATTAGGCTTTTCAGTGTGGTCAGCTTCCACCTGAAATAAGACACTGTCATCATGTATGGCACAGACGACCAAGGTGAGGGAAGAAGCTCGCTCTCCTTTTGGACAAAGTCAGATTGCTTATTGTGTAAACCTATACCTCACACTACAAACAAACAATTAACTTAAAACACATAATTGAATCAAAGTTTAAGAGCTAAAGTTTTGGGCTGGAGAGATGCCCCAGTGGTTAAGAGCACTGATTGCTCAATTCCCAGCAACCACATGGTGGCTCACAATCATCTGTAATGGGATCCGGTGCCTTCCTCTGGTGTGTCTGAAGGCAGCGACAGTGTCCTCATATAAATAAAATAAATAAATCTTTTTTTTTAAAATTGTAAAAAGAGCTAACATTATAAAACCCAGGAATTAAAACAGGTGTAAATTTTTATGCCATTGTATGGGAGCAGTTTTCTTATCTATGCCTTCAAAAGTTAAGTATCAAAACTAAAATACGAGACTTGACTAGGGTTTAAAATATTCTTGTTTAAAATAAAGTTTGATGTCAGGATCAAAGGAAACTCCAATTTCCCAGACTCCAAAAGACAGTTCAGATATCCAGAAATGAGCTCAATCTGGACTCTAGGAGGATTCCTGGCAGTTAGATAGTAGCCAGCGTTCCTCAGAATTGTGAAACTGACTTCTAGCCATCAAAGTGCAGAGAGACAAATGGCTACCTGTGGTATCCGTCAGCACACCAACCCTCAGGCTCCTTCAGTCTAGCAAGTACCCATCCTAGCCCCTCCCTCCTCCTCCCCCACCCCTCCCTCCCTTTCTCCCTCCCTCCCTCAATGTCCTCCTTCTGCTTCCCTCAGTGTTTTCTCTAGGCTTTATTCCTTGCTATTCTCCCCTCTCTCACAGATAGTTTGGTCATGCCCAGTCTGCTGGACATGCTCAGTCTACTTCTTTTTTCTGCTTTGGACTCTTCCAGATGTCTCTGGCTGCTTCTCTCTCTCCCTCCTCTCTCTCTCTCTCTCTCTCTCTCTCTCTCTCTCTCTCTCTCTCCCCCCCCCTCTCTCTCTATAGCTGCAATAAAAACCTTCACCTTTAACCATAGAGTGTAGTCTATTCATACATTCAAAGACAATCTATAGAATGGGAAGCACTATCTATATTTAAATAAAGAGTACGAAGACGTCTCAGACCAACAAGAACAACAAAAACAAGGCAACTAAATTTAAAATGGACTAAGGATTTGGATGGATACTTTTTTCCAAAAACATAAAATTGACCAATCAGTTCCAGGAAAAATGGTTCATATCACTAGTCTGAAGTGGAAACTTCTAGTTCTTTGGAAAGTCAGTTATATCAAATGATGTTTTGCTGGGGCACAGAGGTGAAAGGATGCCTTGCTAACGCGAACGCATGAAAGACTGTTTTCTTGAAGCAGACAGGGTTGAAAGGATGTTTCGATATAGCAGACATGTAGAAGGACCTGTGATGAAGGAGTATAAATATGACCCCACAGACAGTGGGGGTGAGCACTAGGCCTTGGTTTGGTTTGCTCTGCCTATATATATATATATATATATATATATATATATATATATATAGAGAGAGAGAGAGAGAGAGAGAGACAGAGTTTCTCTGTGTAGCCCTGGCTGTTCTAGAACTCACTCTGTAGACTAGGCTGGCCTCAAACTCAGAAATCTGCCTGCCTCTGTGTCCCAAGTGCTGGGCTTAAAGGCGTGCGCCCCCACTGCCCGGCTATATTCTTCGTTACTGACAGGCATGCTGCAACTTCCCACTTCAGAGGCCTCACCTCAGGCTAGTTGGTGAGCCTGGCGGTTTCTTCCAGATTGAACTACAGCTACCTGGTGTCTGCATGTCTAAAGGACTGAACTGTAGCTGCTGGATCCTGCCTGGTGTCTGCCTGCCTGGGGGACTGCTCTGCAGCTGCTGAATCGCATTTGGTGATTGCTACAGGCTGAACTGCTGCCAAAGAAGATCAAACTCACCCCCAAAGAATTATCACTGAACAACTCCACTTCCCCCATATCCTAATAACTTTTCTCTTCCATTACCTCTGCTGGGTGGTGGCTAATGTTGAACCCTTATTTAAAGTAGGTTGCAAAAAAATGTATGCCTACACTAGTCGCTAGGAAAATAAAATGGAGTACTAATAGAAATATAAATGGATATAGATGCTTGGGGAAAAAGTTTGGTAGGTAGACAGACAGGCATAGGGAGAGGGCCACCCTGGGTAGCAAAGGTGACAAACTTTCAAGATGGTCAGCTCCTTCCTCTCTCCTGACTTGAGACAAAGCCTGGCAGCTTAAAATAAAGGCTTTGTAATCTTTTGTCTCCCACCAGCAGACCCCTGCTGATGGACTGACTCAGCAAGTTCAAGGCCAGATCAAGGCAAGTTAAACAACAGTTGCAGGCCAGTCAAACTGACCAACCCTAAATTAGGGAGGAAAACTTTTCAGAGACTTTGAAACACCCAGTCCTGGAGAAGAGATTGGACTTTTCAGCTTCTGGAGTCCCTTCTCTGCTTTGTAAAGGGTCCTTTTCTCTTTGTGCCTGCTGTGCTTACACACACACACACACACACACACACACACACACACACACCATTCTTCAGCTGCTGATTCTGTCTGCAGTGCTTGCGACTTCTCTGTCCTGTTGTCACCTGCTGCCCTTGAGGTTGTCCTGCCTTGTATTTCTTTAACTGGCAGAGAAAATGAACTCAATCAAGACCCTAAGGCTATTATTTTGGAAGCTCATCTGGATTCTTTTGAGGATCACTGACTTATTAAGGTGAGAAATCATCTAAATTCTAAAAGGATAGGAAGGTATGTCCACTAAGCTTGCAGATTATTCTTTTCCCCCTATTCCTTAGTTTTTATTTTATTTTATTTTTTTATTAATTTACTTATTCACTTTTATGCACTGATTGCAGCCCCTCTCCCTCCTCTCCTCTCAGTCCCACCTTTACAAATCCCTCCCCCATGACCCCCTCCCGTTCTCATCAGAGAAGGAGAAACCCCATTTGGGTACCATCCAGCTCTGGGATATCCAGTCCCAGCTGGACCAAGCTCGTCCTCTCCCACTGAGGCCCAACCAGGCAGTTCAGTTAGGAGAAGGAGATACAATGGCAGGTAACAGAGTCAGAGACAGCCCCTGCTCCAGTTGTTAGGGGACCCATTTGAGGACCAAGCCACACATCTGCTTCTGTGTAGGGGGCCTAGGTCCAGTTCATGCAAGCTCTCTAGTTGGTGGTTCAGGCTCTGTGACTCCCACGGGCCCAGGTTCGTTGACAGTTAGGTCTTCTTATGGCATCGTTGACCCCTCAGGCTCACTCAGTTCCATCCCCCCCTCTTCCACAAAACTCCCCGAGCTCTGTCTGATGTCTGGCTGTGAGTTTCTGTGTCTGTTCCAACTGCAGGCAGACAATTCTTAATTATAATACCATCCTTCATTTAGGTGTTCTGTAGACAACAAGAAAAGCCCTGTGAATTTCCCCAGGTCCAGCATTTCTTTTACTTGTAGGATTACCCAGATCTAACTAAGCACTACAGAAAGGACCCACAGACTCTAGACTTGGGTGTGTCTTGTGTAGTATCTGCTCAAACTTCACCTAAAAATTGCAAATAACAAACTGGTACAACTTACCCTCTGGCTGTTCAATAACCATACCTGAAGGCCTACACTATCTGCTCACAAAAACTGCAGTTGTCCTCCAAGTTCAACTAAGTCCCAGGAAGTTGTGGGCTGTTTCTAAACATCCTGTAAGTGTGAAAAGCCACCGTGCTCTTATTCAGGGAGTCCACAGAGATGCTACTGGGTCCAATCTGCAGAGCAAAGAGTCAACAAAGAGGTTAAAAAAAAATCTACTACATTTCCAAATTAAAAAAATGATCAAATAAGGCCTTTCTTTGATTTAACTCCATATAGATGGACTAAATGGTAAAAAACAAAATGCCCCAACAAAATCCTAAGAAGAGCCAGAATCTCTTTCTAAGCCCAAGTAATCCCCAAGAACAGATCTTCAACTGGCCTAGCCAGAAGAAAAACGAAGATTTATTTTAGTCACCTACATGGTGTGAAAGACCCAGAGGACGAGTATGACCAGCATTAAAATGACCAATATCTCTGCTCCTTAGCAGTCATCAGACTTTGTACGTAACCATATGAGATGGTATTTGGACAACTATTCTCACCACTGAGTCACTTCCTGAGAACACTGTCTTTCTAGAAGAGCACTTCTCGTGGCTGTCATATGATGCCTTGTGTCATAGCCACCCATGTTCCCCGATTAAAGAAGACCACCAAATACTCTGGGGTCAAACTGAAAAGCATGGAGAATTATTCAGAATATCAAAATGGCATCCCTGGGACATTTCTGGACAGTCAATCATATGCCATTTCTCTTTTCCATCGTCGGCAGGTGCTGATGTCTGGCTGTAGGCTTAACAAATGGAGCCTTGATTTCACTCAAGTCTGATGACAATTGCACTGCTCAGCTTCCCTTGCAGACTACGGAAATTGAGGCACACACATTTCCACCCCTCTATGAGACCCAGCCATCTTCCCTCTAGATGACAAGATGCCTCCTGCCATGAATAAACATGGTCCTGCCTAAGGTTAGATTAAGCCTCCTTCTGCCTTCTCTCCCCAAAGCTGCTTTTCAAATTATCTAACACATGAGACTGAAGGACCAGCATGGGAAATCTGAGCCTACTAGTGGGTGACCCATGGCTTCTTGGCTCTCACAAGCTCCCCACCCCAGGCCCATCAGGGCCCAGCAGGGCCTCCCATTTCCCTCCTGCGACCTCTTCTTTTCACCTGTTTCTGCCCTTTGCCTCTCACCTTACCGCCCTATCATAGTCTGACCTAGGTGGAAGGCCACACTCTATTCAACCAGAACATGAACACAACATAGCAAAACATCAGGACAGAGGTGAGGTCTCAGGGCTCACTGGAGATCTCTTAAGGCTCAGTCGGTCGAAGGCACTCTAGACTTTCCACTGGTTTTGAGATCACTCCTTCAGCCAAAAGCTCTGACAGTGAGTCTTCCACTGACCTTTCCTTAACCCTGAAATTGTATAGGTTGGGGATGCCCCCCTTACATTCCAGGTGCATTTGGTCGTTCTAGACATAGAGGGCACTCAACAAAACAGGATATTGAGCACTGAATAAAACAGGATGTTGACCTCTAAACCTAGCCATGGGTTCCAAATTTTCTGTACCAACAGATACTCCTTTGGTTGTTTGAGGGCTTACTTAAAGCAGCTCAAAGAAGGGTTATTGAAACTGGTGACTCTCCTTCACCTATCAGTTCAAATTGGGTCTCAATATTTGGAAAAATGGCTACTGCTACCCCAAATTTGGAACTTTCTATTCTACTACATAAACTGGTTTAATAACTCTATGAGACAGAGTGGCAGCATGGTCTGGGGACCTTCCCCAACAAAACTCCTAGCTCACTAGAATCTCTCTTGCTCAAGACTCAGAGCTTACAACCATGGACAGGAATGGCTGCTATTTCTGCTGGGCTTCCAAAGTTGCATCTTCATAGAACTCTTTTGCTTTAGGCTTTGGGTCTATTTGTGTTTCTGTTTCTCCATACCTGTAAAATCCTGCTTGTATCTGTAACAGCTAAGCAATATAAGCTCTTTGACATGCCTGCTTTGTTCAGCAGAGTAGCTCTCTTCTCTCATGCAGTCCCTAAGTCTTCAAGTCAAAGTACCCATTGCTCTGGCCACGAGCATCCGTCCCGTGGACACCTGGGTTCCAAGTCCGCCATTCGATTCCCTTCTGGGAACTTGTGTCCTGTATGCAGTTCCAGAGAAAGCAGAGCTCTCTCTTTGCTTGATGATGGTTCTTGGGAGCATAATATCCTGGAGAGCTGGAGCCAGACTATCCCACCTTACTACCAACTGCAGAGGGCCCTAATAGGGCCAGAATATAAGTGAGGATGAAGCCAGTGCAGGGCAAATCACTTAGGAAAGGACCAAAGGCCAAGATCGTCGCTGAGCCCCCTGCCACAGTCCTGCCTGAGGCCAGCCCACGCCTGGATTCATCTTTATAGTATAACACATTTCCTCCTTTTGAATGGGGCTTTTCACTCTGGCAAGAGAAATTGTTAATAGCAGCCAGAGTCACTTTACACGCAGGGTCAGAGCCGGGTGGGCAGGGTGGACACAGCCACCTTCCTTTTGGTGTTGATGAAGAAAGACCCCCAAGTGATCATTGCCTGGCTAGTCTACACAACCCCAGTGAAGCATTGTGGCTATTGAAGAAGACAGTGTCTCTGATTCCCCAACAACCACTCCTACACACACACACATACACACACACACACACACACACACACACACACACACCTTTAGTGACATCTTTTCATGCTGGCCCTTAGTGTGTATGTTTAGGAGGTGGAAAATAAGAGAGCAAAGAAGCAAACGATATGATTTACTCCAAAGCTTACGATCATGGGCTCCTGTTGGCCTGCCTTAAGGATTCAAAAACTTTGCTGTCAGATAGTAACCAGCAAGGAATTTTGCTCTGGTGCTAAGATTCTTGCATGTTTATGCCTAATTACTTTTATATAAAAAATAGTCATACCTACCTAACCAACTTGTCTGCCATATGAAATATAAACTAAATGACTTGAATGACAGAAATTAATTTTCTCATAGTTATTTCTTAGAGCTCGTGGAAAGAAATCTAAGGTTGAGCTGTGATAGAGCGATTCAGTTCAGAGGTTCCTCCATCTTGTATTCTTGCTGGGGCCATTTTAGGTTTAACTAGAATTTGATCTTGATGGAGAATCCTGAGGAAAATTACCCAACTCTATTTTGGACCCAAGGTGAAAATGTCTCAGCTAACAATCTTAGCTTTTGTTAAACTGTCTGTAACTGTAGAGTGAGATACCAGGATGTAGTTTTGCCTTTAAAAGTCCCTTGTTCTAAATGCTCAGGGTTACACTTGGGTCCCAAATACCCGAGTGTGGTCACAGCTAGCTGAAATAACAACTTTCAATTGGTTATAGACTGTGTCTGAGTGGTCATCTCTGGTGGACTCCTGTAATAAAGTGGCCCACGTAGTTTCTGGCAAGGTCTCTGTGTCTGGCTGTGCTCTCTGTGGGCCTTTCCTCTGTGTGTGTGTGTGTGTGTGTGTGTGTGTGTGTGTGTGTGAGAGAGAGAGAGAGAGAGAGAGAGAGAGAGAGAGAGACTGTAGAGTGTTTTTGTAGAGTGTATATGTATAGAATATATATTATGTAGAGTGTATATGTGGTATATGTAAATGTATAGAATATATGTGGTGAGTGTAAATGGGTCCTGTATGGTATGTATAAATGTATGAAGTATGTATGGTATATGTAAATATACAATGTATATGTATGTATGTATGTATAAATTTGTAGTTGTGTGTATGTGGTATATGGTGTAATGTACAGAGTGTGTGTTCAGTATGGTTTGTGTATGTAGTATGTGCACAATTAATCTCTATTAAATTTTTAACTATTTTTATACAATATATTTTGATCATGTTTTCCCCTCTCTAACTCTTCCTAGATCCTCTCCACCTTCTTACTGGCCCAATGTTGTCTTCTCTCCCCCTCTCTCTCTCTCTTTCCCTCTCTCTCAAAAACAAAAGAAAAACTCAAAAAGATGAAAATCAAAACTAATAAACAATCAAATAAACAAAACCAAGACAAAAATCACTGAAATAAAACGAAAATCCATAAACCCATAAAAACAGAGTTTGTTTTGTCTTGGCCAACTACTCCTGAACCTGCCTTCAAGTGTGGTTGATATACCTAGTGACACTCCATTGGAGAAACCCGGATTTCCCTTTGCCAGTGCATATCAACTGCGAATAGCTCTTGGTTTAGTGTAGGGCTGTGAAAGGCTAGGTTCAAAAAGAAATATATATTTTGATTTTTTATCTCTTTTTAAAATCAGGCCATTAGTCCCACCGTGAGAGCTCAGAGCCCCACCATCTTCACCTCCTCACCTTGCCTTCAAATAATATACAACCTTAACCATGTGAATGCTGGAAAAGACACAGGCACTTGGTCTTTCAGGAAAGCTTCCTTCTGGGGCAGCCATACCCACCTCAGAGGCATCCTGGGCTGGCTTCCCAGCACCCTGTCTTGGGGCATCAGCTCAAAGAGCAGCCCAGGAAGGACTTGGAGTGGATCCCACATTGCTGCTGACCTCCAAGTGACCGGGAGGAGGTCAGAGAGAGTGGAAGAGCGGGACCACAAACTTTATACTTCCCATAGGAGGACCAGAGATAAAGATGAGCACAATGTGTGAGCCAGTGAATGGACAGCTGGACAGGCAGGGACAGGCTACAGCCGGCTCTGTGACTTCAGAGCAGAGTGGGGAGGATAAAATAACCTGTGTTCTCATGGAGTTGATCCCAAGGAGAGGAAAAGAGACACTGCGGTTCAAGTATCACACAGATATGTGCACGCACACACACACTCACATGCATACACAAGCACACATATATACATGTGCACACACATATATACACACATGCATACATTCACACACAAACGTGTGCACACACTTACACATGTGCACGCATGCACACATATGTATTCACATATACATGCACACATACATACACATACAAACACACATACCAGTCCACAATAATTCCTAAATATTACTAAAAGATTTTCCATATTTGAAATCCATAGCCATGTGATGTGACAGATCATAGTCATTATACCATTTAACCCAAAAGTTAAGGGATTTGTCGCATCGCATAATCAGGGTCACATAATCAGATCAGTGCCCCTCCTGCCTCTGGAGTAACTTGCAAGGTCTGCCGATCTCCAGCCTTTCCATAATTCCCTCAGTCACCTACAATGGCACTTGAGAAACAGTGACACTAGGACTGAGCCATGTGCTGTGGATGCTGTTGTTTGGTAGCGCCCAAGGCCCCTGTCTCCATTTCAACAGTAGACTACATAAAAGCCAATTGATAAGCAGGTAGAAATCAGAACTAACATGACATCATACCAGGACAGCAAAAATGTAATGTCAAGGCTGACTTCATCATCATGGTCCTTCTCTGACCTTGTGGCACTGACCTCTCAGTCCACCCAGTGACCCACTCAGGCCAGCTGCCCATGACTCTCGATACTTCCATACCCATCACATCACTGTCTCTAAGAGACTACCTACCTCCAAAACAGGACTGAAGTCTGTGTCATTTGTCCATCTTCAGGTCACTGGCCCCTGTGACAGTATCCTACTTCACCAGCATGGCCCCAAACTCAGAGATCTGCCTGCCTTTGCCTCCCAAGTGCTAAGATTAAGGCCATGAGCCACCATGCCCAGCTCCCCACCTGTAGTTTTTAATAAAACCTAGACATGCAGTTAAATGTGAATTTGCAAACTTGACGGGGCACCCTGTTTATTTGTTACTGGGTTTTGTAATCCCCGTGCCTCTGTGTCCTGTCTGCCTCTGGTCTCCACAGCTGGCATCATAAGCATCAACACTGGGCCTCTAGCTCTTCTTGGGGGAATCATTTTTCTAAACATCAAAACCTGCAAAGAACAGAGTTGCTTGGGGGTCAAGGGTCTCATGTACCCAGAGTCTGAGTCAATTATCTCTTGTAATCTTTCTCTGTGCCCACGCTTGCCTGGACAGCAAAGGCAGATGCCCCCAGTCCCCATCCCACAGATGCCCCAGTCTTCATCCTACAGATGCCCCCAGTACCCATCCCACAGATGCCCCCAGTCCCCATCCCACAGATGCCCCAGTCTCCATCCCACAGATGCCCCCAGTATCCATCCTACAGATGCCCCCAGTCTACATCCCACAGATGCCCCCAGTCTACATCCCATAGATGCCCCCAGTCTACATCCCACAGATGCCCCCAGTCTCCAACCCACAGGCTCTAAGCAGAGGTTCTGCTTTAGCTTGGCAGCTCCGAGGACCAACCCTATCGTGCATCCTTGTCAGTCATGAAAGCCAGATGCTTATTCCCATCTTTTTGACTCCCGTGCCAGCCTCTCAGCTATTTTTAAATTGAGGGAGCTGCTGGAGGTCCGAGATAGGGGGGATGTTAATTATTAATCTCCTAAAGCTGAGTAGCATTCACCACATTTGACATTTATGTATTTTATTTGTGTTTGCTTAGCTGTCTGATTAATGTGTAGGGGTCATGGCCAATCTACTCACTGTTTTATTTCCTGTGTTTACCACAGCGCTGGGCATAGATTTCAATGGCAGAATGATTGAATGAATGAGTGAAAGAAATAAATGGACAGATAATGAATAATACATTATATTTTTATATTGATGTCTCTCATATTCTCAATATATAAATTTAAATCTTCTACTAAAACAATATAAGACCAGAACATAGATAAATAGTGTTTGTTGCCTGCCACACTGTCACTAACAGGTGAGTTTGAGCCCTCTGGGCTAGGGCCTGCATCCTAATTCGCAACTGCCCTGAGAAGCACAGGGCTGAAGCTGGGCCCGCGCTCATGTAAACAATGTCCAACGGTCAACAACTAATGTCTCTCCCAGTCATCCAGCGAGGACATAGGACTGCTTAAACAGATGTGTTCCCCTTGGCTTAGAGACCTCTGGGGCTCACTTGGGGCTACACTGTCTACATGGGAAGAGAGCTGCCCTACCGGACGTCCGGTACCCATCCACGCTCCTGCAGCAGGGAAGGGAGCCCTCCACGTCCAGCGGCTCCTAGCTTCCTTCCTTTCCCACTGGATCCAATAGTCACAGGATTTGAGAGACATGATGTCACAGCCCATAAAGTTTGTTACGGTGGAAGGAAGCCGGGCACACAATGGCACCAAGTGAGCCAAAGCGAAAACAAGGCAGTCCACCATTCGGCTGTCACTCACAGATTCTCCACGCTGGGCCTCCAGCTGCATCCTTGGAGAGACTCTACCCTGATGTTGTGGGGTTCCCCCACTTCCTGAGTTCTGTGTGCATCAACTCAAATCAAGAATCTTTCTTTGGTTTTGAGCTTCCCATGTTTCTGGTATACGGTTTGGTGTTGGAGGAAGCACACATTATGTGTAGCTGCAGTCACCATGGTCCCCTTGTCCTCAGTTCCCTTCCTGAGTCCTCTCCGACTCACAGTGCTTCCCTTGTCCTGTCTCTGCGCAGCCTTGGCTGAGCTTGTGTCCACCCCTTCCTTTCCTCCCTGCCCACACTTCAGGGCCTGGCCTTTGTCTTCCTAACCCAGGTTGTCACGGGTCCCAGACGAGGGTTCCTCCCAGCCCAGTGGCTAGTGTTTTTCCACCTTGGGGAATTTTGCAAACTCTAGTGTCAGGCAGCATCCAGATGGGTCACATGAGGACATATGAAAACTCACCAGCTGGTTCCAGATAGGCAAAGAGAACGGTCCCAGCTGCAACCCCACGTGACATGTTTCGAGTCACTACACAGGGGCCGGAACTACACCAGTCTGTCCATAGCAAACTCCAGTGCTGACCTTCAGGGTACCGTGAAGGTATCTGAACAGGCTGGGTTAGGGGTTATCGGAAAGGCATCCAGATAAAAAGGTAGACCTCTGGGGCTCTGCTGCAAGGCCCTTGGGTCTAGACAGCAATCACCCCACCGAACGGAGGTTTACAGTGCAAGGTAACAGGAAGCTCTGAGGACAGCAAGGATGTGGGGCAGATAGCGGTAATCCACTTAACTTGACCCCGGGTTTTCTGAATTTACGTAAGGACACCCATTAACCCCTTCAGGGAACCTTCTTGTAAAATTTAGTCCAATCTTCCTATTTGTCCAAGTGCTCGACGTTAATCAGCTTAAATTTCCAGTATTTATACATACTACCCTGCATGGGTATCTGCGTTAGTAACAGTTGGATTTTGGAGCTTCCTTAAGTGTCAAGTCCCTCTACAGCTTTAATGCCTTTCTTCCTATAAGACATAATTAAGGCTCACACTTCCTAAAGTGACAATACCAGGCACCACTGTGGACTGAATACTAACCACATAGTTAAATAAAGTGCTTTAGATATTTTTAAAAAAATCAATTCAAGAAATGATGATTGACTGCCCCCTGGAGTCACATCCTCACGCACGTTTCTCAGGAGTTACCAGGAATAGCAAAGGCAGCAGTGGGTGCCTGGTGAGCACCTGCCAGGGCCCAGCCCTCGGCCTTCACCAGCACCCAGCGGCTGACTGGCTCGTTCTTACAAAAATCTTTGTCAGTTGGTGCTGTTGTCAGTCCCTTTTCGCCTGGAAGCTGAGCACCAGAGAGGTGATACTGCCCAAGGTCTTAACTAGCCAGAGACAGCTCTCAGGGAACTGACTTCTCACTGCCTCTCTGTGCCATGGGTCTGGTCAAGTAGTGAGGCCCCCGACCCCTGTGTGTTTAATGAGCTGAGGCTGGGGTGGGGTGGGATTCCTTGAGCCTCTTGCTTTGGTGAGCATGGAGATTGTTACTGGTTGTCAACTTGACAACATCCGGAGTGAAGTACAATCCAGAAATGAAGGGCACACCTATGAGAGATTTTTGGCTTGGTTCAAAGTGGGTAAATCCACTTCTAGTCTGGACCTTTGAGGTAGGAAGACACACATCTTTAATCTGGATCTGGAGGTGGGAAGGCCTTTAATCGAGGCCATACCTTCTGCTGGAAGTCTATATAAGGGCACAGAAGGAGGAGGCTTTTGCTCTTTGGCTGTTTACCCTCACCTTACTAGCACATCCATTCCTTCACTGGCATTAGAGTTTACTTCTTCAGGATTCCAGTGCATAATGAAGACCAGATATGAGGAGACATCAAGCCCCATGGGCCTGAGCAACAACTGGGTTCTTGGACATCCGTTCACAGCCAGCCATTGTTGGATTAGCTGGACTGCAGTCTGTAAGTAATTCTGATGAATCATATACATGTAATATATCTACATATATTACACGGATATACATAATATACACACATATGTATAAGTATATAATGCACATGTATAATAATAGACATGTAATGTACATATTATATATGCATAGATAATTACATATGTATGTAATATATTTACATATGATGTATGTATACATATATGTATGCATGTGTATACATATATATACATACATATATGTGGTAGATAGGTAGATGATAGAGACTCATTCTATGATTCTGCTACTCTAGAGAACCCTAACTAATACAGTGAGCCTCTGTTTAAAGGTCCTCCTGCTTGCACGCTCTAGCCCCCAGCACAAGCCAGTTCACCTGCTGAGACAGGGATCTGCTGCCATGTAGTATCAACATGACCGTGGGTTTCTAAAGAAGTTTGAGCCTGCAGCATGCTGGCCGCAGTAGTCCCCAGGAAAAATCACAGAGCGCTTTAACCACCCTCACCGTTTTTCTGAACTGTCACTGAATTCCCATTTAAGCTGTCCATGGAGAGCTAGGGTATAGCTCCGTTGATAGGATGCTTGCCTGAACTGCCCTGAAACCCAGGAACTCTAAAATCGGCTGTGCCTGAAATCCAGGGGAAGAGGCAGAAGGATCAGAAACTCGAGGTTACCCATGAGACCTGCCTGGGCTATATGAGGCAAATCCCTAAAAGCTACATGTTACTGGGTGCTGAATATGTAAGCCTATCCATTACTCTTGCAAGAACTTACACTGTTAGCAGAATCCTTCTTTGCTAACAAAACTCCAGGTATTTTTGTTGGTTTGGTTTATGTTTGTGTTTTTAGCATAGTGTTTATTCAGCTCCCACTGATGGATCATCGTAACCCAGCAGCTGTGGTGAGGGCACTGGGAGTAGGTGGTCTTAACTGGGTCAAGCCACCTGAGCCATGGGCAGCCGGTCTCAGTCTCTGCCTTCCCACACTAACTCCTGTAAAGGCAATTCCTGGGACTGGGCCTCTTGATGTCCAGGAACTTCCTGGACACACCAAAAATTCACAGTTTCCGTGCTCTATGGGACAAAGAGCACTGGTCTGGGGCCTAAATCTCCTGCTTCTGTGTCCACAAGCAACACTGGAGCTTTACATTTAAGTCCATTCAAAGATTCAAAAATAACCGCCCCCCCTCACCCACCAAATCAAGTTTCCATCTCTTGACCACAGCAACGCATTTCAAGTCCTCAGTAGCCACAGAGCCAGCAGAAGTCAACGCAGGGGTGTGGAATGTTCCACGGTACTGCAGGTGCAGTTGGGGCCATGTGCTGCTTCTGGGGTCTGTCCCACGTGCCTCGTGAAACCTCTGTCCTCATGCATCATGATCTCATATCTTCTCAGGCATACCTCTCAGATCTTGCCCCAGGTCAAACTCTTTGTTGTGAGAACCCAACACGATGTGCCACGCCTATGACTGTCCTGTGGTTTAGTGACACAGAACAAGAGTGTGGCTCAGGGTCCAGCTGGGAAGGGGTCCTCCTACCTTCCTACTCATTAACGTGGGCAAACCGAGCAGGTGACTCTGTTGTTTGCGTTGTGTGTCCCCACCCCCATCCTCCAGTCTTGTCTAAGCCCTTCTAGGCAGGACTAAAGAGGGAGCCTTCTTGTCCTGGACCGTCTCATCTCTCTCTCTGGGTCAGAAAGACCATTAACAGCTGCGACGTTTCTTATCTCAAAATCACACAAAGAACGTAACACCCGTGAGCTCGAGGACATGGTGGACCTGACGCAGGCCAGAGAGGACACGGAGAAGCCGATCTGCTTTACCCTTAGTGAAAACCTAAAATCCCCTCACTTCTCCACCATTCCTTATCCTTGAGCTGCAGGCTCCCACAGGCTCTCGGAGCCCACTGTTGGCTGTGACCCATAGAACAGCCCGAGTCCTTCTTCACTTTGAATACTGGCTCTCACTGGTTCAGACCCACCCATGACCCTCTCTTTCTTCCGTGCGGGAACTGCTTTGCATAGCCCCTGGCCTCCACAGCAGGTAGCCCCTTCCCTGCTGCCTCTCAGACCTCAGCTCCTCCACTGTGCTGCCGGCTGCTTGGCTCAGCCTGCCTTATAGCCCGCCTCTTGTTCTTCCAGGAACTGTGAAGAACAGCCTGTTCCAGGACTTTCAGGCTTTTTCTCCCACCGCCTGCCTGGCTTTGCCTCATTAAATCTCTGATTTCTCTCTTCCTTCCAGTTGGAGTCAAATGCCACTTAGCCGAACCGTCTTCCCTGCCCACCTGCCCCAAGTACCAATCCCACCTTCACCGCCCTGTGGCGACTCCCTTCCTTACTCCACGCCCTCATCAAGGCTACAGATCCTTTGCTGCCTCTTTCTCTTCTTAGCACATAGACCGGGGTCATGCTGCACGTTTATATATCACTGTGACGCTCTCACTAGAATATTGATGCATAAAAAAGGAACTTTTTCCATCTACTCAGACATACTGGAATATCAGTGCCGTGTATATGGAGGGACCTTTGAGCTGGGAAATTAAAAATAAATATCATTATCAGGTAGAGGGATGGAAGTAGTGCTCTTGTTTCTGGAAGAAGATGCATATGCAAAGGTCCTGTGGTCATAAGTGAATTCTGTGCTGGTTGTGGTAGGGCATGGTGATGGGGAAGTATTAAGAGGTCATGGGAGGCAGGAACAATGGACAAGGGCAGAATATTAAGGTGGATGGCTGAGTCGATCAAAAGTATGTATTGAGAGCTCATTCTGAGTGTCCTGGGAAGTGGAGTGGGAGGGAGGGCCCTAGAAATGCCTAGGAACAATTCTGGAATATCCAAGGGAGACAAGGTGTAACTGGGAACTTGGGATTCCCACGGATCCTCTCTAGGAAGACCTGTTTCATGAGCAATCTCATATTAAAATAGGAAAAAAATGCCTGTGTAAGTATTAGATGTTGTAGCTATCCTTATAGTACTACAATTATGTTTTATGACTAAAAGGATATTTAACGGACTCAGATAACTAAGGTAAGTAAGGTCTGATGCATATGAATATATAAATATTCGTAAAATGACTGCACTTTGGGTAACTTCTACCTGGGAATGAATTTCTTGATTTGCATCTTTGATTTTAAAATGTCTATTCATTGTGACTTCTAAAGCCTCCTTGAGGATAACACATGCCTCACCCACAGCACAGACCTGGAACTGAGTTCACAGGAAGAGACTGTAGGCCTGCTCACAGCCGTGAGTTCACTCACTCTTCAGCCATTTCCTGTGCTTCTTTCAGATTTAAATTAAAATCATTAACTTTAAAGGCAGATGTTCAGTTTTAAATGTTCTACCGTTTTGGTTATGAGGAGATTCTAAAACATTTTTTTTTCAAAATTAATTTTTTCAATGGTATGAATATTAAGACTAACTTATGCATGCCACTTGTTCATTTAAATAAAAGGAGCTACAATTACCTCAGTGTACCCCGAGCATACCTCCTTGCCTGACATGTTCAAGGCACTGAGATTTCATCCCTAGATCTACCCCCGCCCCAGCTTTACACACTACTGACCTCAGTCCGTCAGGGCATCCCCAGACACACCCAGAGCCTGACACAGTCGGGCCCAAATACCAGTAAGTCCCGCCAAACCAGCCAGCCCCATTGGTCCATCCTCACCGACTGACTCCGGGCCTCTTTCCCTGACCGAGAGCTGGTCATTGCTCTGTCCACCTACACAGGCATTTCCCTGCTTCCTCCTCAGGGACTGCCGGGCTCCAGGGTAGCGCCTGAGTCACTCTTCCTCCGCTCATCATTGTCTTGGGATGCTGGCCTGAGGTCTTCAGCTGCTCCGCGGTGCACCAGAAGATGGCTGGTAAACTAGTAAAAGATGGGATTCCGGAGTCAGGCCTCCTGACTCAAGTCCCGGAGTCCACTCGGATAATACAGTCATGTGACCCCTGATAAGTTATCCATACTCCCTCCCTTGCTTCCCTCTTCCACTGGTAGAATCTGGGTAACACTGAAACCCATGCTCTCAGCTTCCTGTGAGATGGATATAGGACAGGACGTTCAAGGCACCCAGGAAAGGGGTGTGTGTGTGTGTGTGTGTGTGTGTGTGTGTACGCATGCGCACATACAATTGAACCCATACAATTGAACTCAGTTGAGAGTACCCGTCATGGACAGTCTGTGGAGGAGCCTTAATGTGACCTTGGTGTATCTTATTAATCTATTTTACTTAGACATTCTTCCTTTTATTTCCTATTTTCAATCTCATGTTACCTTCCACCTGAACTTGTGTTCTTAAGATCTACCCATATTGATAGCTGGACACATGAATTTAGTTTATTTCTTATAATAATTGAATAAAGCATTTTATTCACTTTATTTCTCCGAGACCTCATGAAAGGGTATTAATATTGCTGCAAATGCTTTGTTGTAGTGAAAAATTCTGGGATGACGCGGTTTGCTTAGTTCTGAGCTTGTTCATTCAACATAGCTTTACCAGGCACCTAAATATGATGAGGATGGGAATAGGGTATAATCAAAACTAAATATAACCTCTCATTGTTCTAGTAAGGGAAGAAGGGAGGCTGTAAATAAATAATTCTCTATATAAAGCAAAGAAAGAATAAGTCAAGATAGGAAGGCAGAGACGGTGGGGGTTCTGCTTAAATGGCGGGCTCTGCAGAGCCTCTCTGAGAATGGGGTGGCATTTGAGGGAGAGTAGCCATGCGGATATCTGGAGAGGGAATTCTGACTATGAATAAGCCGAGCCCTGAGATGAGGAGCACAGACAGTTCCGGAAATGGCAGTGAGGAGCTGAGAGAGGAGGGGAAGGAACAGGCAACAGGAAACAGGAAACAGAAAGGAACTGGAGCCAATCAGATGGGATTTCCTTTACCATGCAGAAACCTGGGGGTCTATTTTGAGTGGGAAGGATTTTGAAGACAAGAACAAGATCTGACTCGGAGCATTTTTGTTATTGCTGTTTGAATGATCCCTCTAGCAGCCAAGTAGAGAGAAACTTCCCGGAAAACAAGGAGAAGAGGGAGTGGCCAGACAGGATCCCCTGACAGTGGAGTTTGTGTCCACGGAGAACTGGTAGAGGGGCTGGAGCTTCAGGCAAAACAAACATGTCTGGAAAGGTTGGGCAAGGAGCACAAAGAAGAGAGGGAGCCATGTGGGAAGACTCAAGCAAGAGACATGGATGCTCTCCAAAGGCTTCAAGGAAGATGATGTCAGTCGATGCTGGTGGGTCCGACACAAAGACAGAATATCCGTAACTCGCTGGAGATGTGACGCTGTAAATGAGCTTGAAGAAAGAGAAGCACAGAGAAGGACATTTTCTTCCCTTTATTCATTCCTCCTCCTCTCCCTCCCCCCTTCCTTTTTTTTTTCTTCTTAAGGTGGATAATGACACATGTTGTTCTACTGCATGTGAGTGATACTACAGGGTAGGAGAGTTGGACAGCGCAGAGACAACCTAGAGTATGGCTCTCAGAGACCAGGCGTGGAAGCTGTGTCGGGGCGTGGCAAGCACAGGCACACACACCACACACCAAGGCCTGCCTCACCGACATGCACATAGTTTGTTTGCATTTCCCATTCTCAATTCAGTAAGAGGGATTGCCAATGGAATGTGAGGCCAGAAAAGAATGGATTAGAGGAGAAAGGTTCAAAAGGAGACGCTAGGGCAGTAGAGAGGGCCAGGGTGGTAAAAGCCACCAGTGGGCTGTCAGGTGGGTGGTGGGAACTGATGACCCTGGAACCTAGTTATGCTTAGATGTCAGTGCACTGCGCTGTGTGACATTTTCATAGAACGACAACATTAGTTTCTCCACATTCTCCCAGTGCCTTAGAAAGCCCAGAGTTCTTGTTGGCGGATCCTGCTCAGTGGGTAGAGTGCCTGGTATACTGAAGTCCTGGGTTCAATCATGTTGTGTCATGTGACGCAAACTCATGTGGTGTTTTGGCGAGGCAAGACCCGCGGGAGGACAGGTATGTTTGGAGAGAGGATAAATAGGACTCAACAGACAGTGACTACAGGGTGCTTGTATAGCTAGCCTCGCAATGCTTCGTTGGTCTCCACTGATCTTCACTTCATTGAGAGAGGCACGACAGGGAACGTCTCCTGGCGTCCCAGCTGGTTTCGGTCACTCCCATGGTGGAAGACTGACTGTTTCTGCTGGATTGTTCCACTGCTGCTGTTTTGTGTTTGATATCCTGGCACTGCTGAACTGGACTACTGGTATCTTGACAACAAAGACTGGAATTTCACTCCCCTCGCCTCAAAGACCTACTTCTAAACAGGTCCACATCCCCTTGTCCTGTTTACCATCTTTTCTCCCCTACCTTTGGACAGAATGTGGGTCGAGGTGTTTGAGGACTCTTATTAAAGTTGGTTTTAAAAAATCTAAGCCTACACAACTCCCTGCAGGGACAGAGCTGATGTATTAGAGTGTCTTACAGTCCATAGTTCAGGTAGCCCAATAATTGTTGGTCTTGAGACCTGTGACGTCATATAGGCGACAATTAGTGCGGCCCTGCAAGCTTAGGCCTGTTACCAAGGCAACGGCCACCATGTACCCAGAATTCAATGGGCCTACCTCTTTTACCTGTAATTTAAATTACCACCCATATAAAAGGGTAGCATTTCTCTTTCTCTTTTCTCTTCACTCCCTGCCTTCTCTCTACCCCGCTCACCTGTACCCCTATCTTAAATAAAGCCACGTGGAGTTGTCTGGTCTAGTATTATTGCCGCAGCCCACATCTCCCGGCTTCTCCGCCACCCCTCGGCTCGCGGCCCAGGAGGTTCCCACCGCCGGCTGCCGAACTGCATGTGAAAAACCAACAATAATGGCTTTCTAGTGCTGGGTCCCAGATTTTTGGGGTTTAGCTGATTCTAGCCATAGTCAAGTCAGTAACCAAGAATAGCCATCATCACCTAAAGCCACCACTCGGGAGCTCTAAGCAAGAGGATCCGAAGTTTGAGGTCAGAGCTAGTCTAAGGCTGACCTGAGCTACCTGAAACCTTATCGAAAATCGAAATTGCTTTTTTTTCTTTTTTCTTTTTTGCCAAACATGGAGGCAAAATGGTGCTTCCCTCTATAGTTTTAATTTATCTGAGCACTGAGGTTGATCCTCTCTCCCTAGGCCCGTTGGTCTTTCCTATTTCCCCTTCTGTGAAATGTATATTTACAATCTGTCCTAACTTGGGTTCCCTGAAAATTCTCAGACACAGACTTGTCTATAGGTCATTTATTCAGAAGCACAAGCAGGGAGTGAGGACATGGGGGTGGGGGGGAAGGGAGCGGAATGCTAAAAGGGAGGCGGGGCTTTTAATCCAGCCAGCTCTCCTCCAAGCATCTATTAAGGACCCTAACCTGAGACCCATGCCTCCCTGCCATGCCCCGCCCCATCCTGCCCCCACAGTGAGGCTCAGTGGGAAATGGCATAGCCTTCCTTGGGGGTGCAGTGGGGGGGGGTTGATTAACTTATCAGTCTTGGTGTTGATACTTTATACAGAAAATGTGCACTGCACCCTAGCATTCTCCCCTGCATATTTATAGCCTAAAGGCTTCCCCTGCAGAGACTACTCCTACTGGAATGAACTAAGCCAGGGGCAAAATTCCTAAAAAAAAACTGCCTTTCCCTCTCCCAGCAGCTGCCATTTTCCAGTAGTTGCCTCAGTTAAAGGTGAGACTTCATGTCCACCTCCTCTCTCCATGATGGATTTGATGGATCTGGTCTGCCTTGAGCGAGCACGGGGCTTGTGCATCTTGAACTGTAAGTTCATATGAGCATGTGGGGCAAACAGACCGTGCCACCGGACAGAAGAACTATTGAGCCAACCTAAACCTTGGGCAAATCTCAAAATTGGGAACAGTAGGCCAGCTCCCTGCCAAACCTGATCTGGAACACACAACCATGGCAGCCCCTAAGAGGACCATGACCACCCCATGACCACCGGTCACATAGCATAAAAACCTAGAGTTGCCAATGCTAATGAGGTATCTAGATAGGCCCTGAGTGTTTAGCCAATGGGCTTCCCTTTCTAGGCACTGCTTCCTGCAAAAGGTATTTAATCCCTGGTTAACCCTGAGTAAGATGTGTGTGTATTTACATTTGCTATCAAATAAAGCAGTTTGGCCAACCCCTTCATGGAGGGTCGCTGAGGTGGGGGAGGTCTTAGTAAAGAGTCACAGTAAATCTACTGGAAAAGGCCTTCTCTCTTCCAGCCCCTCTATACACTCAGAACCAAACCCAATCCTGTCCCCATCCCAGGCTCACCATCCCCTTCCTGCTTGGCGCACAGGGGAAGCATGGACCTGCAGGCCACCATTCCCCACTCCAGGGAATCCTGGGAGCAACAACGTCTGTCCCAGAAGACCTTGCTGTTTTTCACCAGGAAAACACGGGCTGAGATCCCTGCTATGGACTGCTCTGCCTCTCCTGAGCAGCTTGCTGTGGCCCTGGGGCACCCCGTGGCGAGGCGGTCGCCAGGCCAGCCAGGTGTGAGCAGATGTCTTGTATTCAGAGGACACTGCTTCCTTGTAGATTCACTGCCTCTGGCTCTTGCGGCCTTTCTCCTCCCTCTTCCATAATGACCCCTGAACCTTGGGATGTAGTACAGATGTTCAGTTTAGGACTGAGTGCTCTGCATTCTCTTATTCTCTTCCTATTGGCCAGTTGCGGGTCTTTGTATTGATTACCGTATATTGCAAATAGAAGCTTCTCTGATGAGGATTGAGAGATACATGGTCTATGTGTGTAATGATAAGTTGTTAGGAGCTGGTTTGACTCTATGCCTATTTAGAATAGTCATAGTAATGGATTCTCCTCTATGGCCTATGTTATCTATAGCTTCAGGTTCTTAGCTCAGCAATGGTTCCAAGTGTGGGATGTTATCTTGTGGAGAGGGACTGAAATCCAATCAGAAAAATGGTTGGTCATTACTGAGCTGGTGGGCACATTTTGCCCACGCCAGTCATTATTGTAGCTGGCAAGGTTTACAGCTAAGGCTTGTAATAACATGTCTCTTCTAGCAGCGTGCATAGGACCCTCTAGCACTTTGAAATCTAAGGAGAAAGGATGGAGCTTCTAGGTCAGCACCAGCTTAATATGTCCACATTTCATGGCTCAAATACATGATGCTCTCAGCAATAAAGTCTTACATCAAGTTCTGGAGGGGGGCCAATGGCATTAGCAATAATCTGTACCTTGAGTCTGGTACATGACACCTGAGCTCAATGACAGAGGAAAGGGCTTTCTTAACAGGACCTGATAGCACAGGCATTAGAACTAACAATTAACAAATAGGATCTCACAGGACTAAAAAAGTTTCTGTACAGCAAAGGACATCATCATTTGAATAAAATAAGTCTTCAGAATAGGGAAAAAAACTTCATCGGATAGAAGATTAGTATCTAGAGTATGCAAAGAAATAAAACTAAACATTAAAATAAACAGCCAATTAAAACATGGGGTCTGGAACAAAACAATACTCAAAGATGAACCATGAGTGGCCAAGAGACATTTTTTTTTTTAATGTTCAGTGCCAGCCTAGAAGGGATGGGTCAGTGGTTAAGAGCACTGTTGGTTCTTGCATCGATCCTGAGTTCAATTCCTAGTAACCACATGGTGGCTCTCATCCATCTACACTAGGATCTAGTGCCCTCTTCTGGCATTCAGGTGTACATCCTAGATAGAGCACTCACATACATAAAATAAATAAATAAATCTAAAAGGAAAGAAAGAAAAAAGTTCAGTGCCTTCAGCTATTAGGGAAATGCAAATTAAAGATTTCTTCTTATCCCAGCCTGAATGGCTAAGATAAATAAATAAGTACATCGTGCCCTGTCCCCGTCTTCAGACCTCCATGCTAGCTGCTACTTCCCACCTAGTGTGGAGCTCTTGGACCAAGGTGAAGTCCATTGCTCTTCAAGGACCTGCAGTTTTCTGAGAGGGACCAGCCACCTGCTGAGCAACCGAACAGTTTCCAGCCATTGGGGGAAGGGCTTTCCACCACCTTTAAATTTGGAGCTCCCCATTAAACATGGAGCCTTGATCAGAAAAACCTTGTCTCGGCTCCTTATTTCTCTTTCCCACCTGTCCTTTCTATTTCAGCCCCAGCTTCCCTTCCAGGTGACCTTGGTTCCCATAGCCACAGGTGCTTACACTTATTATTAAATATTACACAGGCTGCATCTGCCTCGCCAGGTAGGCACAGTGGAAGCCATGTTGAGTCTGTGGCCCATGTTACCACTGTGCTATGCTCATGGGCTGTGCTGCCACTAGGGGCCATGCTGATCTGAGTGGCCTGCACTGAGATCTGAAGCAATGGTGATACCCATGGTGATATCCATGGTGATGCCCATAGTGATGCCCATGGTGATGCCCATGGTGATGCCCATGGTGATACCTAAGGCAATACCCATAGGGATACCTAAGGCAATACCCATGGGGATACCTAAGGCAATACCCATGGAGATACCTGGTCTGTACAGCCACTGAAAGTCATGTCAGGGTCCACGGTTCTACTGCAGCCATGATTTCTGTTGATGTCCATGGCCTGTATTACCTCGGAAGGCTGTGTGGATGTCTGTGGTCTATGCTGACACCTGAAGCCATGTTGATTTCTTGGGGCCATGGTTCTCTACCACAGCTGGAGACAGTTTTCATAGCCTGTGCTGTCATCAGAAAGGGTGTCAAGGCCCATGCATGATCTTTGCTCCCAGGACCATGAAGATCAAGGCTACGTTTGCTCTGCTATCAGTGACTGAAGATGCACCGTTGAGAGGGAGGGACATGGAATGCCTCTGTGCCCATCCTTACCCTCCTCCACTCCTCCCCACCCCTACCCCTGCTCCCCCTCCTCCCGTCTGCCCTCCTCCAGTGCCCCTCTGCCTCCTACCCCATCCCTCCCCCTTTCCCCCTACTTCCTCCCCCTGATCCCCACCCACTCCTGCACCCTCCATCCCATCCCCCACCCCACTCTCCCCACCCCACCCCTCTCACCATCTGGCCTAAAGTAACAGCCTAGACTGGAAACAACCAAAGAGAACTCTCAAAGAGTATATGACAGGGATACTGAAAGATAGTTCTCCATAACTGATGGCCTATGGCAGGGGTGTGGGAGGGGAAGGACTCAGTTCTATTTAAGGGACAAGCCACTGAGAGTTTGACCATGTTCCAGTGAGTATACAGAGAACACAAATAGTACTTGGTTTATTTTATGTATTTATTTTTAATTCTTATTTTATTTTTACCTTTTTTTGGCTGGGGAGATCACAAGCGTGGGTGATGGACATGGAAAGATTGGGAAGTGAGTGTTCTGGAGGTGCAAGATGCGAAATTCCCAGAGAATCAATAAAAATGTCATGTTGAAAAATAAATGCATAAATACTATTTATAAATTATTAATAAATACTATTATTAGGGGGAATACTTAATCACTCCAGGTAGTAGTGCAAAAACAGTGTGAAGGTTTCTTAAAACATTAAAAATAGTTTTATGGTATGATCCAGTTATACCAGTCTTGGGTATATACTCAAAGGACTCTACATCTACTACAGACAGACCTGCTCATTCATGCTTATTTCTGCTCTATTCACAATATTCAGGAAATGGTAACAGACTAACTGTCCATCAGTGAGGAATAGATAAGGACAGTGCTATATTTATACAATGGAATATTATTTACCTATGAAGAAAAATGAAATGTGCAGGTAGGTGGATGGAGCTGGAAACTGTCATTGAGAGAGGTAAGACAGACCTAGAGACATAAAGGTCACACAGCTTCTCTCATTTTGGATGCTACTTTTTAATTTTCACATGTGTGTATTTTATTTGGAATGCCACCCCCCTAGAGCCAAGAAATTAGGAAGGGACCTCAAGGGAGAAGAGATAGATAATCAGCAACAGATTAAAGGGATTAATGGAACAAGGAGGGTTAACCTGGGGTAGGGGTGGGAGCGAAGCTGAAGGGAGGGGTTATGGGGGAGGAAATAAGTAACTTTAAAAACCTCTAGGAAGAGTCAGATGGAAACCTGCTTACTACTATAGAAGATTATGTGTGTGGGTGCACGAGTGCATGTGCACAGGTACACACACACACACACACACACACACACACACACACACACAAATGCTGTTATACTATAACAGAACAATAATGCCCACACTAGATACCACAGACTAACAAACACAAAGTCTAGTGCTAGGAATGGGTTTCCACTTTCAGGGTTGTTTGCCAGTGACCGGTTTTGCACATTTAATTCTTAGTGTCTGCACCTGACCTGACAGTATTTTTAGAGAAACAGTTTTAACCAGGGAGCAACTGTCCCCTCTGTGAAAGGTATCCTGCTTGGATCCTTATCTGATGACTGAAGAGGAGGATGATTATAGCTTTTTAGGGTTTTCTGGCCTCAGTACAACTGACATCTGACCAGATAGATATTTTTATTGGTGAGGAAGGAAACCTGTCCTGTGCATTTTACGATCTTGCATCTTTGGACTCTGTGCATTAGATGTGCCACCACAAGGCGCCTCTGGACACGTCCAAATGTTCCCTATGGGACAAAGGCACCCATGAGAACCCTCTGCTCTGTATATATGAACAAGACTTCTAGAGATGAATGAGTTACAGAGTTACATTTCAGGTGCACACTGTGTGGTAATAAAGGACAGGGTAGGGTGATCCAGAGGCTCCTCCATCTTAAATCCTTGCTGAGACTAGGGTTTAACAAGAATTTGATCTCCTTGATAGACGATCCAGTAGAAAATTACCTGACTGTGTTCTAGGAACCCAAGGTCAGGATGTCCTAGGTAACTTGTCTCAGTTTCTGTTAAACTGTCACTTGTGCAGACCTCCCCCTCCAGCCAACTGCTTACCTTAGCTTCTGTCAAACCGCTTGCTTAACACAAAGATGCCCTGTAGCTGCTGAGCAAGAGGCCAGGACATGATTTTTGTCTTCAGAAGCCCCATACTCATGACCCTCAGTGGGACACTTTGACCATGAGTACTGGAGTGTGGTCCCAGCTGGGTGGAATAACAGACTTTAATTAGCTACAGTGTGTCTGAGTGGTCACCTCTGGTGGGCCCCCCATAAGAGTAAATGCAAGCTCTTTCCAGGTCAGGATATCACTGAGATACCAAGAATCAAATATCAGTTATACCATTCATTTGTTGTGTGGCCTTATGCATATTGTTTTATACCTGTGTTTATCTAAACGCTGTCTAGTTTGGCAAGACTTCTAGGACCAAGCATACGTTTGGGGGTTTCCAGATTCCTCCTCATTTCTAGCCAAATGTCTATATATTTAAGGTCTCTCCAGACTCCCTTCTGTTTACTAAACTGCTTAAATGGCTTTCAGGACTCAGGAAGCACAGCATTTGTGCTTACAGCTTATTCTGGCAAAAGGATACACATCTGACACTGGGAGAAAGAGGTATGTAGGTAAGATCTTGGGACCAAGGACTCCAAACAGAGAGCTTCTGGGACTTCAAGAACACATCACCCCCTGGCATACAAATGAAGCCCTGTATGTGTGGAGTACAGCCAACCCTTGAAGCTCACCCAAGCTTCAAAGTGAAGTTTTTATTTTCTCCTCATTATCCCAATAATTGAAAAATTTCCCCTGTGGTTGAACTCATTCTCTGGCTGCCTCCAATCCCCAGACACTAGGATGCTAGAATATGACTGAAGAGTCCCAAGCCTCTAATCATGCAGCTAGTCTTTCTGGCATCAGCCAGACCAAAGGAGTCATTGCATTTACGTAAGCTATCAGGAAAGCACCATGAGTCATGTCATTAGCATAAACCATCAGGTACGGTACAAGGGGCCCATCATGGATTGAACGACAATCCAGGAAATTCTAAAGCTTGGGAGGATGTTTTTCAAGACAGGGTTTCTCTATGGAACAATCCCTGGTTGTCCTGGACTCAATTTGTAGACCATGCTGGTCTCCAACTCACAGACATCTGCCTGTACCTCTGCCTCTCCAGTGTTGGGATTAAAGGCATGCAACCACCACACCTGGCACTTAGTCTCATTTGTGAGACTCTCTGTCATGTTTAGTCTCATTTGTGAGAGTCTCATCTTTAGTCTCTCTCTCTCTCTCTCTCTCTCTCTCTCTCTCTCCTCCCTCCCTCTTTCTTCCTTCCTTCCTTCCTTCCTTCCTTCCTTCCTTCCTTCCTTCTTTTTTTAATGTATATGAGTGTTCTATTTAAACATACACCTGCATGTCAGAAGAGGGCAAAGATTGTTGTGAGTCACCATGTTGTTGCTGGGAGTTAAAGTCAGGACCTCTGGAAGAGCAGAAGTGATCTCAAATGCTGAGCCAACTCTCCAGGCCAGGAGCCATCTCTCTAGGAACTGAATCCCACAGGATCCTCATCTTTGGAGAAGGGAAAGGCTCTTAGAGTCTTGGACTAAAGAAAGAATTTGCTTCCTGGAAAGAGATTTCACACAATTCTGATAACTTCTCAGACCACTTGATGGGACAGACTAGAACCAAGACAATGATATTTTGATGGGCAGGACCATACTTTGACCAAGATCACTTGGCTGATGTCCATGTTTCTTGACCTTACTTTAAGCCCAGGCTTCATGTCAGCCCCAAATGGGCTTAGAGCCCTCTTGGCCTCCTTATTTGTTCTCTGCTTGATGTAGTGAGTCAGACAAGTCCTTTCTCTGCTTTTCAATCACTATTACTTGTCTCTCTAATTGGCATGGAAGGATGATGTCCTATCTTGTCAGGGTTTCCAGAGCCCAGGCTGCAGTACTGGAAACGTTACTGGCATCCTATCAGGAGCTAAGATTAGACTACTCTTTGTGTAGCTCTAATCCCCATCCCCAACTCCTACACAAGTATGACTTCTCTGGACCTAAGGGTTTTTGATTATAAAGTGCAATTTGATTTATAAAGTGCAATAATATAAATATTTATCTTGCTGTCTTATTAGGACTGAAAGAAAATGCTGGTGAGCTTTCTAATGCAATGCCTAACAGATGTTGGCAGGTCATTTCTTTCTTCTTCCATTCACCTGAATGGCCAAGCCACTTCCAGTTTCACAAGTTTATCTTTTGTTTGAGAAAATGGTAGTATAGGTTCTCAGGGGTAGGCAATGGTTAACATCTGTGACTTTTTCCCTATACATAGCAGGATGCCATAGAGTCTAGGACTAAGACCATCTTGAAGTTAGGTATAGATACAGAAGTGTAGATGAGAATTGGAAGAATTACTATGTTGGTAAGCACATTAACCACATCCCTTTCTCAAGCAACACTAAGAGGTAGAGCAATCCTCAGCTGGCCGATAATAAACTATGTCATAAACAGGAAAGGATCTTTGTTAATTAATCCGTGAGTTTTTATTGGTGGTTTGTGACCCTACCTTGATTCAGAGTTTAGATGCAATAGCTCTGTGGGAAGGAGGAAATATATTTTATTCTGTTGGTAAATGTGTGTGTGTGTGTGTGTGTGTGTATGTGTGGGTGTGGGTGTGTGTAGAAGAGGAAGGAAGAAGACAGAAAACCAGGCAAAGGCTCTGACTTCCAAGGGAGTTGGCACACCCTGTAGTTTTTCACAGCGCTGACCACAAAATAAGATTTCAGCTTTTTCTCCACAGAAAATTATTCCTCTATTTTGTATTTAGACAAACACCCAATGCCCACATTGTAATTACTCATAATGAGTGAGTGACCTTGTGCAGGATAATCCAGGGGACCTAAAAGCACTTTGATTTGTAAGATATTGAGATGTCATGTTTAGTCTTATTTGTGAAAATCGTTATTTAATGTTTATGAGGTCTTATATAAAGTGATGAAGTTACAGAATTAAGAATTTGTGACCAATGGTGCTGGGTTAATTCCTCACAGGTTGATCAGCTCTTAGAGAAGTTGAAAGAGATAGATTTCCAGGGTAGGAGCTCCCAACCTTCCCTATTCCAGGAAAAGTGGGGCCATATATTCAGGCCCTTCTCAGCTTAGGAGACACAGGCTGCTCCTTCACAGATCATGGGAGCCGAATCGAAACAAAACAAAAAACAAAAAGTTCAGAGCTTAGATACTGGAAAAACAAAGTTGGGTGTGGTCCTTGCTTGGCCTTGTCTACCTGAATGGCTAAACCCAAGAGTTCCACTTTTGTGTCTTTGAAATATGGACATGGGTTGGAGAAATGGGTTGGCTGTTAAGAACAGTGGTTGCTCTTTCAGAGGACCTGGGTTTGATTTCTAGTACCTGCATGGTAGCTCTCAACAGGCCATAACTTCAGTCCCAGGGAATCTGATGCCCTCTTCTGATTTTGATAGGCACCAGGCACACATTAGTGAACAAATATACATGCAAGCAAAACACTTGTGGACATAAAAACATAAATCAATCAATCAATCTATGGAAACCACTGTATCTCAACAGAGCATAGGTTTGTGTCAACTTGACACAAGCTGGAGTTATGACAGAGAAAGGAGCTTCAGGTGAGGAAATGCCTCCATGAGATCCAGCTGTGGGGCATTTTCTCCATTAGTGATGTGGTGGGGGAGGCCCTGGGCTGGTAGTCTTGGATTCTATAAGAGAGCAGGCTGAGCAAGCCAGGGGAAGCAAGCCAGTAGGTAACATCCCTCCATGGTCTCTGCATCAGCTCTTACTTCCTGACTTGCTTGAGTTCCAGTCCTTTAGTGATGTACAGCAATGAGGAATAAACCCTTTCCTCCCCAACTTGCTTCTCGGTCATGATGTTTTTGCAGAAATAGAAACCCTGATGAAGACAGTTTGCTACAAACAATAAATGAACTTGTATGTGAAATAAGTGGAGTTATCTTGCACTTAAGTTCTTGATAAGTGGTAGCATCTATTCCTTTTCTAAATTACATTTTAGGTGACCTGGGTTGGATCTACGATTGGTGTTAGATGTTTTTGAGTGTGCTAATTCAAGTAGACTATGTCATTTTTCATCATTGTTGCTGATTAATGGATGAGTTAGGAACATTTCAAAACTAATGCAGGCACCACAGAGTGAGTTTGGAGAGGATGTACCAAGAGTGACACCCCCACCCCCCACCCCCCACCCCGTGCTCTGAGTTAGAAATGCTGTCTTCTAGATAACCTACTTTCCCCTCGTGGAAGCCCAGCTCTGGCTGCCTTTCTGACCTCCACCACCTTATGTCGCTGGCATGACTGATACTTTGAAAACCCTTCCCTTCATCCAGATCTGCTTCTTCCCAGGTACCAACTTGTCCGGTGTCTAAAATGATCGTTCATGTTCATCTCTTTTCTCTGACCCTGTATATCCTTCAGAACACAGTTCCGTTCTTCCCAGGATATGTGAATAACACCGGACAACAGAGACTCAGGAGTCAGGAGAACATCTAAGAAGCCGGACACTCAGTCTTCACAGAATCCTGATGAAGAACAGTGCACACAGACAGATGAGCACTTCTATGTTCTATATTATGAGAGCATGTGTGCACTTCACAATCCAGAAAAGACTCTACATGTATACTACTTGCAAATAGCTCAGCCGATTGTGACTAGCTGTCTTCCTGGACTAGAAGTTAACTCAGAACAAATAAGCAAGGATTCAGGTTTGGCAGCCTTGGCATACTCAAACTCAGCTGCAGAAATTCCAGGAAGGGAGCACTACAGGAATATTAACTACAGAAGCCCCTAGCATGAATCTCAGGAACAAGGCAGCCACCTGACAGAGGAGCAAGCCTGGGCTTTGAAATAAAGGACTTTGTTCCCACCCACTCCTTGTTGGAGATAACCTGGAAGGCAGGACATTAATCTCAGATCTCTAGCTCCCAGAATAAAGCACAGCTTCAAGATTCAGCTCTTTGTGAGCTATTGTTTTCTTTCTTGCTGCTTTTAGGATTATTTCCTTTCCTTTCCTTTCCTTTCCTTTCCTTTCCTTTCCTTTCCTTTCCTTTCCTTTCCTTTCCTTTCCTTTCCTTTCCTTTCCTTTCCTTTCCTCCCCTCCCCTCCCACCTCCACTCCCCTCCCCCTCCCCTCCCCTCCCCTCTCCTCTCCTCTCCTCTCCTCTTCTCTCCTCTCCTGTCCTTTTCTCTCCTCTCTTCTCCTCTCCTTTCCTTTCATTTTTGTCTTCCTTCCTTTCTTTTTTTTTTTTTTTGAGACAGGTTTTCACTGTGTAGCTCTAGCTGTCCTGGAACTTGATCTGTAGACCCAGGTGGCCTTGAACTCATAGAGATCCTCCTGCCTCTGCTCCACAAGTGGTGGGATTGAATGCAAGGAATGCACCATCATTGCCTGGCTAGGATTATTTCTTAACATTGTAATTTTGATATCCTGATTATAATATGTCACGAAGAGTTTCTTCTCTGAGTATGTCTGTTTGGACTTCTATATGGCTCTTATATCTGCAAACGTAATTCTTTCTGTAAATTTGGGAAGTTTTCTGCCATTACTTCACAGAATTATAAGTCTGACTCTTCCATTCAATGTTACTTCTCCTGTCCCTTTCTATACCCTATGAATTCTCAGGTTTGGACTCTTGGACATGCTCCAGGTTCTTTGGGAATATTGTTCATGCTTCTCATTTTCCCCTTGTCCTCTACCCCTGAGCTTTATTCTTCAGCATGATCTTGTCTGTTAATGACGGTCTCTGTTGTGCTTTCTACCAGACTGACCATCCTCTTCATTTCAAATATTTAATTTGTTTGGTTTTCAATGTGTTAGTCTCCTTGCTGATTTTTTCCTCCATATTTTGAAGTTCTACCACTGCTCTCTTAACTGTTATGTTGACTTTTGAGGCTGTGTGGACAAGGTCTTAGATAGATTTCCCTAGTTCATGCATGTATTTGACTCTTTGTGATCCTCAATTCTTTTGAACAGTAAGACTCTAAATTCTCTCTTGGACATTTCAATTATCTCTATGTGGGGATACTCCAGTTTCTGTGACTTAGATCTGCATACAGTCCAGCTATGAGGACTGGTGGACTGCGATGTTCATTTCAAATGAGTGGTTGAAGCAATGCAGTCCTGGCTGTGTGCCAGCAGCATCAAGAGTGGGACAGCACCCTAAGCACCATGATGACCAGCTGGAGTCAAAAGTATGGTCACTTCAGATTCTACAAACCTGCTGGAGACAGGTTACCCAACTCCAGACCGAATAAAGCCTGTCTACTATCGGGGGCCGTACACAGAGCTACAGGCCAAAAGTAACCTCTGGCACCATAAAAATGAATACTCGAGGCCTGGCAGTAACCTTTGGCACCCCAGACATCAGGATTTCACACCCATATTGTCAGATACCACTGAATCCAAACCTCCGGTATTTCAGGGGTCCCTGGGCAAACTAGAGCCAAACCTCAGGCTCTGGACTAATCTCTAAGGTCACTGGGCTAGAGATCTGGTTGCAAGGTATTCTCTGGTTCTGTAGAAATGGGAAGTCTGGCTCCAGAACTAAGTCACATATAAGCTGGGAGTTTAGTCACAGGCACATTCTAGACATCAGGCATTTCTGGGAAAAAATCATTTTTTATCTGTTCATGTACTGATAGACTTTCAAGCTGACTCCATAATTTCCATTGAGTATCTGCCACAAGTAGTATATATGGATTATAATGGTGATTTCTAGGAATTGAACCTCGGTCATCAGGCATGGGTCCAAGTTTCTTTATGTACTGAGTCATCATTTTGACTAGAATGACATGGAATTCCAGTGAAGTTTCTATTAACATTTCCTTAGTGACTAAAATTATATTTATTGGTCATTTAACAGTTGAGGGCTAGAAGTGTGGCTTAGTGGTAGAATATTTACCCAGAATCCAGTTCTGGATTCAGTCCTCAGCAACACACACACACATGGGCACACACACATGCAAACACACACACACACACACACACACACACACACATGCACACACATGAGAGACAGAGACACAAAGACACAGAGAGACAGAAACAGACAATGACAGAAATTTCTATTCAGATCATTTGCTCATCTACTAATTGTACTGCTTATTAGTTATTGTTATTTTGTTTCCTTTTGTTTTGAGATAGGGTCTGGAACTATGTAAGTGAGGATGGCCTAGAACTCACAGAATTTTTTCCTGTTTATGCTCCACAAGGGCTGGGATTAGAATGTGCCACAATGACCTTCCCTACTTTAATTCTTTATAGGATGGATATTTCTCCTGGGTTAGATGAATGACTAAGATATCCTCCCAAGAATACCTTGGGAGCTTAAGTCACAGTATTTGATCCATTTTAGTTGATTTTTATAGAGCAGGAGAGATGGGGATCTAGTATTACTCTTTAATGGGTAGATACTCAATTTGCCAAGCATCATCTATTTAAGAATACCTTTTATCAAGTTACCTTTATTAAGTAAGCATCAGATGACTATGGCTACGCGGCTTATGTCTGAGCCTTCTGTTCTATTCCATTGACACATTATGTATATGTTTCTACAAAGTCCTGCTTTTTGTTATCCTGGTTCTCTCTTCTTTTGAAATCAGGTAATATGTATAGAGCAGTGTTTTCAGTTTGTGGGCTGCAATCCCTTTAGGGGGATCTAGCCTAAGACATCGAAGACACAAATACTACAGTTATGAAGTAGCAACAAAGATAATGTTATGGTTGGAGGTCACCACAACATAAGGAATTATTAAATTAAAGGAATGTATTAAAGGGCCACAACATTTCTGGTTTTAATCAAGATTCCTCTAGCTATTCGATAGGGTCTTAACAATGAAAGATTGACATTCAATATTGATCTCTAGCCTCCACATCAGTGGATCCCAACCTTCCTAAAGTTGCAGCCCTTTAATACAGTTCCTCATGTTGTGGGGACCCCAACCATAACATTGTCTTCATTGCTATTTCATAACTGTGATATATGTGTTTTCCGATGGTCTTAGGCTAGACCCCCAAAGGGGTTGCAGCCCACAAATTGCAAAATGCTGCTCTATACACATGCACTCACATGTGCTCACTCTCCTGAATGTATAAACGCACTCTTTCCATAAGAAGTACATCACACACACACACACACACACACACACACACTTAAAAATAAAATCTTTTAAAACATCTAACATAATTCAACAGTGAAGCTGTCCCATCTTAAATTTATCCTTGTTGAAGAATTTGGACTTTTTTTTAATTACAGCTTTAATATCATTGCTTTAAAATTATATATACTGTGTAGCTTTGGCTATCCAGGGACTCACTATGTAGACTATGTATACTAGGCTGGACTAGAACTCACAGAGAACTATGTGTTTCTGCTTTCCAAATGCTGGGATTAAGTTATGTGGGCCACCACACCACTAGGGCTTTACAGTAAGACCCTATCTCAAAACCAAATCAAAATAAAACAATAGCTAATAAGCCATGTAATTAGGAGATGAGCAAATGTTCTGAATAGAAATTTCACTGTCTCTGTCTGTCTCTCTGTTTCTGTCTCTCTGTGTCACTGTCTCTTATGCATGTGCCTGTGTGTGTGTGTGTGTGTGTGTGTGTGTGTGTGTGTGTGTTTTGCTGGGGACTGAATGCAGAACTGGATGAAGGGGAAATATCATTGTTTTTTACATTTCATTTAGGTGCTTTACATCCTGCAAGTGATTATGAATCACAAAGTGGGTGCTGGGAATTGAACTTTGGTGTGTGGAAGAACAGCTGGTTCTCTTAAGCACTAAGCTAGCGCCCCAGCCCCTCACATGACTTCTGGTCAAAAGAGTAAGATAATGAGTTGTATCTCTGTCTCTGAGTGTAAACATGACAGACTGAATTAGCCAAAGCCTATAATATAGATACATACTATGGGGCCCCTGCCATAGAGCTAGTCAGGATGGGCTTGTCAATCACCTGGACAGGAAAACAAACTTCAAAAACTGTAACCTTGAAAACACAGTTCACCTGAAGACGTTAAAAGGATAGAAATAATTATCCTTTCAATGAATTGATGTGCTTATATACTCCAGGAGCCCCTCCCTTGATGCAGCTGCTTACAGATTGTCATGGTTAGATTTTTCTTTCTTTTTGGTCAACCTGGCACAAGCTAGGATCAACAGGAAAGAAGGAACTTCAGTTGAGAAAATTCTCCTATTAGATTGGCCTGTAGGCAAGTCTGTGGAAGAGTTTTCTTGCTTAAGGACTAATGCAGGAGGGCTCAGCCCACTGTGGGGGAGGCCACCCGGATATGGGGTATTAGGTGGTATAAGGAAGCCAGTCATGAGGAAAAACCCAATCAGTGGCGTTTCTCCATGGCCTCTGCTTCCGGGTTCCTGCTTCCGGGTTTCTGTTCCGTCTTCCATGAATGAGGAAGGACAAGCTGTAAAGTGAAAAAAAACCTTTTCCCTTTCCACTTGCTTTGGTCCTTGAGCTTATGATGTCAACGAAAACCCTGACAAAGATTCTCACCTTCACTAGGTGAGAACTTTTCAAGTTCTAACCATCACCCTCACCCCAACCCCTTATAAATACTGACAAGAATCCTCAATCTTTTTGCCCTCATATTTGGGACATTTCCACTCTTTCTGAAGTCACCCCCCACACACACACCAAAGTATCTGATTTTGCAGCTTCCATAGTGAACCTGCCTCCTTTCTTGGTCTCTAACTTGGAAGACACCACCCACCACCCACCCGCTCATCCCCCACACCCCTGCTTCTGATTCTGCAGGCTTCCATGTTGGGCCTGCACTTGCTTTCTTGATTTCTAGCCTTAAAAGGATAGCTTTTTTTTTTTTTTTTTCCATTTCTCTCCTGGCAGCTAAGGAAACTTACAGTGTGTCTGCCTTGTTGATACTGTCCTCTCAAATCCTATAAAATGGCCCTTGAGTTTCCTTTTGAGTTGTTAAGTTCTTTTCTCTATGAGACGAGGAGCTCTCAGAAAGGTACCCTGTATTTCCCAGTAATGACCATAAGGAAATGAAGAGGAAAAGGGTAGGCAAAGGTGTACTGTTTTGCATGGTTGTGACTGGCAGGAGATCAGGGTCAGGTCAGACGGTAAAGGAATGGGATCTACTGGGGAATTTAGCAAGGCTTGTGTCAAATTTAGGAAGTAGTTTTCTCCTCTGTGTCCGTGTCTGCCAGGCTGAGGTTAGTCCCTTTCTCCAGGTATGCTAAGGGAACTAAATGCAAGCATGCCTTAACAGCGAGGGGCACAGACACAACCCCATGCCGCTGACCTCGACCTGGAATTTTAGGAACTTTGACTAAAGACAAACCAAGATTCACATATTAGACAGTTTATCAAGCAGAGTTAGGGATTTTTATTAAAGATATTTTATTATGGGCTTAATCATAAGGACTGAGAGAAAGAGAAGTGCTCAGAAGAAAGTAAGACACACAGGAGAGTACAAATGTGAGTTTCTAAAGGAAGAGAGCAAAATGTACCTAGGCGTGGGAACGGGCTCCTCATGGAGAGGAAGCAATCGATGGCGTGAGCATTAGCATTACAGACCATGTTGGTGGCTCACGGTGTCTGCTTCTGCAAGAAAGAAGCTGTTTCTACAGAGATTAATTGACTGATTGAAACTGCAGAGGTGTGGAGAGTTTGGGATACTGCCGACTCAGAAACCAATTCCCTTAGCCCAGGCTAGCTTTCTGTCCTTGGATTCTGAGCCATTCCTTGCCGGCCTCTGTTACTGAAACTATAATTTGACTAAATATGAAAACCTTTGACACCTATTAACTTAGCAGATCCTTGTTTCCACCAATCCAAAAGCTAAGGATATCATCAGATAGCCTTTTGGGCCTATAGAAAAGCCTCCCCCTCTTGCTGTAAACACCTTTCTGGTGTACCTACTAATGTATTCTAAACCTGCTGCAATTCATGACTTTCTTTGTTTTGTAAAACTATAAAACTTCATGAAACTGCTTCTTAACCCGTGTTTCCAGGCCTTAAACCACTCAAGATGGAAAACAACAACAACAACAACAACAACAACAAAAACAAATCACCCTGTCCCTTATTCCCTTAGAGGTGAGAGCTGTGTGTTGTGTTTTTGTTTAGCTGCATAGACAAAGGTTACATCTCAAAAGGTTGCTAAGAATCCACCCCTCTAGCCCCATTTCTTTCTTCTTGGTAAGAGAGATAGGTCGTGGCCCCAGAGGCGGCTTGAATGGACTGACAGTCTCATCAGGTAAAAGCAGGCACTGCACTGCTGGGGTGCACACGGAGCTCAGCAGAATACTCTTTCTGTAAAGCGGGGGCTTCTGGTGAGAGCCCAGAGTACTGCAGCTTTGGAGCTGGAGACACGGAGGAAGCCTTTGGTAATTGTCTGGAATTCTTGCTGTGCTGCTGGAGGAGGCTTCAAGATTCCAACAAGATTCATTACCCGCCCCCTCCACCCCCCCAATTTTCTCTGCCTTTCTATTCTGCCTCCAAGTCCCAGCAAAGCCAACGGCACAGTTGAGATGGTTCGATGCTTTATGCCAAAATGAGCCATTGATTAATGTGAAATTCTAATTTTCATTACACATATGTTTAATTTATGTAGTTTGTCCCTAAAATCATACTTAATTTATTAGAGTAATAACAGCTAACATTTCTGAGTATCCCCATATGGGTCAAATCCTTGCTCCAACACGCATGTGCACCCCATTCACAACGACAGCCACCGCACAGGAAATGGAGTCAGTTCTGCTTACAGAGGAAGGGAGATTTGGCTCGCTAGCTTTGTGTCAGCTTGACAAAAGCTAGAGTAACTGGAAAGGAGGGAACCTCAGTTGAGAAAAGGCCTCCATAAAACCCGACTGTCAATCATTTTCTCAGTGACCGATAAGGGAGGGCCCAGCCCATTGTGGGTGGGGCCATCCCAGGGTAGGCGGTCCTGAGTGCTCTAAGGAAGCAGGCTGAGCAAGCCATGGGGGCAAGCCAGTAAGCAGCACTTTTCTGTAGCCTTTGCGTCAGCCCCAGCCTCCGGGTTCCTGCCCTGTCGGGTTCCTGTCCTGACTTCTTTCAGTGATGGACTGCGATGTGGAAGCCCTTTCCTCCTCAGACTGCTCTCATACGGTTTCAGCACAGCAGTGGTAATGCTGGCTAAGACACGTTAGGTCAGTACAGCCTTTGTTGTTACCTCAGACATTGTGTGCTTCCAGAATCCATGTTCTTAACCATACAGCATTCTGGGGTAAAATTAGCTGCAGTGTATAAAACGTTCAACTCACAGATAAGGAATGTGGGAAGAGGCAGATAGCACAAAATGGCGAAAACCAGGAACTCGCAGACCTGGCCTGTCCACAGGAACCCTCAGTCTTGATTTCCCTGGAAAACAGAAGCCTGGAGCCATGGGGATGTGAGGACACGTGGACGGGGCGAGGGAAGCTTGGCTTAGGGGCTTTGTGAGCTGACGGGAGCCTTGTGCATTGCCCCTCAGCCGCCCTGCCTTCTCATTCATTTAGGCTGCTGTGGAAGGATTTCACCACCATGCATTCTCTTTGAGACCGACGACTCCCGGGGCTGCCTATGAGGGGTTTATAAACTTGCTTTCAAGGGCACCACAGGAAGAATATACAATTCATCACACATTGCTTTGTTCCTCTCTAAGGAAAAAAAGAAAAGGAAATAAGTATACATTGCGATAAAAGTTAAAGGAAAGGTCTTAAGAGGTACGGATTGATTTTCTGTGAAGGTTTTGTCTTAAACTGCGGTTTACAGAGCAGCAGGGGCCCCCACACTTCCCAGGGGCTCCTTAGAAACATTCTTCCTTCTCATCCTTCAGTTGTTGTTGAGGGAGGTCTGGGAGGGCTCTGCCTCCACCTTCATTATCTATTCAGGGAGCACAGCGTGCGCTCTGCTCTCCAGAGGTGCCTGAAATGACTTACAGCGGCTCTCTACACAGAGCCAGGAGGTGCAGGCAGGACCTGTGTGTGCTAGCTAGCTGGTAGCCCTTGAGTGAGTGAGTCTCCAGTCAGAAGCCTTCTGAGTAGCGCTCTGAAACAGGGCAAGCTTCGGGGCCACTTGGTAAAGCAGAGAAGCTTCCCGGAGGCAGGAGCCATGTCACTAATGGTCCACGGATCCTTTCCTCCGTAACGAAAAGACACTGGGGAGAAGAATCACAATTTTCTTCCATGAAAAGGCAATTTTTTAAAAGGCTAAGCAAAAGAAAAAAAAATTAGACCAGCAACTGCCTGATGGAAATAAAATAAAAAACACATTTGTGATTTCAATTTTTCTGATAGTTGCATATTTTAAAAATAATAGATCAAAAGAAACGAGTGGAATTTGAGCAATGCATCATGCTCATAGTCAATGCAAGATCACTTAATATGTAATCAATATAAAGACATCAACTAATGACATCATTAACATTTTATTTCATATTAATCTCTGTGTTCTGACGGGCACTTTACACATACAGCTGTTGGCACAAAACACAGCTCTTGCTTCAAAGCGGCTAAGAGTCCAATAACTGTGACCGCAAACTTGGATTCAGCTTGCTGACTGTAAGATATAAGGGGGGTGGGGAGATGGAACAGTCAGAGGCATCTAGAAGAGTCCGGGAAAAGAAAGCTATAAACCGAGCATGGCCAGCAGACTGGACAGGGGCGGACTCTGTGGGAGAACAGAGACTAGCAGGGCACAGAGAATAGAGAAAACATAGTGGGAGATAAGAGAGTAAAGTCTCTGCAGCGAGGGAAACGGGGGAGAATAGCGGGGTTATAAGGAGGACTTGAGTTTAGGGCAGGGGAGGAGGTGGGAAGGGCTAGGATGCTGGCATGGAGTCTGAAATGTGTACCAAGGACTTGTGATACTGAAGAAGCCCGGAGGCTGGCCTGAGCTTTCATATGGTGATAGGAACCACAGGTAGCCAGCCGCGTGTCCGCTCTGAGAGAAGGGGCATGACTCCTGTGGGGAGACAGAGTTTCACACATTCCTGAGGAATGCTGGCTTTCCCCTAACTGCCAGAAATCTTCCCATACTAAGGGCTGAGCACATCAGACTGCCTTTTGGGATTGGGGAGCTGGAGTTTCCCTTGGACCTGACATTAGGGGAGCAGTCACATGACCTTTTATAGTTATAAAACAAAAGACTGTCATGAATCAAGTTACTAAGTGAATTTAATGGGGATATCAGGTTAAATTGGCTTACACCACGGAAGGGAAATCTCTGTTATAGGTCTCAGATGCTGTCTGATGATATTTCTAGCTTTAGGGTTGTCGGGATCTGAGTTAAAACATCTCAAACATTTTACATAGTCACAAATGTAAGGGTCTGTGATTCGCCGAAGATTGATACTCCGGACTCAAATAGTATGCAAAGGCAGAGTGTTTTATTCTGCAAAAGTCCAAGATGCTGGGGTCTCCCCATTACCAAGATTACCACCAGTGAGCTTGCAGGCCTGATTTAAAGCACACTAGGGAATTCTGGGGTAGGCGTCCTCTATGTTAATCTGTCAGATTCATTTCTATGGACATTCCACTGTTTGGGTGTGGGGGCTGGGAACTTGCTGGGGAGGTCTGGAAACTGTTGCTGACCCATCGTCCTTACCTCAGGCCAGGTGATGGGTCAGCTCTGAGGCCTGGACTTGCCTGGAATTGCAAGTTCTTGGAAACAGATATTTAAGCCTAGTCTCCTTACCTGCCATTTTGAAGCCTGTCATGGAATCAGCCTAGCCTTCTCAACAATGATATCAGGGCACATATAGGAATTGATAATAAAGGGCTATTAGGAGAACTAAAGATAGCTCAAGGTCTAGAACATTTTACCTCTACACAATTTCCAAGTTCTAATCAGACTGTGTGATCTTTAACTCAGATGTGGCTTCTGCTGAGAACTGCAGTTCCCATGGCAGATGTCAAGGGCTGCCCTGAGGCCCCTGTGGCGCTGGGACAGACCAGAGACAGATGCCTGTTAAGGTCCATGCAGGTGTGCATCTCCAGGGACTGATCTTCCTTCCGTCCACTCTTTGATAATTGAGTTCACAGAAATAAAGCAACAATACATTGACAGAAATAAAGGAACACAAACTTATTAATGTACAAGTACACAGGTGTCATGCTGCACATGGAACTCAGAGACAAGACTTGATGATTGAGGCTTAAGGATTCTTTGTGAGGAGGACAGAAGTGAGGCCACGCCAATCTCAGAGAAGTCAATGATTTGCAGGAGACATGGGCCAGGCAGGGAGAAGAGACAACATCCAACAACAAAGTCTGCCAGGGATCTGTGGGTATCAGCTCTCCTCTTGTCTCCTGCTGGATAACCTTCTGGAAGATCAGCCTTTATGATCTTTACACAGATAAAGGAGCTTCGGAAATGATCCTTTGTTTTTACTTCAGGAGAGAAGGAGGACTGACTGAGATCCAGAGCTCTGAAACCGGCTTGTTAATTTCAAAGAACCATTCCACGGTACACTTCAGGGTATTGTTTGCTGAGCCCCAATGCATTGCTTTATTCAGCTCTTAATAAAAAGATCCAGGGTTTCTAGAAGCATGATATATAATTCCACATTACCTCAGCTTTCTATCGAGTATGGAGCAAACACTGTGAGTATAGAGTCCACTGTCAACCCAAGTCCTTAAGTCAACATCTGGGTCCTAGGGGTACACACACACACACACACACACAAACACACACACACACACACACACAAAACTGGCCACATTAGGAGAAAAACAAACAATGAGATCCACTGACTTACCCCACCAAGTCAAGTCAGTCTTCAGTCTCCTGCATAGGCTTAGGTTTGAATAGAAAGTGAGAGATAGTGAGGAATGGTCAGGGTGTGATCACCCCACCCATCGCTGAGCCTTCATTGTCTCAGCAGCATGGTACAACAGTATAACAGACAGTATAACAATTTGTCAGAACCTCATAAAATCACTTTCTGGGAGACACAAGTTCCTTCTTTTTCTTCATCTTCTTTTTTTCTCCCTCCCCACGAGACTCCTCAGAAAAACACAATTCCTTGGGACCTCTCGTCCCAGTTGCCAAAGGAGAGCATGGGGATGTCTTCCCTTAGCACATCTGATCCCACCAGGGTGGTGGTAATTTACAGCCTGGTGTGGATTATTCCTGCGTTTGTAAGATACGTTTTTGAAATTTAGATCTGTGTTTCTCTCACACCATACATATGTTGTGCCAACATTTTTGGCTCTATCTTAAAGTACATCGAGAATTAAATCACTTTTTACCAGCCTTCCTGGGGTTGGTTCAGAACACACTAGTCTCCAACATGATGCCTTAGCATTAGTGAAAACATCAGCAAAAGAAAAGTAATTCTCACCTTCCCCCTTCTTCCCTATACAGACTATAACATGGCTTGGTGTTTTCTTCATTTTCCTTCCCCATAACAGATCACATGACCCTCATTCAAGAGGCTCCTTTCCTATACCCAGGTGATGAGAACAGCCTATTCTTTTAATCTTATTCTCTTCCTGATGCTAAAAAAAAAGGCATAGAATAGATAATTTATGAACAACAGATTGGGTAATTTAGCTGACAACGCTAAAGGTTGGCTTTCAATCCTATTTCTCGGTGGCAGCCCACTTTTCATTAAGACTGAACATAAAACTCTCCAAGCTGGGGCTGGAGAGATGGCTAAGTGGTTGAGAACCCCTGCTACTGTTGCAGAGGATGCAGGTTTGGTACTGAGCACTCACGTGGTTTACAAGCGCCTCATCTCCAGTCTCAGGGGATATGATACCCTCTGAAGACATTCTTCCTCAGAATGCCCCATCATGACCCATCCACTCACCAAGGCTTGCCCAAGTCCCCTGTCTAAGGGGACCAGCCTAACTCTGCTCTCCCAAATCTATTTTCCTTCTCTATATTCCCCGTGTTATCCAGTCTGCTTCCCCCGACAGGTCCCTGAACCTCCTCCCTCCTCTATTGACACCTCTTCCCTCACCCAAAGGATGGTGCGTGGTATGAACCCAATAAATATTTATTGAATGGATGAATTTCTGCTATGAAAAATGATATACACTGGCAAAACTTCCAATAGTTTAAAAACATTTGGTTTCTTCCCACGCCATCCACAGGAAATTTGTGGACAACTTTTTTCAGTCTTGTAGCATTGGTACAGCCAAGTGCAGATTTGATTCTTAGCAAATTTGTGAAATCGGTACGTTCACTTAGGCATCTTGCTTTTTTTGACACTGTGCCATAATCTCTACTCTTTTCTCGTCTGTGTTTATGGAACTTTAATTTAGGGCATTAGCGTGGGCACAACAGAAAAATGGCGGACAAGTCCAGCGAGGACTGCTGAGGGCCTTGCCGAGCACTTGAATACGCCACCTTAACAGGTGCAAGTGAAAAGAAGTTTTTATATTATTTGACTGTGGCGGGTATACATTTACATGGCTACATGTGGCTAGTGGCTTATATATGGGAAAGAGCAGTTCCATCCTTAAATAATGTGTATAAGCTTGTCATCTTACCAAACTGGCTTGATGATTACCTCCTTGGTCACTATATGGGTGAGCCAGAGACCTGTTAAAGTCACCTCCTACCTTGAATACGGGAAGGTTTTGCAGAAGAGATGGCTTGTTGAGAATAAAATTCTACAGCAGATATAAAGTTTTTAATTAAACTAACATGGGCAGGATTCTGGAGCAAGGCGGGGCAGACACACACACACACACACACACACACACCCGCCATCGCTTTTCCACACTTCACTGCCAGCACCAGCGACAATGACAAAAGAATGCTCTTCACGTGGGCACAGCCCACGGAGCTATCATTACCACTCCCATTTCCCAGATGAAGAAACTAAGCCTCCAAGAGCACCACTTCCCAACAGCTGGCCCAAGACACTAACAGTTGGTGTGGCCCCAGGGCCAGGCTGCATGTGCCATATCACTTCCCTTCCCACACCCAAGGTCCTAGAGATTCTTAAAACAGGTGAAAGACCATTCAAGAGCATCTCTCGGCAGCACGGCTTCTCGTACATATCAAAGACTAGGTGGCTTCAAATCACAAAGCAAAGCTGACTTCCACATCGCTCATTAAGTTATTGACCTTATTCATAAAAGTGTGATCAGGGGCACCAGAGACTCTTACCTTGCAGCACAAATATCTCTGCCCACCTGCTGCCCTCTGGTTACGGTTCTGTGAAGGGAGCTCAGATGTTATCCAAAGTCTTCATGTCCACTCAGCCCTTGCTGAAACTGTGAACATCACTGTAGTTCATAGCAACAAGGAATCCACCCCACCCCCAACCTGGAGCATCCCGCCCCTGCCACAGGCTCTTCTCTACCCAGCAGGGGAGCCAAGCACTTTATAATTACACGTTAATGAAGAGCAGAGTCCTTCCTTGTTTTTATCTTGCATTTCATTTCCACAGTAATTTGATATGCATGTGGAAGAGGGCACGTGTGAGGAAATGTAAACAGGACTCATTTATCACAGCTCTAACTTGGACCAGATCTCCCCCTAATCCAATTCTCAGCAGCACAGTTAATGCCATCTAGCAGTAAACACTAATAAGGATCAGCTGCAGGAGACTGGTTAGTGCTCCCAGGGATGGGTTAGTGCTCCCAGAGACAGGTTAATGCTCCTAGGTATGCCTTCTGGAATAGGGCAAAACCCTAACATGCTCATGACATGCCACATAATTTTTACATGTGACCGAAGTTTGGTTTTAAACTATATAGTTTTGCCGGGTGGTGGTGGCGCACTCCTGTAATCCCAGCACTCTAGGAGGCAGAGGCAGGTGGATTTCTGAGTTCGAGGCCAGCCTGGTCTACAGAGTGAGTTTCAGGGCTATACAGAGAAACCCTGTCTCGGAAAAAAAAATCCAAACAACAACAACAACAACAACAAAAAAAAACTATATAGTTTTAAGAGATGTGTTCTTCCAACAATTTAGGTGACTGACTACTATACCCAAACATTATAGCCATATCCTTGACCTGGTTATTCCCTGAACTAACAGCAAGCCTTCATAACCAGAGGGTAGAGGCTGACTGTCTGGCTCATTTCCTCCCGAGCCTGTTTGAGTCCTCTTGTGGCTGCAATCAGCTTGGGTCTCAGTCAACACAAATACGTTCTCTTGTAGACCTGTATACCGGAAGTTGGATGCAGGTCTCCTAGGCTTAAGTTAATATACTGTCAGGGTTGTGTTCCTTTCCTTATGGCTCCTTGACCTTCAAAAGACCACCTCCTTTCCATGATCATGACCACCTCTCTCTCTTCCAAGCTGGCAAGGGTGGACTGGACTCTTTAAGCACTGTCATGGTGGCTTTCTATAGTGTCACCTGCCTCCTGTTCCCTCTTCTGAAACATTCAAGTCTGAGCATAATACCAGCTTCTTCATCAGGTATGGCTGTAACCACTTTCAGAGACTGCTTCAAGATCTGGCCTGTTGGCTATTGAGGGAGAAGGAAGAAGAGGAAGAAGAGAAGGAAGAGGAGGAAGAGGAGAAGAGAGAGAATGTGTGTGTGTTGGGGGTTGGGTGATCAGATCCTCACCCGAGAGTCCAGTCACTCACTCTTGCACTTCCCAGACAACTGTATGGAATTCTGCCATAGCTCTACATAGTCTCTTAGTCTTTGGGGGTTGGGTAGGATATATAGACTTTGTAAGATTAACAGAAGTATGAGAAAGTCTGTCTATGCAACTGCAGGCAAGTAGCAAACATGCTAGCATGAGACTTTTGAGTGATGTAGCTACTTTGGGGTTACTCATTGTTCCTATAAATAGCACCTCACCCCTGCTTAGTAATGTTGGCCTAACCGTACTTTGGCTTCTCATTGGTGCCCTATAAACAGGGGATAAATGCTTATTTACATCCCCCAAGGAATACCCTACCCTGGTAATCTTCCTAGTTGCTCTTTGAATAACCTGATACTCACCAACTTTAAAGCTTAGCCTGGGGGCCTCTCTAGAGACTAGATCTAGGGACTAGTTCAGGTAATCTACTGTCTGTGACCAAACACCTACTGTCATAGTTAATGTCAGTACTATCAACTTGACACTCATAGGAAAAGAGAAACAAATGAATAATTGCCTCCATCGGATTGAGATTAGACTGTGGGCATCCTGCTTGTTGATTGACATAGGAGGGCCCAGGCTACTGTAGGCAGGACCACCCTAGGCAGGTGGGACGGGACTGTGTAAGAAAGGAAGCTGAGCATGAACCTGGAAGCAGGCAAATAAACAGCAGTCCTCCATGGACTCTGCCTCCGTTTCTGCCTCCAGGGTCCTTCCTGCCTTAAATCCCTGCCTCGGCTTCCTTCAGTGATGGACTGTAAGATGAGATAATTCCTTTCCTCCTCAAGTTGCTTTTGGTGGGTGATTTCATCACAGGAACAGAAATCTCATGTCTTCACCGCTTCCCTCCACCCGGTTGGATCTTCTGATCTTCTGCACACACTTGTCTCCACACACTCAGGGTTCCCTCGTCCCCCTTTTTCTTCACTATTATTTCTTGATAAAATGTTTCACTCTTTGTACTGGAGAGATGGCTCAACGAATCTGAGTGCTTGCTGCTCTTAAAAGGAACCACGGTTTGGTTCCCAGCACCCATGGCAGGCACACCTCCCAGCTGGTTGTAACTCCAGGGGATCTGATGCCTCCTTCCCGTGTATCTATGCGAGCACATGCACGCACACATGCATGCACGTGCACTGGTATACATGTGTAAGAAACCCCTTTTTAAAAAGTCAACTCTCTGAGTGTACTCTGAACCTGCACACATGCTATGTGAGAAACGGCAAGAGAGAGCATACCAACCCACATGACCTTTAAGTTGTCCTTCGGGTGTATATGTGACATTTCCCTCGTCTAGACAGGCAGCCTCTATCCTGCACTTTCCTACAGGACAGTCGCTGCTCTCAGTCTCCCACACCCTCCTTCCCTATCTGCACATTCAGCCATTGGCCTGTTTCACAGAGGAAACAGAAATGGTTAGAAAAGGTGTTTTGCAAACCCCTTCAAGCAAGAGTCCCACGGACCCGGTGTCCCCACCTGTGAATGGTGCTGCCTTTCTCGGAAGCCAGTTCTCTTCCTTCTGTCAAAAAGCCCCGCCCTTGCATGCCAGGGTTTGTCTCGTGTTGGTCAGACTTGTTGCTGGGGCAAACTACCTAACAGAAATAACGTGAGGGAGGGAAACCTTTTGCTTTGGTTTCCTTGCTCATAGTTTCCGTCCGTCCGTGGTCAGTTGGTTCCGGGGGAGAGGCAGAATATCGTGGTAGAAAGCAAGGGTGGGAGGACGACTCCAGCTGAGGGAGGAGCCAGTTGACGTCGGAGCCAAGAACCAGAAAACCTAAGCTTGCACTATCTCCCAACATCTTCCATTTTACCGGGGACTCGCAGCCTGCTGGGGGCTACCACATCCAGGATGAGCTAATCCTCTCTGAAGACAGCCTCCCAGACCGGCCCAGAGATGTGCTTCGCTGATCTCCTAGGTGCAAGAGCAGTTGTCACAACTGCCATTTTAAAAATCTATGTCCTCTCTATCTTCCTATATGAATTCCTCTGTCCACCCGCCTGTCCCAGCTAACACCCCACTTGTCCTCTCTCTTAGAGCAGAACTCCCTGGAGGAGCACTTCCCGACTCCTGGCCTCCTTTCGCAGTTCTCAGTTGGCCCACTGGGTAACAAAGTGCTTTGGTTCCAGTCGGCAGTGACTGCTGCGTTCACAGATCCAAGGGCCGTTAGTCCCGATGTCTCTCTTTATCGGCGGCGGCTCCGGTGTCTCTGCATCGTGCTCTCCGTTTGGCACCACAGGCCCATGTTCATCACATCGTCTCTTCCCCCCAAGCCCAGCCATTTTCATGGCGTTAGCTACATCCATGTGCTGGCACGCTAAACTGTGTAATCCAAATGCGGTGCCTCCTTTATTTCCCCTGGGAACTCCAGGGACTGGGAGAGCTCTCAAAACTTAGCGTGTCCCAGACTAGCGAGAGACGCTACCAAAACTTGTCTACCCAGTCTTCTACTTCTCAGTCTAGGGCAAGTCCCGCCTTCTGTTGTTTAAGCAAACATCTTATCTTACTCCCGACTCCCTCTTCCTCTTCCATCCCTAGCCAATCCACCACAAGTCCGCAGCTTTGTGTTCTAAGTGAGCCTCTGCCCACTTTTTACCATCTCTACTGGCACTCATCCCTGCCAGGTCCTGGCCCCAGCTGTAATGGCTTCCTGACTTGTCTCCCTGCTTCTCCCAATTACAAGAGCCAAAATAACCCCTGTAAAATGTCAGCCGGATAGTGTTCCTTGTAATGTCATTTTCCTTAGAATAAAGGCTGGAGTCTTGGAGGCAGGGAGATGGCTCAGCACTTAAGAGCATTCGTGACTCTTCAGGTGACCCAGGTTTCATTCTCAGCACTTATGTCAGGAGGCTCTCAACTGCCTATAACTCTGACTGCAGCTGATCTGATGCCTTTGGCTTCCAGGCACCTGCACTTACATGCATGTATCCACACACAGACACTTAGAAATAAAATAAATGTTCAGAAAAGATCCTGGCCCCATTATCTCCCCCACAGCCCTCCTAGCCTTTTCCCCAATCCCCAGGCTTGCTCTACGCCAACAGGACTGGCACTGAGCTCCTTCAAGTCTTCTGGAATGTGGATAGAGGGCTCTGAAGGGTGGTGAGTGCTTAGGCCAGATTGAGAAATACAGCCCATAGTGTGCAGGGCAGTCCGCTCTATGAAGAATTACCGATTACTAATCATGTGGCTGAGAGCTCTGGCTTTGCTCATCTCTCTGCATATAACCAAATGCTTACTCCCTTGTTAATGTCATTTTTCTCCTAAGACTCTAACGTTAGGCATCTGGGTGGCTCTAACTACCACTCAGACTCCGCCCCCTTCCCGCCCACCACTCAGCAGCCCCGCCTCCTCCTGTCTTCTCACTGGCTCCCAGTTTATCTGGAAGGCAAAAGTGCTGACCTCTGTTTTGAATTCTCTCCTGTCTGCGTCTCACATGCCACCTTTAACTCTTCCTTCAGGTTAGAGTCGACGACACTCTTCGAGGAAGCATGCCTTAACACCCTTATCTCTCCTGGAACTGACTGGAAACAGTTCCTTCACAGAACTTGATACAACTTGTAACTTCTTCTTTTTTTTTTTTAAATGCATTTATGTGACTTGTAACTAGGAGCAATCTGTCTGCGTGTATGCCTGCACACCAGAAGAGGGCATCAGATCCCATTTTAGACAGCTGTGAGCCACAATGCTAGGAATTGCTTAGGGCCCCTGGAAGAGCAGCCAGTGCTCTTAATATCTGAGCCATCTCTCCAGTCCCATAACTATCTTTTGCAGAGTTATTTCTGTAGTGAATATTTCTCCTAGTCTACTAAAGAGAAGAAAACTTGTCTATCTGGATAATCACCAATGCCAGGCACAGTTTCTAGCTCAGGATGCTACCTGATAACTAGATATGACATCGTATTTCAATCTCACCGTACTAATTTTTCAAGGAAAATTATTTGTATTTCTTACGAGGAAATAAAGGCTTTGATCATAGCTGATGATGTATGACTGACTGGCTACATAAAACTCATATTTTTCTAGCTTTTCTAGAACTAGAGAATAAGTGAGTGTCAAATGATTATTGTTGGCTCAGTTTGTGATATATTTCTATGGAAATAATTTCAGAAAAACATAATACAATATGGCCAAAGGTTTTGAAAGCAGCCTGTTTCAAGGCTTAGAGTTTTTTTGTTTTTGTTTTGTTTTGGTTTTGGTTTTTTTCGAGACAGGGTTTCTCTGTGTAGCCCTGGCTGTCCTGGAACTCACTCTGTAGACCAGGCTGGACTCGAACTCAGAAATCCGCCTGCCTCTACCTCCATGTGCTGGGATTAAAGGCGTGTGCCACCACCGCCCGGCAAGGCTTAGATTTTTTAGTACAGCCATTTGACTGCTATTGTTTTTAAGGCGCTGCAGTCCAGCCCTCAGTTCACAAAGCCTGTGGAAACCACAGTAGCATGAAGGTCAAAGTTCACACTCCCACAGGTGCGTACACTTACATACACTTAGATTAGCTTCAAGCATTCAGTGCTTGACTGTCCCTCTCCCGATGCAGAAGAATCTCGACAGACTGTTAGGAGGTATTCGTCACAAACAGGTGATAGAAAGGAATAAGAACCCAGAAGATTCAAGCTGATCTGAGTAAGTTACAAGCCAGCATCTGCCCAGAGAAATAGAACCACTAAACAGAGCTGCACAGTGAAAGGTTTGTTCGGTCCAACTTTTGTCAGGCATGGTCTCCGTGTTAAGTCACCATAGGCCCTGCATCTCCTGTTAGAAACTGGAGTCTGAGTAGATGGCTGGAAAAGAAAGATGCTTTATAGCCAGGGTTGTTTTTCACCCACAAGGGGCATTCTGTAATGCTTTGAAACTTTGTCATAAAGTGGGTAGAGGGCTCTGACACATGGTAAGTGCTTAGACCAGATTGATAAATAGCTCAGAGAGCACAAGGCAGTGCAGTCCTCTCTAAGAATTACCAGATCTAAAAAGTTACTAGTGCTGGGGCAGAGAGACTTCACATAAACTGAGGGCTACATAAGAACTCCAGGTGTAAGTTGGAGCCTATGGCAATTAACTAGATGGCTATTCCTGCTTGTGACGTCATTGAAGGTTTTCAGCTGTTGAAGCAAATGCCTGTGTCATAGAGCTGGCCATGCAGCTGACTCTTACTGGAGACACTGGAGAAGGATCTAGCTGCGGGCAGTTTTTCAATGGCTCAGCTCATGTCAGCACATGGGAACAGAATAAAAAGGGGGTATAGGCATGTTCTGCCTTGCTCCCCCTTAGTCCGTTGAGACCCCAGCCTATGTGATGGTGCTGCTCACACTCTGGTGGGCCTTTCTGTACCAACGAATCCTCTAGAAATGACCTCACACACCCAGCAGCGGGTGCAGTGGGAAGGAAAGGAAAGAAAGGAAGAAAGAAAGTTTTAAAAAAGCGAAGCCTATGTCCAAGCCTTTATAGACATTCCCTAGGATAGACTGGAAATGGGCTGTTGGGGGTTTCTTTTGGAACAAAAGATAGCAGGTGTTATACACAGAGACAAAGTTTTAAGAGCTAATATCCTACTTTAAAGCAGCTCTCCAGGATCTGAAGTTGGACTTGCTCCTTCCCAGGAAGAAGACAGGACATCGGGCAGCTGTTCACGACCAAGCACGGCGGCTTTCCCTGTGCTCAGCTGGAGGCGTAAACGCCTCGAACTGAAAATAGCCAAGAAAACAAATACAGTTGCTTCATTGCTTCCTGCAAAGGATTGAACGAAGTGCTCAGGTCTTCCCGGGCGATCATGAAGAAGTCTTAAAATCTCAAATCACATTCAATAGGTTAAGAAATGGGCAAAGCTTCAATGTCTGCAAAGTTCATTTTTCTAGAACATTAATAATCTCTGGGGGCTGGAGAGATGGTTAAGAGCACTGGCTGCTCTTCCAGAGGTCCTGAGTTCAGTTCTCAGCAAGCACATGGTGACTGACAACCATGTATCTACAAAGGGGTCTGATGCCCTCTTCTGGCATTTGGGTGTATATGCAGTGGAGCACTCATTAAATACATACATAAGTAAACACATATTTTTTTTTATAAAAAAGAAATCTGAAGTTATTTTGTACCTTAAACCAGAAGGCCTTTGCTAACTCTTGAATTTCTGTGTGGGAAAAAAACACAGGATCTGCTGCTAGAGTCTTTTCTAAAGAAACCACTCCCAGGGAAGAAAGTTCTCAGATTGGCTGTCCCCAGGAGTGAGAGAAGTGGGCAGGAAACACCAAAACCTATGAAAGAGAGTCTACTGCGAGAAGTGCCTGGTTGAAGACTTGAACACTCAGACTCAGTTTCCAAATAGAGTGGAATAATGCTAGTCTTTCTTACAGAAAGAATTCACCAATTCAAAGTGGAAAAGGTGGATTGAACATGTGTCTGAATCATTTATGACCTCATGTGAAGGAAGGAAGGGGCTTGAACTATGAGTCCTTACAACCCAGACGTTGAAGCCTCAGTTCTTGGGGAGAGCGTTACTTCAGAGCTGGGCCTTTGGGGGTTAGATCAGCTAGTTATCCCATCACTATTGCATGATATATAAGGAGCCGACTGAGAGGAGGGACTTATCTAGGCTCTGGTTCCCGGGGATTCAGTCCGTGGTCGCCGGGCAGGCATGTTGGGGCAGCTCAGCTCACTCACTGCAGCACACGGGAAAACACAGAGAAGGGAAGCTCTGGCGTGCTCCGGTTCTCTCCTTTCTCCCCTTCCTTCTGTTGAGACCCCAGTCTCTGATAGGTGGTGCTGCTCACACTCAGGGTGGGGCTTCCGCCATCAGTGAGATCCCCGGAAATGGACACAGCAACAGGTGGGCACTCTCAGCCCAGTGACACTGACAGAGAAGATTAAATAGCACAAGGCCTCCGAGCGGATTTGGATGCTCTGAAAGGAAGAGACTCTGAGAAGCTTGGGACTGCGCTCGTTCGGACACCACTACCGGACCCCTGTTATGTGAAAACGCAGCAGGGACGCCATCACCACAGGGCAGTCCTCCTCCACGCGGCACCTGACCCAGAAACGCTAGCTCTGAGAGCTGCGAGAAGATCGGTGTCTGTTCTTTTCACCACTTTTTTTTTTCTTAATTATCTGCGGCAGCCCAAGCTGACTAAAAGGAGGAAGTGTTAAAGTTCAGGGAGCTTTTAAAATGTAGAAACCACAGAGTCTATGAGATTAATGAAATAAAATGAAATAAACGCTACAGTACCATGAAGAGTACACATGCGAGGTTTGGGTCCATGGTTGCTTACAAAATAATCAAAATATGTAAAGTACCGTATATTTTGTAGTATATTTTTAAACACTTTAACTTGGTTCTTAAAATAATTATCTAAAGTATATATACAAAGCACATGGCATACTCTTTTTAAAGCTCTCTGTGTGTAAGTGTGCAGACATGTTTGTGTGTGTATGTGTTTGTGTGTGTGCACACATACGTGGCTCTGCATACGTGTGCCATTGTTCAAGTGCCCCTGTATGAGCATATACCACAGATGTGCAGATGCCCACATAGGACAGAAGAGGGTACCGGATCTCCTGGCAATGGAATGGTTTTGAACCATCTGATTTGTGTGCTAGGAACTGAACCTGGATCCTCCATAAAACCAGCAAATACTCTCAGCCGCTGAGCCAGCGCCCTGAAAACCCTGCTTCCATTTTTAAAGATTGTTTTTGAAAACCTGGTCTTCCAGCACAACATCAGAAGTATTCCAATACTGCTCTTCCCAGAAATTCTATTCTCCTTCAACCAAACAGCAAGGCTTAGACGTGGCTCACCCAACCACAGAGCTCACAGTGGTTGCCACAAGCCCACTTGCTACACTGGCTCTCCAACTCTTTCCCCTTGCTGGGAGTACAGGCACCGAAGCTGCTTCTCCAGCCCCATCAACAAGGGCACGGACTCAGAACAAGAGAGAGACCTACAGACCCCTGAGCGCTCGCAGAAATCTGGTTGTCAGAGCAGGACAGAAAAGGGAATCATGAGAGTTAATGACACAAGCTTTCCTGCTTTAGAACTACACACTTTCCAGAAACTTCTCTTGAGCTGAGCCTGTTTCTTCATCCACGACAGGGTTACCCTGTAGGGTTAGGTGAACTGATCCAGGTACTTCAGACATCATGGTGGCACACGGTGCGTTTCAATTTAGACAGCCTGATAAATAAGTCCCTACAGGGAGATGTGTGGGAAGACAGATCAAGGAAGCACAGCCCTCTCCTGCTTCTCAGGCAGCCTGTGTCCTTCTCTGTGTTACCAGTGTTGGGGCCCTGCTTCCAGGTTGGAGACAGACTTAGAGAGACTCTATAATCTGTGAGTATAAGAAGAGATGCAAAGGCATTCAAATCGAGTAATAGTATCCAGTATTTTAAGTGGTTGTTCGGTTTTCATTATATTGAGAAACCTTTGAGATCCTCTTGCTTAAAAAAACTTATCTTGCCGGGCGTGGTGGCGCACGCCTGTAATCCCAGCACTTGGGAGGCAGAGGCAGGCGGATTTCTGAGTTCGAGGCCAGCCTGGTCTACAGAGTGAGTTCCAGGACAGCCAAGGCTACACAGAGAAACCCTGTCTCGAAAAAAAAAATCCAAAAAAAAAAAAAAAAACTTATCTCAAAAACAAGGCTGCTAAAATGACTTAGTGGGTGAAGGCCACAGCTGGCAACAGACATGTGACAGCTTGCGTTTAATTCCCTAAGATCCGCATGGTAGGAGGCGAGAACGGAGTCTAGCAAGTCGTCTTCTGACCTCAGTGTGCATAGGTGCTTCCTTCCCCCACACACAATAACTACGTTAAAATAATAATGATAATAATAAGACTGCTCAAAAATAATTTCCCAAAATTAAAAGTAACATCACTTATACATTTATGTAAAGTTTTAAAGTCTCCACGTTGCCTAGATATTATGGTATAATCCCAGTAGGAGTTTTGATACATATTTATTCACTTTAATCAGTTTCTTAGCTAAATATATCTCTAAGACCATCTCTGCTTTTTTTTTTTAGTGTATTTAATGAGGTCATATTATTTTCATAAAATAAACCATGTAAAATTTTTCACAAGGACATACATGACTAAAAATTTGAAATTGCTTATATTTTAGGACTCTTCTCCCTAGCCCATACTATTTTAATTGAGAAATGATTCTTTCTATAGATGCGGGGGAACCCGAGAAACTCAGCAATTTTGCTAGCCACATAATAGTCTTGTCTAGTTTTGAAAATTTTTAAATATGTATTTCTGCTCCATTTTATAATTTTGAATTTTAATTTTTTATTTAAATTGTTTTGAGAATTTCATATATGAGTACACTGCATTTACATCATTTCCTCTACTCCTTCTTCCCCTCCAACTCCTCCCATATCCCCACTAACACCCCTCTCAAACGCATGACCTCCTGTATAAGTGTATATGTACACACACACACACACACACACACACACACAACCTGCTAACCTGCTGACTCCGGTTCGTGCTTACCAAATGTACTGGGCTGACTACTTAGCAGTGTAAACCCCACCCCCTTCTTCATCACGTGACTTTGCTAGAACGATAAGCTTTCTGGTGATTTTTTTTTTCACCAAGCTGCACAATTTTCCCATTTCTCTCTGCCCCATTTGTTGCTATATTTCATTGTAGGCCTGTGTGAGAGTGACTGGTTATAAGCATCACGCAGACTCACCATTACAGTGCCTGAGATCTCCTCTGCCAAACCTTTTAGTTTACCCTCAGCCGAGTTCTTGGGACATGGGCAGAAGATAGCCAGATTCTTTACCAGCCTGTTTGTTGGTAGAATCCTTGTGTCCCTCTGAAACCTCTAGAGCTGGACCCTCTCTGACCTCATTACTGTCTTCCAGGCTCCTACCAGAACACCCTCTAAGCTCCGCTTATAACATTTACTATGTTTTTAGTCCAAAGTTCCGGAATCTTCTACATCCCTCCACGACACGGCAGTCGCATTCTCTGCTGCAGCAGTCCCGCGCTCCTCCCGTATCAATTTCTAGATCATGTCTCCGTCACTGGGATAAGATGCTATGAACAAAAGCATGGTAAGGAAGAAAGCTGGTTTGGCTTGAGGTTCCAGAGTCCGGAACGCCGGGTAAGGCATGACGCGCTAACAGAAGCCGGAAGCCGGCTGGTTACGCTTTCATCCCCACACAGGAAACAGACCGCAAACACATCCTGGCCCTGGGTGGAAATGCGCTCCCGTGCATGGCCCTGCCATTGTGTGGGTAAGGATCCCTTTGACATTAACTTCTAAGATCTTTTCAGGCCATAAATAGTATCAGTCTCATCTAGTCTCTAATAAATGCCTTACAAACAAGGAGCAGCTTTCCCAAGATCCTAAACTGTGAGTAGGGACCAGGGGGTGGGGTGGGGGAGGTGGAGGCTGGGGGCTGGGGGGGACCTGCTGGCGCTGCTGGGAAGCTATGCAATACTACTATCAGGGTGCTCTGCGCCTGAGGGCATGGGCCAGGACTGGGCTCAAATCACAAAGCTGGTTGAAGGTCAGGGCAGAAAATGTGATCTTCAGCCTGACAACAATGAGACGTCACAAAAGGATATCACCGCACCTGGCTCATCCATTATCAACGGAGGCTTCAGAGGCCCCCGTTGGCTGTGGTAAACTCTGTAGTCTTTAGCTACCACTTGGTTTTGTTCTCACAAGCTCTGGTCTCCTTTCATGTTATCTGAGCTCAAGCAGAATGATCTGTTCACCAGTCAACCTGCAGAGTGACTGATAGGAGACTTAAAACAGCCGGCCTCTGCCTCAGAGGCGGGGGCACAGCTCTGTTCTGTGAATGCCCTTGGGCCCTCATGGGTCAGACAGGGTAGAATCTGCCAGCTCTCAAAGTTCTTTGGCTTCTTCCTAGCCATTCTTAAAAGTTATATTCCTTCAGTAAATCACTTTCACAAAAACAAACAAGCAGAAAAAAAAAATTTTTTTTTTCCTTTTTCAGGTTCGGTTGGACCCTGACCAACACCATCTGAATCCCTGTCAACACCTGGATCAGGATGTGTACAGATAGTTCCTGACCACCAGCAATGTACCATAAACATGTGAGTTCCTTACGTGCGTAATCTGATTTCATCTACAGAACAGTCGTGAGCTGTGGGAGTTACTGCTGCTCCCATTTTGCTGAGAGGGCACTTGAGGCTTAGAGTTAAAGATCACCAGCAAGACTTGAACTCTGCACTTTTTTCTTTCTACCTCGCCCAGCTGATTCAATAGCCTAATCTCTATGATCCAGAGAACTCAGCAAATGTCTGTGGAACAACTGAGTGAGGCCCAGTTCTGCCTTATCAATGCTCTTCTTCGCCGGGATCAGAGTTGGCTGTTGCTTTGTTCTAATTCAGAAAGGTAAATGAGAGTCAGAGCCGTGGTTGTGCAGACCTTGAAGTATCTTCACCAAAAATACAAATAATCGCAACCTCTACCGCACACAGACCGTGTGCTAAGCCAACCACAGCTTGGTGTGGAGCCAGAATGAGAGAGCAGCTGCATTTTACCACACAAGGTCATGATCATCTTTTATAAGTGACTGACCCTCCTCGAGCTATTTTCTGTACACAAATTAAACATCTTCAGCCCTCAACAGCATCTTTTAGTTCCTTCCTGTCTTCGTCTTCTGTTGTTTTGTTTTGTTTTGTTGTTGTTGTTGTTGTTGTTGTTTTTGGTTTTGTTTTTTTTTTTTTTTTCAGAATGCCAGATGGTTTTCACTGCGGTGGAAAGAAAGATTAAGAGAAGGGGACAAAGAAACCTGAAAATCCTTTCATTTCCAGAAGAGGACACAGAAGTGTGCAGAAAATAACACCCTCTTGCAGCCGATCCAGGCACAGTCTTTTCTGCATGTCTTTCTTCATTACATATCTTACCAGAGGGAGAGTAAAATGTAGTCGCAATGTGGGGTAAAGAGTTTCACTCTCTTTAGTAAAAAAGAAAATAGAGTCTAGAACTGGATTGTGGCTGATGGCTGCACCACTTCATGAATCTGTTAAAAATCATCGAACGAGGCATTGACAACATTGACATGGGACGCTTGTAGCCCAGAGATGTTATTCCATCGATAGCATTAGAAGAAAACATCCATCCGTGAGAGCAGAGGAGGGAGGGATAGATGAGATTGATACTTTATTGGTGATTGCCAAGGATGGTGATGAGCAACAGAGTTCATGACGTTTCTCATGATGAAATGGTCTTTTAAACAAACGGCGGACGGCCAATCAAGATGGCTTGGTAGGTAAAGGCATTCGCTGCTAAGCTTGACGCACAGAGTTCAACCCCAGAACTCTCAAGGAGAAAGGAGAGAGAACAGAATCCCTCAGGCTGTTCTCTGACCTCCACGTGAGCATCCTGTGAATATGTGTGTACACAAATAAATGAGTAAGTAAATGTCAAAAAATGAAGTAGAGAGAAGAGAGACTTGCTTCAGTTCTCACAATTAATATTGCCAAGCAATGGTTCCAAGACAGGAGTAAGTGTGATGATTACTATAGCAGTGACAGCAGCTCAAGCACTGATCGTGTCCTTACTGTGTTCCCAGCACTGTGCTAAGCGAGGACTTAGGAAGTAAGCTCTCTTTCTCCCTCTCTGTCTCTGTCTCTGTCTCTCTGTGCCCCTCCCCCCTCTCTGAGACAGGATCTCATTACACAGCCCTGCCCGGCTGGCCTGGGACTCATTATGGAAACCAGACTGTCCAGACTGGCATTTAATAGAGATGCACCTGCCCCTGCCCCTGCCCTTGTCCCTGACCCTGTCCCTGCCCCTGCCCTTGTCCCTGCCCCTGCCCCTGTCCCTGCCCTTGTCCCTGCCCCTGCCCATATCCCTGCTCCTGTCCCTGTCCCTGCCCTTGTCCCTGCCCCTGCCCCTGCCCTTGTCCCTGCCCCTGCCCCTGCCCCTGCCACAAGTGTTAATAGTAAATGTAAACACTGCCACATCCAGCCAAGTGCTGTGTCTTTACAGTGACCCCATAAGGTGGAACTGGTTTTATTTACATTCTTACAGATGATGAAGCCGAAAGCTTCAGAAAGCACAAGAAACTCATGTGGCCACTTGGCTCAGGGAAGTTGTGTGGCAAGTACTATACTAGGAAGGGGAGCAGTAGGCTTTGAGCATCCGGGCATGGGGAGATAGCAGTTACTTCTGGCCGGAATGACCAGGGTGGGGGAGGGGGATTTAGAAGACAATCACAACAACAGAAAAGTTTAAGTCATGCCTTGAGGAATGAGTGAAGAATCACGTAGTGAAGCAAGAGAAGATGGAATAAAATTCTTGTTTCAATCACAGAGAGCATCCTGAATAACGTGGTAGGTTTAAGGAGACAGTCAACATGTTCAGGGAGGCAACGGGCTTCAAAAGGTGGGCGTGGGTTACTGAGCAGGATAGGATAGATGGGAAAAGCTAACATCTGTCTAAGGAAGGACTCTAGTCAGGGGCCATGCCCAGGGCCCCCTCCTCAAAATACCTCGATGACCTTGGCCTGTCGTCTATTTGAAGAGGCTCTGACACAGGCCCCATAGAAGAGTATTCCAGCAGGTTGAAGCAAGAAAGATATGCTGCTTAGCTGACTGTCACCCACTCACCTGACAGAAAAACTTAAGGGACAGAGGGAGAGATGGAGGAGGGGGGAGGGAGGGACTGATGGAGGGAGGGAGGGAGGAAGGAAGGACTTATTTCCGCTCTCAGTTTCTGTAGTGTTCGTCCCTAACAGACTGATTCTGCTTCTGGACCTGTGCTGAGTCAAGGCACCAAGGCAAGAGCCCATGAGAGGAAAGGGCCCCGTCAGGGAGGTCAGGAAGCAAATCGAGGGTACCCTCCTCTAGCAGGAGCCCCTCTATTCCATCCCGGGCCTGGCCAGTGGGATGCTGACAGGGCCCATCCCTACCTTAGTTACTCCTTTCTAGAAACATCCTCAGAGCTCACCTAGGAGTATTCTTTACACATCTCCTAGACATCTCTCCATGCGGTTGAGTCGACAGTCAGGATTAACCATTACAAGTGAGATCTGGTCACCATGCCTCCATGCCCAACTCTGCCTGGGGCCATTCAGGCAATGCCTCAGCTGTAGCAGGACAAACCCTCAAGTGCTCTGTTAAGTAAACAGCATTATCTCACCTTACCAGAACTCACATTGCTTAGTTCACTTTGTCTTGCTCATCAGAAATTTGTTCAAGAGTGCAGAAATTTACTGATAAAACGCCGCAGAGGGGAACTGTATGGTCCTTTGTCCTCCCTTATCATAACTTGGAGAGGCAAAAACCACACAGGCCCTTTCTTAGGGGAAAACCCAGCCTGGGTAAGAATGCATGCCCAAAGGAGTAAGAAAAAAAAATGTTCAAGGGTAGAGTGATTCTATACAAATAAAAATAAAGACCAACAGCCTAGCTCAAATTCTGGAATCAAAATCATATTGTTTATGTAGAAAGTTTTAAAGCCTTTTATACTCTTGAGCTTACATGAAAGCCCAAATGTTTACATTGGAAATTCTCATAAAAACACCCCAAGTGAGGCTGTGGAGCTGAATGAATGGCTCATCAGTCAGGAGCACTTGCTGCTCTTGAGGACCTGGACCAGCTCATTACCATTTGTGACTCCAGCCCCAGGGGATCTGACACTACACACACACACACACACACACACACACAAACACACACCTGGTAAGCATACATAGGTGCAGACAAAAAAATCATACACATAAAAGAAATCTTTAGGAACAAAATAAAAGTATTCTACACACACAATTTATGTGTTATCGAAAGAAAGCCATTATTAGTATTGCTAAATAAATCATTTTGTCCCTAGCATTCTTGACAAATTACATTCAAGTAATGACCTAATCTCAAGTGCTTTCTTCCCCTGCATAAGGACAACAGTAAATGAACTACACTAATTAACTCTGGTGCTTGTCTGAGAGGTAAGGTGACTTTTGTTTTGTTTTGGGTTTTATTTGTTGTTGTTGTTGTTGTTGGTTTTTGTTTTTGTTTTTTTTTGTCTTGCAAATGTGCAGGGTAGAACCCAGGAGGATACTTGATGCTGCTCTAAAATCGGTGGGAGAAAGGAGAGTGGCTGAGTGGCCCATTCCCCCAGAATGCCTAGGTTGGTAGCTGCAGAGGGTACAGATCCTGGGGCCCTTTCTTCTGAAGCCTCGCTGTGCCAAATCCACTCGAGTGGTAACCACACGGCCACTGTCACCCACTCCTCAGAGATGCAGAAGCAAGCTCCCATCTCAGATGCTGGGTGTTCATCCACCGCCCCATACTTCACAGACCACTGGGAGAAAGCAAGATATTTTCTCTCCCTGCTGCTTCGCGTGTTCAGATAATTACTCTGCACTCTGAAGAACCCTGCGGCTCACTCCCAGGTGAGGAGCTCTAGTCTTTATCCCCGCTTTGAGGTGAATGACCCAGTAAGAGTCCAATGGGAAGGGCAAAGAGGGAATCTGTTAGAATCTTCTTCACAGACAGCCACGGCCAATTAGTACTTGACTTCAGATCTCTAAAACTCAGCCATGGGTGTCTTAGAATCCATGGAGTCACTCACCTTGTGCAAGTCACTGCTCAGTCATGGTGGTGTGTCTGGTTTGTAGTGCTGTGTTAAACACTATGTACACTCTAGGAGAGAGGGTTTATCTGACTTACAGGTTTGATCATGGAGGGAAGTTGGAGCAGGAACTCAAGCAGGAGCAGAGGCGGGGACTTTGGAGGCATGCTGCTTTCCGGCTCGCTTCCAGGCTCACGGTCAGCTCCCCTCCTTATACCCCCCAGAACCACGCCGGGGAACTGCACTGCCCACATCAGACTGGGCCCTCCCGCACCAGTCAACAACCAAGAAAATGCCCCAGAGACAGTCCTACAGGCCAATTAGACGGAGACAGTTCCTCAACTGAAGTTCCCTCTTCCAGACTACTCTAGTTTGTATCCAGTTGGCAAAACTAGCACAGGGAGTTTAGATGGCCAGTCCTGGGGACAAGGTGTGGCACAGAGAAGAGCTATTCTCTGCCTTGGAAAGAGTGGCTCCAAATACTTGGCAGGTTACTTGACAGGTAACCATACAAAAGGCCATGTTTCCTTAGCATAGTACAGTAGCGGGGCGGGTGAGATGGCTCAGGAATTAAAGGCACTTGGCCCATGCCTAACAGCCCGAGTTCCATTCCCAGACTCTGTGTGACAGAAGGAGAGAAATGGCTCCTTCAACATCCTTCTAACCTTTACGTTATGTGCTCTGTATGTGTGTGTGTGTGTGTGTGTGTGTGTGTGTGTGCGCGCGCGCTCACTCCCCCTCCCACATTTAAAAAACAAAAATAATAAAATTCACTCTTACTCTCCACCAATAAAGGAAAACGTATCCTAACAGGAGTCTTAGAACTCAGGGTTTCCAAAGGCAATTTAGAGAAAGTCTCATCTCTGGAACTGGAGCTCAACAAAGACACATAACTTATAGGTTTCTAACTCATCTCTCTCTCCTGAAGCTTAAACAGAAATTTCTAGGTCCTGGCTCAGTTCTTCTGGGGTTCAAGATAATATCCTAGCAAAAATCAGTTATAATTATTTATATAAATCAGACATCATAATTATTTTTCCAAAGAAGGAAAGGGTACAGTAATAACATCTTCTAGAGGAGGAAATAATTAATACAGTAATAACTGATTTTCTAGAGGAAGAAATAATACATTAAGAATTGATATAAAATCATTTTGCACTAAATTATACATGGAATCTTTAAAAAATTAAAACAAATCTTTCAAGGAGATGGTAGTATTATGAACCCTATTACTGAACCATAAAGCCTGGGGCTTCACTAGCGACCCAGTGGTCACCAGCCACTAGGGCTCCCGAGTGCTTGCAATGTGGCTAGTCAGAACGAGCTACATTGGAAGAATAAAGTGTGTATCGTATTCCAAGTATTTAGTACAACAGAAGAATTAGATACCTAAATATTTTTGTGGCTCCGCATTGAACTAATGTTTTAGATAGATTGGTTTAAGTAGATTACATTACTGAAATTAATTCCTTTTGCTGCTTCTTGTTGTTTTAATGGTGATTCAAACACTAAAGAATATACTTTCTTAGCAACAGTCCATAGACCTTTCTCTAAAATTGTCCAGAACTTTGGAGTAGAAGGGAAAAGATTAAAGAAAGCACCTGCAATACTGCAGCACAAAGCGTTCTCAGGGACATTGTGCCACTTAGTGATAGGTTATCCCATGAAACTAATGAAATTAATACTAACCTTGGGATTTGGGTTTGCGTGTGTGTGTGTGTGTGTGTGTGTGTGTGTGTGTGTGTGTGAGAGAGAGAGAGAGAGAGAGAGAGAGAGAGAGAGAGAGAGAGACTTTAGAAACTCAGGAGTAGCATTTTTTCTCCTGATAAATATTATCAGCCCCCAGCATGACCCTAGCTCTCTGTGGAACCGAAGACCCAATGCACAAATGTCTTCTGAAGTTAGTGTCCTTTCTTGTCCTCTTACAGTTCCAAGTAAGATCATCAGCCAGACTGTTCAGACACAGCAACCCCAAGGTGGAACTGGCTTATAGGAAACCAGGTTCATTGCTCTCTTTGCTTTAAGCCTTCATGGATCTGACGCCCACACACAGAGAAGCCACTAGCAGGAACATGGCTCCCTGGTGGAAGAACAAGGAAAGCACGTGCTATGTTTGTACCCTCGTTGCTCAGAAATGGCATACACTTCACTGGTCTAAACAAACCAGACTGTGCTGGCCATGATTGCAAGATAGATGTGTGATGCTCTCATAGGGAGATGCTCTGAAGTTGGGTGATCTTCCACCAGCAAGCTCCACAAACTCATGGGCTCTTATACAGCTCCTGGTTGCCAAGCCATGGTAGGTCCCTCAGTGAGTTATCTGAGATCTTTTGAACACGTTTCCACTGGAACCATTTCTCTTGATCAGGGTTATCTCATCATACCTACTATGCTTCCCTAGCTTTAAGTCTCCAGTGTAGAGACTATACCTCAGACTCTCCTTTTGTAGAAGACCCTGGATCCTTATGCAACTGTGTTTACTGTTGTGCATTCAGGGTTCTACTGGCTGCCTGTTCTACGGTAGACTTGAGTCTGTTAGGGGAGTCGCCTGAGCAATGACTTAGAAGGTTCCAAGGTAGGTCAAATCACTGGGCTGCTGAAGTCTGAGCTACTATTTTTCCTCCTGCTTCTCTGTGTAGTAATGTTGAGTACTTATAGAGTAAAGGTGGCACTTGAATATAAAAGATTTGATTGAGTCCAGCCTGGTGCTACATGCCTATCATTTCACACAGGAGGATCCTAGGTTCAAGGCCTACATAGGCTACAGATTATATTCAAAGGGCAACTTAGTGTTGATACACATTAGGACTTAGTCCTCTTGGTAGGTAGGCAGTGAAGAAAAGAGTCCTGGGTGGATTTAGTCTCACAGGCATGTCCTAAAATGACCAGAAATGGTGTCTGCTTTTTGACTCCTCCTCATTGAGATTAGCAAGTGTGTGTTCTTTATAAGGGCTCTGACGGCAGCTGTATCCTAGGCATGTGTTTTCTGTCTCAGGCTATATACAACCAGCCCATCCCCTTTTGTTGGACCAGACAAGTCAGGAGGGTCTACAGGAAACTTGCCTCCTCCCAAGTCTTCTCACCCAAAAAACCCCTCCCTCAGAAAGATGGCTTCCGGATTTGGATTCCCCCTCAACCGTGGAGTCAGATTTCGTGTTTACGTCCATTTTAATTAAAATTAGGTCATGCAAACATTCTTTGTTGTCTTTAATGGAGGGCTGGCCCAGCACAAGAATACTGCCTTTATGTTACTTATGTTGACACCAGTTACTCCCAGGCCCTAGCTCAATCCACAGCTCATCCCACCCGCTGCTGACAAATCGAGTAACTGGTGTCAACAGAAGTAACATAAAGGCAGTATTCTATTTATGGTTTTCTATCCAAAACTCTCCCATTTTTTGATTGTCGTACCAGTTAAAATTGCATATATTTGTAAATAAAAGTTTAGAACAATCTGCAAATAATGCCTTAAAATAACAAGGTTTTTAAAACAAGATTTATTTATTTCATGTATCATGAAACTGTACACTAAGAATTTCATGAATTCATTGTTTTTAATTGCTGAGTAGTATTCCATTGTGTAAGTGAGGTAACTCATTCACAAAAGAACACACATGGAATGCAGTCACTGATAAGTGGATATTAGCCCAGAAGCTCAGAATACCCAAAACACAACCCATATATCAAATTGTTCCCAAGAAGAAGGAAGGAGAGGGCCCGGGTCCTGGAAAGGCTTAATGCAGCATTGTAGGGGATTGTCAGGACAGAGGAGTGGGAGGGGGTTGATTGGGGAACTGGCAGAGGGAAGAGGGCTTATGGGACAGGGGAGAGGAGAACCGGGAAAGGGAAAATCATTTGGAATGTAAACAAAGAATATAGAAAATTTAAAAAAAAAAAAAAGAAACTTTACACTAAGCAGAACTGGTACAAAATGAACCTCAATGATTCTGTTAAAGACCCAGGCTCTTCTTTTTCTCAATCTTTAAAAAACAAACAAACAAACAAACAAAAACAAAATGTAACAAAATAAAGTATCATACAATGAAACAAATGCTATTACATAATTTGGACACAGCAAACCAACAAAAGCAAAAGAGCCCAAGAGATGGCATGAGATTCAGAGAACCATTTGTTCTCATGCTAAGAATCCCGTAAAAGCACGGAACTGGAAACTGTAATATATATATATATATATATATATATATATATATATATATATATATATATATATGCAACAGACCTGCGATAGGCCCGTGTTTGCTGTTCCAGTCTTTGTGAGTTCATATGAGCTCCGAGGGGAGGGATTTGAGGGAGACATCCCATTTAGAGCTTGTGTTTCAAGCTTTCTTTCTCTACATAATGTCTGGCTGTGGCTCACTGCATCTCTTTCCATCTACCACAGGAGGAAGCTTCTTTGTTAATGGCTTAATAAGGCACTGATCTGTGAGGATAGCAGAATATCATTAGGAGTCATTTCATTGATTTGTTTGCTTGTTTGTTTGTTTGTTTGTTTTAGATCAGTAGCATTTGCTTTTATCCTAGGTCTCTGGGTTATTTGGTTTGGTTCTTGTTTATTTAAGCAGTGTTTGGGTACGGACTCTGTTTCATGGAGTGGCCCAGTAGGTCAAATCAGACATTCCTTAGCTCCTCTCATAGGCTGTGTGCTACCATTGCCCTAGCATATTTGAGGGCAGGACAGAATCATAGATGAGTTTTGTGGCTAGGTTGGTATTTATGGTTCTCTTTTGGTAGCTGAAAGAGTATCTTCCTGTACCAGCTCCATGTTTAATGAGTTGTGTGAGTGTTATCTTCAGCAATTGGGACTTGCTATGGAGAACACTTGTTGTTTTGGCAACAGCCTGGGTTGTTTGGGGATTTCCATGGGATCCCTTTAGCCAACAATTCAATTGCATGTAACCCATTCCCAGCACTGAAAGTGTCATTTGGTGACAAGAGATGGGCAGTTGGGGCTTTGTCTCCCCCATTATTTGGCTACCTCATTATATCACCTTCTTATATTTTAGGAATTTTCTACTACATTAGGTTCCCATACTACTACTCAAATGCTCCCCAATTCTAGTTCTCTCTCTCTCTCTCTCTCTCTCTCTCTCTCTCTCTCTCCCTCTCTCCCTCTCGCGCTCGCTTGCTCGCTCTCTCTGAATTCTCTCCTCAATGCCATCTTTCCTCTCCTGTCCCACCTGACTCTCATTCATGTCCCCATTCACCCTTGATCTACCCATAACATCTAATCTATCCCCCTCCCAGAAAGATCCATACCCCCCCATATTCCCTCCCTCTATACCTAACTTCTCTGTAGGTTGGTTATTATTATTTAATGGCTAATATCCAAATATAAGTGAATACATCCCATATTTTTCTTTCTGGGTTTTGGTTACCTCACTCAGAATGAGTTATTTTCTAGTTCCATCCATTTGCCCTGAAATTTAATGACATCATTTTTAAAAGAACCACTGAGTAATACTCCATTGTGTACATGTACCATATTTCCTTTATCCATACTTCTGTTGAGGGACATCTAGGTTGTTTCCAGTTTCTTGATATTATAAATATAGCAGCAATGAACAAGGCTGAGCAAGTATCCTTTGGGTATATGTCTAAGAGTGGAATACCTGGGTCTTGAGATGAATCGATTCCCAATTTTCATGAGAAAATAGCATATTGATTTCCATAGTGGCTGTACAAGTTTGCACTCCCACCAGCAAGGGAGGAGTGATCCATCACCTTTCTCCACATTCTTACCAGCATAAGCTTGCACTAGTGTTGTTGATCTTAGCCATCCTGATGGGTGTAAAAAGGATCTCAAAGTAATTTTGATTTTCATTTCCCTGATGACTAAGGATGTTAAACATTTCTTTAAGTGTTTCCCAGCCATTTGAGACCAGTGCCTACATTAACAGTGCTATGTTCAGAAAGTCTTCTCTGGTGCCAACAAGTTCGAGGCTATTCTCACTTTCTCTTCTATCAGGTTCAATGTGTCTGGTTTTATGTTAAGGCCTTGATCCATTGAGTTGAGATTTATGCAGGGTAACAAGTATGGATCTATTTGCATTCTGCAGACATCCAGTTTAACAAACACCATTTGTTGAAGATGCTGACTTCCACCCCCACCCCCCACCCCCCACCGCCGTTTGTCTTAGTGTTACTATCGCTGTAATTAAACATCAGGACCAAAAGCAAGTTTTTGAGGAAAGGGTTTAATCAATTTACAGGTCCACAACACAGTTGATCATCAAAGAAAATCAAAACAGGAACTTAATCTGAAGAGGATCCTGGAGGTAGGAGCTGATACAGAGGCTGTGGAGGTTTGCTTCTTACTGACTTGTGCCTTATGACTTCCTCAGCTTGCTTTCTAGTAGAGCCCAGGATCTCCAGCCTGGGTATGACACCACCCACAATGAGCTGGGCTCCCCCTCATCAGTCACTAACTTTAAAAATGTCTTGCAGGCCTGCCTACAATCTTGCAGAGGCATTCTCTTAATTTAAATTCTCCTTCCTTAGATTATTTCATCCTGTGTTAAGGTGATATAAAATTATCCAGTACAGAACTTCTGGCGTTCAAAACTCAGGTGTCTATAGGTGTGTGGATTTATGTCTGAGTCTTCAATTCAATTCCCATTGATCAACATGTCTATTTTTATGTTGATACCACACTGCTTTTATTATTATAATTTTGTAGTACACTTTGAAATCAGGAATGGTGGTAAGACATTCAACAGTTCTTTTATTGTTCAGGATTGTTTTTGCTCTCCTGGGTTTTTTGTTTTTTATATGAAGCTGAGAGTTTAGCCTTACAAAAATCTGTGAAGGGATGTGTTGAAATTTTGACAGGGATTGCACTGAATCTGTGGATTGCTTTTGGTGGGATGGCCATTTTTATGTTAATCTAATGCCTTTGGGAGTATGGAAGATCATTCCCTCTTCTGATATCTTCTTCAATTTTTTTTCAAAGACTTGAAGTTTTTATCATACAAGTCTTTCACTCGCTTGGTTAGAGTTACTCCAAGATAGTTCATATTATTTGGAAGCTATTTTGAAAGGTGTTGTTTCCCTGATTTCTTCTCAGTCTGTTTGTCATTTGTATATAGAAGAACTATTGATTTTTGTGAGTAAGTTTTGCATCCATCTACTTTGCTGATAGTGTTTATCTTTATTCCCCAAACACAAGAGCACCAAAGTTTGTAGAAGAAACACAACTAAAGCTTAAGTCTCCCACTGACGTTCTTACACCGATAATAAGAGACTTTAATACCCCACTCTCTCCAACAGAAAGGTCATCCAGATAAAAGTTAAACAAAGAAATGTTTGTAGCTAACAAACATTATAAACCAAGTGGACCCAACAGATACTTACAGAACCACCCACACACCTCAGGGAACTGTCTCCAAAATTGATCACATACTTGGGCTCAAAGCATGTCTTAACAGATACAAAAAGATTGAAATAACTCCCCATATCTTATCAGACCACTGCAGATGAAAGAGATTAAAGTTCAAAATCAACAACTACAGAAACAAGAAAATTCACAGATTCATGGAAAATGAACAACTCTCTACTGAATGAAAGTGGGCCAAGACAGAAATAAAGAAAAATTAGACTTTTAGAAGTGAATTGAGCTGAATATACAACATACCCAAATTGTGGTACATAATGAAGGAGGCTCTAAGAGACACATTCATAGGATTAAGTGCACATGAGTGAGAGAGAGAGAGAGAGAGAGAGAGAGAGAGAGAACGAACCTGGATAGATCTCATATTAGCAACTTAATAGTACATTCAAAAGCTATAAATCCAGCCCATTTGAACAAAAAGAAGAAATCACACCCAAAAGGAATAGATGGGAAGAAATAAGTAAGCGTATGGATGCTGAAATTGGTAAAAATAAAAATAGACAGCAATACAAAGAATCAATGAAACAAAAAGTTGGCTCTTTGAGAAAAATCAAAGAAAAATTCTGATTAGTTTTGAAGTCTATTTTGTTAGATATTAAAATAGCAAGCCAGCTTGATTCTTAGGTACATTTGCCTGGAATACTTTTTCCCAACCCTTTACCTGAGGTAATGTCTATCCTTGACGCTGAAGTGTTTCCTTTGGCAACAGAAAGATGGATCCTGCTTTCATATCCATTCTGTTAGTCTGTGTATTTTTGCTCGGAAATGAGACTGTTGATATTAAGAGATGTCAATAACCAATAATTGTTGATTGCTGTTATTTTGCTGTTGTTGGTGGTGGTAGTGATGAGGTGTGTGTATTTCCCATCTTTTGATCTTACCAGTGTGTGATTATTTAGTTCCTATGTTTTCATGGTTGTAATTAACCTCCATGGGCTGGAGTTTTACTTTTAGCACTTTCCATAGGGCTGGATTTATAGATAGATATCGTTTAAATTGGCTTTATCCTGGAATAGCTTATTTTCTCCATCTACAGTGATTGAAAGTTTAGTTAGGTCTGGTCTTAAGGTTTTGTTGTCTGGGCTGGCATCTGTGGCCTCTTGGAATCTATAGCACATCTGTGTCCAGGTCCTTCTGACTATTAGAGTCTCCATTGAGTATAATTCTAACAGGTCTGTCTTTATATCTTTCTTGATCGTTTCCTTTTGCATCTTTTAGTAGTCTTTTTGTTGTTGTTGTTGTTGTTGTTCTGAATGTTTAGTGTTCTAATTATTGTGTGCCAAGGGAACTTTCTTTTCTGCTACAATCAATGTGGTGTTCTGTATGCTTCTTGAACCTTTATAGGCATCTCCTTCTTAAAGTTAGAACATTTTTTTCTATGATTTTGTTTTTTTTGGGGGGGGGCTTTCAGCTGGGATTCTTCTCCTTCCTCTATTCCTATTATTCTTAGGTTTGCTTTTTCATAATGTCCCAGGTTTCCTGGATGCTTTATGTCAGGAGTTTTTTAGATTTAACATTTTCTTCAACAAATATATCCATTTCTTCTATTGTATATTCAATGCCCGAGGTTCTCTTTTGTCTCTTACATTCTAATTTTATTGGTGAACCTTGCCTATGTAGCTTCTATTTCTATCCCTAAAATTTTCATTTCCAGAATTCCCTCAGTTTGGGTTTTCTTTATTGATTCAATTTCCATTTTCAGGCCCTTCCTCGCTTTCATCAGTGTTCATTTCCTTCTACTGTTTCTTTGTGTTTTCCTGGATTTCTATAAGGAATTTACTCATTTTCTCTTTAAGGTCCTCTGATCTTGTGATTTAGCTATGTCAGAATATTCAGGACCTGCTGTGGTAGGGTTGCTGGGCTCTAGTGAAAACATGGTCCTGGCTGTTATTGGTTGTGTTTTTAAGTTGGTGTCTATGCAACTTGTATCAGGGTGATTGTAAGTCTAGGTGCTGATATCTGGTTTATTCTTTGTTAAGTGGGTGTTTTCTTGCCTGGTTTCAGTTTCCTCTCTAGAGAGTGTAATGGCTAAGTGTTGCTTGGTAGGAAATTTTCTGTGGATTTGATTGATTGTCACCACTAGGGCTTCCAGGCAAAAATGTGTTTCTGGGTATTGGGTGCTGTCACTTAGGAATGAGAATAGGTTAGGGGTCTGAAGGGGTTTATAGAGTGGAGGGGAACAGAATGTTCCACTAGGATCTGCTTATTTAGACTCCTTGGAATGTGGATAGACAGTGAACAGAGGCCACTCAGAAGGTATGTTATAGAGCTGGGGGATTGGATACGGAGGAATGGAAGGACAGGGAAAGATTTCCCTGGCAGGAGTGTCCTGTGGTTAGCAGGGCGTTCAGATTCCTACTGGACATGGGGGTGGGATGAAGCAGCAGGCAGGGAAGGAGGTTAGGACAGGATGGTTTGTGGGATCCAGGGATGTGGGGGGAGGGGAGGGGGAGGGGGAAGGGAGAAAGGCTGCAGCAGAGGTTCTGCTGCAGAGCTGGGGATGAAACCTGGAGGAGAGGAGGGGTGCTGAAGGTCTTCACCACTTAGCTTACCTGTTTCCCTGGCCTGCTCAGCCTTTGTTTGTTTTTGTTTTTTTGTTTCTTCATCTTTAACATTTCAGTTTTGATGCCCATGCTCACAATCTTCTTCCAGTGGCCCTTGCCCCCTTTCAGCCTCACTCCCATGTCAAAGGTCACAACTAAGGAACGAAGGGAACCGAACATTCTCCTTTAAGTTTTAGCTTTTCAAGTATCAAGTGACATTCTGGAGATCCAACCCCTCCGCCAGGGCTTCTTCTGTATTTTACTTATCTGAAGGGACTTGTTGATTTCCTACCTGTTAAAGATGCTAATGTTGATCTCAACTTGCCTTTTACCGAGGAAAGTCCGGAAGAAAGCGTTGAATGGAGTTTGAGTATACGTCAGGCAGAATGCAGTGTTTGCCACAGGCCTTTCCGGAGGGTTTTACCCAGCATTTCTGTTTGCTATGCATGGCTCCCATGATGCATTTAATTATGTGCCTAAATTAAACGTTCACGTCTATAAGCCATGAGGCTAGACTACGGGAGTGTCTGCTGTCCTGGCCATCACTGCTCGAGCCCTTACATGTCCCCTGGTGAGCAGCCTGACTGGCAGGTGTATGTACGGAAGCCATTTTATTATTTGGTGATCAACACTGTGTAACAGGATTATGTTTGTCTTCCATTATATCTAGAAATATTATTAACAAACCCCATCTGATTCTTCAACATCCCTGTTGTTTTGCCTTCAGACGAGGTCTTCCTGTGTAGCAGGCTGGGCTTTTGTCTCTTGCTTCAGCTAGAGACAACTAGGAGGGAGGCGGAGGATTACAGGTGTATACTGTCTAGCCTTTATATATCTAAATTTGGTTTTTATTCACATTCATTTTTTCTCCTGACTACTAACTTATAAAAGTGAGAATTTACCCTCTGATCACACTTAAAGGTTTTCCTCTCGGTTTCATTTCTATTTGACTTCCTGTCGTACACCCCATAATCCTATGTAAAGTACCCACCTTTCATGGACAAAAGCATGTCCATTGCTCCCTTTGCCCAGGAAAGTGGGGGTCTCTACACAATCAAGGAGGATAATTTTAGGGGCTTCATTTCTAAAGGGGAAAAATCTGTCTCAAAATAATTTGCTATTTTTCTTGGTGAATTCTCCCTGTGCCAGTAATAATAATAATTCGGTTACAAACATGTTATCATGCTTTCCAAAGTGGGTTGGGAAATAAGAATCTTTGTAGCCTGTGTGCTGAAGCCAATAGTAAAGAAAGGGTAAAGGATAAGGAAAACACAAAGATACCAGTATCCAGGTATATGTGACTGACTAGCATGCTTTGGGTTTTTGGAATGCAGGAGAACAAAGAAATGGATTCATATCGCAGTTGCAAAATTCGGCCCCACATTTAAGCCTAAAGACTCAGCCTCTTTAATGTAACCCGTTGTTGTCCATGAGCTCTCTGGTGCTGGCAGCAGCATTATGCCTCTCACCACTGGGCAGCTGGCAGAGAACCCACTGGGGACGGTGCCCATCTCGCCCATCTTCTGGACTCCACGGGAGGGCGTAGTACCAGTTGTCCTCAGAGTTCTATCAATTGCTCGGAGAAGAAAAAAAATTCCAGAAACAGGAGACAAAAAAAAAAAAAAAGTTGGCTGCTTCCCTTTGCCTTTGAAATTCTAGATGGTTCTCAACTCTAAAGCTGACTTGATTTCCAGAGTTGCCAGTGGAGCTTTTATTTTCTGTCCTCTTCTCTGCCAATTCTTCTGGCCCAGCAAGAAATATCAGTAAAAGGAAGCAAAATGCGTTTGGAAACATGCACATCCAGTAGAAAACTTTCTCTACAAGGCTCTGAAGATGGGCAAGATAGGGAGGGAAGGTACACTATGCTGTACCTGAGAGGCAGGGGCGCTAGGGGAGCCCTCAGGTCCTGACACCCAGCGCTTGGCTGCAGGTTTAACTCTTAAGAGCACAAAACACAGCATTCATGGCTGACCAGTGGTTTCAGTAGTCAGTTGTCTTGAAAATAGCAGATCTTTTCTAGGGGAATCTAGTGCTACATGACCTCACATGACCTCAGGCTCACTGTCTCTCTGTCTCTCTGTTATTTTTGGTTTGTTTTTTTTTTTTTTTTTAATCTTTACACAGATAGGAAGAACTAGGGATGTGAGAAAGGAGATAAGAAACAAGGAAAGGAGATAAGAGACAAGGACCTCAGCACTTGTGGTCAAAGCCCCCAAGCTCAGGAGATATCAGGCAAAGAACAAACAAGCCAAAGACTGAGACTTCTGGGAGAAGCCAAATGGTCTCGTTGGTGGATGGGAGGCCAGGCAGAGGTAACTGGGCAGCTGTGGGGAGGAGCCTCTTGCCCTGCTGAGAGGGGCTCACAGAAGGTTTAGAGATGGCACCTTGGGCCTGACAGGCCATCCACAGCTTGATGAAGGTCTGTATGAGATGAGATGATTGGCCAATGACCAACCCAGGGAAGTCTCTTCAAAGTCAACAGAAAAGTGTAGGCCCAACTGGTGGTCCTGCTGCTGTAGCCAGTGAGTCCAGAATGGAACTACCGTAGTTTCCCCTGCACTGTCTTTAGGCCTCATATAATCTCCAGCTAAAAATACATGAAATTAAAAAACATAAATAAAATGCCCATCTGCCAGGCATCATTTTCCATTTTCAAGATTATCAGGGGTACGAAGCTTTGAGTAGATCTAAGATGCACTGACCAGACCCAGAGGGATGACTCCAAAAGAGGTCGAAATACACCCAGAGGGCTGATTAGCTCTCACCTCAGCTTGACTCCCTCTGACATCCCAAACTACAGAAAGTCGCCTGCTCTCTTCATCTGAAAGAAGCAGGGCACTTTGTCACTGGCAGTCCTGACAACATCAAATGCTGTGGATTTTAAAGATGGAAGTTTATGTACCTGCAGCCAATCCATGACTGCATGTCCTGAAGCATTTGACAAAGACAATGGGGTTTCCTTACTATAAATAGTTATACTATGGTGTGTGTGTGTGTGTGTGTGTGTGTGTGTGTATGTGTGTGGTATGTGTATATGTGTATGTGGGGGTGTGGTATGTGAATGTGGTCTGTATGTGTAAGTATGTGTGTGGTATGTATGCCTATGCTTTGTAAGTATGTGTGTGTCTGTGTGGTGTGTATATAAGTATATGTGTGTTATATGTGTGTGTGGTATGCGTATGGTGTGTGTGTTTAAGTATGTCTGTGTATGGACCGTGTATGTGTGTCTGTGTGAGTGTGTATGTAAGTGTGTATTGTGTAAGTATATGTGTGGTGTATGTGTGTGTGGTATGTATACAGGGTGTGTGTGTGTAAGTATGTCTGTGTGTGTGGTGTGTATGTGTGTATAGTATTTATTATAAGACTCTGGCAAGCCTTAACTTCTTGGAGACCCCTGAGTGAACAACATAGAGACAGGAATTGATGCAAAAGCAAGGGGAATTTTACTTAATCCAGCATGCTGGGGTCTTCCTGCATATGGGGAGAGAACAACTACATGCAGCCCATCCAGCAGGCCTTCATACAGTCCTCAGGGCAGCTGCCATTAGGCACATGTGATTGGCAGAATAATGTGACTTTTAAGCTGATTGGTTGTTAGGGAATGAGGTAGGTGGCCAGCAGTCTTGGAATAACTCTGGGCCTCCCCTAGCCACAGGGACCTCCTTGTGGTCTGAGGAATGTAATTAGCCCCTTTCTTCCGGAGGGGTCTGGTGGAATTTTCCAAAGTTCCTGAGCTGACCCTTTCAGTATGTGTGTGGTATGTGTATGGTGTGTGTATGTGTATAATATGTGTGTGTGGTATGTAAGTATATATGTAGTGTGTGTGGGGGGGATGTGTATGTGAGTGAGTGAGTCTATGTGTGTATGAGGGTGTATGTGTGTATAGTGTGAAAATAATATCACCTCTTTATGCTCAGAATCAAAGTAGAATAATTTCTCCTTTTTGTTGTTTTGGATTCATCCGTAGTCCAGTTGGAAGATCAAATACCTGCTGCATCTAGATTATTTTGTAAACAAAAAAGCTTTTTAGTGTTAATTTCGTTTGTTCTAGAGATGGCTATTTCTTTAAACTGCAGTCTATGTGACATAAATTTCAATGTTTGTCTGTAGAGTGACTCTCTTATAAGCACCACCTGTCAGTAAAAAAAATTTTACGGCCAATGAGCTGTGGCAGGAAGTAGGAGGCGGGACATCCAGGAGGGATAGAAAAAATTCATGGAAAGAGAGGCCCAGGAGATTCGAGCTGGAACACTAAGGAGGCGGATTAAACAAGCAGGCAGCTGACTCAGGACTCAGGATAGAATAAAGAGGAAATTTACCCCTAAGAACTCTGTGGAGACAGAAGTAAGAAGACAAGGAGAGGAAACCAGCCACACAGTCAAACCCAGGTTAAAATAAAAGGGATAAGTTAAGAGTAAGACAGAGAACAAGTTGAGGTTCATGGCTCATGGCAGTTATTAACAGATAATTAGTCTCAGGAGTTGTCATTTCATGAGCAGAGGCTGGGGAGGAAAAAACTGGATTTATTGATTTATTTTCTTACATTTGGCATTAAGGGGAAAACTCAGATCTGGCCAATTTGTGGTTTGAAGCGAAAGGTCTGGGGGTGCTGCATTACTCTTTTTTAAACAATGAGCAGGAATGTAAAGACAAATGATTTTTAAGGACACATAAATACCATCAATCTTTTTGTCTAGTTTTAGCCAGAGTCTTTCTCTGTCGACATGGCTGTCCTGGAACTCACTATGTAGACCAGGTTGGCCTAAAACTAAAGGATCCACCTGTCTCTGACTCCTGAGTGCTGGAATTAAAAGTGAACATTACTCTATCTGGCTCTTTTTTTTCAGTTTTTTTTAAAGTATTACCTATTTATTTTATGTATATGATTACACTGTCACTGTCTTCAGACACACCAGAAGAGGGCATCGGGTCTCATTACAGATGGTTGTGATCCACCATGTGGTTGCTGGGAATTGAACTCAGGACCTCTGGAAGAGCAGTCAGTGCTCTTAACAGCTGAGCCATCTCTCCAGCCCCTTCTTTTGTTCATTTTTAAATTATATTTTAAGTTAAATAAGAATGCCTACAGGTATTCTTTAGGGAAAGTTTTTGCAACTCAGTATCAGTGTACTCAAAATTGTGTTAAGCTTTCCTATGTGGTTAATATCCTAAAGTAACAGGAACCAACTCATACACTGTGAGTTAAGGCCAAACTGCTGTTCCTAAGTTGAAAATTAAGCAAAACAAGTATTTCAAACAAAAAAGAAGGGAATTAAGAAATATGTGCTAACTGGTAAAATATGCTTTTTCCTGATTTCCTCTTTAGAAAGTGTTAGCTTAATTTTCTACAGATTCTAATGGTGTGTACATCTCTGAAACGTTAAAAGGTTTGGATAGTATGAGGCAGATAGTCCCACAGATAGGACTTGAAACTTTACCTCTTAGGATAACAGAAACTGTGTTCGTATATTGAAGCACATATTCTTATTCTTTTATCAACTTATTTGATTTTGCAAGATGTCAATTAAACCATCAGCCTATGATTGTATCTTGCTAATCTGATATAAAATAGATTATGAGAGTTTATTTTCTGTTTATGAGACAGCCTAAAATGGTATCAACCAATCAATCTATAAAAATTAGAGAATCTTCATCATGTCTTCTAATTAATAGTTTTTAAGAACCATGGGAAATAATGTATATGCTTGATTTCTGTCTTGCTGAATATATAATCTCTGTGCAAGAAGACATAAGCATGAAGTCATTACTAGACAAAATGGGACAGTTGTTATTACAATGCATGGCTATCTTGGTGAATGTCAATAAAGGCCATGCAATTGAGTCTGTGTCTTATTTCAAGAGCCAAAAGTTGGACTGAGGCTGTAGCTCAGTAGTATAACCTGGTCTCAATCCTTAGCATGAGAGAGAGAGAGAGAGAGAGAGAGAGAGAGAGAGAGAGAGAGAACACAAATAGCTATAATGATAACCATCAAGATATGGTGGCACATAGCTATAATCCCAGCACTGAAGAGGCTGAAGCAGAGGGTTATGAGTTATCAAGGCCAACCCAGATTACATAGCAAGTGTCAGGCCATCTTGGGCTACATAGTAAGCTGGAGGAAGAATAAAGGAAGAAAGAAGGAGAGGGGAAGAAAGGAGGGGGAGAGGGGGAAGAAAGGAGGGCTGCTGAATAGAGAGCCCATTGGGAAGATGAAGGGGCAAATCCTGTGTCGAAATTCTACTTCTCAGTTATATCACAAGTCACCACAGTCTCAGGGGAAACTGCTATGGAGGCTGGCCCAGAACTGACACCAGTCTGCCTGCCTCGACCTCCTGAGTACCGGAATTAATTAAGATCATCATGGGAGATATCAGATTGATGTAGCTTAGAGAAATGTTCCTTCTCATCTAAGTGGTGTGGCCAAAAGGTCATGTGGCCTGTGGGTTACTCACAAGAGTAGACATCCACCCCTTCTTTCTGCTAATACAACTTGACTATAGGTGGGAATATGCCTTAGACTGAGAAGTAAATTAAAACAGGTCAAGTTGATCATGATTAAAATTCCCTTTTGTCATATACATACTTACTCAGACTCTTTGAGCCAGAAGTGAACATAGCAGACAGATCCGGAATTCCAAAGGAGCCCATCAGGAACAACTTCCCTCCCAAATGAAAGAGTTGTCCAAAGAGACCAATTTCCTGCCATACTCTTGGCTCTGCTGCATGACTAGAAGTCAGATTGGCTCCTTGGGGGTTCAGTTTGATACTGTGGTCTTTCTGAGCCTTGACACAAACATGAAAATGTTAAGGTCTCTTTCTAGTCCTTTAGTTTTTAAAACAGTGTTTTCTTATGTATTCAGGCTTGCCTTAAGCTTGGGAGCCTCCTACTTCAAACTCCCATGTGCTAAGACACGATCCCTGGCAATGTTTTTTTATTTATTCAGTATCCAATCACATTCAGTGAGGCTACAGTTGCCTAAGTCAAAAGGCAACTGAAATATCAGGTAAAATATGCAGTGTTGGCCGTGGTAGGCTCTTTCAGAAAGAGCTAGACAGGCATGCATGAAGGGTTACTGGTGTGTCTGGTGTAGTCTGATGTGCCAGGGAAAGTGTAAGCCACATACCATCCTTTCACATACACTACAGTTGCTCTGATCCTCTAGGGTGAAATAATATAGTCTCCCCTGCAGATGAGAAAACAGACCTTTAGAGTATAAGGTGCTCAGTCAGCATCACTAAGTACACCACCAAGGGGGGTGGACTGATGGCTCAGCAGTTCAAAGCATTTGCTGCTCTTGCAGAGGATCGGGGGTTCTGCTCCCAGGACCCAGAGGGTGGCTTATGGTCATCTGTAATTCCAGTTCCAGGGGATTTGACACCTGCCCCTGACTTCTATGGGCCCCAGAAGCACATGTGGTACACACACATGTAAATAAAAATAAAAAAAAAAGTAAAGTACAGAGCTAATTTAGAGAAAGTCTAGAGACTTGCTGGGCTACCCAGAACAGGTCAGAGTGAACAGGCAAAATAGAACTCAAAGAAAAAAATCAAAAAGGCAAAAGCCTGGTACATGGAGGAGGCTCAGGAGGGTGACTGAGAGGATGATTACGGTCAGAGAGTGTGGCGTCATGAAAACAAGGCGTCTTTATGAAACCAACACTGTGTCCAATGACTTTATATCCTGATCAAGAGTTTCTATTTTTAAAGAAAGGATGTTGAGACAGTCTCCCATGGGGTGAAGGCTCACATCAAAGAATTCCACGAGACAGCACAGGGTGTAAGTTTAATATAATGAAGGCAGTGATAGGGAAGCCTGGTAGATTTGTGAGCAGAGAAAAAGAGCCACGAGTTGGCTGCAGGAGCCGATGGAGATTTAAGACGGGGCCACCGTGTGAAGAGAACACGGCCTGATGCTTTTAAAGCCAAGGATGCATCTTACAGGCTAAAGGAAAGTGGTGGGGCTAGAGAGGAAGACCCATCAGGAAACAGGTGCAAAGAATTGATTAATTAATTAATTAATACAATAATGTAATGATATAATGATAAAAATAAATAATAATAATAAAACTTATTGATCCACAGGATATGAGAAATGCCTTCAACACCCCTTGTGTTTGCTCTGAGGCTTGTAGATCCTCTGTGTGTGTCTTTTCTTTTAGCATGCTGTGGTTTCCTGTTGGTGTGGTGCTCTTCTGTCTCTTCACTCCTTCCTTCCTTCCTTCCTTCCTTCCTTCCTTCCTTCATTCATTCATTCCACTGAAGCAGCATGAAACAAAACATTTGCCAAACTTGTTCTGAGATTAATTCCATATAGGGGAAACGCTTTTGAGGAGAAAAGGAATATCTGATCTTATCCATTTTTAGGAGATGGAATTACTATAGACTTCACTACTAGAAGCTGTCCCGCTAACCTCTGAACGCTAAGCCCATGAATGCTGTGTTTACTTGCTTGTCTGTATCTACTCTAGAGAACCTCGCTTTAAATGTAGGGCTGGCTGCAGGGACAGGAAGACTTGCCGGTTCGTCATTACCTTTCCTTTGGTTGTCAGATTGCCTTTTTAAATCTGAGGGCTGGAGGGATGGCTCAGGGGTTGATGCTCTCAGGGTCTGGTTCTCAGCATCTGTGTGGTACCTCAACCCTCCCAGGGGATCTGATGTCCTCTTCTGGCCTCTGAGGACACTGACCACATGTGGTACACAGATATGCACACAGGTAAAACACATAAAAGTGTTTTTTAATGAAAACTAAACTAAAATAGAATAAAGTAAAATAGGCAGAGCAGCTCTCTGGAAATCACACCTTCTCTTCAGAAGTGTCTGGCATTTCCAAAGCATATCTGAAAGTGAGGGACGTGAGTAACATCTCTCATCTGTTCTGTCAGGAGGATACCCAGAAAAAGACTCACGCTCAAGGCACTGACAGATTCAACAGTTGAAGTTTACAACCTGGGACTTTTTTTCCTCTCTTGTCCCTGGCTTCAGTCTCTTTAACTTGGGCACAAAGAGTTCTTGGCAATGAATACAACTCTACTTCACTATGCTAGACCAGAGTTTCACAGGCCCCTTCAGCACCGCACCCAGGGCCTGCGGGAGATGGCAGGAAATACAGAAGAAAGTCAGACTCCCACACACAGTAGGAAAGAGCCCCAAGGACACATCAAAAGACCATTTGCACAGGAAACCTGAGCAGACAGCAGAAAGGGTTTCAATTCTACTACCAACCAGAGAAATTCAAAGTAAAATAAAATGGAAGCGGCACCCTTCCCCATTGGTTGGGCAAATCATCAATATCAGCTAGTAGGCAGATAATGGGAGACAGCCACACACACATTCACAGCTAGAGAAATGTACGTTGATATTTATAGCATCTTAAAGGCCAGTTTCATGTTCTCTATTAAAACTTGGAATGTAGCTAAAAATAGAAGAATTTTCTCTTTAGCTCCTGGAGACTTGATAATTTAAGTCTATTAAACAGACTGATAATATATTAATTAAGGGAAAAGAACACAGATTAATTAATATCCAAGCACGTGGGAGGTCACACTAGGTAGGAAACCCCAGATGGCTGAAACGCAAACCGTACTCTGAGCTAAAGGAGAAGGTGGCTTGAGGTTCCTGGTGGGGGTTGCCATGGCCATGGGAGGAAGGAGAGAGTCAGAGCTCTTGGAGGGAGAAGCAGACCCAAGGCTGGGGCTGCACCTCTGGCACAGAATGCACTCAGAGGCTTATCCCCAGGACGATGCTGTGGGAGGCGCTATTGGCTTTCAGGAGCTGAGTTACAGTGGGAAGTCTTTCCGTTACTGGGGGGCATGCCTCCTTTCTGCTTTCTCTTTGTCCCTGGCTCATGACATAACTGGATTGTTCTGCCATGATCTTTCACCCTTGCCAAAATATCAAAGCAAAGATGCCACATAAGCTTAGGTTAGAGCACTAGTTCTCAACTGTGGGCTGTCACCCCTTTCTCCCAAACCATTTACATTGCACAATAACAGTAAAATTACTGTTATAAAGTAAGCAATGAAAATGATTGTATGCTTGGGAGTCACCACAATGTGAACTCTATTACAGGGTTACAGCATTAGGAAGGTTAGGAATCGTTGGACTAGAGCACAAGAATCTACCTCACGCCAGTCAGGATGGCTAAAAGCAAAAACTCGGAGGCCAGCCAATGCTGGCAAGGATGTGGAGAAAGAGGAACACTCTTCCATTGCTGGTGGGACTGCAAGTTGGTACCACCACTCTAGAAATCAGTTTGGTGGCTCCTCAGAAAACTGGAAATAGTACTACCTGAAGACCCAGCTATACCACTCCAGCATATACCCAGGAGATGCTCTAACATGTAATAAGGACACATGCTCCACTATGTTCATAGCAGCCTTATTTATAATAGCCAGAAACTGGAGAGAACCCAGATGTCCTTCAACAGAGGAATGGATACAGAAAATGTGGTACATTTACACAATGGAGTGCTATTCAGCTATTAAAAACAATGAATTCAATGAAATTCTTAGGCAAATGGATGGAAGTAGAGAGTGCCATCCTGAGTGAGGCAACCCAATCACAAAAGAACACACATGGTATGTACTCACTGATAAGTGGATATTAGCCCAAAAGCTCAAAATAAACAAGTTCAGACCACAGGAAGCTCAAGAAGAAGGAAGACCACAGTGTGGGTATTTCGGTTCTTCTGAGAAGGGGAACAAAATACTTACAAGAGTAAATATGGAGATAAAGTGTAGAGCAAAGACAAGGAAAGGCCATCAGAGACTGTCCCACCTGGGGATCCATCCCATATACAGTCTCCAAACCCTGGCACTATTGTAGATGCCACAACAGTGGCAGCAAATGCTTGCTGACAGGAGCCTGATATGGCTTTCTCCTGAGAGGCCCTGTCAGAACCTTGCAAATACAGAGGCGGATGCTAGCAGCCAACCATTGGCTGAGCTCAGGGTCCCCAATGAAGGAGTTAGAGAAAGGATTGAAGGAACTTAAGGGGTTTGCAACCCCATAGGAAGAACAACAGTATCAACCAACCAGACCCCCCAGAGCTCCCAGGAACTAAGCCATCAACCAAGGGGTACACATGGCTCTAGCTTCATATGTAGCAGAGGATTGCCTTGTCAGGCATCAATGGGAGGAGAAGTCCTTGGTCCTATGAAAGCTTGATAGATGCCCCAGTGTAGGGAAATTAAGGGCAGGGAGGTGGGAGTGGGGGTGGGTGGAGAAACACCCTCAAAGAAGCAGGGGGAGGGAGGATGGGATAGGGGGGTTCTTGGGAGGGGGGTAACCAGGAAAGGAGATAACATTTGAAATGTAAATAAAGAAAGTATCCAGTAAAAAAGAAAAGGAATCTGAGCCAAACCAAGCCTTTCCTTATTATAAGTTAATTGCTTCACCATAGAGGGTTAAACGAGATAGTGGGGGTGGGATCCGCAGTGAACAAAGTCATTCTTGCTACATGATGCCCTGTTGTGTCATGACCACAGAAGAGTGGATGATTTCATCTGATAGTCTCTCCAGGACAGATGTCACTTCCTGAATCCTCCACTTCCTGAGAGATAATCTTCCACGTTTAATGAGATATACTTAGGAAGGAAGGCGGTGAGATGCTCCACCCTTCTGAAGGAACTCCCTCAGTCAGTCAGAGAACTTCACATGAATCCCTTCCTTCACCTTCGGACAACAAGAGGGTGTGGGGAGAGCAGGGTGGGAAGTCAGAAGCTAGCCTCTGAGTTCAGAGCACTCACCTTGCCGGTGCCGTGGTCTGGGAAAGTGTTTTCATTTTTTTGAAGACATGCATACATACATAAGTACACACACACACACACACACATATATGTACATACATACATACATACATACATACATACGTACATAAATGTATGTATATCCCATGACCTAACAGTTATACCTCTTTGGAAATGTTCATGAGGCTCCAATGAAATACATTTATTATGTATTATAATAATGAAAAAAATAGAAATTACCTAAATGTCCATTAGGAGAAAATAGCTATGGCAGACCTACATTATGCAAAAGTGTGCTACATGTCAAAGTGCTTAAATGAATACTAACATTAGAAATTTAAATGCAAAATGTCAGGTTATAAATATGTAGTTATGATGGCCCAAGCCTGTATTCCTAGTACTTGGGAAGCAGTGGTAGCCTGGGCTACATAGTGGCCACCTTGGGCTACAGAATGAGCCTTTGTCTCACAAAACAAACAGCAGTTTTAACGCAACAACAAAATGTCAGCATCTGTACATTACAACTCAACTTGTGTTTAAAAACATTGTTGTGGAATGCTGTCTGGACGGGTATAGCTGTTGCCATCTGGACGTGGAAGCAGCTGTATTTTCACACATCAAAGACCAACACAGGATTGTTAATGTTCCCTCACAAAGGGTGAGGGAGAGCTCTCAGGCCAACAAGGCAGCGAATGGGATTCCAGGGACACCTCCCTGGAGGCAGGGCAGGACTCCCTGCCCCTGGTGACAATATATCGGCATTGACAACTGCTGGGGGAAAGTCACTCTTCCTTGACACACTGTTACCCTCTTCCTGTAGGAAACACCTCCCTCACTGTGCTCTCTGAGAAACTAGTTAAATTCACCGAGGTAGTCTTGGATGGTGTCTTAGGGTTTCATTGCTGTGAAGAGACACCACGACCAAGGCAACTCTTATAAAAGACAACATTCAATTGGGACTGGCTTACGGTTTTCACAGGTTCAGTCCACTGTCATTGAGGCAGGAAGCACGGCCGTGTCCAAGCAGGCACGGCGCAGGTGGAGCTGAGACTTCTACATCTTGATCCGCAAGCAGCAGAAGAGGACTGTGGTCCACACTGGGCAGAGCTCAAGCATATATAGACCTCAAAGCCTACCTGCCCCTCTGTGACACACTTCTTCTAACAAGGCCACACCTTTCAATAGTGCCACTCCCTGCGTCCAAGCATTCAAACACATGAGTCCATGGCAGCCATCCATATTCAAACCACCACGAATGGAACAATTTCTTAGGCCTGTCATTGGTATCCTCCTGGGCATTTCCTCATATTTCCACAGAAAAGGCAACACAAGTGACATATATTCTCCCTAAGGACAAATATAAAGCACAACTGTATGTACTCTACAAATATAGAATATCACATATCCTCTACTTAAGTATTTTCTGTAAGTACAAATAAAAAATATTTTATATAAATGAACACAAGAGGGTATCCATAAAAATAGAGCTGAAAGAATTCATGCCAAGCTATAGTCACTATCCCTGGGGTAATAAGGCTGCAAAGTTTATGACCAAAGGGGCACATAAACCTTCATTTTAATGCTCTGAATATTTTTTAAGAAAGAGAACCAGGATAAGCCTATAGAAATAAAGATGAAAATGACTAGGGGGGAGAGAAAGGAGGATGTACGTCGGCAGCTTTTCTCTCCTCACTTCTTTTACAATTAAGAGATGCTGCTCTGCTACGCACGTGTGCTCAGTGGTGTCTCTAGGTAGAAACTGCAGCCTCAAAGTAGCTGGACGAACGTGTATGTGAATTACGGAGCTAGTGGGATGGCCAAGGTAGATATTAGCTTGTCAAACATTTGAGACTTGATCAGAACACGTGGGATGAATATAGACTGTTCCAATGAAAATGTGAGGTTCTCCTCTCTATTACGTGGGTATCATGGTCAATTCAATGACATAGGTTGGCATTTGCTGTATTGCATGTGTCCTTCCCACTCCGTGCCCTGGAAACTTAGCTTCAACACAACAATGATGGGATCTTTAAGAGGTGTTTGATTCTCAAAAAATGATTGATGTCATTGTAACAGGAGCTGGAGAGTTGTGGAGACTGGTGAGGTCACACAGAAGAAGGTGTGATTGTGTATCCTGCCCCAGTTGTTTTCCACCCCAATCCCATCCTTCTTGCATGTGCTCCCTTGACCTTTTGACCTGGGTTGTGACACGGAGAAAGTCTTTATTCGGTGTTGGCACCTCAATATTAGATCGTCAGATGTCCTAGTCTATAAGAGCGTCTAGTACTATAAAAACTGATTTTTTAATGAGTTATCCGGTATTTTAATGTAGAGTCACAAAATGGACTAAGTGTCCTTCTCTGTTCATGCCACAAAATATTAGGACATGAACACAATTCATCCAAGTTCTGTGACACTTTATAACAATAACAACAACAACGATGATGATGACAAAAACCATTTTCCCAACCTCCAATAAAAATTCCTCTTTTTTCCTGTGACTCCATGAGGTTGGGCTTTCTTGTCCATGTTTCTCCTCACTGGTCCTCTCACGGACACCTGAGTATTTCCTGCAGACTCTACGGCATGCTCCTTCGGTTGTACACTCACCCAAGCCACCGCTGTGCAGCCAGCTCCTCACGGCAGTGGACACAGGAGCTTCCAGTCTCTCCCTGTTACCTAGTTACAAAGCTGTTGCACATTGTTAGGTGTTTCTTTGGCAGCGACCTACTACACGGAGCAACTTCCTTTGTCCGTTTGGGTTTCTCTAACAAAAGTACCTGAAACTGGGTGGCCATAAACATCTCTCTGTCAGCGTTCTGGAGGCTACAAAGTCTAAGGCGAGGGCACCATCGTGGCCAGTACCCATTGTGGGCATTGTTGATTTGCAGACTACCAATTTTTGTTGTGTCACATCAGGGAACAACTAACCCCCCCCCACCCTTGGGCTCTGTCCTCATGACCCAAACATCCTCTTAAAGGTACCATCTCCCGACAGCAACATCTCACCAGCTGGGACTAACACCCAGAAGAGAGCAGTTGATTTGTGCTGATACTTGGATTTTGCATCTCTTTGGTGGACTGTCTGGAAACCAGAGCCTAACTCTACATTGTAACATAGACATGGTAAAAATGACCAACCCTCTGTTAGGTGAGAAAAAATCCTCAAAGCCTGCCACACCGACCCCAGTAGAATCTGTGTGACAAGTTCCACAGACTGAGGCATTAGACTTCAAAAGAATGAGGTCTCCTGGAACTGGTTGTGGAACTCTAGGCCAGAGAAAACATATTGAGCTGTAGTTCTCATGGCAATTTTTTTGTTTTGTTCTCTTTCATTCGTTTTCTTAGTTACAGGTTCCTGGTAGCCTAGACCACAATCTTAAGCAAGAATAATGGGTACGAAACCATCCCTTGAGATGGATCACTAACACGACCTTATCTCCGGGGAAACCTACGCTTTACTTTTCAAATCATTTACGAAATTATTATGATAGATACAACCTTTGCCAGCAATAAAATTTCATATGGCTACACATGTGTCATTGGAGGTGGGTTTTGGTGTATGGTAAAGAAAGCTTTATTTAGAAAGAATTAAAATGGTTTAAATTTATGCATTGAAGATTTATAAAAAAAAATCAGGCATTAGATGTTAAATAATAATTAACCACAGGGGCTAGAAAGTTAGCTCAGCGGTTAAGAGCACTGGCCATAAAGATTTATTATCCTATTCTTGGGAATATGCCACTAGCCTTGAATGATTGCTCCATTGAATACATTCTTTTAGAATTGTTATATTTTGGTGATTTACATTATTAATAATGATGTTACCTGTTCTGTTTGTGATTCACTGAACATGTAGTTTCAGAGTTGTGATGCTCGGATGATCTTTGTATTTTACTGTGCCACATGATTTTTGTTGATACTAGTGATTGTGTCTAAGAGTTGTTATGGTGGTTTTTAATGTATAAAATCCCCTGCTTGAGAACTGCAAAATATACTTAGATTCAAACTGCCTCTGTGTTTGTTTCTGTTTGTCACTGCCAAATCCTTACCCACCTGGACTTAGAGAGCCCTCATCCCAGGGACCACCCCATACCCGGCTGGGGTGGGTTGAGGCAAAAGGCCCCACCTTTACATACTGCCATGAAAACCAGGTATTTAGACATAACTGTCTATGTCAGTCCTTCCTCCCTCTACATAGTTTGCAAACATGTCACACGGGACCAAGAAGCACTCTAGAGCCAGCCTGGGTTCAAGCCGAGGCTCATACTTGCCAACAGTGTGAACTTCCTCATGTTTACCTTTATCTCTGTGAAATGAGAACAGTAACAGCAGCCTGGGGTGGGGAGATGGCTTTGTTAGTGAGGTCCCATGTCGGCTCCTCCATCGGACAATGGAATTTTGACTGCACTTACCCCATGCCAATGCCAAGCGGGTGTCAGGCTATGGAGAAGCCTTGGGACAATGCTCTGGGGTGGGGGGAAGTGCAGTCCCAGGGACACCAGAACTGGCTGGGGGTCCCAGGATCTTCAGGGAGGTTGGGGACGGCTGGTTCTCAAGCTCTTGGACACCCAGGAGCCGCTGGATTCTGCGGAAGAGCTGAGAACTGAGTAGGGGGCCCTGGGGGCTGGATCTGGCCTGGGGCCGAAAGGGAAAGTGGGGGGAGCTACACCTGGATCCTGTTGGGGAGAGTCCTTGGCTTGTTGGGGGAGGAGGAGGCGCTGGCTTGGCTTTGTCTTGGTGGTGGCCAGTGGCTGCGAGTGTAGAGAGGCCTCCTACAGGAGGTTAGACAGACGGTTCTTTAGGCAAAAGCCTTCTCAATGGCTCCCCATGGGCGATCCCAATGAAAAGAGGCAGTCCATGGTTTAAGGCAGTTATTGTCATGGTGGAAAATGGATGAGTAAAACCATACCCCACTTTTCAGGGAGGGCCTGAGGTTAAATACCTTTTCCAGGATGGAGTGTCTAGAAGGAGAGCTTAATTGGCTAAGCCCTTTAGGCCTTTAGGTACCTCATTAAAATGGAGATCTGTCTTGAGCCTGTGTGACCTGTGGGCACTCCCTCTACCTGTGGAGTATCTTAGGGTGTTGCCCTTACATGACTGATGGACACAAATCCATGGAGGGCTGACACCTCGTGTCAGGAGCCTAGTGTCCAGGAACATGGCAAAATGCTTTCTATCCCTTCAGGGTCACCAGGGTTTCTAATCTCTGCTCAGCAGAGAACTGGGCTGCCTTTTGTGGTCCTACAGTGTACGGGAGGCTTACTATGGAAACTCAGTGATCTGAGTTCAAATCCCTAGCACCCATGCAAAAGCCTGGCATGACCACAAATGCCTAAGCCCAGAACTGGACACCAGAGTGAGTAGATCCAGCCTTCAGGCCAAGCAGCCTCACTGAAATAGCAAGCCTATTTTATAGATACCCTGCCTCAAAAACTAAGATGGTACATGCTCCTCTGGCCTTCATATGCCACAGGTGTGTGTACATATATGTGTGCAAATGCCACGGTGCACACACACAAAATAATGATGACGGTGATGATGATGATGATAATGACGATGACAATGAAGATGATGATGATGATAACAGCTATTACCATTGAGGATAACATTAATGAATCCAAGGGGCCCCTGACACAGACAAGCAGTGCCTGTTACTTCTAACAAGTCAGTCACATTTTAGAGTTGTATTATGTCTAAACAAGCTTTGTGAGGCCACTCTGGCCATCAGGCAAGCTTGGTTCAGACTGGCAGCAAAATGCAGGCATCTTGCAAAAGGAAAAAAAATCGTGGAATGAACAAACACCCATGCAGGTACCAGGCACACACAATGCTGTGTGCCATTCCTGGAAACTGAGACTTCAAATTTGCTTCTTCACTTCTTTTTGAGACCTTGTGGCTAGCTAGCTGCTTAGTACATTTTGTTTCTACATTCATTTTTTTTAAACTTTTAGTTACATGCATGTAATTAAAGTCCAAGCCAGAGCATGTGCACATGACTGTGGAGGCTCTTGGAGGCTGGTTGTCAGATCTCCTGGAGTTACAGGCAGTTGTGGGCATCCTGACATGTATTCTGAGAACCAAACTCAGTTCCTCTGGAAGAGCAGTGCACACTTTTAGCCTCCGAGCCACCTCTCCAGCCCCGACTACCCAATAAATTTTAATGGGTTTCCTTCCCGAGTAAGTCAGCCAAAACTTCTGGGCTGACTGCTTTACTGAAATGGGTGATGATTGGGGTCAGCCAAAGTGCTTTCTGAGACGAAAACTCACAGCTGAAACCGTCACCGTTCTTCGGATCATGTCACCTCACATCCCCTTCTTGTTTCCAAACTCCACTAGAGTCCACCTACGGTTTCACAAAAGCCTGACTCAACAGCTGTTTGGTGAGGTGCGTCGAGGAAGGGCCCTCTCTACCTCTACGTTACAATGTGATATAGTCAAGGACTGTATACTAGGCAGTGAGATGATCCAGAGACGAAATAATTCAGTAGGAACAGAAGCTTGAGAATACCACCCTGCAGGAGCACGAATCTTACTCTCTGGGTTCCGAGGGAGACAGGAAGAGACGGGGCTATTTCCACTGTGCATGGGCTCGGATCTGAGCCAATTACCCTTCAACCTTCAAGTGAGCTGTCCCCTCTACTCATGTCATATCCAAAGCCCTGCTTGGTCCGCTTTAATCCCTGGCACCTGCATACTAGTTTATGAATTCATCACTTGGTTTCCTATGCAACTTGTCTGAATGTGGATGTTAGCCGGCAGCAAGCTGAGTTGACTCTAAAGATTTGTTTAGGAATATAACTTTCAAAAGCGATTGGCCTGCCTTGCTTGAAAGACCAACCAGCGCGGCATCTGATTTAACCAACCATACATGCCGCTTAAGACAATAAGCCAATCAAAAATATAAAAATCTGTGTAGAGATTCAGGATGGCCATAGCAAAAATCATGGCAATGGTCTACAGATGAACGAAGCTCCTGAGTGCCTATGTCAGGGTAAATTTTCTGTCCAAAGATCTAGGTTTTTAGAACACAGAACTGGCAGAGGCCTTTAAGAGTACCTGAGTTTAAACCCTCATGGGAGGAGAGAACTGATTCATGCAAGTTGCCCTCTGATCTCCTCATGCATGTTATCACTTGTACACATGTGCACATGCACACACACAGACACACAGACACATCACAACACACATACACATACACACACATACACACACACATACATATAAGAGTCTCTGAGATACCACATGAGGAAGGAAACACCTGGGTGCTGCTTGTTGTCCACAGACTGGTATATAGTACACAAGATCTACAATGGGAAGAACACCCAGGACCAGCCAGAGGATGAGCCGGAACAGGAGCTGGAAACCCAGGACAAGTACCTTGCAAATGAGTCTGCCCGCATCATAGATGAGACAGTACATTAGTTGACCAGGTAGCTGACTGCACTCAGTGGCCCATGCTGGGTGTACTGTGCCTGGATCACTGTCACTACAGCCCCTGCTGCCAGGGTGCCAAGCCTGGTCTGCTGCACCACCTCCTACACACGGTAGGAGCCTGACCCTTGATGCAAATACCAAGTAGAGTACCATGTTCATCAACTGTTCTGTTGTCTCTGTCCACACTCACTTCCTTGACCTGCACAGAAATGCTGCCCAGCACAGCAACACTGGATGCCTGGTTTACATCGGCAAGAATTGTATGGACTCTACCCCATATGACTTCAGGAGAGCCACACCCAGAGCAGAAGCCCTGATGGCCCACAGATGTTAAAGGACCAGGAGTATGGCAGCAACACTTTGGCCTTGCTTCGTGGGACAGTGGTATCAAGAAAGTGTTGGGTTTAATATTAATTATTTTTTTAAGTGGCAAGAACCAAGGATTTATTCAGTTCGTTATAGATATTGAAATGTCTATTTCTATGATCTAGGAGTGATAGGCCGGGGAGGTCTGTCTGGGCAGTAGAATGTGGACAGCAGCCAATGCTACTTGTGAGTTTAAGTATGTGGCTAAATTATATTATTCAAAAGCCAGCCAGAGGCGACTGATGATTGAAATTATTTTTAATTTTACTAAATAAGCTGAATTTCAAATAAGTTAATAGTAATTTAATATAAAAATATTTCCAACATTTACATATATAATAAAAATTCTAAATTAAAGTGTCAGCCTTCTTTCTTCTGTTAATAGTCCCTGGCAGATAAGGAAGCAGTATAGACATTTGCTTCTGAGCCTATATGAATTATGCTGCTAACCTTGCCACGTTGGAATGCTCATTGCCAATGTTTACCTTAGCAGTTGTTTTCTATGGTTTGAATAAGGTTTTTGTAAGATTCAAGAAAATATTACCAACTTTGGGATGATAATACTCCCCTAAGAGCCATGGAGTGTCTAACAAAAACCTCAGTACTGTGCCTGAGAAACATTCTCTCATGATCTTAGTCAGGGGAAGCCAGGACACCTCTAAGACAGTCGAGGCTATCAGTATTGCCTCTGATTGCCTCCCAGAATTTGAAGATAAGGCCTTATTGCTGAAGACGTGATGCTCTTTGGACACAGGATTTGGAGTGTCTGAGCTCATTCCTGACAAGTGGTTCTCACTGTTAGAAGGCACTGAGAAAGCCAAGCATTTAGTAGTCCCATCTAACTGTAAAGCCAAGAAACCCCAGCCATTGGCACTGGCAACATTTCCACAATGGTGAAATACTGGACTGTGTCCACTGGTGAAATACTGGCTCCCTTATCTCTTCTGCTATGGAAGGGTTAATGATCTAAAAGCCTCAGAGGAGCTGGGAAGCTCCAGACAGGAAAGTCGGCAAGCTGACGACATCTGCGTGTGGCTATGATCCTGGAAGCCCCTGATAAGAAGGTCAACATATCAATCTGCATTGGCATTTACAAGTCCAAGATGCAGAGGAACGGATGTACAGATGGAATCTTCCACTGCCAAAGTTCCCTTTCTGCCTTATAAAACCCTCTAAGTCTCCTCCACTCCCATGGAGAGGCCCTTTCCTGCTCGGATGAATGACAGCCTACTTCCACTGAGCTTAACCCTTCCTTGTATTTTCATGTTTTACCTCCTTCTGGCTCCATCTAACATTTGATGTTGAGACCCACCCGAGAGGGGTTCAGGGCTCCTGTGTCCCACTCCCCTGGTGGTTGTGTCCCTCTCTTCTCCATCTCCCTCCCTTCCCTGATACCCACCCATTGAGTGTGGTTTACTTGGCTTACTTTAAAACTGAACAGATGCAGTTCCGTTGCAACTTGAAACCTGGGGGCCTTGGAGTCCTTTCTCTACATAACTGGTGCAAGCCCCATTCTTGGGTGTTATTGGCATGCCATGCAAGCAAATGTGGCTTGGGTTCTTTGCATAATCTCCTCCTATCTCCCCATCTATCCAGACAGAGGCTCTTGGCTGTTTGTTTCCTAGCGCACACCCACTACTACATATTGGTGAGGTAAGCCTCAGCCAGTGTCAGGAGGGGCCCTAGACCGAGGCCTTCTCCGCAACTCCAGGGCTCCCTTGGCATTTCGCACCTGATGCCCACAGGCCAGGGACACCATCTTCTGCAATTCATGCTGTTCTTCCAGATGCTGCCTGGATCCAGGTGACAACTTGGGAAACCACTGTACTTTCCTTTTTCATTGACCCTCTGAGATGGGTTCCAAATTGTCTGTGCCCAAGAACACCCTTTGTGCCTAAAATCAAACCTCAAAACTTGAGGTCTATCCAGCTTCAGACCCCTACTCTTTTTTTTGTATGTTTGTTTTTGTTTTTGTTTTTATTGGATATATTCTTTTTTATTAGATATTTTCTTTATTTACATTTCAAATGTTATCCCCTTTCTTGGTTTCCCCTCCAAAAACACCCTATCTGATCTCCCTCCCCCTGCTCACCAACCCACCCACTCCCATTCACTGTCCTGGTATTCCCCTATACTGGGGCATCAAAGGACCAAGGGCCTCTCCTCTCTTTGATGTCCAACAAGGCCATCCTCTGCTACATATGCATCTGGAGCCATGGGTCCCTCCATGTGTACTCTTTGGTTGGTGGTTTAGTCCCTGGTAGCTCTGCATGGACTGGTTGGTTCATATTGTTGTTCTTCCTATGGGGCTGCAAACCTCTTCAGCTCCTTGGGTCCCTTCTCTAGCTCCTCCACTGGGGACCTTGTGCTCAGTCCAATGGGTGGTGGAGAGCACCCACCTCTGTATTTGTCATGTACTGGCAGAGCTTCTCAGGAGACAGCTATATCAAGCTTGTCGTCATCCACATTAGTGTCTGGGTTTGGTGACCGTATAAGGGATGGATGCCCAGTGGAGCAGTCTCTGAATGCAGACCCCTCCTCATGTAGCTCTCGGTTCAGATCTGGCCCCAATATCAATCACGCCACAGCCATACCTGAGCTGGACTGCATAATTTCCATTGCCAAATCCTCGATGACTTAAAGCACTTCATCACACAATCTTTGTTTTTAAATGTATCTTATGTATGATTATATAGACTGACTATGTGTGATTATAGCTTGTACACCATGTACTTAGTTCCAAGTTGACTTATAAGTGTTCATATAAACTGAACTTGTCAACCTGAACAAGAACTTTATTCTGTTCATAGTAAAACTAAAATTTTAAGAGATAAAATGAATAGCCGGGTGGTGGTGGCACACACCTGTAATCCCAGCACTTGGGAGGCAGAGGCAGGCAGATTTCTGAGTTCGAGGCCAGCTTGGTCTACAGAGTGAGTTCCAGGACAGCCAGGGCTACATAGAGAAACCCTGCCTCAAAAAACCAAAAAACCAAAAAAAAAAAAAAAAAAAAAAAGAAAGGTTAAGCGTGTGCGCATTTGCACGTGCACGCGCGTGCGCGCACACACACACACACACACACACACACAATAATATAATTAAAAACTGTAACCATGTAAGTTAAACAAAGAGAGGTGGGTCCTGAAGCTGGAACAATTAAAATGAGTTTAAAAAATTTTTAATTTTAATTTATATATATTTTTAAAGGGGGAATAAGAAAAGAGTGCTTTATCTATATGGCGATCCGACTAAGAAGTCCTCATGCACACTGAGCAAAACCCTTTCAGTGGCGGGGGGGGGGGGTGTAAGCTTGATTCTTTGGCACAGGAAAGGACTTTCTGAAAAGGACATTGATACCACAGGCATGGAGACCAAAAATTAATAAATGAGACCTCATCAAGGTGAGAACCTGCTTATGGCAAAAGGAAGCATCATTTAGGCAAATCAGCAGCCTGCAACATGGGATAGAGGGTTAATATCTAGAATGCATAGAGAACAAAAGAACCTGAACATGAAGAAACAAAACTCAACTAAAAAATGAGATCTAGAATTAATCAGATAATTCTCAAAAGAGGAAACACAAATGTCAGTGAATCACAATGGACTATTATTCACCTATTAAGAAAAACAAGGTTTGCAGGTAAATGGATGGAGTTATAAAAATGATCCCGTGTGAAACAACCCAGACTTCAAAAAACATCACGTATGTCTCTTATATATTGATATTAGCTTTTATATGCTTTAAGAATTTTTTGATATGTTTGTTACAATCCAGATAACCACACAGGTTAAGTACCTAGTAAGGGTCCAGGGTGGAGAATGGGATTGGGGATCGTGCAAGGAAAGGGGCATATGGTGTATTGTGATGGAGAGAGAAAGGGGAAACTGGGGCAGGAGGAGTAACTGGCAGGGAGCCAGGAGAGCAGGAGGTAATACGGTGAACACAATGTTTCTCTATGAGGGTCAGTATAAAAGCCACGATGGCTGACTTACAGGAGGCTAACAGAAGGAAACTGAAAACCAGCCAGTTTAAACCGGGAGAAGGTTTTGATAATACAAACACCCCGAGGCCTTTGAATTATTTAAGAGGGAAGATATTTATTAGTTTTCTATTTAAAGTGTATGTTAAAGCAGTAATAGAGCCAGGAGTGCTGGGCCCTCAGGAGGCAGAGGCAAGTGGGTCTCTGGAAGCTAGAGGCCAGCCTGGTCTACAGAGAGAATTCCAGGGCTACACAGAGAAAGCCTGTCTTGAAAGGCCAAAGTCCGAGACAGAAAAATATAAATAAAAGTTCATACAATGCAAACATGCCATTCCTATTCATGGTAAATGCTTGATAATCTTTCGGTGTGTGTGTGTGTGTGTGTGTGTGTGTGTGTGAGAGAGAGAGAGAGAGAGAGAGAGAGAGAGAGAGAGACAGAGAGAGACAGAGACAGAGAGAGACACACAGAGAGAGAGACAGAGAGAGAGACAGAGAGAGAGAGAGAGAGAGAGAGAGAGAGAGAAACAGAGAGAAACGCAGAAACACAGAGAGAAACACAGAGAAGCAGAGACAGAGACAGAGAGACAGAAAGTCCGAGAAAGTGTTTTCAGGGAATTAAAGCCAGGACATCCTTCTAGAACATGCTAGGCAGGCACTCTGCCCTGTGTGGCAGGCAACCTTTGCACAGTTCTCTCTCCTTTTTATGTTGAAACAGTGTCACTAAACCGTCAGGGCACCCTTGACCTTTTAGTTTCCTTTGCCTTAGCCTCTCCTCCCAAGCAGCTGGGATTAGGAGACTGTCTCTAGGCCCCACTTCCGGGGGGGGGGTCTCTTTAAAAAGTCCTTTTCTGAGAGGACCCCTTATTGTCTCTCCAGATTGGCCTTGAAACTTGATGCCTGAGAATCTTTTGCAGGGAAAGGGATAGTGAACTGGGAAAACCTGTTTCTTCATTTTGAGATTCTACTGACGAACATGTCATAAATATAAATGCCAAACTAGGAAAGTGCAGGTATCGAGAGTCAAAATCTGATCAGAGTTAGATGATTTTGGTTTTGCTCTAGTTCCCACGGTGCTTTTCCTTAGGACGATGCCTCTCCAGAGTACTGGTGTGCTGCAGGGTGCTGGGTCCCCTTCCAGCCCACACACAAAGAAGGCCTAGAGCCACAGAGGTTAGAGCCATCAATCCCCTGCCCATTAACCAACCATGCCAGATGTTTGTTCTCTAAACTAAAATTAGGACAGTCCAGGCCCTTTGTTAGACTGGTCTCACTACAACATACCCACCTATCAGAGGCCAGTGGAGAATCGCATCTTTACCGCTCTAGTTTCGAGCTTATTTTTATTTTCGGAACCTTGGAATTTCCCCCTTTTCAAATCGGTGAATCTATCCTTATTTATTGTGTTTTTATTTATTTATTTATTATATTTATTTATTTATTTATTTATTATTTTATCCACCATTACTGTATAGTTAATGACAACCTTAAGTCATTTTAAAATTAAAAAAAAAAAAAAGCCGCAATACTCTTCATCTGAACAAAAGGTCATCGTGACGGTGTATAAAGGTGCTCGGGTGGTTCTGCGACGTTAAGATCATCTCCACCAACCATCCTACAGCGCGGCTTTGCTGCCGGTAGGCCCCATGTCTCCGACCTCGAGAATGTTCTAGAACTCTCTCAGCCGGCCTGGCTTGTTTCTGTAAAGCCTACACGAGAAACGCTCTCAGTGCAACTTAAATTCCACGAGGGCAGAGAGATTCTCGTGTGTGTTCACTGCTGTGATCTTTTTAACCTGATAATTTAGGCACTTATGAGAAACAGGGAAAAAATAATGGAAGAAAATAAAAAAGTCCTGTGGGCTGAAGAGCCGGCCCGTGAGTCACGCCTTCCAACACGCACCCGGACACCACCTCCTAAATGTTCAAAAGCGGGTCCAGGGGTCCGGCCGGGCGAGGGAGAGCTGCTTCCTAGACGCACCTGCTATGGTCTATTTCTACGTGCATTTTGTACATTTTAAATTCGGTCGCGAGCTTTCCGTGGACGGGATAACCCGAGGCATTCAAGGCACCCCTTTTGAGGTCATGACCTGAATAAATGCTTTCCTGACCGGACTCTGGCCACAGTTCTGCACAGGACTTATTCCAGAGGGTCTTCAGACACGTTTCCGGGGGGCGGGGGAGTGGCACGAGTCCGTTCGTCTGTCTGTCTGGGGGCTCGGGCCTAGCTAGGCGAGGCGCACCTGCCGTCGCGTCGCGCATGCTCCATGCGCACCCCTCACGCACTCGGGTGGGCGACGTGCGTCCCCCCCCCAGAACCCCCCCTGCGAGGGCCGAGCGCTGCCGCCCATTGGCTGAAGCTCACCACGAGGCCAGCCACGCACAGCCTTCCCCGGGGGGCGCGCAGCCCACGCCTCAGTGACTCAGCGACCCTCGCCACGCTCGCTTCGGGGCTCCGCTGTGTCCGTGGCCCTCGGCTCTCCTTCCACCGCCGCCTCGGCTTTTTGCCCGTTGGCGGCCAGGCAGCCACCCCAGCCACTCCGCAACTGCCAGCCGTGTAGCTTCTGCTCCACCTTCGAGGTTTTTTCCACCCGAACTCCGGCCGCCATCATGGTGAGTCGAGGGCAGGCCCCGGGTGGCTGTGCAAGACGGGGCCAGAGGCCGCAACTCCTTACACAGAGGTTGAAATTGGGCTTTTTTTCCCGCTGTAGCACAAAGAAGTGGGGAGAGGGCAAAAAGGGGGTCTTTCCACATTTCCGGTTCAGGGTCTCCCCCACCGGACAGCCCCCGGGGTAAGGCCTGGAGGGCGAGAGTCAAGGCCTTGCTGACTTTGCGGCCTACATAAGCACCGAGGGGCCGCAGGGAGATGGCGGGCAGCCCTGGGGACCTCGGGCTGCTCCGGGGTGGGCCACGTGCACGACCTGGGCGTCACGTGACGGTCCTTTCCCGCCTGTGGGCCGAGGTGCCTGCAGGAGTAGGCCTTGGCAGCGGCCCGCCGTGGCCCATCCCCCATCGCGCGGCCCAGCTCCTTCCCAGAAGTACCGCCGCGGCTGCCTCCTAGGAGCTGGCGTGGGCTTCTCCTCCGGGTGGCGCCCCGGCCTGTGGGCTTGCGGATTGGCAGCTGTGTCCGAGCCAGCCCCAGCAAGCTTGGTTCTTTGGAGGCTTCGCAGGCCGCCTTTGGCTAGGCCCTGTCGCCAGTGGTGCCTGCGGGTGAGGGTGGAGGCAGCTTTGAGGTAGCTTGGCGTGCGTGGGCTGGGGGAGGAGCTGGCAGCCGGAGGCCTGGGCCGGGTGGGGCGTGGGGGCAGGAGGGGAGAGCAGGACAGGACAGCTCGGCCGTAATCCCCCACCCCACCGCCAGGAGGGTAGGTTCCAGGCTAGCTTGGGCTACAGTGAGACCCTGCCTCAGAAATGGTACTGAAAATGTTGATAGCCATTTGATCACAAATCCGTTAAATGTTACATACTCATTTTTATGTGTATATATATATATTTTTTCCGTTTTAGAGTAAAGGAAAAAGTTCATACAATTTATGACAGATGTTAAATTAAGTTGGACTTTGCTAAACATAACGTGAAATAGGTAATTGTTTATCACAATAATTAAAATCAAACTACTGGACAGTTTTCTCACTATATTAGTTAAAAATTGATTACTACGCACTTTATCTTGGCCAGTTTTGTAACATACTATTTGCTCTAGCATAGTGATTTAATTAAATTTCAAAAACGTTATCCTGAAATCTTTAATAACAGTGTTCTCTGTTTCTAGCAATATTTGATAGGTGGATATTCAAATATAATGGAATATGTTATTGTACATAATAGGAAAGCTTTTGTGTACTAGTTTCCAAGTTCGTTGCTGGTATTCTAATGTTTCTCATTTAACACATAGCTCATTTGCAGGTAAAATCTGTCATAAATTTAATAGTTTGTTTTCAGTATGCTATTATAGTCTACTGATGGGTAAGATACTTTTCCACCAGGGTCAGTAGTGGTATGGAGGTATGTGGGAAATCTAAACTGTTGGGGACAGTGGGTGCCAGATGCCAAGGCAAGAGGATCACTTGAGCCCTTTAGAAGTTCGGGTCAACTTTGGCAACATAAGATGTCATTTAAAATAAATAATTGTACTTAAGAAGTAGAGGCATGAATTCGAAGCTAGCCTGGTCTACATAGCAAACTTCAGGCCAGCCAGAGTTAACTGACAAGTATTTGGTTTTAGAGTGGTTTTGGTCATATTTTAAAAGTAAAGCATCTATCAGTTGTGGGTGTTTTAGATAAAACAATAGGCATTAGGTCTTATTAAAATGGAGTTCTTTGCTTTCTTGGTTTTGAGTGCCACCTACTGGATAAGGACTAGGTTATGGTGTGCCTTCTTTAATACAGATAAGACCGTTTGAATATTTACTATGATGAAGCAGGTAGTCTAAGCCCAAATCAAGCATCCTATAATAATTAATGCTTTATCTTCCTCTTTGTTAAACTTTTCTCAAACGTCCATTTTACTTTTGTATAAAGAATACAATTAGAAGATCTTGAGAATGTATTTTCTAATTAATTTTTAAGCAAGGAAACCAAGATTTTGAACAATGGAAAGCAAGTTCTTCCCAACAATTATTTTTCTCTTCAGTGGTACCATAACAGGATTTTTTTTTATCACATTCCTATACAGGTTTTGGTCCCAGTACTACTTTGTTATGGGGTCATTTGTTTACAGAAATATCCCTGGTTGCCTACCCCTTGCCAGAAGTTTACCTCACTGATGACATCCACAAATGTTCCTAGACATTTAATAAGTTACCCCTGCAGTACTGAGAATCAGTGCAGTAACATACTCTGGTTAACTGGTGAAATACTGCACTTCTAAGTTGAAATGCATCCATGTATTGTACAGACAGCAGTAGAAAGAATTATCAAATGCAAATATATACTAAGGTCCACTTCATCCATAGAAGAAGGGGAAATTGAGAGATGGAGTCCTATTAAAAACTACAGAACTATTTTTATGTTTTGAGTTCATTTTTTAATAAAAAATTAAGTAGAAATGGAAAGATTGTCTATTAGGAAATCAAATCTAGTCAGGTTCTAAATAGTCAAAGATGCATAGCATGTGTAGTATTCCATTTAGGATAAAACTTAAATCATAAGATAGTAAAGGAAAAAATAATTTTACTTCCAGCCATTTCATTGTAATGAAATATCACAAAGGGGATTTACTGTTCAAAGAAATAAGGTAGTTCTCAAACACAAAATAATAAATATGGACCTCTGTAGATAAAGGCAAAAAGATTTTCATTTCTAAAATTTTTATGACATTAATCTTTAAAAAACTAATTGATATTATTAGCTTCTTGACATGTATACAGGAACAAGTTATGTATACTAGCTTTCACTTAATGTTCAATATTTACCTATTATCAGTTTCATGAGTGGATTTTGAGTGTATGTGACATATAATACTGTACTAAAATTCCATTCAGTTAAAGTCAACCAAGATAGTAAAATTTAGGGGGAAAAACTTTTCTCACTCCATTGAAAATAAAGTCAAATACAGGATACTTAACTCTTATTAGCCCATACTACTTTATACTTTATAAAATGAGTTCACCAATTTTAGTCATTCTCAAAGCAAACTGCCAGAGATACACTCTGGTAAGCATGCTGCTTATAACTTAGAGACATAAATCTAGGTATTTTGACTAAGTCCATTTTTGTTGTGCTTTGTTGTATTGCCTCCCATATACGCATTCCCTATAAGTTCTACTTTAGAAAAAATTCATGTTAACCAATTAAGAATCTACTGTATGTTGCTTGAAAAGAGTTTGGATCAAAATCAAGAAAAAATGAGTTTTATGTATAGACTTAATCTGAAAATAAAAGTTAGTGTTTCTATTAACTAACCCTATGAAAATTTCGAATTGGCAATGGAGCTTGTGTTATTCAAGAAACCACTATTTCAAAACATGCATTGAATACAGTAGTATTAGGGAATAGGAAACTGTGATGTGTCAGTAATGTTTTCATAATTCATTTATTTCTAAAATCAGTCAGACATTAATGTGGGAGTGTTAAGGTTATAAAGTTTATGTTAATTTGATAATAGAAGGGCAAAGAAGAAAAGATCAATTTAAGAGTTTGATACTTTTTTTGCTTGGGGTTTTAATGTTTTTTTATTTAACTTACCCAGTAAAATGAAAATTTAGTAGTATTTCCATTATGGTTTTAGTCTTCACAGATCAGAATTTTTCACCAAGTTCACCAAATAAAATATTTTCATAAACTGTAAAGTTGGCATTTTTTCCCAATATAGTGTAAAAGGTGACATGAATGGGGCAGAGAGATGGATCATTTGTTAACAGCACTTTTGCTACTCTTGCAGAGGACCCTTACAACAGTTTACAACTGTAACTTCAGTTCCGGGAGATCCAGTTCCCTCTGGCTTCTGCAGGCACTAGCACATACATGGTACACATACATACAAGCAGACAAAATGCTTATACACATTTAAGAAATGTGTTGTGGTTGTGTTCTGTTGATGTGAAAAGATACTAAGACCACAACAACTATTAAAAAAGAAAGCCTTGTAATGGGTTCTGCTTTCAGTTTCAGAGGTATAGTTCATTGTCGGCATGGCCGAAGCTTGGCATATACGGGTGGATATGATACTGGAGAGAGCTAAGAGTTTTACACCCAGTTCCACAGGCAACAGGAAGAGAGCCTCTGGGACTGGCTTGGCAATCTGAGACCCATCTCCAGTGACATACTTCTTCCCATACTGTAGTCCTAATTCCCAACCTCCTAATTCTTTCAAATGGTGACCAAGCACTTATTCTTAAGCCTATAGGTACCATTCTTAATTCAAAGCACCATACTTGTTTTAAAAATGGTAACAATAAGAAGGATATTTCTGAAAATACTACATCCTTTTATTTAATTTCTATGCCAGTTCTCTAATTGCTTTAAGACTTCAAGCTAAACTACACTGTATTGCTAGCTAATTTAGGTGAAATGCAAAATAAATGTTTTACATCTTTTGTCGTGTGTATATACATATGTGTACGTGTGTGTGTGTGTGTGTGTGTGTGTGTGTGTGTGTATATATTTAAAATTGTCTATTTTCCAAATTTCAGTCTGCCACAACTTCTGAGGCTCCAAATTCAGCTGTCTCCAGAGAGGCCAGTACTCAGTCTTCATCAGCAACCACCAGTCAAGGATATGTTTTGCCAGAAGGCAAAATCATGCCAAACACCGTTTTTGTTGGTGGAATTGATGTTAGGGTATTGTATTCATATTTCATTCAAACTTTAAAATGAAATTGTGAAGCCAAGTAGTGTTGGGGTGGGAAGAGTTGGGAGGAAGGCTTGATCCCAGGAGTTCCAAGAGGAGCCTGGGCAACATAATTCAGAGCTAGCTCAATAAATTTAACTGTTTAAAATGTTGTGGACAATGGGAGCTGATATGTAGACCTAAAAGGAGTTTTTGTTGTTTTAAATTTTATGCAGGTTTGGTTTTAATACATAGAAACTAAAAATACACTCAACAAAATGGAATAGTTTGTGAATATTAGAGATTGACTTTCACATAATCATGTATCTTTTTCACAGTTGGAAGTTTTGAATGCTTAATTTTTACTCTTGAAATTCAATTCTTTTCCATAGATGGATGAATCTGAAATCAGGAGTTTCTTTGCCAGATATGGCTCAGTAAAAGAAGTGAAGATAATCACTGATCGAACTGGTGTGTCGAAGGGGTATGTAAACATACTTGATAGAAGCTACTGTTTGTTGAACTAAGTATGGCCAGAGAGATGCTTGGATGTCAGACAAGACTTAAAATAACCATGCTAACTAGTGAAATTGTTGCTTTTGATAATTTATGGACAAAGGTTTTTTTTTTAAATCAGTTCTTTTGCTAGTAATTGCATTTCAATATTTTCTATTTTGCACAAATGGATTATTAAATAGTTATTTTCTTGGCACATTCCATGCTGTCTTAAATTTTACCTGTCTTGCTTTAAATAATAAACATTTGTTAATGAACATTAATTTAGCACATTCTGACATATTACTAAGAAAACAGCAGTGGTATAGAGGATCTGTTCTCAGGATATTTATCACAATATATTGATCTTTCACTATCATTTTCTATTACATAGGTTTTTACATAAGTCTAAACCATGGTATTATGTAGTTATTCTTTTTTATTTCATCTATCTTTCTAGCTATGGATTTGTCTCATTTTATAATGACGTGGATGTGCAAAAGATAGTAGAAGTAAGTAACAGTCTTTTGTAAAACTCTTCTTTAGCAATGCTTTAGTGCTGAGTAAATTCTGGATATTCGATCTTACATAAAATACAGAGAAAATAGGCTTCCTTTCTGTTTAAAACCAAAATGTAATTTTATGTAACTTGTCAGAACCTGCTTGCTTGGAGGCCTCTAGCTTTATCAACTGGAAACAGGATTAGAAATGGGATGATGCATTGTGACACTTTGGTTAAAGTAAGGCTGAGCACAGTAGTGCTTGCCAAAGTCTTGGAAATGAAAGATTAAATTATCATGTGTTACTGTTTTTAGTCACAGATAAATTTCCATGGTAAAAAGCTGAAACTGGGCCCTGCAATCAGGAAACAAAATTTATGTGAGTAAAGAAGTTTTCTTGATGAAACTGCTTAGGTTCTCAGAGAACTCAATGTAACTTTTGTTCTTTTTACTTTTTTTAAAGGTACTTATCATGTGCAGCCACGTCCTTTGATTTTTAATCCTCCTCCTCCACCTCAGTTCCAGAGTGTTTGGAGTAGTCCAAATGCTGAGACATACATGCAGCCTCCGACCGTGATGAATCCTATCACTCAGTATGTTCAGGTAAAAGCTGCCTGTTGTATATTTATTCTTATATTTAATAGTCTTTTTAAGTTATGAAATTATGTACACAGTATAGATGTTAAGTGATAACACACTCCATTCTTTATTGTAATACTTCAAGTATTAGGATCTTGTTATTACTCTCTTATTAGTACTTTTTATGCTAAGCTGAAATCTGCTTCTCTGTATAAGTCTTTATTCTAGAACCTTGGTAGCTACATTAAAATGTATAGAAAAATATATAGAGAATTTTGCTAATTTTCTTTTCTTGTAAAGAAACTTTTTAAATTTGAAATTTTTTTTAAATATTAGAAAACAGTTTTGTAAGTTTTCTTAGTTGATATCTTCCCAAGGCCCACCAGTTACTCTATGTTGTACTTGCATTGCTTTCCAAATGCCTCCTCATCTAAGTTGTTGACATCTGGATTTGTTTTGGTTCTAGAATTGATAGTTTTTTTTTAAATAAATTATAACTTTCTTACATTTGTCTGAAATTAGTTAACACTTAAATTTTCATGTTTACTATGCCTATTGATACATTGATACAGTTTACCTTTTCAATTTGAAAGACTTTCTGCCAGAAAAGAAAAAGATAATAGTAAAATCTTACAGATTTTTATGTGTGGAATATAGACTGTATCTTATCTTTTCTTGCTCTAAATATGACTTAGATGAAAATCCCTACTTACTCCTAACATGCAAAGTGTTCATATGTTACCTACTTGTTTTCATTCAATAACTACAAGTACAGGAAACACTGATTTATCCTTTTTCTAGTTTCAAATTGTAATTCCCTTAACTTGTAGAAATTAAATACAGAAGAAAATCATAAATACTGGAGGAATACTAGAGATTATCTGCTAATGTTTGTTAATACTGTGCAGAAGTGTTTTTATAAAGAAACAGAAGATATATTAATTTACTCCTCTACTAGAGTTATATTTATAATCAGTGTATGATGGCCTAAGGAAGTTATTGGCTTGGAAAAGCAGTCATTAACATTGTCTTTTCTTCCTGCCTGCTTAATAGGTTATCACTTGACAAGAAATAGTTTCTTCATAAAGCCAATCATTTAGCATCTATATTTCTACTTAGAGCATTGCTATATATAGGAAAAGAAAAATTTTATTTTTGTTGTATTTTGAATGATACTCTCATTGTCTCAAATTTATTTTATTATGTGCTTTTTCTGTGTACTTTATTCTCAGACATATCCTCCTTATCCAAGTTCACCAGTTCAGGTCATCACTGGATATCAGCTGCCTGTTTATAATTATCAGGTATATTTTCTTTTATTGAAAAGATTTTTTTCTCATAATATCCTGATTATGGTTTCCCCTTCTTGTCGTCTTCCTAATCCCCCCACACACTTCCTTCTCATTCTCACCTGCTACTTAGAAATAGGTCTCTAGAGTGTCTTAGTATTCTATGGTTGTACAATGGCTACAGCAATTCTTAGCTACTTAATTGGGACTTACTTACACTACCACATAAGGGATAATACTAAAATAAAATCAAAACAAAAACTAGATATCAGAATTAAACAAAACACATAGAAGGAAAAGAGCCCAAGAAAAGGCACAAAAATTAGAGACCCATTCATTCACAAACTCATGAATCTCATAAAGATAATAAATTATCTATGCAGAAGACCTATTGCATATCTGCAGGCCCTGTGCATGCTGCATCCATCCCTCTGAGTTCATGTGAGCTTTGATCATGTTGATTTAGAAAGCCTTGTTTTCCTGGTGTCCTCCATCCCCTCTGATTCTTACACTCTTCTGTCTCTTCCCCCGGGGTTCCCTGAGTGGAGGGATTTGAATTACCAGATAACTTAAGGGAAAGGAAAATAATTTGGGATATTAGTATAGTATAGTCTGTGTTTATATAAAATTGCCAAATAGTATCTATTTAAAATCAAAGGAAAGTAGAAGTAAACTATAATCCAGGAATCAATATTATTTAGAGATTATTTTGACAAAAATTTTGCTGAGACTGTTTATAAAGATTCAGTATCTTCTGTTATTTCAGCATGCATTCTTTTCACTGCTGTCAAATACCCAAAAAATCCAGGCTGATTTTTAGAAATTGTTATGGGGTAGGTTGAAATAAAAATATGACCCAGTTCTTAGAGCATCTAGAGTCTTGTTTGATAGTGTTTAATTGTGCTGGATGCTGTGAAAAGGTAGTTCCATAAATTTCTTCCAATAAATGTAACCATATTTATGACTCATGGCTATAGCTATAGTGATAATTTCCAAGAGCCACTTATTAAATTTTCCTGAATGTTAGCTTCTGAGAAAATACGAGGTTTATATAGAAGAAAATGAGAGGTACAGATAATAGAAGCATAAAGGTGTCTATCTTTAGTTCTGTTTTATAAGAAATTGAGTCAGCATGATGAGTACTTTATATTGTTATTGCCTCTTTTGTAAACATTTGTGATTAATCTTTGTTTCCTTTTCTTAAGATGCCACCGCAGTGGCCTGCTGGAGAGCAGAGGAGTTATGTTATACCTCCGGTAAAATGAATTAGCTGAGCATATTCTTATTAGTCTTACAGTGTTTTCTAGTATATTTCTTTGCCATATTATATACATTTATATTTTAATTGCATTTTATAGCACATATTTTACTTTCTTGTTACCTCAATTACATACACACATGAGACACTGCTTTTTTTCCACATTATTTTTGTATGCCCAGGCACAATGGCTGCTTCATGTATAAGTTTTTGGTTACTTGTTGGCATGATATATAATCCACAAAAAGTAGTTTTAATATTAGATTTAGAATTAGCATTTGTTCTTTCTAGAATTTGCCTCTAACTGCTATTTAGAGAAATGTATAGGAGCAAGACAAAAATTATACCATTAAAAATACTTTATAAAAGAAATAAAGGAAGATACTAACTGTAAAACACTGAAGCTTTTGTTAACTTCTATGAAGATTGGATATTTTAAAAATATATCAAGAAAATTCTCTCATACCCCATTAGCACATTTTTCTTAGAATCCTGATTCTGATAGTGTTGACAGAAGACATTTTAAAATAAGACAATTTTAGCCTTTCAGTTTAAAACTGTTTCTGAAATAGTGTAGCATTTTGAAAAACAGCTGACTTGAATGTATGGTTCTCTTTAATTATACTTTTTCATCATTTTAATATAGGCTTATACAACTGTTAACTACCACTGCAGTGAAGTTGATCCAGGAGCTGATATTTTGCCCAATGAATGTTCAGTTCATGATGCTGCTCCAGCCTCTGGAAATGGCCCACAAAAGGCAAACATCTAGTTTTGTTTACTGATTTTCATATTTTTATTTATGTTTATTAGTAATGGTTCTTTGACAAGTAGATGTGTTTGCCCAAATTTAAGAATGAAAGTCAATCTGGAGAGCTTAGGAAACTTAACTCTGCAATTAATGTACAAAAGACACTCCAAACTTTGAGTTTTTATTCCCTTGTCCTATCCTCTGTTCTAATTACATTTTTTCTTAAACATATTTTAGGTATTGTTAGTATGGCTTAGCAGAATTCAGTGGCCAGGTTTCTACAATTAGTGTGAATTATATTTTCCAAGTATTTTATAATTTCAAGTTTTTATTTAGCTAAATAGTAATGCATATCATTTGTGGTATTCTACAGCATTGGCTTTTAAAAATGATTATTGATGTTGAACATATTCTCACTCCCAAATTCTAATTCTAATTCATATGGTTGAATGAAGCAGTTGATATGTTGGGAATATGTATAATGGGCACATCTCTATCATCTGTGTTCATTTGTGGAAAAACAAAAACTACTGAACAATAAGGTAATATATTGCCTGATTTGATCCACAGTTTCTCATTCTTATAATTTGAAAAATAAAGTGGTATAGTGATACACAACTTTAAAGAGGTAGAAAAATAAGTTCAGAATCAGCCTTGACTACATAGCCAGTTTGAGGCAAGCCTGGGGTTACATAAGTCCATTAAAAAAAAACCAAACCAACTTCACACATACAAATACATACATACATACATACATACATACATACATATATACATATGTGTGTTTATAAATTAGCTTGTACAATTATACTGACATTTCATTCTGAATACTTTTTTCTTGAAATATTAAAGTTGATTTCTGTAATAAAATAAATGCTTCAAGGGAAATAACATACATTAATTCAGCTTTTAAAAACGGTGTTTTTAAGAAAAAATATTTAAAAATCGTAAGAGTTCAACATTATGAAAGAATTTCTTAAAAATAAGTGAGATATGCTTAGCATACTTTCAAAAAGCCATTTGCAGTTAATTAAATTGTCTTTAAACTTTTGTGTTGCAGAAATCTGTGGACCGAAGCATTCAGACAGTGGTCTCTTGTCTGTTTAACCCTGAGAACAGACTGAGAAACTCTCTTGTTACTCAAGATGACTACTTCAAGGTACGAAAAGAGTAGTATGTAAAGGTGTGTGTGTGTGTGTGTGTTAACATTGAGAAATTATTTTTTCCTGTAGTGTACATATTTTTAAACCAATTAATTAAAGTGTTTATCATAACTTCCAGAACCATTATGGTGGTTGAGTTTTACCCAGCAATGTATTAGATGTGATGTAAATCTTAAGAGAAATTATTTGTCTTTAGAGGAAAAAACACTTGAGAAGTTAAAACTTGAGAAGTTAATCGGGTTATAAAGCCATTGGGCACATGGCTTAGTGAATAAAGCACTTACTGAGCAAGTGTGAATTTGAACATAGAATCACATAAATGTCAGGCGGGTTTAGTGCTCTTAGAATTCCAGTCTTCAGAAGGCAGAGACAGGATCCTAAGCAAGCTATGTAGCCAGTACAACCCATGTCAGTGATTTCTGGGTGCAATGAAGAAACAGAACAATCAGAAAGATTCCAGATTTTAACCTCAGGCCTACACAAGTAATATAAAGGGTTTGTGAGAGTTGGCAGATAAGAAAATAATAAATTTTTTCCACATGGTAAAAGAGAAATTTGAAAGCAGAGTGTTGGACGAGTAGAACGCAGGGACAAGGCTTTACTACTGTGCTGTTCTTCCAGCCTCTCAGACTACAAATGTAAAATCAGGATGAGTAGAACACAAAGTCTCTAAAGTCCCTTTACTTTTGAGTCTATTAATATGAAAGCTATTAATTGGTCCAGTGGAAAGGAAATTACATTAAGGTAAGATTTTTTCAAATAATAGATTAATAACAGGTGTGTAATATAGGTATCATATAAGTCATTTAAAGTATATAGTTCAATGGATTTTAGTATATTTACTAAGTTATACAACCATACATCAAATTTAAAATGTCTTTGCATCCCAGAAATAAAACCCTTGCTTATTAGTAGTCAATCTCCACTTCCAACCTCTGGCCTCACACAGCCAGTGAAAGAAAGTACTGTGTTTTACTAAAGATGCTCATTTAAAATTGAGTGGGTTTTTCTTCTACATAGTGCAATATAGAACTGCAGTAGTCAACTTGCCCAAAAGTTCTAAAGGTGTAAAATGACTTGTTTGAAAACAAAGTATTCAAAATTCAGTTTTTACCTAGTATCAGAAGAAAAACTTTTGAACTACAGAGATTTCTACCCCTATTAGTTAACGCATTTAAAATTAGTAGAGTGGCCTGAGAGTGTTCTTTTACTTTTGTGTATGTGTGCATATTCAAGGAGTGTTAGTGACTGTCTGTGTATGGAGGCCTGTAGTAGATGTTTCTGTTCTCAAGGCCCCAAGCTTTTGTTCTGATGCAGAGCAAGCACTTTTTCTGTGATGCCAAAGATGAATTAAATGCTGGTTTTATTGTAACTGAATGCATTATTTCCATGGTATATCTCACTCTTTTCTTTGTTTTAACTTCAACCCCATAATTTTTTTACCTAACCTCTAAAAATCTGTGCCTTTGTGACCACATTTCTAGACTCCGACCTAAGTGGGATTTTTTATTGACAGGCTACATGGTGTGTGTGTGTGTGTGTGTGTGTGTGTGTGTGTGTGTGTGTGTGTATGTGTACTTGTGGCAGTCAGAGGTGGACTTTGGGTGTCTTTTATTACTAGCCACTTTACTTTTTGAGATAGGTCTTCCACTGAATTTTTGGCTAGGCTGACTGACTTATATGCTATAGAGATTTGCCTGTCTCTGCCTCTACTCCTGTCTCTGCCTCTACATAGCATACCTCAATTGCCAGCCCTTTTAAGGGAGTGTTATGGTGTTCTGAATCATGTCCCCCTGCTTGCACAGCAGGTACTTTACCAATGAGTCTCTGCTAGCCACCCTTTCATAGAACACTCTTTCATAAAAACAGAATCTGGTCCCCAGGAAAAGGGCCTGATTAGGCTAGTTGTGTAGAAAGGAAAATTATATTTACCCCATTTCTCTTTTTAAGGATTCACTTTCCTATAATTACATCTCTGGAAAGAATAAAGGAAAGTAATTTGTCTATATTGGTTTTCTGTATCTTATGAATCTTTAATCCTTGAATTCAACTGATTATATGCAGATACTTTAAATTGTACTGAACATGGATAGACTTTGTGTTGTTATTCCCCTTAAAGCAGTAAAACTTTTCATATTAGGTAGTAAAATGAGAAAAATGTAAAGCATACAAACATTTTATATAAGAGATTTGGGCAACCCTAAGATTTTTATATCCATGGGGGAGAAGGTTCCTAGAACCAATCCCCTTGAGAAAACATTTTCAGTTTTCTTAACCTTTACTTTGCATAGAATGAAATATCTTAACAGATTAAAGTTGAGCCTTAAATATACAAGATTTAGTCTTTAATCAAAGCTAAGGATTTCATATTAAAATGAAATACTGTTCTCAGTATGGTTTCTGTCAGATAAAGTTGTTAATAAAAACAATACTAGTTTTTTGTTGTTTGAAGAGGGTTTTGGTGTGTTCTTGTTCTCTCCCTATCTCTCTCTCCCTCTTTCCCCTCCCTTCTCCTCTCCTTCCCTTCCCTTCTCTCCCTCCCTTCCCCTCCCTTCTCCTCTCTCTCCCTCTCCTCCTCTCCCTCTCTCTCCTGATGCTTTCTCTGTATGTCTGCACTACCTATGTGCCTGATGCCCATAGATGTCAGATGAGGATGTTAGTTTCTGAGCTTAATCATGGGGGCTAGAAATCCAGCTCACATCCTCTATGAGAATAAGTGTTCTTAGTCTCCAGACCCAAGTCTTAAGATTTGTTTTGTTGGATTTTTGGTTAGTTGGTTTGGCTTGACTGGCAAGGTGGCTCAGTAGGTAAAGGCATTTGCCACCAACTAAGCCTGATGACCTATGTTTAAACTCTAGAACCCACATGATGTAGGAAAGAAACTGACCCTGCAAGTTGTCCTCTGACCTCTAGATATGGCACATACACACATATAGTAAATTATGGCAAAACTTTTAAAAATAGTTTTAAGAATTACTGTCTTTGATTTACCTGCTAAATCATTAATTATCTAAAATGGTACTAATTATACCTGCTATTCCTGAGTTTACTGGGATTCCTTTTTAATTTTATCATTTAACCAGTTGGTGCATTGCAGAGTTCTACAAGATGATTTCCTTTTCCTCATTTACTATATTTAAAGTTAAGTCAACACATTGTCTCATAATCTTAGTAGTAGTAACATGAAATTTTCAATGATTTAAAATGACTTTCTGTCTTTTCTAGGATAAAAGAGTACATCACTTTAGAAGAAGTCGGGCAGTACTTAAATCTGATCATCTCTGCTAACTCAGGCGGTTGTTGGTTTTGAATATTAAAAGAAACTGAAAAGTTTTCACTATTATAGAAGATTTGACAAATCACTCAGACTTTCTGTAAAAGTTATATTAGATTGCCTAGTTTTATGTTAAACCTGTTTATTAGATGTTTATATAGAAACTGGTTCTGTGTTCACCATATAGTTGTAAGAAAAGATAATTGCAAGTAAAAAAAAAGATAAAAAATAATTTTCAAATAATTGAAAAGTAGTTGAAAGGAATAACTTTTAAGATTTACCTTAAGGACTTTTAATTGAAATTGGCATTTTAAGAGTTCAAAAGCAAGTACTAATTTTCAAGAAGAGGATTTTATAAACCTATTTTGAAAGGTCAGGATTTTGATAGTTTGACTACAAGCATTTCACTTCTCAACAGGTACCTGAACAGTACAGTATTTACAATATTGTACTTTATATTTATTATTTGCGTAAACATTTGCCACAAAAGCAGAATTTTTAGAACTGCATTTTTAATCAGTGGAACTCAATATATAGTTAGCTTTATTGAAGTCTTCCTTATCTAAACCCAGGAAAACAGATTCTTAACAGTCCAATCAGTGGGTCTTAACATTTATACAAAATATTTTACCCTTTATCTAGAATCCACACATATGCATATATCCTATTTATTTGGTTGGGATGGTAATTAGGATATCTAAAATTCTGGGTATAATTTTGTTTAAAGAATCCAAGACAAACTAAACTTCACTAGGTGTATAAGCTATTCTTAGTGAGTTAATACTCTTTTTTTTCTTAAAATGCTAAACTCAATGGCTGTCTTAAAATTGTGCAAAATACTAGTATTAAAGAGTGCTGAAAAATTTTTTATGTCACTTAAAAGTTAATCAGAGTATCTGAAAGAAATTGTTTTTATAAAAACATTCAAAATATTAGTTGTTACAGAGTAAATACATTTTTAGTTTTGTTAGTCTATTGTATTTCCCTATGTAAATTAAAATATGTCCAAAGCAGTCAAAGTAGGCAATTTTGACATTTCTAAACCACAAAATTTGTTTCATAAATGTATTCCAAGAATGTGCTAAAGTGAACCTGTTTTTAGATTAGATGGACAATAGATCATTGGACATTATGCATCGTGACAGCAGAAGAACCTTTGTACCCACAGTCTTTTGCACTCTTACTCCTATTCTGTCAGGATTGCTCCTTGGTATAAAGCAGACAAGTAACAGTTACAAGCAGTTCAGGGGCTAAGCCTTAGGAATATAGCGCTGGAACAGTACCTTGCTAACTTTAGTTTTAACATTCGGCTGAACATCATCCGGCCTGCCAGGGACATGAGTTTTAAAATGCCTTGTTGGTCTATCTTGTATTAGCCCTTTCCCTCAAACATGGATATTCCACTTACTCTAACTTTAATGGAACCCAATGGCTCATATCACAACTCTCCCTAATGATCCTTAACTCTTAATTTTATTCTACATCTGAAGTCAGAATTCTTTTATGTCACCAAAGTCAGTATACCAGAAAACTAAGAAGTGTCCTGAAATTTGTTCTTTTTACAATTTGTCCCTTTATTTCAGTGTATTTGTAGCGTATGTCCTTACATGTACCACTCTGTGATTAAATCTCCAACTTACTATGAATGATACCCTAAATTCTGAGGCGCAAGTGTAATTGTTGCTATATGACTTTAAAGACAAGTAAGGGAATAAACTTTTGTCTACTGTTTTGTTGGAGTCAAGTATTTAAGAGAAGGGAGAAATAAGAGACAAGTACTGAACCTTTCAAAATGGAAGATTAATTTTAAACTTAAAAGTATGTTCCTATTACCTATTGTCTTTTCATATATGAATAAAACCTTTTTTTTCAAAAGCAACACTGACTTACTGTCATGTCTCTAAAAATAATAGTAAACTGGTGAACAATGTATGATAATGTGTAAATCCTTGTGATTGAAATTGTAAATATGCTGCATTTTCTAAGGGTATTTATAAAAAAGCATTTGAGACATTCTACAAAAAGTATGCATGTGTACATATTTATATACATTTTTAGAATGTATGTACATACCTTAAGGTACTTTTATTGTTGTGAAGAGGCACTTGTGACCAAGGCAACTCTTTAAGAGAAAGCATTTCATTGGCCTTGCCTACCTTTTTAGAGGCTTAAATCCATTCCTGTGGCAGAGAGCATGGTGTCATGCAGGCAGGCACAGTGCTGTAGAGAAGTTTTGAGGTTTCAAAAGCCCACACCAGTGATAGATAACTTCTTTCATACATAATCCTGCTCAGATATAGTACATCAGCTATTGACTAGACTTTCAAATACATGAGCCTATAGGGTCCATTCTTAGGCAGTCGTTGTACACTTACCTTTTTAATAAGAAAAATACTGTATGGAGCTGAAAATCGGTTTTCATTGTAGCATGAACAGTAGTGCCTGTTGGGAATTCTAGAGCACACAACTGACTTTAGTCACTTGGGCAAAGTCCTCGTTTTAGATACTATAAAATGCTTTGTGCCCACATTGCTATCTTTGACCTTTTTGTCTGTTTGCAGATACCCTATAGATTCATGTTGCTTTTGCTTCAAATAAGAGTGATTTGATTAATCACAAAATTTAGTAGATATTATAGATATTATTAGATATTATAGATACATTTAGTAGATAATATAGATATTATAGAAAATTATTCTCCAAGCCAAATGCTAACTATCTTTGGAAGTTTGTCGAGACTAAAGATAACATCTGGGCTTGTTGACTATTGACATTTCTATCATAAAAGAAGGGGATTGGGAAGGCCACAGGACCCTCACCTGACTATGCAGCCAATCCCTGCCACCTGTTGAGCGCAATCTACCTTAATTGCATGCAGCCCTGGGATCTCTAGGGGGAGCTATATATAGTATAACAGAAGGACTAATGAAGGGGGCTCTCCCTACAGAGCAATTGGAAAGTCATCACTTTCCAGGGTAGCTGCAGTAAGGCCATATCCATGTTCCTGTCCACGATCCTTCACTGATTGCTCTGTAAATAATCTTAAGAAGCTCATTGCTTTCCTATGTGAAAAAGTGCTTCCAAGGTATTTTTCCCCAGTATCTGCAATGAAATGTATACGTACTACTCTGGAATCATGAAGTTTTGTAAAAGAGTATGTTAGGAAGAAAAGTACTTAGTACAATCTCCATTTTCTAGTTCTAGTACTTTTTTTTGAGTTGTGTAAAGGAAGCCATAGGTGCAGGACTTCTTGTAGATACAGGTATAATTTAATAGTTGATAAGCCCTGAGTAGTTGACAAATAGAAAATCAAGATACTAAGGCGTGGTTTTGGGAATCATCAAAGATTAAAATTATTGTATAATTGCTGAAATTAGAATTTATTTTAAATATGCATTTGTATAAGTATATATGCATGCCTATATATGCATGTACATATATGTATACAAACTACAGCCACCAGTTCAATAACCAGTGGTGGTCTCTGATGCAAGAAACATACCCTCTTGGCTTAAGACTTGTGTCCACTTGTTGGTGACCCAAATAATTATAGTGCAGCCAGGTCTCCCAGAGAAACCCAAAACTTGTACCTGTTCTCAGCCTTACTGCAGGGAAGAGAAAATATTTACTGTCCTGGAAGTTTAACTTCTGGGTACATGGTTTATGTCCTCTATTCTGTTAGTGACTTACATAATCTGAAGACCCCAAACCCTCCTTGATAAGCTGTAGATCCTTAAAAGCCTGTTAGAAACAGCTCTTTGGAAGCTGTCTTAAGGTAACATGCTTTTAATTTTCCCTCCAACAAACATTGGGAGGATTAGAAGTGGCAGCCAGAAAATCTATCAGGTAACTTCAGTAAGGACAGAATGAGTCATCTGCTGGGTTTCTGGAAAGGCTTGTGTGACATGTTGGGTATTTACGCCTATAGACCCAGATGTCCCCCAAACCAGTGAGCCACTGGCCTTTGTGAAGTAATTGGCCCAGACATAAGAAGGCTCCAGAAATTACAAGGAATTTGAAGGGATAAACAGGTCTCAACTTCTGGAAATTGCTTGGAAAGCTCAACAGCTAAGATTCAACTGAAGACATGAAGGAAACTCCCGTGTGATTTCTGCCCTTGGAAAACAGATGAGAGAAATGAGGCAAATTGACCATGAGATGGGTCTAGGGACTCAACTCATCAGCATTGATGGGGCCCTGAGTGCAGATCCCTTGGAATTTTGATTTTAAAATGCCACAAAACATCCTGTTCCAACATGTGTAGATGGCCTCAAAGCTATGACTCCTAAGGACAAATGTGAACAGATAACAAGTTCTTTTAGAGGACCACTAAGCCCTAGGCTACAGTGTCAGCCAAGAAAGCTCATCTGTGTGTTCCTTAGATCACATACTTAGATTACAACCTAGAGGAAGGAAAGCCAACACTTACATGACCATGTCTTGGGCATCCTTCACATCCCCTCTCCTATGTCAAAAGAATGTGAGAAAATTTCCGGGGGTGGTTGAATACTGCCCTGAGTTGGCACCTCTATCAAGGGTATACAGCCTTTGGAATGGACTGAAGCTGACCAGAAGAACACTGTAGGCTTGAAAAAGGTCCTGGTGTCTGCCCCTGCCCTGGCCCTCCCAGACCTTACTGAGGCATTTCCATTGTATGTGAATGAGGCCAGAAACATCACCCAAGAGTATCCTCATGCAAATCCTTAGGGACCCTGGGAAAGACCAGTAGCTTGTTTCTGGAAGAGATTTGATCCATTTCCCATAGCTGCCACTGCTCTACTGATAAAAGAATTGGACAGATTACCTTTAGGGCATAAACTATTCCAGACAACCCCACACTCTGTTGAGGCCCCCCTGAGAGGGCCACCCAGAAGATGGATGTCTAATGCCTGGGTGACCTGATTACAAGCCCTGCTTCCACATTAATCCTGCCCTTAAAAGACATCAGCCCCACCTGTATCCTGCCAGATGATGACCCTGTGTAACCCCTGTGTGACTGTCTTGAAATGACTGACTTGATACAGTCTGCCAAGCCTGATCTGACTGAAGTCCTGTTGGTGACCCCAGACAAGATATTGTTCACAAATGGGAGCAGATTTGCCCAGAATGGAATTAGGTGTGCAAGGACAGCAGTGGTGACCCAAGGTAGGATTATCTGGACACAATCTTTAAGCAGAGTAACATTAGGTCACCGAGCTGGACTTTTAGCTTTAACTCAGGCACTCTGCTGGAGTTTTCTCCATGGCCAATGTCAAAGAAAGGAAACATAGAACAGATAATTGGTGTATTAGTCTGTTTACCTGGTCCCCATAGCTGACCACCTTACTATCAGCATTAATTAGCCTGGCCATTGATTCTATCCTCATCAGGCTAATGGTGGGACCCTGCATCCTCAACTTTATGGATAATTAAGCTACTGGTCTGTAGGACCAACTGTGCCCCCTAGAAAAGGACATATCAACAATTTAACTCCTGTCCATAGAACCAATGGGGAAAGTGACAGGGTTAGACAATGCAGAAGCGCCCCCATCTTGTATCGTTGTTGAGGCCTCAGGTTTACTAGAATTTGATCTCCTTGATGGAGAATCTCATGGAAAATTACCCAACTGTATTCTAGGAATCTGAGGGCAGGATATTCCAGCTAGCTTATCGTAGCTTCTGTTAAATTCCCTGCTTGTGTAAACTTCCCCCTCCAGCTAACTTAGCATCTTTTAAACTGCTTGTTGTGCAACTACCCCACCCCCATCCTCACACGCAGCTGCAGAGCAAGATACCAGAATGTAGAGTTTTTTTGTCTTTAAAAGCTCGTAACTAAATTCTCAGGCTATGCTTTTCCAAATACCTGAGTGAAATCCAAGCCAGACTTTAATTTTAAAGACTTTCAGTTGGCTATAAGCCAATTGTATGAGTGGTCATCTCTGGTGATTCCTCATGACACTGTTACCTAGACTATTTGGTTTCAACTGAATATGTTTCAATATGAAAATCCTAAACTACACTACATACATATTAAAAACTTATTTTCCTTAAGCCTGTTTTATGGTATTTGAAATAGAGTAGTTAAGGATTATCAACATCTCTATACAAAACCAAGTCTTCAGGACTAAAAATTGGACAAGTCCTTTGCAATCATTAATTCAGTATTAAGTACCCTTTATTGCCAGAAAGTTACTGAGTTCCAAAAATAAGTACTCTGCTACAGTTCCCTGCATTTGGAAAGCCCCACATTCTCAAATGTTCTTGGTTGCTTTTAATGCTAAACTAAAAATGGAATGCCACATTGCTTAACGGCTGTGCCTGCTTTTATTGCTGCTGCTTTGACTGTAATAAGGAATGGCATCAATGAGACTACTGTGCCAGTCTGCTTTCACAGCAATGGCAGTAGAGAGCGGGAAGAACCACTCGGAGGAAAAAGCAGTATTTCCCATTGACCAAGTCTTGTAAGAAGGACCAGCTGTTGAGGATGATCATATGGAATTCTGAAGATGTTTCTTTCAGATGAGACTTCCTCTGATACATATTTGGAAAACTATAATCTAGCCTTTCCCACCATTATGTGTGATGTGTCTGTCTGTGTGTAACTGAGTCTTTTGAGCAATTCCTCACCACCCATCAAAAGCTTGAGTTTCCATCTGTAGACAGTACATTTGGCGGTAGAAAACAATAAACTTAAAACGTTAAAACTATAAACATGTGTTTTTGAATGCTCATGCAAAATATTCAATCTGCATAGCAAAGAAATGATAGGTAATTCTGCATTGCATTTAGAGTTAAAAACATCTGTCCAATATGGCTGTAGCTGTAGGCCAATCCCACAAAAATGCAAAATATTGTCTCCTGATAACAGAAGTTGAAAGTACCATTGTATAATTAAGCTCTGTGGTAGCTATATTTTACATTTTTAACTGGTCTGAAACAAACTTTTCTAGTTGAGTCTCTAGTTTGTCTTCCCAAGGCAAGACTTTTATCTTAAATGTACATAGATTAAGGCAGTGTGCCAGGAATGTGCCCCCCTTAACGGTCCAAAACTCCCAGGTTCACTAGGTCTTTAGCCGTGGAACAAATGCATGAATAACTGGAATATTCAGGTCATGAAAGCTGTTTATAAATTTAAACAATAGAAGCAATTCAGGAAGTGGAAGTTTTATAATCCTTAATTGGTTCCTTTTTACAGAAAACAAAATTACCAGAACTACATTAAGAGTATAATCACATATAATGCCTTTCCCCAGAATAAAGCGGAGAGAGACATACTCTTCTAGTTCAGTCTTGAGTGAAATATTTATTAAAGAAGAAAGAGGAGCTGACAGTTGATCCGCATTGATAAGAGCCAGCCCAGCTGTTTATGATGGTTCTGTCCCCCTCTGCCCTTGTATAATCTGGTTAGAAAAATTGGAATTATCTCTTTCCACAATAAATCACACTGGACATTAAGGAGGAGAGTGGACACTGAAAAGAAGGAGACCGTTTTCCCTGTTTCTACCAACACTAGTTAGGGCCACGTTGCTGTGAGCAAAATCTACACAATACACTTGCTTTATAAAAAACGTTTAACTCTGTTCTTTTGCCAAACTGGATCTTATTTGCTTCTTACCACCCTGCTCGTTGTGTGTCTGTTTCCAGCAAAATGAAAATCCATCTAACGGTTATGTCCCTAGTTAGATCAGTGCAGTATTTGGCAGGCCAGGTGGTCAAGGATAGCAACTCAACAGGAAAGTTGGAACCGTCCTTAGAACTGCCCTGTCTACTTTGCAGAGACGCACAGTCCTGAGCTCTGGTATCGGGCAGGCCCGCAGATCTGTAATGTGACTCAGGTGACTAAACCAGGCAGCATGGAGCTACAGCTCTGGATCAAGCTCAGTTGTATTGTGCTGTCCTGACCTGGCTGTCCCCTGACAAGACAAGATAAAGGGTGCAGAGATGGGTACAGCATCTGCTTTATTGCACAGGTTAGCAATCATTGCTAGTTAGTTGCGTAATATCTATGGCAAGGTCGATGCCTGTTTGGCCACCAGTGGTTTTTCACATTCTGTTTGTTACCAGCACGTGGCTTCCCAGATCTCTCTGCTATACCTCCTGAGAAGGAGAGAGTCAGCAATAATAGGTTGAGACGTGGTTTGTCTGACTTTTATATACCATAGTTTAGTAGTTTGTGTGCACACACAGCACAAGCTTGCTTATACAGTTCTAAACAATTCATTAGTTACTGCCCTCCTATATTTTGGGTGCATTCTATTTATTTTTCGTCTGGATCACCATAATTGTCGGTTTTATCCTCAACATCACGGAAATTGCACTAAAGTGGTTCATGAAGTAGGGTTTATTCTTGGCAACTTTAAGAGACCCAGTGTTGGTACTTGACTGCTTGCAGATTTATGTCACTGGGTCAAGCAGATATTCCCATCTCTACCTAGGAATTAAATGGTTAGGTTCTATTGCACATCATTTTTTTTAACTTCCAAAAGACATTTACAAATTGCTTTCTGGAAATATCTTGTAATCACTGACTACTACACGAGGTAGCACAGAGAACACTTGAAGGCACCTGTAAAATCATGGGCGTGGACCAGATGGCCCAACAGGAAAATGTGCCACTAAACCTGGCGCCACATAGTCACCAGCATGTTCTGTGACCACACGCATGCTGAGGCACGTGCACCCAGGCATGCACACTGCGGCAAACTGATAATAAAGGAATTCATACCTGAAGCTCTTCCAAGTTCGGAAGTAACATACAGAGGAAAATAAAAAAATCATCTGTGATCATACCTTTAAGTAACTGTTTTAGTTTGCCTCTGGTGTGTAAGGGAATGGACAAGACAAGGGTTCTAATACAATTCTTATGAAAATCCACCATCAGGTGGATTTGGCTTAGGGGCTTTAATCAGAAAATTGCCTTAAAGATGGAGGAGTTTGTACTGGTTGACATGGAGAACTCAACATATGTACTAAGGGAAAAGGTATGTGTTAGTCTAGCACAGATAGTAGGATGCTGCTTGTACTGGCTGGTTTTGTGTGTCAACTTGACATAGGCTGGAGTTATCACAGAGAAAGGAGCTTCAGTTGGGGAAGTGCCTCCATGAGATCCAGCTCTGGAGCATTTTCTCAATTAGTGATCAAGAGGGGAGGGCCCCTTGTGGGTGGTGCCATCTCTGGACTGGTGTTCTTGGGTTCTGTAAGAGAGCAGGCTAAACAAGTGAGTAAGGAACATCCCTCCATGGCTCTGCACCAGCTCCTGCTTCCTGACCTGCTTGAGTTCCAGTCCTGACTTGCTTTGGTGATGAACAATAGTGTTGAAGTGTAAGCTGAATAAACCCTTTCCTTCCCAACTTGCTTCTTGGTCATGTTTGTGCAGAAATAGAAACCCTGACTAAGACAAATTGGTACCTGTCGTGTATGCCTGTGACAATCTGACCATGTTTTGGGGAGGACTGTGGAAGGACTTTGGAACTTTGTGCTAGATGACCCATTTGGTGTTAAGAGCTCTGTGGGATGTTGTGTAGGAGCTTGGAAGATAATGTTGAGAACGGTGTAGAAGATGGAGGCATGGCTTGTAAAATTTCAGAGGGAAGATTAAAGACTCTTTTTTGATGGTTTGATTGTGAAGATTCCGTGGTTTTGGTTAGCTGGGGCTGAATAATCTGCTGTGTTTAGCAAGACACCAGAACCACTAAAGCAAATATTTGTGTTACTGGGACTATTGATGCTGGTTAGCTGGAGTAAGAAATTAGTGGTGATTAAGAAGAGACCAGCATCACTGAGGTGAAATCTTCTGGGAAGTGTTTTCTGAGAGCACAGAGGCTGTGTTCTAGAGATAGCCATAGTTGTACTTTGTGCTATGGCTGGACTTGGTGCTGTGTAAGAGTCACCCAGGAGGTATTGGTTTTGAAGGCATGAAGGGGTCATGAAAAGCAGCTGAGGCTGCTGGAAGAGCCTATGAGAGGCTATTGGTGAAGCATAGTTACAGTGGAAGACAGCAGTGTTTTGCAGATGCCAGTACCATGAGATGACCACCAAGAACAGCAGCAGCAGTGGAGTTCAGGCAGCTGGAGCCTAGAAGACAAGCTGTGTGCTACTAAGGGCAGAGCTGGAGAAGTGACCCAAGCCATTGGAGGAGCCCAGAAGATCATGAGTTGGATCCCAGACACTGAACCATTGGAGTTTGAGTTTTGCTTTTGATTGTGACTGTACCCTGATATTTTTCCCTCTTGAAGAAAGTTTTTTAGTGGAGCCCACAGTTAAGTATAAAACCTTTGCAAAGGGTCAGTAGGGATACTTGTAGGCATAACTTTTCTCCAACCTACTTTAATAAGGATTCACCCTCTCCTGTAGCCCACTATCCACCAGAGGTCGTGGAAGAGAAAGGTTATTAACACACAGGGAAAGTAGATCTGTTTAGAAATAGTTCTTTAGGGGCAAATCCAATCTTCATTGTCAGGATATCAGCAATTCAGTCCCATAGCAAATACAAAATATGAAACAGCAACTGCAGTTCAGTCCTCTCAGCAGGCAGATGCCAGGCATGAACCATCAACTGCAGTTCAATCCTGCAAGAAACTACAAGGCTCGCCGATTGGCCCTAGACTGTAGAAGTGGCAAGAAGCCACAGGAACCTCACAAGAAGTTCTTTGGCAAGTTTTTCTGGTGTCACCAAGCTGAGCTCAGCCACACTATGCAAGGTGAACCAATACATGTGTGTCATTAGTAAGGAGTATGGAGGTGGGGCAAAGCAAACCAATGCTCCTTCTCCCACTGTCTTATTTGTAGTCCTTCATCATGTGTCTTTTCACATGTCTGCTTTAGCAAAACACCCTTTCACCTGGGGGCCCAAGCAAAACATCATTTGCTATAACTGACTTTCTAAACAAACCAGAAGTATCTATGTCAGGTACTGATCCAGAACAGCACTCGAAACCATAAAAAGGTATTATCAACCTGAACCCACACGTCACTTCCAGGTTGCTTTCAGTTTTACTGCTTCCAGTGAGTGGCATGCTTCCTACTATGTTACGTGTACAGATGCTGTTATTCTGGGTCAGGACATCAAAGAGTCACAAAGGAGAAATGGACGTTTATTTTAATATTAAAGCGATGAGTTCAGTGTAGCTTGTGGAAGCTGGGTACCTGGAAGTCCAAGGTACCGTAAGGTTGGTAGTATTGTTTTCTTACAGACAGACTAAATTTAAGCAAGCTAAGTACACAGTGTTAGGTCCATGGTTTGGAGTGGTACCAAGTCTCAAGTGGTACTAGTCTCAAGACTAAGTAAATGTTCAGTTTCTGAAGGAGAGGTATTTCTAGGAAAAAATCATTCCATACACACACACACACACACACACACACACACACACACATATATAATAATTTATACTCTGACAAAGTAACTGTTTTTGCTGTTAAGATCATTATCGTAGTATAGCTTGTCACATTGGCTTCCTCTAGAGTTGTACAATAAGGCATCCTCCCTACCCCATTCTATCTTTAATTCTGGACAATGACTCTTACAAACATTTGACATTTACTGTGATGGATACAGAAATGTCAGTGCACATAGCAGACAAAACAAATGCCTGGCTCCTGAGGGTGCTGTCCTCCTCAGGGAGAAAGACAATAAGCAGAATTAAAAGCAGTATGTGCACTTGTATGTCAGTGAGAGCCAGGCTGGAGGGTGGGGACTTCCAAGGCGACGGTAGGATGGCTTTGTTCGTTGTATTTGGAGACAGCATCCCACATAGGCTGACCTCAAACTTATAATGTAGCCTGGGATTTCACTGAACTCCTTATCCTCTGTCTACCCCTGGAGTGTTGGGATTCCTGGCTGAACTTTCAGGCAGGGGATTCCATTTTAAGTAGGATACCCAGAGCAACCCTAACAGGAATATCAGGAATTCATAATCAGGCACCACCTCAGGAAGGAACTCTGTTGCTGTTGAGGAAAGAGCACTCCCGCTGGGCACAGCCAGCGCAGACTCTGATATGACTGTACCTGGTGGTTTTAAGGTGGGGGTGCTGCAGAGAACAGAGGATTCTGGGATAGAGTGAGAGATGGAGGGGGTTCACTCCCAAACGGTGATGGAGAGGGTCAGATGAACCTGAGGTGAGGTGATTAGCCATGTGGCAGGACTTAGAATAAACGGGATAACTGATTTACGAGCTAGCAGGAACAATCGAAAGCTTTTGGCCTAGGCTTTTATGCATAAAGAATTCAATTTTGGGGAACTTTGGTGCAGGTGGAAAAGCCCTTGGTTACAGTCCATGTGCTAGGGATGAAAAGGAGGAAGGGAGGGGGGAGGAGGGAGGCGGAGAGGGTGGGAGGGGGGAGGAAAGCAAGCAGGCAGGGATGGACGGAGGGAGGGAGGGAGAAAAGAAGCAGTGGCAGATGAGGACATGGGTAATGGAAGGGGGCACATGATAGAGTGGGCAGTGTGCACACACATGATCATATGCGTGCGGTATCAGGTGTGGTCACATGTTAGTGTGCACTCACTTGTGTTTGCACATGCAGTTTCCAAGCACTGCCACACATCATAACTCTTCCTTTATAGGCATGTTCACACACATGCAGTTTTGAAGCATTGCCACATGTCAACGTTCATTCATATAGTCACACACACATGCAGTTTCTGAGTCAGGCAACTTGTTTGTGTATACATGCATGTTAACACACATGCAGGTTCTGAACATGGTCCCGTTGTCACATATGTACATGTTCACACACATGAAAATTCTTAGCACAGTCACAACATTGTGAGTACTTCGGCCTTTACTCTGAATGAGTCCATAAACACTGCAGTGTTTTCATATAAGGCAGTGACATAGTGTGACTCACATAAGAGCCACTCTGGATCCAGACTGTCAGCACGGGGTAGCTGTAGCCCTTGGCAGTGTTTTCTAATCGTTTCTACCTGTCTCCCCACTGGCCTGCAGCCTCCTAGATTTGAGCTATGGCTTGTTGTCTGCCCTGTTCTAGCATATTTCTAGGGAGAAGGAACAGTGACTTCTTCTGTCAGAAAATCCTGAGGTTCCTTTACTAGGAGAAGGAAGACAGGCAGGGCAAACACTATCCTTGTTCAGAAAAGAAAACTTAGAACTTTGGGAGCCTTAAATTGTGGTCAGAGTCAGAAATGCATTGGCTCTAGGACATACTGTTTTAATGTCAGGGGTCACAAGACTCCTCCTCCCAAACAGATAGTACCTGCAAGACAGGAGAGACATAAGAGATGGGAAGACAGCTGTATTGGTAAAGTACCTGCTGCCCAAGCATTTGGTAACCTAAAATCCCAGCAATGGGAAGGCGGAGATGGAAAGATCTTTGGGGCTAGTTATCCAACTGGTCTAGCCAAAAGGGTGAGCTGCGGGGTCAGTTAGAGAGCCTGTTTCAAAAAAATGATGGCACAGAACAATTAATGAGTTAAGAAACTTGAGATCAATTTCTGGCCTACCCACACATACACACAGAGGTGTGTGTGTGTGTGTGTGTGTGTGTGTGTGTGTGTAGAATGAAGACTGGCTTGGGTTACAGTCTGTAGACTTCTATGGCAGGATGTTGCACGGCACTGTTTCTGATGAGTTGGGAACAAATTTCTACTCATCTCACCAAAGTCCATCTTGGTGAACTGAGTTACTCTGAGGAACGGCAGTGACGCAAAGACAGCTGTATCACAAACGTGCACTCCAGCATGGATGACACCTCAGGAAAGCTGGAAACCTGGAGAGGTACTGCATGGCCTGCAGGTCGCTCACCAGGCTGGAAAGTGTTCTTCCACGGGAACTTGGCTAGTCTGACTCTTAGAGTAGCTCCGCTTGTCTGAGAGTGACTTGCAACAGTCCTTACTGTTTACAGGTGTGCAAGGAGCAAGTGAGTGCTCAGTTTCAGGGACTTCCTAAAGCTACTGTGTTTACTTCCTCAGCTTAATTAGCTTCCTGCAGAAGGGAAGGTTTCACCTCTCCTTGGACCTCTTTCACACATACATACATTCACACACACACACACACACACACACACACACACACACACACAGTTTAACATCCTGCTTTTCTTTGTTTATCATCCTGCTTCTTAGTGAGCCTCTTTCGACACAACACAGAAGGCATATAATGGTAACAATAGCTAACACCATGCTAAAGCTGGACACGACCATCTCAAGAGATCCATTAGGTCTGCTGCCTGGGAAAGAAGATTGAAACTTATCCTTTAGAGCACAACTTCTGTGTGTTTAGAATGTGAACACATAGGAAGGATTATCCCCCAATTGTAACTGTTGTAACTTCTCCCTCCCTCCCTCCTCCTCCTCCTCCTCCTCCTCCTCCTCCTCCTCCTCCTCCTCCTCCTCCTTCTCTCTCTCTCTCTCTCTCTCTCTCTCTCTCTCTCTCTCTCTCTCTGTCTCTCCTTCAAGGTTTTTCTCCTTTTTTCTGAATTGTTTGCATTTTTATACAATGAAAATAGTAAAAGAAAAAAATTCTTAGTGCTCGCTGTTCAAAGGATGCCCACGGTGATGTGGATACTCTTTGCAGTCCCGCAGGCCCTCTGCTTCTTTGTAAATGCTTCCACAGCAGGGACTTGTTTCCTTCATCAGTATCTGCCCAGCACATGAAATCCTACTCTCCAACAGATACCAGAGGCTTCAGAAAGGACCTGAGCATGGGTTCATCTGAAGGAGTTTCAGCTCTTGCCTGGCTGGGCTTACTGTGGCTCAGGAGCACAGGGATCCTGGTAAGTAAGGTTCAGTGCAACCTGAATGGTCCACTAGAGGGCTAGTACCTGGTCTAGGGTCATATTTTGCACTCCACAGCAGGGAAGGGGGACCTCAAAGAAGAATTTTTGAGAAAGGTCACTGAAATGCCAACTTTGATAATACTATAATCTAGGTGTGCTGGGCTTTTAAGGTTTTTATTTTTATTTAATGTGTATGAGTATATTCCATCGTGTACCTGCAGAGGGCAGAGGAGGGTGTAACTCCTAGAACTGGAGTTACTTGTGGTCATGAACTCCTCAGTGTAGGTGCTGGGAATTGAACTCAGGTCCTCTGCAAGGGCAGTAAGTAAGCACTGTTAACTGTTGACCCAACCCTCCAGCCCCTAGCTTTGGATTTTAATGGCTGTAGCTAGGACCAGTGGGAAAGCTGTATGATTCCAGCCTTCCTCTTCTCTTTTTCCCTGGTGCCCGGAGCTGTGCTCCGCCCCTGAGCTCTGTGCCCAGCCCTCGCTTTCTATCTGCCCACACAAGCCTTGGACTCACTCTGTACACCAGGCCTTCAATTTAGGATCCCCCTGCCTCAGACTCCAGGTGTCCTGGATTCCAGCCTGCACCACCACAGCTTTTTCAGTCAGTATCTTCTAGAGATGCGTTTGCCTAATGCGTTCCATAGCCTAGTGGTTCAAACTCCTGGAAAAGTCTTCTTAGCTCCTGAATCACTGCATAAAAATAGTTAACAAAAGCTGACCTTAAGCCATCAATGTAAAAGTAATAACTTTCAGAACGTTTACATTCCTATTTTTTACTAATGACTGCTTAAATCAAGTTCTGTCCAAAAGAAGAAAATCCATCACCTTTAGTTTTAGGGATAATGTTTCCATCTTTATTTAATTAACATCAGACCACAACTTTATGCAAAGCATTTTTACATACTTGGACGGTGTTTGAATTTGCAGGTTACCATACTGACACCCTTTGTCCAACTGCCGGACATTTGAGTTGATTCCAGTTTTCCAATAGCATTTAAATAAACAAGAATGTTTTTGCCTGCTGGACTCCATTCTCTTACAACAAGAAAATTCGCTGCTTCTCTCAGATTCATTTACCTAATTTTCTTTCTTTTTTGTTGTTGTTGCTTTATTTCATTTTTGCTTGTTTGTGTTTTGAGACAGGGTTTCTCTGTTGTAACTCTGGCTGTCCTGGAACTCACTCTGTAGACCAGGCTGGCCTTGAACTCAGAGAGCTGCCTGCCTCTGCCTCCCAAGCGCTGGGATCGAAGGCGTGCGCCACCACCACTGTGCAGCAATATCTAATTCTGAAAGATGTGATATACTTCCTGTGAAGAGCATAGTGATCAGAGCATTGTGTAGTGATTGCCACCATCAAATCAGCACTGTATCTGCTGCCACCCTGGCTGGCCATGGGATGCTCTGACCTTGTGCAGGGGAAACTTTTCACCCTTTAGTCAACACTTTCCTTCAGCCCTCCATGGGCCCCAAGAGCACCACACTGATTCAACTGGTCTGACTTTCAGATGCAGTCATGAGTCTTTACATGAGTAAGAGACACCATTAGTGTTTTTCTCTGTGCTCGGCTTATTTTGTCTGGCACAGTGCCGTCCATCTCTGAAAGGCAACAGCTCCTCTTTTTTGTAATGGATGAATAGGAAATAGTGTCATTTGTGGGAAAAGAAGTTGGGACTGTTCATCCATGGTTGGACACAGGTGCCTTCCATCTCCTGGCTCCTGCTGGTAACACTGTATTGCAGTAAATGTAAGAATGCAGATGCGTATGTGTCTCACCTGTGTGTCTGGTGCCCGGGGGAGGTCAGAAGAGAGCATCAGGTCTCTGGAGCTGGAGTTATGGATGGGTATGGACCACTGGGTAGGTAATGGGAACCAAGCTGGGTCCTCTGCGAGAGTAAGCGCTCTTAACCACTGAGCCAGCTCGCCGGCTCCTCTATTTTTAATGTCAGGGTATAGAAGTTGTTTTATCTTCATCCTCTCCAACATCTGTCATTTTCTTGAGAATAGTCATCCCAGTACAGGTGAGACCCTATCCTGATGTTAGACTTTTATTCCCTCGGTGGTTTACATGCTAAGCCTCCGTTATAGAATTCAGTCTCCCATGCATGAAGCTACCAGCTTCATCTGATCGGCTGTGCCTGCTTGCAAGAGCCCCTGGCACTCACTCTCTGGTCTAATGCTGATAGTCCTTCATAGACAGAGTGAGTGAGTGTGTGTGTGTTGGGGGGGTCTTGAACCCTTGTCTGAGCTTCTAAACTCTCCTTCCAGCCATTGGTGTGTAACCCTGTTCTAATTTCACATAGCCTTGGCTCTTGGAGGTGCTAGGGTATACATAATAGGGAAGACTAGTATAAGGGAATTCCATAATGGGGAAGCCATCTTCCGTGCTGGGTGAAGACTTTGCGGGGTGGCTGCTTTGGGGTCTCCCATGCTCTTCTCACTAAACCCTCGCTCACGCCTGTGAACCCAGTGAACACGCTGGTCCCCGGGATGAAGTTTAGCTTGTCTTTGGACCCTGATAAAGTAGGGGGTAGATGTTACATCATGCCTGGGGAGAGATTATTCAAACAGCATCTTTTCAGATACTTACCGGTCACTTCTTTGTATCCATTAGGTCTTTTGCTCATGTTCAGAGTATTTATTTAGTTTGATTTGTTCGTGCTTTTAGACATCGAGCAATAAGAGTTTCTCGTGTATTTTGGATATCATCTGCTTGTCAGATGTGATTCTCCGCCATTCTGAAGATGGGCTTTGCATGCTCCCGTCTTTCTTAATGTGTGGAATCTTTCTTTTCAGTGCTTGCTTTTTGTGTTTTGTTCCTTGAGCCTTTGATAGCATATTCAAAAGCCATTACCAGAAACCAAGATTGAGGGGCTTTTTCTTTCGACTGACTTCCATGAGCTTTGTGGTTTGAAATTTTGCATTTAAGTTTTTTAATCCATTTTGAGTAATTTTTGTGTCTGATATGTGATAAGGGTCCAATTTCAGTCTTTTTTAAAAACATGAATTTATTTATCAATTGATGATTGGTTGATTGATTAGGTGTGTGTGTGTGTGTGTGTGTGTGTGTGTGTGTGTCCTACTGTTTGCTAGCCACAGCATGCATGTGGAGGTCAGAGGACAACTTGTGGGAGTTGGTCCTCTCCTTACAGCTTGTGAGACCTGGAGGTCAAGATCAGAGTGTCAGGCTTGGGCGCCAAGTGCTTGCTCCTGGTGCGCGCCTCACCGGCCTGACTCTAGTCTTTTGCATTAAGATAGCTGACACCCATTTTTCCTCATTCTGTGCTCTTTGAAATCTTTGTCAGTGTGTCGTCTGGCAATATATGTCATCATGTGGTTTGGCTATGCATCATGCTCCATTCTTTTTCTTGGGCTCTCAACTCTGATCCATTGGTTTCTGGTTTCTGTGTCTGTTTTTAATGCCATTTCCTAACTTTAATTCCCATAGCTTTGGGATGTGGTTTGAAATCACAGAGCAATAGCTAATACTATTGATTGGCAGCCTGTTGGGATCTAGAGCCACCCAGAGGGTGTGAAGCCTCTGGGCACTGTGCAATAGTATCTGCACTAGGTTAGCTTATGTGCACGCCGAGGGAGGGGTTCTGCTGATTAGGTTAACTGAAGCTGAAGACCCATCCTAAAAATTCATTGCACCCTTAGACTGGAGTCCTGAACTGTACAGGAGGCCGGGAGTTAGGTGAATGTGAACTTTCAGCCACATGTTCCTCCTAACTGCAGACACAATGCATCTTGTCACCTCAAGCTCTTGACCCCATGTGTTCCCTACAGTATGACATAGTGAGTGTATCCTTGACCTACAATAAACTCCAGCCTTAAGTCACTTTGGTCAGGTATTTTGTTGAAGCAATGAGAAAAATAAGTAATAGAGTTTGGCGCTTTCAATCTTTTCCTCCTTCCCCTCCTCCTCTCACTCCTCCCCCTCCTCGTCCTTTGGTCGCTTGAGATAGGGTCTCACTATGTATCTCTGGGTATCCTGAAACTCACTATGTAGACCAGGCTGGCCTCAAACTCATAGAGATCTGCCTGCCTCAGCCTCCCAAGACTAGGACTAAAGGTGTGTGCCACCATGCCTAGCTCAACTTTAGTCCTAAGATTGCTGTTTCTAAGTAGGATCTTTTGTGATGGATTTCAGGATTGTTATTTTCTATTTCTCAGAAGAATGGATTTAAGTCTGTAGAACACTGTGATCAGCATGGGAATTTTAAGCAACATTAATTCTACCAGTTGCCAGACACAAGCATTCTTTCCATAAAACAAAACAAAACAAAACAGGAAGCAACAATCACTATTCCGTAATATCTCTTAACAACAATGAACTCAACTCCCCAATAAAAAAACATAGACTAACAAAATATTTCTCATGTAAATCTTCAATTTGATCAAAAAATGTTTATAATTCCCCCTTTAATTAATTTAGTAATTTCTTTTATGTCTACCATTTTATCTTCATTATTTTTCATGATCTTTGATTTTAATATGTCTTTCTATATACTTCCTCCATTTTATCAGAAATGTTTTAATGTAAATCTTTGATTTTATCCAAGTGTTTCTAATTCCACATTCTAATTCCAATTTAGAAAGAGTTTTTACATCAACCATTTTTTATGTAAAATTTTCCATGAAATAGTCAATTTTAAAGTGTTTGTCTATTTATTTCTTGAAATTTTCCAGAAATATTTTCCATGTAAATCTTCAATGTTATCTGAAAATTTTATAATTCCACCTTCAATCAACTTAGAAATATCTTTATGCCTATTATTTTATCTATATAATTTCCATGATAATCTTTAATTTTAACATGTTTTTCTATATATTTTTGCAATTTTTTATATATATATTTTTTATTTTTTTATTTTCTATATTCTATGTTTACATTCCAAAGGTTTACCCCTTTCCCAATTACCCCCCCACCATATGTCCCATAATTCCTCTCCCCCCCTATATTTTTGCAATTTTATCAGAAATAGTTTCCATGTAAATCTTCAAGTTTATCAGAAAATGTTTATAATTCTACTTTTAATCAACTTAGGAATACTTTTACACCTACCATTATTATAAAATTTTCCATGATAATCTTCAATTCTAACATGTTTTTCTACATTTTTCTACAATTTTATCAGAAATATTTTCCACATAAATCTTCGATTTTATCAGAAAATGTTTCTATTCCATATTTCAATTAATTTAGCAATGTTTTACATGTCTACCACTTTACTCCTTAATTTTCTATGAAATTTGTCAATTTTAACGTGTTTATCTGAAATGTTTTCCATGTAAATCTTACGTTTATCATAAAGTGTTTTTACTTCCCTTTACTTCCCTTTTCAATAAATAAAAAAAAATTAAAAAAAAGAGCATTGAACACTTACCAGTTTGGCTCAGCAACCAGTGTGAATGATTGATTTTGTTCAGTTGAGTCTGGCTTCAGAGGGAAAGGTTGCAGAATGTTCTGAAATTTTTAGTTCTTTAAGGAGTCTTTATACATCAAATGCCAAAGTTTGATGAATGATAAACATCCTGGAAAGTAGGATGATGTGAAAACAATCTTCCCATCACAAAGGAGAAACAGTGGCAAGAGACAAATAGGAATACACTTTTCTTCATTCTCTTGAATAATACAAAATAGATAATAATAAAAACACGTGAAGAAGAAAGGAGAGGACCCTGGGCCTGTAAAGATTGGATCCAGTTTTGTAGACCCAGAACAGAGAAATCGTGGGGGGGGGATGATTGGGGAATAGCTGAGGGGGAGAGGAATTATGGAACATATGGTGGGGGGACTGGGAAAGCCTTTGGAATGTAAACATAGAATATAGAAAATAAAAATTAAATAAAAAACACGTGTTTACTTTTATATACAAATAAAGTCAGAATACTTTAAAAAAAAGAGTTCTTTGAAAAATCAGTTGTGTTGGATGGTGTCTTGCTGGGGCAAACACGTGAAATGGAGACAGGTGAAAGACTGAGGCAGACTCCTGAAGGAATGCGTCGCTGAAGCAGACACAGGAGAAAGGATCTTCTGTTAGAGCAAGCATGTGAAAGGCCATGTGATGAGGGATTCTTCACTAACAACATACATGGATTGCTCTGCCTTACTTATGTTGTTGCGCTCCATTTGTTGGGACTCCATAGTAAGAAATGCACCGAAAAAACTTCTGGTGGTGTACAACAGTTTCTTGCTGCTTTCATTGATCTCTGGACTCATTGGTAGAGTGATTGGTCAGCTGAGACAGAGGGCTGAGGCAAGACCCGTGGAGGACACTCGATGCTTGGAGAGAGTATAAAAAAGACTCAGTGGACCGTGGTGGAGGCTGACCTTGGATTGCTTATAGAACTAGCTGTGCAACCTTTGTTGGTCTCACAACTTCGATGATCTTTGCTTTGCTGGGAGAAGCACAGACAACTTCTCCTAGTGTTCCTGTTGGTCCCTCCTGCTGGCTCTACTGAGGCTGAGGCCTGGCTGTCTCTGCTAGGTAGTGCCATTGCTGCTGATTCCTATTTTTTATCCCAACTCTACCAAACTGGATGGCTGGTGTATCCACGAAGTGTTTGCTGGTGGATCGAGCCGCCCCTGCTGATCTGTGAACTGAACTGCCTATTTCCAGACAACACAGACAAGAGTTACTCCAAAGAACCATTACTAAACAGTTCCCTTTGTATCCTTTCTTTTCCACTCTCTCTGGTGGGTGGTGGTCTGAAAGGGAGGTTAAAACATTTAAGAACCATCATTAAAAATAGGTTTTGAAAATATTAAAGTTATAATAACCTTTTCCCTCCAGTAGCCTGCAAAATACCTCCTAACACTGTAAATGCTAGTCAGTAGGATTGAAGCTTCTAATTAGAAACCACCTTCCCATTTAAATAACCTAAGTGAGTGGTATCTTCTGAAGTTGGGTCTTGTTGTGAAGGGTAACCAATAGACTACACAACAGCCTGTGATGTTGGTGGAGGGGTCTATGGGACTCATCTTGCCAGTGACTCACATTCCTTATGCTGGAGTCATAAGATGTCTAGTTGTTGAATTGTCTCCCTCATGATGGGGACTCCATTTAAATTCCTTTCCTATGCTTTAGGAAGCCTCTACATAGCAGATTTCTATATGGTCTTTCAAAAGTGTTCGTTGTCCTTCCCATATTCCTCTCTTATTCTCCCTTCTCCTCTCCTTCCCCAGGTGCTCCTCTTAGGCTAGTTCTCCTTTATCCCTCCAAAACAATACATTCTATTTCCCCTTCCTTGAAAGATCCCCTCATTCCCACTGGTCCCTTACTAGTCACCTAACCTCTGTGGTTATTCAGATTGAAACACACCTATGGAAAGATTAAAAGCTATCATCCACATATAAGAGAAAACATGCAATATTAGTCTTTTGAGGTCTGAGTTATTTCACTGAGGACAATTTCTTCTAGTTCAGTCCATTTACCTGAAAATTTCATGATTTCTCATTTTTCTTTTCTTTCTTTTATTCTTTCTTTCTTTTTGAGTATTCAGATGTTTTAATTTTTTATTGGATATTTTCTTTACATACATTTCAAATATTTTTCTGTTTCCAGGTCTCCCCTTCGGAAACTCCCTATCTCCTATCCCCTCCCCCCTCTCTCTGCCTCTATGAGTGTGCTCACCCACCCACCCACCTACTCCCATCCTCCCGCTGGCATTTCCCTACACTAGAGCATTGAACACCCTCAGACCCAAGGGCCTCTCCTCTTACCGATGTCCAACAAGGCTGTCCTCTGACACATATGCGGCCAGCACCATGGATTGTTCCATGTGTATTCTTTGGTTGGTCCCCAAGAGCTCTGGGAGATCTGGTCTGTTGACACTGTTGCTCTCTCCATAGGGCTGCATATACCCTCAGCTCCTCAGTCCCTCCTCCAACTCCTCCACTGGGGAGCTCCGAGCTCAGTCCAATGTTTGGCTGGGAGCATCTGCCTCTGTCTTTGTCAGGCTCTGGCAGAGCGTCTCAAGAGACAGCCATATCTATCAACAAGTACTTCCTGGCATCTACAATAATGCCCGGGTTTGGTGACATATATGGGATGGATCCCCAAGTGGGGCAGTCTCTGGATGGCCTTTCCTTCAGTCTCTGCTCCACACTTTGTCTCCATATTTCCTCCTGTGAGTATTTTGTTCACCCATCTACATAGCACTGAAGCACCCACATTTTGGTCTTCCTTCTTCTTAGGCTTCATATGGTCTGTGAATTGAAACTTAGGTATTCTGAACTTTTGGGCTAATATCCACTTATCATTGAGTATAAACCGTGTTTATTCTTTTGTGACTGAGTTACCTCACTCAGGATATTTTCAAGTTCCATCCATTTGCCTGTGAATTTCATGAAGTCTGAAGTCGTTGCTTTTAAAAGCTGAATATTATTCCATTGTGTAAATACACTACATTTTCTGTATGCATTCCTCTCTTGAGGGACAACTAGCTTGTTTCCAGCTTCTGGTTATTATAAATAAGGCTGAGATAAACATAGTGGAGCATGTGTCCTTATTACATGTTGGAGCGTCTTCTGGGTACATGCCCAAGAGTGGTATAGCTTGGTCTTCAGGTAGTACTATATCCAATTTTCTGAGGAATTTTCAGACTGGTATCCAGAGTGGTTGTACTGGTTTGAAATCCCACCAGCAATGGAGTGTTTCTCTTTATCCACATCCTCAACAGCATCTCCTGTTACCTGAGTTTTTTATCTTAGCCATTCTGACTGTTGTGAGGAGTCTCACTCAAGATTGTTTTGGTTTGCATTTCCCTGATGACTAAGGATGCTGAACATTTCTTTAGGTGCTTCTTGGCCCTTTGAGTTTCCTCAGTTGAGAATTCTGTTTAGCTCTAGTCCCCATTTTTTAATAGGGTTATTTGGTTCTTGAGTTCTTTGTATATATTGGTTATTAGCCCTCTATTGGATGTAGGATTGGTAAAGATAATTTCCCAGTTCTTGGTTGCCTTTGTGTCTATTGACAGTGTCCTTTGCCTTACAGAAACTTTGTAATTTTATGAAGTCCCATTTGTCAATTCTTGATCTTAGAGCATACGCCACTGGTGTGCTGTTCAGGAATTTTTACCCTATGCCCATGTGTTTGAGACTTTCCCCACTTTCCCTTCTATTAGATTCAGTGCATCTGGTTTTATCTGGTCCTTGATCCACTTGGACTTGAGCTTTGTACAGGGAGATTAGAATAGATGATTTTGCATTCTTCTTTCTGTTGACAGCCAGTTGAACCAGCAACATTTGTTGAAAATACTGTCTTTTTTTCCCCACTGGATGGTTTTTAGCTCCTTTGTCAAAGATCAAGTGACCATAGGTGTATGGGTTCATTTCTGGGTCTTCAATTCTATTCCACTGATCTTCTTGTCTGTCACTGTACCACTACCGTTTTTATCACTATTGCTCTGTAATAGAGCTTGAGGTCAGGGATGCTGATTCCCCTAGAGGTTCTTTTCTTGTTGCAAATAGTTTTCACTATCCTGGGCTTTTTATTATTCCAAATGAAATTGAGAATGGCTCTTTTTAACTATATGAAGAATTGAGTTGGCATTTTGATAGGGATTGCATTGAATTTGTAGATTTCTTTAGGCAAGATGGCCATTTTTAGTCCAATAATCCTGCCAATCCACAAGCATGAGAGATCTTTCCACCTTCTGAGGTCTTAAATTTTTTTCTTCAGAGACTTGAACTTCTTGTCATACAGATATTTTATTTATTTGATTAGAGTCACACCAACAATTTATATTGTTTGTGGCTATTGTGAAGGGTGTGATTTCCCTAATATCTTTCTTAGCCTATTTATCTTTTGAGTAGAGGAAGACTACTGATTTGAGTTAATTTTATATCCAGCCACTTTGTTGAAGTTGTTTATTAGCTGTAGGAGTTATCTTGTGGAGTTTTGGGGGTCACATAAGTATACTATCATATCATCTGCAAATAGTTATATTTTGACTTCTCCCTTTGACCTCCTTTTGTTGTCTAATTTCCCTAGCTAGAACTTCAAGTACTATATTGAATAAACAGGGAGAGAGTGCAGACCCTGTCTAGTCCCTGATTTTAGTGGGATTGTTTCAAGTTTCTCTCCATTTAGTTTGATGTTGGGTACTGGTTTGCTGTATATTGCTTTTACTATATTTAGGTGGGCCTTGAATTCCTGATCTTTTCAAGACTTTTAACATGAAGGGATGCTGAATTTTTTAGCAAATGCTTTTTTAGCATCTAATGGAATGACAACGTTTTTTTTTCCTTTGAGTTTGTTTATATAGTAGATTACATTGATGGATTTCCATATAGTGAACCATCCCTGCATCCTTGAGATGAAGCCTACTTGATCATGGTGAATGATTGTTTTGATGTGTTCTTGGATTCGGTTTGTGAGAATTTAATTGAGTATTTTTGTATCCAAATTCATAAGGGAAATTGGTCTGAAGTTCTCTTTCTGAATTGGGTCTTTGTGAGGTTCCAGTATTAGTGTAACTGTGGCTTCATAGAACAAATTTGGTAGTGTTTCTTCTGTTTCTATTTTGTAGAATAGTTTGAAAAGTATTGGTATTAGGTCTTCTTTGAAGGTCTGATAGAATTCTGCACTAAAGCCATCTGGTCTTGTGCTTTTTAAGGTTGGGAGACTTTTAATAACTGCTTCTGTTTCTTTAGGGGTTATGGGACTGTGTAGATTGTCTATCTGATCCTGATTTAAGTTTGGTATTTGTTATCTGTTGAGAAAATTGTCCATTTCATCCAGATTTTCCAGTTGTGTTGAGTATAGGCTTTTGGATCTGATGATTTTTTTAAAATTTCTTCAATTTGTGTTGTTATATCTCCCATTTCATTTCTGATTTTGTTAATTTGGATACTGTCTCTGTGCCCTTTGGTTAGTTTGGCTAAGGGTTTATCTATCTTGTTGATTTTCTCAAAGAACCAGCTCCTGGTTTGGTTGAGTCTTTGTGTATTTTTGTTTGTTGTTGTTTGTTTGTTTCTACTTGGTTGATATCAGCCCTATGTTTGATTATTTCCTGCCATTTACTCCTCTTGGGTGTATTTGCTTCTTTTTGTTCTGGAGCTTTCAGGTGTGCCATTAAGCTGCTAGTGTGTGCTCTCTCCACTTTCTTTTTGGAGGCACTCAGAGCTGTGAGTTTTCCTCTTAGCACTGCTTTCATTATGTCCCATAAGTTTGGGTATGTTGTACCTTCATTTCCATTGAATTCTAAAAAGTCTTTATTTGGGTATGGAGCCCTGCCACACAGGATCAGCTCTCGGCCAGATGGAAACTGGAAGGCTGATTTTACTTTTCTCAATAGGTGAGCAATTTCCCATTGTGTAAATAAATGTACCACATTTTCATTATCTACTTATCAGTCATTGAACATCCAGGCATTATGACTACTGCAGTAATGAACACAGATGAGACAGTATTGCTATACTAAGGTCCTCTGGGTATATGCCCAAGAGTGACTAGCTGGCTCTTAAGGTGGATCAATGAATTCCCAGCTTCCCGAGGAACCACCACCACACTGGTTTCCATACTGACTGTAACAGTTTGCACTCCCATCCACAGCAGATGAACGTTCCTTTCCCTTTCTCAGCATCCTCACTAGTATGAGCTGTCAGTTGATTTATTAATCTTATCCATTCTGACTCCTGTAAGATGAAATATCAAAGTGGTTTTTAATTTGCATTTCTCTTATGACTAAGGTTGTGTTTTTCAGCTATCATGTGTCATCCTTTGAGAACTTTTTAGTTCTGCAGTTTTTTTGCTTTTTGTTTTTAATTGGGTTGTGTCCTTGATTTCTACTTTTTGTTTATGTATTCAATACACTAACCTTCTATCAGATATATATTTGGTATAAATTTTTTCCATTAAATAGCCTGTTACTTTCCTTAAATGATGGTGTCCCTTTCTGTACAGAAGCTTTTTAGCCGAGTGAGGCCCCAGTTATTATTTTTTTTTATCTTAAGGCCTATGGTATAGTTCTGATCAGAAAGTCCTTTCCTGTGCCAATAAGTTCAAGCTTACTTATTCTCTCACTTTCTCATTTATCAGATTCAGGGTATCTGATTTCATGTCAAAGCTCTTGATGCATCTGGAGTTGAGTTTTGTGCAGGATGATAGATATAAATCTATTTTTATTCATCTACATTCAGACCCCCAGTCAGGCCAGTACAATTTGTTGAACGTTCTGTTTTCTCCAGTGTGCCTTTTGGTTCTGTTCTGCTCTGTTTTATCAAAACATCGGGTGTCTTTAGGTGTGTGGAATTATGTCTGGATCTTTATTTCTATCCCATTGATCAGCATACTGATCAAGCATACCTGTTTTCATGCTAATACCAGACTGGTTTTAATACTGTAATTTTTCACACAAGTTGAAAATTTGGATGAGGATGCCTCCAGCAGTTCTTTTATAATTCAGTGTTCTTTTAGCTATCCTGGGACTTTGGTGTTTATATTTAAAGGTAAATTTTAAATTTCTGTGAAGAGTTGTGTTAGAATTTTAGGGATTGTATTGAAGCTATAGGTTGCTTTTGGTAAGATGGCCATTTTCGCTATATTAATCTTCCATGACCCATGAGCAGGAAAGATCTTTCCAACTTCTGGTGTCTATATACGTTTTTGACTTGCTTGATTAGTCACCCCAAGTTTTTAAGGGTCTTTTATGCATAAAATGATATTATCTGTTTAACTAAAATACTTTGACTTTCCCCCTTCCTTTTGTATCCCTTGATTTCCAGTTTTCTGATTGTTTTAGCTAAGACTTCAAGTACTATATTGAATAGGTGGACAACCTTGTTTTGTTCCTGATTTTAGTGAAAATGCTTTAAGTTTCTGTTTAGGTTGATGCTGGCTGTGGGCTTATAGTAAATTGTTTTTTGTTATGTTGAGGTATGTCCCTTGTGTCCCTTATTGCTTCACAATTTTTATCATGAAGGGATGTTGGGTTTCCCCAAAGGCCTTTCCTGTATCCAATGAGATTAATAGGTGGCTTTTGTCTTTCAGTCTGTTTATGTTATGGGTTACTTTTATTAATTTAAATGCTGAATAATTCCTGTATCTTTGGGATGAAGCCATCTTGATCATGGTGAATAAACTTTCTGAGGTATTCTTGAATTCAGTATGCAAATATTTGACTTAGAATATTTGCCTCTCTATTCGTCAGCATATTTTCTTTTTTCTTTTCTTTTCTTTTTTCTTTTCTTTTCTTTTCTTTTCTTTTCTTTTCTTTTCTCTTCTCTTCTCTTCTCTTCTCTTCTCTTCTCTTCTCTTCTCTCTTCTCTTCTCTCTTCTTCTTCTTCTTCTTCTTCTTCTTCTTCTTCTTCTTCTTCTTCTTTTTTTTGGTTGGGGACTTTGTATGGTTTGTGTATCCGGACAATAGTGACTTCATAAAAATAATTAGAACTGTCTTATGTCACACAAGTTTGGCTATCTTGTGTTTTCATTTCATTCAATTCTAAAACGTTTTAAATTTCCTTCTTGATTTCTGTCTTGACCCAATTTTCATTCAGTAGTGAGTTGTTCACTTTCCATGAGTTCTTAAACTTCCCATTGTCGGTATCCAGCTTTTATCGGTGGTGGTCAGATAGGATTGCAGGTTGTTATTTCAATTTTCTTATATCTGCTTTGTGTCCAAGTCTGAGGTCAATGAGCTGCTGACAAGGAAGTGTATTCGTAGTGTTCGGATGCAGTGTTCTGTAGCTGTGGTCCATTTCATTTATGTTGCTTTTTAACCTCAGCATTCCTATTTAGTTTATGTCTGGATGTCCGGTCTGTTGGTGAGAGTGGGATACTAAAGTCCCTCACTGTGATGGGTGTGAGGACCAGTATGTGATTTTACCTGTAGTGCCATATCTTTTATAAACTTAGCTGTCCTTGTGTTTGGTGTATAAATGCTTAGAATTGTAATACTTTTGGGTGGAATTTTTTTCTTTGCTGAGTGTGTAGTTATCCTTTTTTATCTCCTCTGAATCATTATGCTTTTAAAGTCTGTCTCATCAAATGTTCAAATAGCTATACCTGCTTGCTTCTTGAGTCCTTATTTCCATTGGCATATAATTTTTCATCTTTTTACCCTTTGTCCCTGATCAGGTGAGGTGTGTTTCTAGGATGCAGCAGAAAGATGGATCCTGTTTTATAATGAAGGCTGTCTGTGTTGTTTTACTGGGAAATTGAGATCGTTAACATTGAAGGCTATTAATGAGCAGTGTTTCTGTTGTGGTAGAAATTGGGTTTTCTCTCTGTTTTGATTTCCTGTGCTGTGATCCCTTGTGTCTTCTTGGGTGTGGTTAACAGCTTCAGACTGATGTTTTCCTTTAAGTGCCTTATTTAGTCCTGGATTAGTAGATAGAAAATGCCTACATTTGGCTTTATTATATAATGTTCTTCTTTCTCCTTTGATTGCCATTGGTAGTTTTGCTGGGTATAGTAGTCTGGGCTGGCATCTATGATCTCTTATAACTTGTAGAACATCTATACAGGCCCTTCTGTCTTTCAGAGTCTAGGTGTTATTCTAATGGGCCTACTTTATATGTGGGTTGGTCTTTTCCGCTTATAGCTTTTAATGTCTTTTGCACTAAGTGTCTAATGTACACTTAGTGTTTTAATTAGTGTATGCTATGAGTGATTGCTTTTCTGATCCTGCCTATTTGGTATTCTATGTTTCTCATAACTTGATAGGCCTCTTTGTATGGATTATGGAAGTTATTTTATATTATTTGCTAAAAATATTTTCTGTATCTATTCCTGGGTTTCTTCTTTCTTCTTTACCTATTATTCATAGGTGTGTTTTTTTCATAGTGTCCTAGATTTCCTGGATGTTTTGTACCTGAATGTGTGTGCGTGTGCATGTGGTGTGTGTGTGTGTGTGTGTGTGTGTTTTATCATGTGTGTGTTTTATCATGTGTGTTTCATGACAGGATTTCTCTATGTAGCCCTGGCTGTCCAAAATTCATGCTGTAGATAAGGCTATCCTTGAATTCACAAAGATTTATATGTCTCTGCCTCTTGAGTACTGGGATTAAAGGTGCACCACCATTGCCCAGCATGCCTGAATTTTATTTTATTTTTTAGATATAACATTTTTAATCTGTTAGTGATAGAGATTTACCTGTGAGGTTTTTGTTTGACATCCTAACTTTTTCAATTCTAGTTTAATTTCAGTTTGGGTCTTCCTTGGAGACTATGTTTACCATTGTTTTTAAATTTTACTTTCATGTCATGGAATGTTTTCATTATTTTATTGAATATGTTTTCATCCTTTTTTTTTTTTTTGAGACAGGGTTTCTCTGTGTAGCCCTGGCTGTCCTGGAACTCACTCTGTAGACCAGGCTGGTCTCGAACTCAGAAATCCGCCTGCCTCTGCCTCCCAGTATGCTGGGATTACAGGCGTGCACCACCACGCCCGGCTCTGTTTTCATGCTTTTTATTAAGGCATTTATTCATATCCTCCTTAAGGTCCTTGAACATATTCATAATGGCTATTTTGAAGTCCCTGTCTTGTGCTTTAGCTGAATTGTTTTTCTCAAGGCCTATTGCAATAGGACTGTTGGCTTCTAGAGGCGGCATATTGTCTTGACTGTTTGAGTTTTTGCCCTGGAGTCTAAGCAGCTAAAGTTACGACATTTGAATTGTTGGAGTAGACATATGTTCTTGCCTTTGTTGGATAGGTGTTCATTCTTTGGTTGCTATTGCCCATTCTCACTCCTAGTTAAGTGTGGTAGCTAGCTGTGGGGTTCTGAGTCGGGACTGGTTCTGTGAGTCAGCAGATAACACAAAGGAACTCAAAGGCAGGCTAAAGTAGACAGCGAGAAAAAACTAGAGACCCTGGGTGCACATCAAGAGGTGGAGTCCCTAGGCGATGAAGGTGGGATGGGAGGAGGAGCTCCTGGTGACAGGCTGCAGCCGGACTGAGTCTGAATAGACCGAAGGACAGTGAGGACCATAAATATCACCGGTCCGAGTCCTAGCCAAAGAGCATATTGATATCACCTGGCTCTTTATACACGTTAAGATTTTTATACTGTGAATGGAGTTTGTGCTGTTTCGTGGGATGTTTTATGCTCACTAGATAAGTGTACAGCGGTCAATGCAAACTCACTGGCCCACGTGGAAGGTAGACCTTTTCCACTTGAACAGTGGATTCAAAGAGAAGGAGTCCCAGCTCCCAGTGTTCCCCCAGACTCCTGCCCCAACCTACATACTGACAGAAGCAGGGCATTATTCCCTTTCTAAGGGAGAGGGGGAACCAGCACATTTCCTTTGAACTGGATATATTTTTACATGCATGTAATCATAGCACTTGGGAGGCAGGGACAGGATGATTGCATGTTTGAGCCCCCATCTGGGCTCTGTTGCGGATCCTATGGGAGGGTATGGGGAAAGGGGAAGGGCAAGGCAGGGCTTAAGATGGAAAACACAGCAAATACTGAATTATAATGGATAAAAGTGGCTTTGAGGCCCCTGAGGAGGTAGTTTTAGTTGAGGCACCTGCAAAAGCCTCTATAAATGGAAGTACCTGGGGCAGGAATATACACTTGGGCATGAGTATGTGGCATGGTGAGAGGACCAGAGTCCTTGACTGTGACTCCATTGGGGACTGTTTACAGGTCTCAGGTAGGGAAGGCATCTCTCCCTGAGAGTTCAGATTTTTCCTGATGGCCAGGCATATAGGGTTAAGCCTCTGCAATGGCCTGTGACTGGATCTAAAACTTTTAACTGCAGGGTTTGTCCTAGAACCAAATCCTTAGCTGTGGCCAAGTCCTCTCAACCAGTGCCTGAGGGTCCATCCTTGTAACAGACAAGACAGTGCAGAGGATCCTCCATCTCACATTCCTGTGTAGGCCAGTTCACATTTAACTAGAACTTGATCTCCTTGATGGAGAACCCTGTGGAAAATTATCCAAACCTATTCTAGAAACCCATGGTCAGGCTGTCCTAGATAACTTATCTTAGTTTCTGTTAAACTGCCTGCTTGTGAAGACCGCCCCGTCCAGAGAACTGTTTGCTTTGTGAAAGATGCACCCCACCCCCACCCCGCTCTCTGCCAAGCTTCAAAGCAAGATGCCAAGCTGTGGTTTCTGTCCTCAGAAACCCCATGTTCTTTCTAGATATGCGGGGCTACACATGGGTCCCCAAATACCCGAGTGAAGTCTCAGGCAGCTGGAGTAAAGACTTCCAATTACCTGTAAACTGTGTCTGAGTGGTCATCTCCAGTGGGCTTCGTCTAAGGCCCTTCCCAAAATTCTCCCTTCTAAATTACATAGCTCTATATATCTAAAATTTATTTTTGAGAGCAGGAAGAGATGGTTCAACAGCTAATGTCATGTGTATTTACTCCAGATGACCTCGGTTTGATTTACAGTGCTACATGGTGGTTCACAAATATAAGTAACTCCATTTCTAGGAATCCAGTGATTCCTCTTGTGACCTCCACAGGTTCCTTATATGTGATGCATGTATATACTCAAACATATAACATGCACGCACGCGCGCGCACGCACACACACACACACACACACACACACGCACACACATATAAATTTAAAGCCATATTTTAGCTGGAGAGATGGCCCAGCTGTTAAAAGCACTGATTGCTTTTCTGGAGGTCCTGAGTTCAATTCCCAGCAACCATATGGTGGCTCACAACCATCTGTAATGGAAAGTGATGCCCTCTTCTGGTATGTCTGAAGACATCCACAGTGTACTCTTACAAATAATTCTTAAAAACCTTTAAAAACCATATTTCTTAGAAATACCATCAGGTTGCAGTTTTATTCCTCACAGTTTGTGTTTTAACCATTAAGTTTGGAGTGACTTTGATTTTTTTTTTTTTTTTTTTGTTATGCTACAAACACTTGGGGCAAACAGCTTCATTTAAGCTCAGGTCCAGAGCTTTCTACTCTGCTGTTGACTCCATTGTTTTTAGGCTGTTGTTAAGCAGTACTCTAGGATAGCAGGGGATGACCTTTGATGTCAGCCAGGAGAGAGAGAGAAAGAGGGGGGAGGAGAGAGAGAGAGGGAGAGAGAGAGAGAGAGAGAGAGAGAGAGAGAGAGAGAGAGAGAGATCAGGATCCCATGGCAGAGGCTGTTCACTTGATGGCAGTCAGAAAGACGAGACAGACAGGGAGGCAGACAGAGGATGTCAGAGACAGAGGTAGAGGTATGTGTGTGGATGAAGATACCTGCCACAGAAGACAAGTGGGAGAGAAGCCTGGACGGCTGGACAGGACTTGCACCAAATGTTAGGATTCTGTCTAAGCTCCACCCCACAGTTACCTGGCAATAGCCAGGCAGGTCTGACCCACTATAAAAGGTACTGCTTGCCCCTCCTCTCTCTTGCCTCTCTTACTCTCTTGCCCGCTTGGGCTCTTCCCTTCCCCCTTCCCCCTTCCCTACCCCCTCTTCTCTACATGGTCATGGCTGGCCTCTACTTCTCTACTCTCTCCTTCTGCCTTTCTCTGCCTCTACTACCCCCCTTAGCTCCCCTCCTCGTGCCCTGAAAAAACTCTATTCTATGCTATACTGTCATGTGTCTGGTCCCCGATGGCAGAAGGGATACGACAGCATGGGCCCACTGAGGCACCCCCTTCCCCCACACCACCGCAGAACATATTCTGATGCCCAGTTCTCTTTTTATGATCGCAACACCAAACCAAATTAGCGTATGGAAAACTAGGTTGTCAAAAAGGATACTGGAAAGCCTTTCTACCCACCAGGCCGGCTAAAACCAGCTATGCCCTGGCAGAGGCGCACAGCTGGATTTCTGACAGTAACCTTTGGCTCATATAAGACTCAAGCACACAGTCCTGGGTGGAGATTTAAGATGTTTTAAGGGTATATACATATGAAATGGAAGGTAGAACTACATGGCACAGATACAGTGTACACACGTACATGTACACGTGTATACACACACACACACACACACACACACACACACACACACACAGCCCACCATTATGCAGGCAATACAAAAAGCCTGTACTGTGGGCAGAGAAAAACCCAACTCCTCGTAGAGTGGGGCCTCTGAGCTCCTTGACTTTGCCTCTTTGTTCCACCTTGCTCCCCGATACCTGCCTTGGAATGTACTGTCTCTTGGCCAAACTATCTCTGCTCCTGTAACTATGTTTCTGTCAATAGTTTGGGGGAACATGGAGACCTGGAATCCTGCTGCAGGTGGGTGCCCTCCTAAACCAGATATCCTTGAAAATCACAGCTCCAGTGACCCACTTCTTCCCAATATACCCATCCAGCCTTAACTACCGGATTAAGTGAGTTGGAACCCTCTGGAACCCTCTGCTTCCCCAGAGTGCCACACTGGATAGCAAATCTTCAACCCATGAGCTTAGGGGTACTTTGGTGGACAGTTACATGTATTTGTATGAATGACTCCTGAAAAGGATGCTGTGTCTGGTTATGAACAAAACCTGGAAGGAGTCTGGATCTGCAGAGACTGATGCACACCCATTGGAATTGTGGGAAGAGTGGAGCCTTGCAGATTCTGAGCCCTTTGTCTTGGGCTTGTTTTAGCGATCTGGAACAGCCATTCCTTGCCCCACTCTGTAACTGAAGTAACACCTGGTGATAATAAATATAAACATCTTAGACGCAATGGTCTTTGCAGAACACTAGTGTCCATCAATCCAAGAACTGAATGTCATCAGACAGCATCCTGAACCTCCATCTTGTACCTGCCTCTCTGGGGTTTTAAATTTGCCTTGATTTATGACTTTGTTCTATAAAACTATACCAACTCTGTGAAACTGCTTCTATGTCAGAACATGGCATTTGGGGTAACAAATCTATGTTCCTGGACCATGCTCACTCAAAATGGTTACAGAATAAACTATTTCTATGATCCTTTAAGATGAGAACTGTGGCTTTTACATCTCTCTTTGGACTTCATATTTCTTCCCCTCTCTTCTTTGTTCCTATTTTTTTCTGTCTTCTTTTGTATTATTTAGATTAGGTTAATTTCTGTTTTAGCTCCTTTATAGACATAATAGCTTTGACTCATTTTCATATTTTATAACTGTGATATATCTTAGCCTAAACTTGGGTGATGAAGTTTGGCCCAAAACAAACTTTGTAGAGTTAACCATCTTAGCATGATGTCATGAGTATGTTGTGCCACCAACATAGAGATGTTCGTTGTTTTCTACAATGTCAGAATTTATTGAATCACAATAAATCCACAGAGTTGAGCAGTTTCCATGGCAGCAATTTGCTAAACAATACCACCTGCTTTGGTAACTTCACCGTGTTATTTTTTATTATTTATTGTTTTTTTTTTTTTAAGTCATGGTCTTACTTTGTGTGGCTATCTTGGAACTTGCTATGAATATCAGGCTGGCCTCAAACTCAGAGATTCACTTGCCTTTGACTCCTGCCTGCTGCCATCCTGGCCTGCTGAGAACCTTGCTTTTTTGATCAATTAAACGTTGCCAAATTTAACCGGACTCAATTCATCGCTCAGCACCTCCTTCAGCATTCTATGAGGCCACCACTCATTCACGTCAATTCCTGTCCCCTCAGCCATTACACTACTGTTTTTACCCTTTTAAATGTAAGCTCATGATTACGTTGTAGTAGGCTTTTCCCTGTGGCAATAACTAGAGCATTCCCATTAACACCTTGAAGTAGAGATAACCATGACCTGGTGACCATGGCAACAAAATAACCAATACATGATAAGCAGGCCTGGGTGATGGTGCATGCATGCCTCAGGAGAATGGGATTGGGGGCAGGGCTCAGGACCCTCACCTGGGATTCCAGCCATTTTCTCTTGATCCAGCCTCCAGGCAGCAAGTGGTCTCGGCAGACATTAGAGTACACAGGAAGTGCGTGGTTAACAAGTTGGGGGTGCTGTCTGTGATGAAGCCTTCACAAACCATCAACCACTATGGGGCGGGACTTTGTGGTGATGCAGCTGTTAGGGGTTTACCATGCGCCTGCAAGTAAACCCTTCACCGTGTTCCTTCAAGGAAGCCCGATAAATTCATCCGTTTGCCAAGCTGGACTTGGGCGTGGTCCGTGCCTTAGTCCATCACTAATGTTCCGTTATGGTGAGTAGGCATTTGTTCACATCGGTCAGGGAAGGGTTAATTCAACAGCTAACCACGGCAACACACTGTTCTGCTGCAATTGCTCGGCCAGCCAGTTATCGCTACTGCAGTAACTGTTTTGTAAAAAATAAAACATAAACTTTAGCCGGGCGGTGGTGGCGCACGCCTTTAATCCCAGCACTTGGGAGGCGGAGGCAGGCGGATTTCTGAGTTCGAGGCCAGCCTGGTCTACCGAGTGAGTTCCAGGACAGCCAGAGCTACACAGAGAAACCCTGTCTCGAAAAACCAAAAAAAAAAAAAAAAACCATAAACTTTACTATTCGAACGTTGGTTCTCTTTTGGTTCGTGGTGAGCATCTCACTGCGGAGCTCAGGTTGGCCTTGAGAGTAAGATCCCCCACCTTCAGCATCCGGGCTGCTCAGATTGCTGGTGTGCACCATCGTGCCCGGCGCATCTGGACCATTTGAAGTGTGTGGCTCAATGGTCTCAACTTGGCACTGATCTACAGCTGCCTCTGGGGTCTAATTCACCTAAGAGCCTCATTACCCTCAACAGAAACTCACACTATTAAGTGCCGTGAGGTGCAGGTGCTAGTCCCTCACGTGAGTCTTTCTCTTGTGCTCTGTGTACCCACCACACAGCTAACACAGAGGTCAGATAGTGAAGTAGCCCCTGGAATGGGATTTTATATGGACGACTCAGCCCCCCGCCCCCATTCTAAAGCCTTCCTCTAAATGTTCATAATCACACTATGATTAACACTAACTACAGTGCTGGAACTGGAGGCTGTGCGACTTCAAATGTCACTGTCCCCTCCGGGTGGAGCCTGGACTCCTCCAGAAGCAGATACAGATGTTTCCCTGTGGCACAGCATTGCAGACACGGCCTCCAGAGAAAACATGCATAGAGGGGAGTAAGGCTGACCTTGGGAGACAGTCATCAGCACTCACAAACCACCTTTTTAAAAAATTTGTTTTGTTTTTGTTTTCTTTTGTTTCTTGAGGGAAATATAATTTTTAATGGGGAAATTTTCTCTGAGAGTAGGTGTGGGAAGGCATTGGCTCTTCCAAGGAGTCTACTTCTGCAGAGACTGTGTGTGGGAAAGTGGACATGTGGTGGCTGGCCCATGCTGATGGGGATTAGCTCAGGAGACAGCCTCTCTAGATAAGATGGGCCTGCTTGACTGTGCGTTTATACATCTGTGGAAGGTGGGCTGTGTGCCTTGCCTTTGGGGTCCCTGTGCTCGCTGAGTTTCCGCAATGAGACTCTGAGATGGCAGACATCCATCCCTGCTCACCTGAGCCTGGAGTGATTTCTTATGCAAATTTTTTTGACATAGATACTACAGGCAAGAACAACCCCCAGGTTCCCCTTGTGCTTCAGCTACCTGTTGGGGCATGAACACTCTGCTCAGGACTGAGCCGCAGAATAGGGGTACAGGAGGACCTCACGTGTTCAGGGAGTTCTCCTGCACGTTGCTATTGGAGGTCAAAATTGACATTATAAAGTTTTTTATACTGCCCACAAACGTCCTTGTGCAAGTGGGGAGGAGAAGCTTTCATGAGTATTGGCGCTGAAGGCTTGGGCAGGGCTCATCACTGTCAGGAAAATATGTCCTGCCTGGGACACCATAAGTCCAATCTGTGGTCAGTTAGACCAAAGATACAGAAGATCAATAGCTCCTGAGATTTGGGAATTTTGTCAACATTCCCTTCTCTTGACAAGAAAGGACACCTGTCCTGGAAAGATAATTTCCTGGTAGAGCAAACAGTCTTGAAGCTAGATTATGAAGACCTGGAGGCAGGGATATCTGCAGCCAGCAGGACCTGGGAGGCACCATCTTGAGAGAACATGCCAGCAATACAGTCCTAAAACTGACATCAGTAGCCAGTGACACTGTGAGATGTGTTCAGGGATAAGTCTCCTGGATTCTGGGAAATAGTCCAGGAAGGGGATTATCTTTTGCTAATCTGCAGCTATTCTAAATATCTCAGCTGTCCCTTGTTACTTTGAGAGGTTTTCATCTCCCTGGCTTCCATGTTGAGTGTCCAGTCACAGGCCTCCTGCTCCTTTGCCTCCTCCAGTTGCCCAGAACGTCTACTACTTGGTGACTGGGATACCACACTGATCTCCCAAATTGACAGGCCATGGTACACATCACCACAGACCACACCATTACCCTCTGGGGCTCACACCCAACCTTGGTTTGACCCTGGCTCTGGGTTGCCTGTCCAAAACCCAAGAACCAAATGACTGTGCCAGTCTCTGCCCACAAGGCTATGTAGTGCACAGGGAAGTCACATTGTCCTTCTAAACAGTTTGCGTGCCCCAGATGGCCAATAGTTGCAACAGTTGCAGTCTCTTTCAGGAATCCTAAGTGGAGGGCAGAGGGCACAGTCTACATAATGGAAGCCATTTTTGGCCTCATGGCTTCTTCTGAACTTTTTTGAACATGTTCTCCCAGTACACCTGCAATTTTGACAATGGAATCATCTCTAGAATCCCAGCATGGCAAAGAGGGAACCAGAAACTCTGGAAATGGCAAAGCTACAGACCTGTTCATGTTGAAAAGAAGTATGGTATTGAGGCCTTTGATGAGTAAGATCTCTCTTTTTGCCTCACTTGAAAGGCATCTTCTTGTAAGAATGAAAGCCCAGTAGGAAATATTATTGCAAGTAGCCTTATCTATCAAGGATCACTGCTTCTTAGTTTCCATATTTGTGTGAGTTTTCAGAATTTGTCTCTGAAATTTCAGAAGGGACCACAGTGTGGTCCACAGGAATTCATTGACACGCGCCCACAGGCACTTTGCTGACATTGTAATGGCTCCATTTGCTGCTTCTATAGTTTTTCACTATGGCCTCTAACTGTTGTTTGCCCATTGCCACTAGTTGGGGACTTGGTGAGTCACTTCTTGTCTGTCTCACACATCAATTGTCCACCTGGGTCACGGAGATAGCCTCTAGACCTTGCCTAGGAAAGCCTCTGGGATCCTATGCAGATCTTTGAGAGATCTTCCTGGACTGTTTGTCAGATCCTTGTAAAGGCCCTTCGATATCTGGAATATGTCAGGGCGCATTGTTGAGACAGACACTCCTGTGGATGATGGTTGCTTTTATCTGCCAGTGTTGAGGAAGATGAAGTCCCATGGTTGTTCTTCTGCATGACCCAACCCTGGGAGTTGGCCCCAGAATATCACATGATAGCTGGGTCTTGTAGGGCCAGTGGCCCCTGATGTTGGCTCTTGTCCTGGGATGGAAAGGTGTTTTGGGACTTACAGCCCAGGAACCATTCAGATCTGTGGTGTGACAGTGTCCAAAGGGAAAGGTACCCTGAGACATGGAAGCCCGGGGATCACATATCCTTGAGAGGAAGCCTCCTCATCACACTTTGCATCTCCAGGGGAGGATATCTCCTGTTCAGCCAAATAACTCAGGAGACTCAGCCCTGCTCCTTCTCTTCCTTTCTTGTCTTCATTGTTTCTTGTCTTCTTCTAATGAGAGAAGAACGCAGTGTGCCCAGAGTATGGAGGGATGAATCCAGGAGGATTTGTGCCTTTGGTTCCAGGGTGTTGCAGACAGTACTTGGTAAGTGGATAAAGTCCAGTGCTTATATAGGTGCTCATGGGGCATCGAGCTTTCTAGAGTAGAGATTTCCAGAGTGAGGATTGCTGGCATGTCAAGTTCTGAGCCTGGGGGAGCTCAGGGATTGGTGGGTTTACCTGTTCAGGGGTTGGTGGGTTTTGGTGCACAGGGATAAATGGGTTTCTGTGGGAAGTTCAGGGCTTGGTGGATTTTCATCTTCAGGGATTGGTGGATTTTTGTTCAGACTTTGCACTTAAAATTAGCATAATGTGGGGTGGGTCCTGTTGAGGAGCTGGAGATGACCCTCATGACAGTTATGACAGTTAGGAAGTTCTGGGGGAGGGGTTTGTCTGCTGTTGGGCCTCAGGCTGTGCCATTGCCGTTTTCCTGTGCCTAGGTTTACAAACTTTACAAAGTGTCTAGCGTTTACAAAGGGAGGCCAGGACAGGAGAGCCATTCCTGCCACTTGAGTTGCCTGCATATCTAACACTGTGCTGTCATGAACCCTTTACAAGTGTTGTTCCAGCTTCTCCCAGAGCTCTGGGTTAATGAACTCCTCTGGAGGTGGAGAACAGAGCCCTGGCTGGACTTGGGAGGCTCAGCCTTTGGAAGTGAGTTGATTAAAGGCTTCCTGGGACTTTTTAACCATGCCCGTAAATCACCCTTTCTTTCTTAGTGTTTTCTTCCAAAAGGAGCACTGTATGGATGGATGGCACCGCAGCTGGGACAATAAGCAGGGATCTTGAACCTGTAGGGTATGAAGCCCTGTTATCCCTAGTTGGAGGCAAGTGGGATGTATGTTTGAGATACAGGATGGATCATGAGCCTGGGTATGGATTCCCCCCTCTAGAGAACTGGATCAGGATATGTTTGGAATCTGAGGTTGTAATTGGACCCAGTGCTGAAGGAAGGGCTTAGGAGAGAAGAGCTATGGCAGGGTATTAGTTCCCACTTGTACTGAGGTGTAAGTAGAGAGTCCATTGGACAAGATGGAGAGGGAGATAGTGGAGAGCTGCCATGCTGACAGTAGCCACATGGGACTCACTGTGCAGAAAGGGGAGACCCAGGGAAGCTGGCTGCATTCCTGCTGGAAGTTGTTCCCTAAGACCTTCTTGTACAAGAGCTGCTGGTGACCTGAGAACTGCTCTGGCTTGCAGGTTCTGCTCCATATGGGTCATCGGACTGTAGTGGACTGTAGCCCATTACCCACACCGCTCAAGGCATGGTCAAGTCTATCCTTTCTCTTCCAGTTTCAAAGTTCAGTTTGATACTCTAGCTAACCTGCAGATCTGGCATCTCCTGCATGTGGAATTGATGGAAGAGGTACTCCAGTCTCTGATTATTTGATGTCTGTCTAGAATGAGGCCTCTTGGAATGAGAGAGAGAGAGAGAGAGAGAGAGAGAGAGAGAGAGAGAGAGAGAGAGATATGCTCATACAGGAACACACAATATGATGAGTTGGAGTACCAACAGGTTTTGGCAGCTACCTAGTACCAGGAAGAGTCTGAGATAGCCCTGCTTGAGTGCGCAAGGCCTGGTGTGGTTGGGATAGGAGAAGGCAAACCAGGCAGAGGTCTGCTTCATGGGGACATTAGTGGTGATTTCCACTCAAACAGAAGAGGAAGAAGATGAAGAGAATGAGGATGAGGAGGAAGAGGAGGTGGAGGAGGAGTTTGAGGAGTAGGAGGAAGAGGCAGTATGCGAGGATCTGGGATTGATGGAGAGCAGGTCACAGTATGCAAAGAATGAGTTGGATGGGCGAATTTTACGTGATAGCGGTGAAGGAGTCACTCTGGTGGCCAGAGGCAGTTATGACTGTGACTCAATGGGAGCAAGACACTTCATTAGGACAAGTGATAAGGTAGAATCTTTGGGGAGCAGGTATTTTTGGAGAGGAGCAGAGAAGGCCTCTAGAGTGAAGTTACTGTCCACTGACTCCTCCGTGCACTGCCTGGGTGGCTAGTGTTCTTTGGGAGCTTCTGGTCTAGACACTTCACACAAGGCATCTCCTCTTTAGGGCTGATTCTGAGTCTCTAAGAAGAGTCTCATCCACAGGAAAGGGTCAGGGAAAATGGTTGCAAAGGCCAAGAGGGCCTTGAAGAGCTGTGGAATCAGAGGCAGGTCTGGAGGGAGGGAAGAGGAAGGTGCTTGGGGTCCCAGTGGGAATGATTCTCGTGCAAAATTTCCCTTTTGGCAATACCAGCATGGCCAACCCCCAGTTTCTCCTCTAAAATCCACCCAATCGAGGTCCTGAGGTCTTGTGACTCAGTCACCTGTCAGGGCATGAACACACTGCTCATGACTGAGCCTCAGCTTCTAGGGGAAGAGGCTGAGGAGGCCATGATTATTTTGCAGGGATTTCTCCTGCACATTGCTGTTGGAGGTCAAAATGAACATCAAGTATTTTATGCTGCCCACAAACATCTCTGTGCAAGTGGGGAGGAGAAGCTTTCATGAGTATTGGAGCTGAAGGCTTGGGCAGGTCTCATCACTGTCAGGAAAATATGTCCTGCCTGGGACACTACAAGTCCAATCTGTGGTCAGTTAGACCAAAGAAACAGATGATCAATGGCTCCTGGGATTTGGGAATCTTGTCAACATTCCCTTCTCTTGACAAGAAAGGACACCTGTCCTGGAAAGATAATTTCCTGGTAGAGCAAACAGTCTTGAAGCTAGATTATGAAGACCTGGAGGCAGGGATATCTGCAGCCAGCAGGACCTGGGAGGCACCATCTTGAGAGAACATGCCAGCAATACAGTCCTAAAACTGACATCAGTAGCCAGTGACACTGTGAGATGTGTTCAGGGATAAGTCTCCTGGATTCTGGGAAATAGTCCAGGAAGGGGATTATCTTTTGCTAATCTGCAGCTATTCTAAATATCTCAGCTGTCCCTTGTTACTTTGAGAGGTTTTCATCTCCCTGGCTTCCATGTTGAGTGTCCAGTCACAGGCCTCCTGCTCCTTTGCCTCCTCCAGTTGCCCAGAACGTCTACTACTTGGTGACTGGGATACCACACTAATCTCCCAAATTGACAGGCCATGGTACACATCACCACAGACCACACCATTACCCTCTGGGGCTCACACCCAACCTTGGTTTGACCCTGGCTCTGGGTTGCCTGTCCAAAACCCAAGAACCAAATGACTGTGCCAGTCTCTGCCCACAAGGCTATGTAGTGCACAGGGAAGTCACATTGTCCTTCTAAACAGTTTGCGTGCCCCAGATGGCCAATAGTTGCAACAGTTGCAGTCTCTTTCAGGAATCCTAAGTGGAGGGCAGAGGGCACAGTCTACATAATGGAAGCCATTTTTGGCCTCATGGCTTCTTCTGAACTTTTTTGAACATGTTCTCCCAGTACACCTGCAATTTTGACAATGGAATCATCTCTAGAATCCCAGCATGGCAAAGAGGGAACCAGAAACTCTGGAAATGGCAAAGCTACAGACCTGTTCATGTTGAAAAGAAGTATGGTATTGAGGTCTTTGATGAGTAAGATCTCGCTTTTTGCCTCACTTGAAAGGCATCTTCTTGTAAGAATGAAAGCCCAATAGGAAATATTATTGCAAGTAGCCCTATCTATCAAGGATCACTGCTTCTTAGTTTCCATATTTGTCTGAGTTTTCAGAATTTGTCTCTGAAATTTCAGAAGGGACCACAGTGTGGTCCACAGGAATTCATTGACACGCGCCCACAGGCACTTTGCTGACATTGTAACGGCTCCATTTGCTGCTTCTATAGTTTTTCACTATGGCCTCTAACTGTTGTTTGCCCGTTGTCACTAGTTGGGGACTTGGTGAGTCACTTCTTGTCTGTCTCACACATCAATTGTCCACCTGGGTCACGGAGATAGCCTCTAGACCTTGCCTAGGAAAGCCTCTGGGATCCTATGCAGATCTTTGAGAGATCTTCCTGGACTGTTTGTCAGATCCTTGTAAAGGCCCTTCTATATCTGGAATATGTCTGGGTGCATTGTTGAGGCAAACACTCTTGTGGATGCTGGTTGCTTTTATCTGCCAGTGTTGAGGAAGATGAAGTCCCATGGTTGTTCTTCATGGGACTTACATGACCCAACCCTGGGAGTTGGCCCCAGAATATCACATGATAGATAGCTGGGTCTTGTAGGGCCAGTGGCCACTGATGTTGGCTCTTGTCCTGGGATGGGAAGGTGTTCTGGGACTTACAGCCCAGGAACCATACAGATCTGAGATGTGACAGTGTCCAAAGGGAAAGGTACCCTGAGACATGGGAGACTGGGGATCACATATCCTTGAGAGGAAGCCTCCTCATCACACTTCTCATCTCCAGGGGAGGATATCTCCTGTTCAGCCAAATAACTCAGGAGACTCAGCCCTGCTCCTTCTCTTCCTTTCTTGTCTTCATTGTTTCTTGTCTTCTTCTAATGAGAGAAGAACGCAGTGTGCCCAGAGTATGGAGGGATGAATCCAGGAGGATTTGTGCCTTTGGTTCCAGGGCGTTGCAGAAGGTACTTGGTAAGTGGATAAAGTCCAGTGCTTATATAGGTGCTCATGGGGCATCGAGCTTTCTAGAGTAGAGATTTCCAGAGTGAGGATTGCTGGCATGTCAAGTTCTGAGCCTGGGGGAGCTCAGGGATTGGTGGGTTTACCTGTTCAGGGGTTGGTGGGTTTTGGTGCACAGGGATAAATGGGTTTCTGTGGGAAGTTCAGGGCTTGGTGGATTTTCATCTTCAGGGATTGGTGGATTTTTGTTCAGACTTTGCACTTAAAATTAGCATAATGTGGGGTGGGTCCTGTTGAGGGGCTGGAGATGACCCTCATGACAGTTATGACAGTTAGGAAGGTCTGGGGGAGGGGTTTGTCTGCTGTTGGGCCTCAGGCTGGGCCATTGCCATTTTCCTGTGCCTAGGTTTACAAACTTTACAAAGTGTCTAGCGTTTACAAAGGGAGGCCAGGACAGGAGAGCCATTTCTGCCACTTGAGTTGCCTGCATATCTAACACTGTGCTGTCATGAACCCTTTACAAGTGTTGTTCCAGCTTCTCCCAGAGCTCTGGGTTAATGAACTCCTCTGGAGGTGGAGAACAGAGCCCTGGCTGGACTTGGGAGGCTCAGCCTTTGGAAGTGAGTTGATTAAAGGCTTCCTGGGACTTTTTAACCATGCCCATTAATCACCCTTTCTTTCTTAGTGTTTTCTTCCAAAAGGAGCACTGTATGGATGGATGGCACCGCAGCTGGGACAATAAGCAGGGATCTTGAACCTGTAGGGTATGAAGCCCTGTTATCCCTAGTTGGAGGCAAGTGGGATGTATGTTTGAGATACAGGATGGATCATGAGCCTGGGTATGGATTCCCCCCTCTAGAGAACTGGATCAGGATATGTTTGGAATCTGAGGTTGTAATTGGACCCAGTGCTGAAGGAAGGGCTTAGGAGAGAAGAGCTATGGCAGGGTATTAGTTCCCACTTGTACTGAGGTGTAAGTAGAGAGTCCATTGGACAAGATGGAGAGGGAGATAGTGGAGAGCTGCCATGCTGACAGTAGCCACATGGGACTCACTGTGCAGAAAGGGGAGACCCAGGGAAGCTGGCTGCATTCCTGCTGGAAGTTGTTCCCTAAGACCTTCTTGTACAAGAGCTGCTGGTGAGCTGAGAACTGCTCTGGCTTGCAGGTTCTGCTCCATGTGGGTCATCGGACTGTAGTGGACTGTAGCCCATTACCCACACCGCTCAAGGCATGGTCAAGTCTATCCTTTCTCTTCCAGTTTCAAAGTTCAGTTTGATACTCTAGCTAACCTGCAGATCTGGCATCTCCTGCATGTGAGAATTGATGGAAGAGGTACTCCAGTCTCTGATTATTTGATGTCTGTCTAGAATGAGGCCTCTTGGAATGAGAGAAAGAAAGAAAGAGAGAGAGAGAGAGAGAGAGAGAGAGAGAGAGAGAGAGAGAGAGAAGACAGAGAGACAGAGACAGGAGAGAGAGAGAGAGAGAGAGAGAGAGAGAGAGAGAGAGAGAGAGAGAAGACAGAGAGACAGACAGGAGACAGAGAGAGAGGAGACAGGAGAGAGAGAGAGAGAGAGAGAGAGAGAGAGAGAGAGAGAGAAGACAGAGAGACAGACAGGAGACAGAGAGAGAGGAGACAGGAGAGAGAGAGAGAGAAGACAGAGAGACAGAAACAGGAGACAGAGAGAGAGGAGACAGGAGAGAGAGAGAGAGAGAGAGAGAGAGAGAGAGAGAGAGAGAGAGAGAGAGGAGAGAGAGAGATTGAGATGCTCTTACAGGAACACACAATATGATGAGTTGGAGTACCAACAGGTCTTGGCAGCTACCTAGTACCAGGAAGAGCCTGAGATAGCCCTGCTTGAGTGCTCAAGGCCTGGTGTGGTTGGGATAGGAGAAGGCAAACCAGGCAGAGGTGTGCTTCAAGGGGACATTAGTGGTGATTTCCACTCAAACAGAAGAGGAAGAAGATGAAGAGAATGAGGATGAGGATGAGGAGGAAGAGGAGGTGGAGGAGGAGTTTGAGGAGTAGGAGGAAGAGGCAGTATGCGAGGATCTGGGATTGATGGAGAGCAGGTCACAGTATGCAAAGAATGAGTTGGATGGGCGAATTTTACGTGATAGCGGTGAAGGAGTCACTCTGGTGGCCAGAGGCAGTTATGACTGTGACTCAATGGGAGCAAGACACTTCATTAGGACAAGTGATAAGGTAGAATCTTTGGGGAGCAGGTATTTTTGGAGAGGAGCAGAGAAGGCCTCTAGAGTGAAGTTACTGTCCACTGACTCCTCTGTGCACTGCCTGGGTGGCTAGTGTTCTTTGGGAGCTTCTGGTTTAGACACTTCACACAAGGCATCTCCTCTTTAGGGATGATTCTGAGTCTCTAAGAAGAGTCTCATCCACAGGAAAGGGTCAGGGAAAATGGTGGCAAAGGCCAAAAGGGACTTGAAGAGCTGTGGAATCAGAGGCAGGTCTGGAGGGAGGAAGAGGAAGGTGCATGGGGTCCCAGTGGGAATGATTCTTGTGCAAAATTTCCTTTTTGGCAATACCAGCATGGCCAACCCCCAGTTTCTCCTCTAAAATCCACCCAACCGAGGTCCTGAGGTCTTGTGACTCAGTCACCTGTCAGGGCATGAACACACTGCTCATGACTGAGTCTCAGCTTCTAGGGAAAGAGGCTGAGGAGGCCATGATTATTTTGCAGGGATTTCTCCTGCATGTTGCTGTTGGAGGTCAAAATGAACATCAAGTATTTTATGCTGCCCACAAACATCTCTGTGCAAGTGGGGAGGAGAAGCTTTCATGAGTATTGGAGCTGAAGGCTTGGGCAGGTCTCATCACTGTCAGGAAAATATGTCCTGCCTGGGACACTACAAGTCCAATCTGTGGTCAGTTAGACCAAAGAAACAGATGATCAATGGCTCCTGGGATTTGGGAATCTTGTCAACATTCCCTTCTCTTGACAAGAAAGGACACCTGTCCTGGAAAGATAATTTCCTGGTAGAGCAAACAGTCTTGAAGCTAGATTATGAGGACCTGGAGGCAGGGATATCTGCAGCCAGCAGGACCTGGGAGGCACCATCTTGAGAGAACATGCCAGCAATACAGTCCTAAAACTGACATCAGTAGCCAGTGACACTGTGAGATGTGTTCAGGGATAAGTCTCCTGGATTCTGGGAAATAGTCCAGGAAGGGGATTATCTTTTGCTAATCTGCAGCTATTCTAAATATCTCAGCTGTCCCTTGTTACTTTGAGAGGTTTTCATCTCCCTGGCTTCCATGTTGAGTGTCCAGTCACAGGCCTCCTGCTCCTTTGCCTCCTCCAGTTGCCCAGAACGTCTACTACTTGGTGACTGGGATACCACACTGATCTCCCAAATTGACAGGCCATGGTACACATCACCACAGACCACGCCATTATCCTCTGGGGCTCACACCCAACCTTGGTTTGACCCTGGCTCTGGGTTGCCTGTCCAAAACCCAAGAACCAAATGACTGTGCCAGTCTCTGCCCACAAGGCTATGTAGTGCACAGGGAAGTCACATTGTCCTTCTAAACAGTTTGCGTGCCCCAGATGGCCAATAGTTGCAACAGTTGCAGTCTCTTTCAGGAATCCTAAGTGGAGGGCAGAGGGCGCAGTCTACATAATGGAAGCCATTTTTGGCCTCATGGCTTCTTCTGAACTTTTTTGAACATGTTCTCCCAGTACACCTGCAATTTTGACAATGGAATCATCTCTAGAATCCCAGCATGGCAAAGAGGGAACCAGAAACTCTGGAAATGGCAAAGCTACAGACCTGTTCATGTTGAAAAGAAGTATGGTATTGAGGTCTTTGATGAGTAAGATCTCGCTTTTTGCCTCACTTGAAAGGCATCTTCTTGTAAGAATGAAAGCCCAATAGGAAATATTATTGCAAGTAGCCCTATCTATCAAGGATCACTGCTTCTTAGTTTCCATATTTGTCTGAGTTTTCAGAATTTGTCTCTGAAATTTCAGAAGGGACCACAGTGTGGTCCACAGGAATTCATTGACACGCGCCCACAGGCACTTTGCTGACATTGTAACGGCTCCATTTGCTGCTTCTATAGTTTTTCACTATGGCCTCTAACTGTTGTTTGCCCGTTGCCACTAGCTGTGGACTTGGTGAGTCACTTCTTGTCTGTCTCACACATCAATTGTCCACCTGGGTCACGGAGATAGCCTCTAGACCTTGCCTAGGAAAGCCTCTGGGATCCTATGCAGATCTTTGAGAGATCTTCCTGGACTGTTTGTCAGATCCTTGTAAAGGCCCTTCTATATCTGGAATATGTCTGGGTGCATTGTTGAGGCAAACACTCTTGTGGATGATGGTTGCTTTTATCTGCCAGTGTTGAGGAAGATGAAGTCCCATGGTTGTTCTTCATGGGACTTACATGACCCAACTCTGGGAGTTGGCCCCAGAATATCACATGATAGATAGCTGGGTCTTGTAGGGCCAGTGGCCACTGATGTTGGCTCTTGTCCTGGGATGGGAAGGTGTTCTGGGACTTACAGCCCAGGAACCATACAGATCTGAGGTGTGACAGTGTCCAAAGGGAAAGGTAACCTGAGACATGGGAGACTGGGGATCACATATCCTTGAGAGGAAGCCTCCTCATCACACTTCTCCTCTCCAGGGGAGGATATCTCCTGTTCAGCCAAATAACTCAGGAGACTCAGCCCTGCTCCTTCTCTTCCTTTCTTGTCTTCATTGTTTCTTGTCTTCTTCTAATGAGAGAAGAACGCAGTGTGCGCAGAGTATGGAGGGATGAATCCAGGAGGATTTGTGCCTTTGGTTCCAGGGCGTTGCAGAAGGTACTTGGTAAGTGGATAAAGTCCAGTGCTTATATAGGTGCTCATGGGGCATCAAGCTTTCTAGAGTAGAGATTTCCAGAGTGAGGATTGCTGGCATGTCAAGTTCTGAGCCTGGGGGAGCTCAGGGATTGGTGGGTTTACCTGTTCAGGGGTTGGTGGGTTTTGGTGCACAGGGATAAATGGGTTTCTGTGGGAAGTTCAGGGCTTGGTGGATTTTCCTCTTCAGGGATTGGTGGATTTTTGTTCAGACTTTGCACCTAAAATTAGCATAATGTGGGGTGGGTCCTGTTGAGGGGCTGGAGATGACCCTCATGACAGTTATGACAGTTAGGAAGGTCTGGGGGAGGGGTTTGTCTGCTATTGGGCCTCAGGCTGGGCCATTGCCATTTTCCTGTGCCTAGGTTTACAAACTTTACAAAGTGTCTAGCGTTTACAAAGGGAGGCCAGGACAGGAGAGCCATTCCTGCCACTTGAGTTGCCTGCATATCTAACCCTGTGCTGTCATGAACCCTTTACAAGTGTTGTTCCAGCTTCTCCCAGAGCTCTGGGTTAATGAACTCCTCTGGAGGTGGAGAACAGAGCCCTGGCTGGACTTGGGAGGCTCAGCCTTTGGAAGTGAGTTGATTAAAGGCTTCCTGGGACTTTTTAACCATGCCCGTAAATCACCCTTTCTTTCTTAGTGTTTTCTTCCAAAAGGAGCACTGTATGGATGGATGGCACCGCAGCTGGGACAATAAGCAGGGATCTTGAACCTGTAGGGTATGAAGCCCTGTTATCCCTAGTTGGAGGCGAGTGGGAGGTATGTTTGATATACAGGATGGATCATGAGCCTTGGTATGGATTCCAGCCTCTAGAGAACTGGATCAGGATATGTTTGGAATCTGAGGTTGTAATTGGACCCAGTGCTGAAGGAAGGGCTTAGGAGAGAAGAACTATGGCAGGGTATTAGTTCCCACTTGTACTGAGGTGTAAGTAGAGAGTCCATTGGACAAGATGGAGAGGGAGATAGTGGAGAGCTGCCATGCTGACAGTAGCCACATGGGACTCACTGTGCAGAAAGGGGAGACTCAGGGAAGCTGGCTGCATTCCTGCTGGAAGTTGTTCCCTAAGACCTTCTTGTACAAGAGCTGCTGGTGAGCTGAGAACTGCTCTGGCTTGCAGGTTCTGCTCCATGTGGGTCATCGGACTGTAGTGGACTGTAGCCCATTACCCACACGGCTCAAGGCATGGTCAAGTCTATCCTTTCTCTTCCAGTTTCAAAGTTCAGTTTGATACTCTAGCTAACCTGCAGATCTGGCATCCCCTGCATGTGAGAATTGATGGAAGAGGTACTCCAGTCTCTGATTATTTGATGTCTGTCTAGAATGAGGCCTCTTGGAATGAGAGAAAGAAAGAAAGAGAGTGAGAGAGAGAGAGAGAGAGAGAGAGAGAGAGAGAGAGAGAGAAGACAGAGAGACAGAGACAGGAGACAGAGAGAGAGGAGACAGGAGAGAGAGAGAGAGAGAGAGAGAGAGAGAGAGAGAGAGAGAGAGAGAGAGAGAGAGAGAGAATGAGAGAGAGAAGACAGAGAGACAGACAGAGAGAGAGAGAGAGAGAGAGAGAGAGAGAGAGAGAGAGAGAGAGAGAGAGACAGGAGACAGAGAGAGAGGGAGAGAGAGAGAGAGAGAGAGAGAGAGAGAGAGAGAGAGAGAGAGAGAGAGAGAGAGAGAGAGACAGAGAGACAGAAACAGGAGACAGAGAGAGAGGAGACAGGAGAGAGAGAGAGAGAGAGAGAGACAGAGAGAGAGAGAGAGAGAGAGAGAGAGAGAGAGAGAGAGGAGAGAGAGAGATTGAGATGCTCTTACAGGAACACACAATATGATGAGTTGGAGTACCAACAGGTCTTGGCAGCTACCTAGTACCAGGAAGAGCCTGAGATAGCCCTGCTTGAGTGCTCAAGGCCTGGTGTGGTTGGGATAGGAGAACGCAAACCAGGTAGAGGTCTGCTTCATGGGGACATTAGTGGTGATTTCCACTCAAACAGAAGAGGAAGAAGATGAAGAGAATGAGGATGAGGATGAGGAGGAAGAGGAGGTGGAGGAGGAGTTTGAGGAGTAGGAGGAAGAGGCAGTATGCGAGGATCTGGGATTGATGGAGAGCAGGTCACAGTATGCAAAGAATGAGTTGGATGGGCGAATTTTACGTGATAGTGGTGAAGGAGTCACTCTGGTGGCCAGAGGCAGTTATGACTGTGACTCAATGGGAGCAAGACACTTCATTAGGACAAGTGATAAGGTAGAATCTTTGGGGAGCAGGTATTTTTGGAGAGGAGCAGAGAAGGCCTCTAGAGTGAAGTTACTGTCCACTGACTCCTCTGTGCACTGCCTGGGTGGCTAGTGTTCTTTGGGAGCTTCTGGTTTAGACACTTCACACAAGGCATCTCCTCTTTAGGGATGATTCTGAGTCTCAAAGAAGAGTCTCATCCACAGGAAAGGGTCAGGGAAAATGGTGGCAAAGGCCAAAAGGGACTTGAAGAGCTGTGGAATCAGAGGCAGGTCTGGAGGGAGGAAGAGGAAGGTGCATGGGGTCCCAGTGGGAATGATTCTTGTGCAAAATTTCCTTTTTGGAAATACCAGCATGGCCAACCCCCAGTTTCTCCTCTAAAATCCACCCAACCGAGGTCCTGAGGTCTTGTGACTCAGTCACCTGTCAGGGCATGAACACACTGCTCATGACTGAGCCTCAGCTTCTAGGGGAAGAGGCTGAGGAGGCCATGATTATTTTGCAGGGATTTCTCCTGCACATTGCTGTTGGAGGTCAAAATGAACATCAAGTATTTTATGCTGCCCACAAACATCTCTGTGCAAGTGGGGAGGAGAAGCTTTCATCAGTATTGGAGCTGAAGGCTTGGGCAGGTCTCATCACTGTCAGGAAAATATATCCTGCCTGGGACACTACAAGTCCAATCTGTGGTCAGTTAGACCAAAGAAACAGATGATCAATGGCTCCTGGGATTTGGGAATCTTGTCAACATTCCCTTCTCTTGACAAGAAAGGACACCTGTCCTGGAAAGATAATTTCCTGGTAGAGCAAACAGTCTTGAAGCTAGATTATGAGGACCTGGAGGCAGGGATATCTGCAGCCAGCAGGACCTGGGAGGCACCATCTTGAGAGAACATGCCAGCAATACAGTCCTAAAACTGACATCAGTAGCCAGTGACACTGTGAGATGTGTTCAGGGATAAGTCTCTTGGATTCTGGGAAATAGTCCAGGAAGGGGATTATCTTTTGCTAATCTGCAGCTATTCTAAATATCTCAGCTGTCCCTTGTTACTTTGAGAGGTTTTCATCTCCCTGGCTTCCATGTTGAGTGTCCAGTCACAGGCCTCCTGCTCCTTTGCCTCCTCCAGTTGCCCAGAACGTCTACTACTTGGTGACTGGGATACCACACTGATCTCCCAAACTGACAGGCCATGGTACACATCACCACAGGCCACGCCATTACCCTCTGGGGCTCATACCCAACCTTGGTTTGACCCTGGCTCTGGGTTGCCTGTCCAAAACCCAAGAACCAAATGACTGTGCCAGTCTCTGCCCACAAGGCTATGTAGTGCACAGGGAAGTCACATTGTCCTTCTAAACAGTTTGCGTGCCCCAGATGGCCAATAGTTGCAATAGTTGCAGTCTCTTTCAGGAATCCTAACTGGAGGGCAGAGGGAGCAGTCTGCATACTAGAAGCCATTTTTGTCCTTAAGTCTTCTTGTGAACTTTTTTGAACATGCTCTCCCAGGACACCTGCAATTTTGACAATGGAATCATCTCTAGAATCCCAGCATGGCAAAGAGGGAACCAGAAACTCTGGAAATGGCAAAGCTACAGACCTGTTCATGTTGAAAAGAAGTATGGTATTGAGGCCTTTGATGAGTAAGATCTCTCTTTTTGCCTCACTTGAAAGGCATCTTCTTGTAAGAATGAAAGCCCAATAGGAAATATTGTTGCAAGTGGCCCTATCCATCAAGGATCACTGCTTCTTAGTTTCCATATTTGTGTGAGTTTTCAGAATTTGTCTCTGAAATTTCAGAAGGGACCACAGTGTGGTCCACAGGAATTCATTGACACGCGCCCACAGGCACTTTGCTGACATTGTAACGGCTCCATTTGCTGCTTCTATAGTTTTTCACTATGGCCTCTAACTGTTGTTTGCCCGTTGTCACTAGTTGGGGACTTGGTGAGTCACTTCTTGTCTGTCTCACACATCAATTGTCCACCTGGGTCACAGAGACAGCCTCTAGACCTTGCCTAGGAAAGCCTCTGGGATCCTATGCAGATCTTTGAGAGATCTTCCTGGACTGTTTGTCAGATCCTTGTAAAGGCCCTTCCATATCTGGAATATGTCAGGGCGCATTGTTGAGACAGAAACTCTTGTGGATGCTGGTTGCTTTTATCTGCCAGTGTTGAGGAAGATGAAGTCCCATGGTTGTTCTTCTGCATGACCCAACCCTGGGAGTTGGCCCCAGAATATCACATGATAGCTGGGTCTTGTAGGGCCAGTGGCCCCTGATGTTGGCTCTTGTCCTGGGATGGAAAGGTGTTCTGGGACTTACAGCCCAGGAACCATTCAGATCTGTGGTGTGACAGTGTCCAAAGGGAAGCGTACCCTGATACATGGGAGACTGGGGATCACATATCCTTGAGAGGAAGCCTCCTCATCACACTTCTCATCTCCAGGGGAGGATATCTCCTGTTCAGCCAAATAACTGAGGAGACTCAGCCCTGCTCCTTCTCTTCCTTTCTTGTCTTCATTGGTTCTTGTCTTCTTCTAATGAGAGAAGAACGTGGTGTGTCCACAGTATGGAGGTATGAATCCAAGAGGATTTGTGCCTTTGCTTCCAGGGCGTTGCAGAAGGTACTTGGTAAGTGGATAAAGTCCAGTGCTTATATAGGTGCTCATGGGCATCGAGCTTTCTAGAGTAGAGATTTCCAGAGTGAAGATTGCTGGCATCTCAAGTTCTGAGCCTGGCGGAGCTCAGGGATTGGTGGGTTTACCTGTTCAGGGGTTGGTGGGTTTTGGTGCACAGGGATAAATGGGTTTCTGTGGGAAGTTCAGGGCTTGGTGGATTTTCCTCTTCAGGGATTGGTGGATTTTTGTTCAGACTTTGCACCTAAAATTAGCATAATGTGGGGTGGGTCCTGTTGAGGGGCTGGAGATGACCCTCATGACAGTTATGACAGTTAGGGAGGTCTGGGGGAGGGGTTTGTCTGCTGTTGGGCCTCAGGCTGGGCCATTGCCATTTTCCTGTGCCTAGGTTTACAAACTTTACAAAGTGTCTAGCATTTACAAAGGGAGGCCAGGACAGGAGAGCCATTCCTGCCACTTGAGTTGCCTGCATATCTAACACTGTGCTGTCATGAACCCTTTACAAGTGTTGTTCCAGCTTCTCCCCTCTAGAGCTCTGGGTTAATGAACTCCTCTGGAGGTGGAGAACAGAGCCCTGACTTGGGAGGCTCAGCCTTTGGAAGTGAGTTGATTAAAGGCTTCCTGGGACTTTTTAACCATGCCCGTAAATCACCCTTTCTTTCTTAGTGTTTTCTTCCAAAAGGAGCACTGTATGGATGGATGGCACCGCAGCTGGGACAATAAGCAGGGATCTTGAACCTGTAGGGTATGAAGCCCTGTTATCCCTAGTTGGAGGCAAGTGGGATGTATGTTTGAGATACAGGATGGATCATGAGCCTGGGTATGGATTTCCCCCTCTAGAGAACTGGATCAGGATATGTTTGGAATCTGAGGTTGTAATTGGACCCAGTGCTGAAGGAAGGGCTTAGGAGAGAAGAGCTATGGCAGGGTATTAGTTCCCACTTGTACTGCGGTGTAAGTAGAGAGTCCATTGGACAAGATGGAGAGGGAGATAGTGGAGAGCTGCCATGCTGACAGTAGCCACATGGGACTCACTGTGCAGAAAGGGGAGACCCAGGGAAGCTGGCTGCATTCCTGCTGGAAGTTGTTCCCTAAGACCTTCTTGTACAAGAGCTGCTGGTGAGCTGAGAACTGCTCTGGCTTGCAGGTTCTGCTCCATGTGGGTCATCGGACTGTAGTGGACTGTAGCCCATTACCCACACGGCTCAAGGCATGGTCAAGTCTATCCTTTCTCTTCCAGTTTCAAAGTTCAGTTTGATACTCTAGCTAACCTGCAGATCTGGCATCCCCTGCATGTGAGAATTGATGGAAGAGGTACTCCAGTCTCTGTCTGATTATTTGATGTCTGTCTAGAATGAGGCCTCTTGGAATTTGAGAGAGAGAGAGAGAGAGAGAGTGAGAGAGAGAGAGAGAGAGAGAGAGAGAGAGAGAGAGAGAGAGAGGAGAGAGGAGAGAGGAGAGGAGAGGAGAGGAGAGGAGAGGAGAGTGGAGGAGAGAGGAGAGAGGAGAGAGGAGAGAGGGAGAGGTGGAGAAGGAGAGGGGGAGGGGGAGAGGAAGAGGGAGAGAGAGAGAGATATGCTCTTACAGGGACACATAATTTGATAAATTGGAGTACCACCAGGTTTGGCAGCTACCTACTACCAGGAAGAGCCTGAGATAGCCCTGCTTGAGTGCTCAAGGCCTGGGGTGGTTGGGATAGGAGAAGGCAAACCAGGCAGAGGTGTTCTTTATGTGGACACTAGTGGTGTTTTCCAGTCACACTGAGAGGAGGAAGAGGCAGGGGAGGAGGAGGAGGAGGTGAAGAGGTCAGTTTGCTGGGATCTGTCATGGATGGAGAGCGAGCAGGGCACAGTATTGGGAAGATGCAGTGTGTGTGGAGGTGCCCGAGGTGCTGGTGAAGGACTGGTTCCAGCAATCTTGGGCTCTGGTGGCCTAGAGGCAGTCGTAACTGACTGTGAGTCAATGGAATCCTGGGAATTTAACAGGACAGGTGACAAGGCAGATTTTTTTGGCAACAGATATTCCTTGAGAAGAGCTGAGGAGGCCTCTGCAGGCAAGTTGGTGGCTGCAGACACCTCTGTGGGCTGGCCAGGTGGTCTCTGGCAACTTCTGATTTAGACTCTTTACCCCAGTCATCTCATCTTTGCAGCTTGCAAGAAGCTCTATCGCCAAGCTTGCCAAGGGTGCTGCAGGGGAGGATATGTAATCACAGCCAGGAGCACGTGGGGCCAGGGGGTCGGGCAAGCTGGGTAGGAAAAGACACTTGTGGCTCCTCACAATCACGGCTACATACTCTGATTTGTACAATGCCTAGTTATCCTAAACTCTACTCATACCACACTCCTTTTGGGGGCCTTTATTCTCATGAATAGCCTATGCCCTCGTCAGGGTGATCATATCACAGCCAATAGGAGTGAGGAGCCAGAGAGAACTGGAGACTTCTCACCTCTGCAGAAGAGAATACAATAGCTCATTCTCCTGTGTCTTCCTGCTGTAGCTTCTGTAGGCTGGGAATAGGGTCCAGGCTATGGTAGGTAATGGAGGGAACCTAGATCTTACAGGAGACCAAAGAAAACGTACCTCCAGTAGAAATGAAAAATTAAATCGGAGTTCAGGCATCGTGAATCAGACCATAGCCCCCAGTGCACTCACTGAGTGCAAGGCACAGTTGGGACAGGACTATGCCGTGGCCCAGAGGCTTCCACTCCCACCAACCTCCACAGTCTTGGTAATCTCCCTGTGGAGGGGAGGTAAGGATCAGTGGTCTGAAAGAGGAAAGTGTCTCAGAGAAGTGAAACAACCAATTTGCCTACAAATCCAGACAGCATTGGCCTAGTCCTTCCTCCACCACTGTTGGACTTTCTTTGAGATGGGAAGGTGTCCTGGGACTCAGAAGCCCAGGCACCACACAGCTCTGAGGTGGGACAGTGTCCCAGTGGAAGCATCCTGAGACATGGGAGTCCAGCAACTATGAAGTCATTGGATTCATGAGTATCGGGCTTGTAGGCTCGGGCTAGTCTCATCTCTGAAAGGCTTACATCCTGTCTGGGACCTCTACAGAGTCTTCTTTTTGTCACTTGTACCAAAGGTCTAGCTAGTCCATGGTTCCTAGGGTCTGGGAATCTTGGCAACATTCCCTTTTCTTGACAAGAAAGGGTACCTGTCCTGGGACGATGATTTGCTGGTACAGGACACAATCTCGAAGCTAGATTGCGATGCCCTGGAGGCAGAGATGTCTGCAGCCAGCAGGACCTTGGAGGCACTGTCTTGAACATGCTAGTGGTACAGTCCTAAAACTGACATCAGTAGCTGAGTCACAGCAAGCTGTGCAGACCTACGTCTTCTGGACTGTCTTTTGCAGGGATTCTAAATTTCTCAGGTGCCCCATGTTAGTTTGAACGCTTTCCATTTCCCTGGCTTCCATGTTGAGTGCCTAAGCACAGGACTCCTGCTCCTTTGTTCCACCAGGTACCTCTGCTACTCGGTGACTGGGGTGCCACACTGATCTCCCAAACTCACAGCCCATGGCAGAGATCTTCAAACGCCACAGTCTCCTGGGACCCATACATACTCTTGACTTTGGCCAACAGGATGATGTGACTACATTTCCTGGCAATTGGCAGCTGAAGGACACTCTCTTAGTCAGGCTTTTCATTCTTGCACAAAACATCATGACCAAGAAGCAAGTTGGGGAGAAAAGGGTTTATTCAGCTTACATGTCCACACAGCTGTCCATCACTAAAGGAAGTCAGGACTGGAACTCAAGCAAGCTAGAAAGCAGGGACTGATGCAAAGGCCACAGAGGGATGTTTCTTAACTGACTTGCTTCCTCTGGCTTGCTCGGCTTGCTTTCTTATAGAACCCAAGACCACCAGGCCAGGGATGGCACCACCCACAAGGTGCTAGGCCCTTCCCCCTTGATCACTAATTGAGAAAATGCCTCACAGCTGGATCGCATGGAGGTACTTCCCAACCAAAGCTCCATTCTCTGTGATAACTCCAGCCTGTGTCAAGTTGACACATAAAACCAGCCAGTATAGACACCCTGAAAGAAGATGTGTCGTCTGTTCCTCCATGGTCCCCACAGCTCCACATCTTCTCTTCAGCTCTAAGGAGAACCCGGTCTGCCTGGCTGTGGCTTTCCAAAGCATCAAGAAGCAACACTCCTGCCAGCCCAGGAGTGTCCCAAATGGTGGGATAAAGGAGAAACGGCAGTGCTTCTTAATGCTATATCAGTAACTCTCGACCCCCCTTTCAGATTCCCTCCTCCCCCTCCCCGGCAACCTCACAAGGAAGGCAGAAGAGTTTGGGTGTGTGTCTCGGCTGCCAGGCTGCTTGCACAATACACACAGGAAGCTCTGGGTTCCACCCCAGCACCTTGTACCTAGGGTACGGCTGAGCACACCTGTGTGGTCCCAGCCCTGGAGAGGAGGCAGAAGGGTCAGAAATTCAAGGTCATTTTCAGCTATACAAGGATTTCAAGGTCAGCCTGGGTCACTAAGATGCTGCCTAAAAAACAAAGAAAGAAATATGCAGCAGGCACAATGGTCCATAGGGTGAATACGCTTGCCTCAAATCAGATGGCCTGAGATAGTTCTCTGGGGCCCAAGTGGTGGAAGGAGAAAACCAACTCCAACAACTTGTCTTCTAATATCCACATGTTGTCCTACACCACACACACACACACACACACACACACACACACACACACACACACACACATACACACACACACACACAAAGCAAAGTAAAACATAAGAAATTCCGTTGCTAAGGATGCTGTCTTTGAGAATGGGTGACCCTTCAGAACTTGTGGCTGGTCTCATCCAGCAGGAACCAGCCCAGGAGGATGTCACAACCTTATGTAATCTACATCATCCCCAGTAGGTGGCGCTGTAAGCCAACAAAGCTGCCCAGCTTATTAAGCCAACAAAGCTGTCCAGGACAATGCCTCTGAAAATCGGTTTTCTTCAATTATTACTGGATTTTTAGTCAAATTGGTTCCCTCGCCTTTCTCTGCTTCTTTCTTCTGTAGCAGAAAAAGTCTTTCGGTGTACAATACAGCGTGGCTTTGGTGCCAGGTGGAAAAGGAAATTTGTCTTAATCCTTCGCCTCGGGAGAAAAAGTGTTTGAATGTCACAATTGACATCTGGTCAATTTTCAATTAAGCAAGCAAGCAATAAGGACGTCTGCGACGCTTCATTTGCTCCAGAAGCCAGGCAGGCACCAATCAGCTGCTCTATACAATTAAGAATTAAACAGGCACCCCCTGCCCCAGCTCTGCCCAAAGCCCCAGCCGCAGACAAGCAGAGAGGGCCAGAGGACACACTCAGAGAGCAAAGGTTTCTGCTTCAAATTCAAGCAAATTGGCTGGGCACAGCAGGGAAGACAGCGCTGACAGCTCCATTTTGTCAGCCTCTGGCCTGAGACCGAAGGAGGCCAGGCCTGCCCCATCACCCCTAGGGTTCTGCCGTGGTGGATTCCGCAGAAGGTATGAGGAGCCTGATGCCAGAGACTGGAGATTTAACCACCTGGATGCTACGGACAAATCTATTCTTAACTCAAGATGCATTAAAATACAAAACTTTGTTTCCTGCTGGCGAGGAATATTGAGCCAATCTTTACAGTGTTGCCGCTTGCAATCTCTCCAAACGTGGTTATTACAGAAAATAAGAACACGCAGCTTGAGTCCAGACCACCGAATGTGGACGGGAGGGCTGTCCAGCAAAGCCAGACGTCCCAGCTGTCCGAAGTGCTTGTGGGGTTGTGATCTCTGGGGAAACAGATGCTGGCAGATAGGCCTTCCGTCCCCAGCTCGTCTTGACCCCTAGATAAAGGCTAGGCAGTGAGGGCAGTAACCCCGGGGCCTGGCCCAGAGTGTCCATCCTTTCTGCAGCCTACCCCAGAGCTAAGCTGAGCCTTACGCACACACTGGAGAGCTGGCTTGAGAGTGTGGAAGGGACGGGCGAGACACTCAGCAACGAACATCCTGACTTCTTTTCCTGGCCTCGGACGGTGGAGGTCAAAGGTGTTTGTCCCGGCAGAACGTCTGCAGCCTGGCACTGGACTGCCCCTGGCACCGGCTGAGCGGGGTTCACTGCGTGGTGGGGACTTCCCTGTCATTGTAGCCTATGAGCAGCAGGGACCTGGTCCAAGACCAGTGAGCCAGCCCACACGGCTGCCCTGTGCCCCGGGCTTCAGAAGGCTTCGATCAGGGCAGCCCCTGGCCTCTGGCTTCTTCCGCACTGGCTCCCTTGATGGCTTGGGAGTCTGGGCTGGGCTCACATCCACGCTCCTTGGAACACCAGTTTGAGATCTAGCTTGCTGCTGTTAGCTTAGACTTTTGTTTATCACAGGGCAGCCAAAAACAACAACAACAACAACAAAACTGCTTACACCTCTGTGTCTCTCTCAGGAGTCATCTTCACCTTCTGAAATATAGTCTCTACCTTTTCAATGTTCTCTTTCTTCTGTTGTATAACATACTCATTGGTCGAATGTGCAGTTGAGATGCATACATCTTTTTGTTGGTAAGTTGAAAGAGTCATTCTTGCTTCCAAAGCATGTCTTATTTATGAAAGAATAGTCAGAAATTTAAGGCCAGTGGGATTATAAAATTAGACCCTTTCTTAGAACAAAACAAAGACAAAGACTATTCAGGAAACACACAGGGACAAAGGAAACTGATGGGGCGGAGGTCAGGTGAGGCCGTGAGGGAGTGCTTGAAATCCCAGATGCCCAAAGGAAAATACAGCTTTTTGTTGGTTTGTTTCTTGTTGCAAAGTCTGATCTTTAGAGAGTGGTATCATACACATCATTTTTTAATCCTATAGCATTTTCCTCTGAATAAATAAAAACTATTCCCCCATCAAAAAAGCTTTTTTTTTCCTTCTCTCTTCCTTCTTGCTTTCTTTCCTTCCTTCCTTTCTTCCTTCCTTCCTCTTTCTTTCTTTACAGGGTATCACTTGCAGCCTTGGATGCATAGACCAGGCTGGCCCGGAACTCCCAGAGATCACCAGCCTCTGCTTCCAGCTGGCCTCTGCAGACCACAGGCTGTGCCACTGTGCCCTGCTCCGGGAAATGCCCTGCAGTACCACTGTCCAAGGGCTACACGATGCTAATCCATGCTGTGGCCACAGAATTAAATTTCTTCAATCTGTATTCAATCTGTTCAAACCACAAACACCCATACAACGTTTGCCCATATATTTTATTTTCTTCAGATAAATTTTCAAATACGAAATTTCTGTATTGGCACACAGGAACAAACAGACTTTGACACCTGTGGGCAAAGCACAGTCTCGAAAAGTTCTACCGAATTGGGGTGGCAAGTGCCCCATTTTTCTGTATTCTCCCCGAGTTTTAGAATTTCTGACGCTTTTTAATTTGATATAAATCATTATAATTTACACTTTTAACCACCAGGAGAGTTATTGGTAAGTTTCTTCCTGTGATAGCTTTGGATAGTTTTATCTGGCTTGGTGTAGGGGACATTAGTCCCTCATGAAAGCAGGTGTGGCCTCTGGGTAGCTCTGTGCAGGCGGGGGGAGCAGCAGCTGGAGGCTTGGCTTGCTCAGACCTCAAGGATCAGGAAGCAGAGAACTCAGGTTGGAAATGGTGGCCGGTCTAATCCTTAGAGCCTGCTTCTGGGGCCCTATACCTACCAGCTGTGCCCTTTATTCAAAAGATTTCATGACCGCCCAAGGCACCACCGGGAACCAGACCTATAACCCTGAAGTGTGGGATGTTTCACCTCAAACCTTAACATTGTTCTTGTAATAGTTTTTCATTCGCGACTTTGTTTTATTTTTTGTATTGATATCACTATGTTATTACTGGTTTAAAATGTTCTTTACGTATTTTGGACATTGTCTTATTCTGTTTTCTGTTGGTACAACAAAATATGAGACCAAGCCATTTAGAAAGAATAGTTTCTCTGGCTTGTGACTTTGGAGGCTGAGAGAAGCCCAGGAGAGCGGTGTTAGCCTCTCTTCACTGTCTGGTGGGCAGCAGGCCTTTCTGCTGCATCATGGCCCCGCAGACATCGGTGGGTACTCGGAGAGAGCAGGTCTCAGGCTCTTCTTCCCCAGAGTCCAACACCATCATGGAGTCCTTGCCTCATCTCTAGCTTCACCACGGTTACCATGGCAGGCCCACTTCAAATATGGCTAGCACATGACCAGAGATCAAAGCTCCAGTCGGAACTGGGGGGACATGTTTGAGTCACAGAAGATATTAACTGTTGTCATGTATATATATATATATATATATATATATATATATATATACATATATATACACACACACATACATATATGTGTATATATATACATATATATACATATATGTGTATGTATAATATACATTATATCTATGTATAATACATATATTTATATATGTATTAAAGCTTTCTCTTTTTTAATTTGACTCCAAGTTTCTTTTTTGGTTTTGGTTTTGTATGTACATACTTATTCCTTTTTTTATTAGATATATTCTTTATTTACATTTGAAATTATTTTCCCTTTCCAGGTCCCTCCCCCCAAGTCCCATAAGCCATCTCCCCTCCCCCTGTTCCCTAATAAACCCTCTCCTGCTTCCCTGTCCTGGTACTCCCCTACACTGCTGAATTGAGCCTTTCCAGGACCAAGGACCCCTCCTCCCTTTGATGTCCAACAAGGCCATCCTCTGCTGCCTATGCATCTGGAGCCATGGGTAATACCATGTGTACTATCTGGTTGATGTTTTTGTCTCTCGGAGCTCTGGGAGTACTGGGTGGCTCATATCGATGTTCCTCCAAACCCATTCAGCTCCTTGGGTCCTTTCTCTAGCTCCCCCATTGGGGACCCTGTGCTCAGTTCAATGGCTGCCTGAGAGTGTCCACCTTTGTTTTTGTTTGTTTGTTTGTTTGTTTGTTTTTTGGTTGGGAGGCTTTCAATGACTGCTTCTATTTCTTTAGGGGTTATGGGGCTGTTTAGATGGTCTATCTGATCCTGATTTAACTTTGGTATTTGGTATCTGTCTAGGAAATTGTCCATTTCATCCAGATTTTCCAGTTGTGTTGAATATAGGCTTTTGTACTAGGATCTGATGATTTTTTTTTAATTTCCTCAGTTTGTGTTGTTATATATTCCTTTTTCCATTTCTGATTTTGTTAATTTGAATACTGTCTCTGTGCCCTCTGGTTAGTCTGGCTAAGGGTTTATCTATCTTCTTTGATTTCTCAAAGAAGTTCCTGGGTTTTTTTTATTCTTCCTATAGTTCTTTCTGTTTCTACTTGGCTGATTTCAGCCCTGAGTTTGATGATTTCCTGCCTTTTACTCCTCTTGGGTGTATTAGCTTCTTTCTGTTCTAAAGCTTTCAGGTGTGCTGTTCAGTTGCTAGTGTATGCTCTCTGCAGCTTCTATTTTGAAGCACGCAGAGCTATGAGTTTTCCTCTTAGCATTGCTTTCATTGTGTTCCATAAATTTGGGTATGTTGTGCCTTCGTTTTCATTAAATTCTAAAACGTCTTAGATTTCTTTCCTTATTTCTTCCTTGACCAAGGTATCATTGAGAAGAGCATTGTTCAGCTTCCATGTGTATGTGGGCTTTCTGTTGTTTTTGTTGCTATTGAAGATTACCTTTACTCCATAGTGATCTGATAGGAGGCATGGGATTAGTTTGATTGTCTTATATCTGTTGAGGTTTGTTATGTAACCAATTATATGGTCAGTTTTGGAGAAGGTACCATGAGATGCTGAGAAGAAGGTATATTCTTTTGATTGCGGATGAAATGTTCTATAGATATTTATTAAATCCATTTGGTTCAAAACTTCTGTTAGTTTCACTGTGTCTCTGTTTAGTTTGTGTTTTCCTGATCTGTTCACTGATGAGAGTGGGGTGTTGAAATCACCCACAATTATTGTGTGAGGTGCATTGTGTGCTTTAAACTTTAGTAAAGTTTCTTTTAAGAATGAGGGTGCCCTTGTATTTGGAGCATAGATGCTCAGAATTGAGAGTTCTTGGTAGATTTTTCCTTTGATGAGTGTAAAGTGTCCTTCCGTTTCTTTTTTGATGACTTTGGTTGAAAGTCTATTTTATTGGATATTAGAATGGCTACTCCAGCTTGTTTCCTGGGACCAAATACTTGGAAAACTGCTTTCTAGCCTTTTACTTTGAGGTAGTGTTTGTCTTTGACACTGAGATGTGTTTTCTTTATGCAGCAAAATGTTGGGTCTTGTTTACTTATCCAGTCTGTTAGTCTATGTCTTTTTATTGGAGAATTGAGTCCATTGATGTTAAGAGATATTAGGGAATAGTGATTGTTGCTTCCTGCTATTTTTGATGTAATTTTTATGTTTGTGTGGTTATCTTCTTTTAGGTTTGTTGAAAGAAGATTAATTTCTTGCTTTTTTGTACTTTCCCTCCTTTTGTTGGTGTTTTCCATTCATTATTCTTTGAAGGGCTGGATTTGTGGAAAGATATTGTGTGAATTTGTTTTTGAATACCTTGTTTTCTCCATCTATGGTTATTGAGAGATTTGCTGGGTATAGCAGTCTGGGTTAGCATTTGTGTTCCTTAGGGTCTATATGACATCTGCCCAGGATCTTCTGGCTTTCATAGTCTCTGGTGAGAAGTCTGGTATAATTCTGATAGGTCTACTTTTATATGTTACTTGACCTTTTTCCCTTACTGCTTTTAATATTCTTTCTTTGTTTAGTGCATTTCACATTTTAATTATTATGTGACAGGAGGAATTTCTTTTCTGGTCAATCTATTTGGAGTTCTGTAGACTTCTTATATACTCATGGGCATCTTTTTTTTTTTTTTTTTAGGTTAGGGAAGTTTTCTTCTATAATTTTGTTGAAGACATTTACTGGCCCTTTAAGTTGGAAATCTTCACTCTCTTCTATACCTATAATCCTTAGGTTTGTTCTTCTCATTTTGTCCTGGATTTCCTGGATGTTTTGGGTCAGGAGCTTTTTGCATTTTGCATTTTCTTTGTTGTGTCAGTGCTTTCTGTGGTATCTTCTGCATCTCAGATTCTCTCTTCTTTCTCTTGTATTCTGTTGTTGATGCTTACATCCATTATTCCTGACTTCTTTCCTAGGTTTTCTATGTCCTGAGTTGTTTACTGTTGTGATTTCTTTATTGTTTCTACCTCCATTTTTAGATCCTGATTGGTTTTGTTCAATTACTTCACCTGTTTTACTGTGTTTTCCTGTAGTTCTTTAAGGACTTCTCTTTACTTGTGTTCTCCTGTATTTCTTTAAGTGAGTTATTTATGTCTTTCTTGAAGCCCTCTATCATCTCATGAGCTGTGATTTTAAATCCAAATCTTGCTTTTCTAGTATGTTAGGGTATCCAGGACTTGCTGTTGTGGGAGAGTTGGGTTCAGATGTTGCCATATTGCCTTGATTTCTGTTAGTAACTTTCCTATGTTTGCCTTTTGCCATCTGGTTATCTCTGGTGTTAGTTGGTCCTGTTGTCTCTGCATGGTGCTTGTCCTCCTGTGTGCCTGCAAGTCTGTCTCTGCACCCCTGGGTGGCACTGCCCAGCTCCTGGGTGCAGGTGGCGCCCTGGGGGACCGTGTCCCAAGTGATCTCACACTCGGGTGTTCCCTGTGTTCCTGACTGTAACAGCCCGCTCAGTCGCAGGAGTGAAGATGGTGGCCTCACCTCTAACCTCTAACCGTGGGACTCCTTGCAGAATAGATGTCCCCTGGCAAGACAGGTGTACAATCAGTTGTGGTGCTGCCCAGCTCCTGGGTGCAGGTGGGGCCCTGGCAGACAGTGTCCCAAGTGATCTTACACTCCGACTCTGATTTTCTTAAGCACAGACTTTTCTTTGTAAATTTTTCTATGTAGCAATGATTATTACCTTTTCATTTCTGTCTTTGGAGTCACGTTTTCCACACCCTGTTATGATATTTACTTGTAATTTGTTGAGTCTTCTGTTTGAGTTTGTCACTTTTGCCTTAAACCCACGTGCTACCTATTTTCAGCACACGTTGGTTCCCACGAGTTCCCCCTATGCTGTCCATCAGTCTAGTCTTTCCCCTTAACATTGGAAATGTCAGTCATTGTACTTGATAAAATCTGAATTCTAGATTTGGGGCCCAAAGTTTCTAAAGTTTAGCCATTTTGAAGTGTATTGTACTTCCTAGTAGGCCTGCCCCCGGAATCTTTAGAGGCCACCTTTGTTCCTCTCATGAACATAGTCTACTGCGGGAGCTTCGCACCTAACTTCTCCAGGCTGCCTGCTACTCCACTGTGAGTCATTTTCCTTGATCCATTCATCAGTACACAGACTTAAAGTTACTGCCCCCTAGTGGTGGTTTGCCAGCAGTGCTGCTGTGAGCACCTGGGAGCGGGATGGCTGGACCATACCAAAATCCTGGGCTCAGTCATCTGAGGAGACATCAATTGTTTCCTATGGCAACCAAGTGCGAGCCACACCCGGGCCAGCCAAGTGCGAGCCACTGGCTCTTCACAGCTCACTAGCATGCTATTTCTGGGTTAGAAAAGAAAAATATTTTAAAAATTATTTAATCATTTATTTGTTGTGCAAGTTGGCCACTTCTCTTACTACTGAGACAAAATATCTGACAGAAAACAGTTCATGAAGAAAGGGTTTAGAAACAGTTCATGAAGAAAGCACAGTCTGAAAATAGTCCACCGCGGTTCAGAGGGCACGCAGGCCGACCCGGAAGGCAGCTGTCACACTGTACCCACAGTCAGGGAGGAGCAGAAAAAAATGGCGGTGCTCAGTTTGGCTTCTCCTTGTTTTGTCTTTGGACCTGGGCCCATAAAATGACAACACTCACATTTAAGGTGAGTTTTCTTTCTTAACCCAATCTTCAAACTTTACAATCAAGAGCAGTCATCACACCAAGATGAGTTGTGTGTGTGTGTGTGTGTGTGTGTGTGTGTGTGTTTTACAGGGTGTCATATAACCCAGACTTGCCTCAAGCTTCCTATGTAGCTGAGGATGACCTCGTGACCTTAACTTCTGCCTCAAACTCACAGAGATCCACCTGCCTCTGCCTACCAAGTTCTAAGAACACAGACCTGTGCCACATGACTGGCTTGAATTTGAACTTTTGACCTTCGGGTTTTTGTTTTTGTTGTTTTGGTTTGGTTGTTTCCCACATAGTAGCAGCAGTTCCACAGGAAGCCAGGACTGGCATTGACTGGCTCAGTAGCTCAGCACAGCTCAACACTCACACGTTTTCTTACTCTGCCAGGCTAAACGGATGCCTTTGCCTCTGGTTTCTACCCTCACAGTTACAAAATGGCGGCGACAGTTCTGAAGCAGCACATGCAGTCTCCTCCTAGCACTCTGTTTAAATGAGGAAAACTTGACTTTCTTCAGCAAACTTCTTGTACGGAATTGTCACATGCCTCAGCCTAAATAAATCACCAACAAGGGATACAATTACAGTTTGAAACACAGATCCTTCCACACTTGCCCCTGGGACTTCGTGGATCCCAGTCTCTGAGAACTAATTTCCTGCTGCCAGAACCTTCTTCTAAGCTTCTGCCCTGACTGTCTCATAGTTCAGTCAGCAGCTTCCCCGGGGAGTGTTGATTTCTCCTGTCCTTCTCTCTGATGCACTTGAAGCCATAGTTGTGATGCTTGGTGGACAACTGAACTCCACTGCATGGTGTGTGTGGCCCTGCTGGTCCCCACTGGCCCCTGATGGCCTCTTCAAGGCCCAACACTGGCTTGCTAGCTGACGTTTGCATGCCCACAGTAATTGCAGATTTGAAATGGGATTTCCTTCTTACAGAGTACACCTCAAAGGGCACTTAACTTCATGTGCTTGCTACGCCTCAAAATCCAGATAATCTTCATGCCAAAATGAAAGCCAGCAAGGTCCTTGCTCTTGGGGCAGAGTAAATGACATGGCCAGTCTCCTCAGGGTACTACAGTCAGCTGCCTCTGGTGTCATAAAAGTGTCACTGAACTATCCCAGCTGAGACAAGATGGCTGAGACTTTACACTGTACGCCATTTTTTGATAGGGTTATTTGGTTTTCTGGGGTCTAACTTCTTGAGTTCATTGTATATATTGGATATTAGCCCTCTGTCAGATGTACAGT